>JAZKJV010001014.1:359202-959202 GCA_037367405.1 Ottelia alismoides | reverse complement strand
GAAGGGCCTCTTGATTTTATGTATCATTATTGTATATGTAATAATGAGTGTTCCTTGGATTGCCTTGAGTCTTGTATAAAAGGAGAGGTGGTGGCTCATTTGTAAACAAACAAGTATAGAGTGTCAACACCACTCCAGAGAGAGTTCCCCTTCTAATAAAGATAAGAGCTTTGTGCCCGTACTTGCGTGATCGTGTGGTTGTGTTCGTGAACGTTCTTAAGCGAGTTCTTGAGAGTGTTCTTGAGCGATCGATATAGTTGAGTTTGTGCTTGTGTTTTAGCGTCGGTGTATTAGCAAGCAGGAGTATCGAGAAGAGTTGGAGTGCGTCCGTGATCGTTCTACTCGGGAAGGCTGGTTAGCTACAGGTTAGCTAACGCTGCACAGGTTCGGTCGAAATCGATAGCGGGATTTTGATCCTGTGACAAGTGATATCAGAGCACGATTCGTGGTACAACTCGTTGGCACGAGTTGCTATCAGAACAAGGAAGCAGATCACAGAGCTTGGTCGATGCCAAGAAAGTGGGCAAAGGTAGGAGCGACTGTCGGTGCAGTCGATCATGGGAACAGAGGATACTTGTCGGCGCAAGTGTATCTTCAATCAACAAAACGAAGATGGTGGGTGTCACTGAGCATGTGGCGGCACTGGAGCAAGCGATGACAGAAATGGATTCCACCATTGGGACTCATATGCACCGCATTCCCATATTGAAGGATCGTTTTTCAGAAGGATCGGATGTTGGGGACGAGACCCAACGCTCAGCAGAGCAGATCAAGTCATTGGAGGACAAACTGAAGGCGTTCAGCACGATGATGGAGGATCTACGTAGCGAGATCTCCCTCATCAAGAAGGCTATGACGAATGGCGGGAACTCCACGGAGGTGCAGCGACGCAAGGTACCCGAATCCAAACCCTTTACAGGTACGCGGAGTGCCAAGGATTTGGAGAACTTTCTTTGGGATATGGATGTTTACTTCGAGGCGACCAAGACGAGGGAAGTCGAGAAGGTTGGATTGGCATCGATGTATATGTTGAGCGATGCCAAGTTATGGTGGAGGAGCCGTACAACAGACGAGGCGAGATTGAATATATCCAGATGGGAGGATCTAGTCACGAAACTAAAGGCGCAGTTCCTACTGAAGAACACTGCGTGGGTCGCACGGGAGGCTCTTCGACGCCTGAAGTAGACATGCATTGTTCGTGAATGCGTGAAGCAGTTCATGTCCTTGTTGCTGGACATCAAGGGCATGTTAGAGGACAAGCTGTTTAATTTCACGATCGGGTTACAAAGTTGGGCGCAGCCGGACTGCGGAGGCAGGGCGTGAAGGACCTTAATTCAGCGATCGTGGTGGCGCATGCGTTGGTCGATTACGGTGCCCAACCAGGCCACAACGCTGAAGAGGAGTTTACCAACAAGCAGAATGCACGGTCGAAGGAAAGGGCAAAGGTGTTGCCCATTATCCACCAATGGAGGAACGAGAGTACTCCAAAAAGAGGGATCTACCCAGGAACAAGGAATGCTTCATATGCGACGGACTGCATCGGACGCGGGAGTGCCCAAAGTGGGAGAATCTCAACGCTCTTCGTGCGGATGAGGAGGATGAAGAAGAAGGTGAGGTACGCTTGGGAGCAATCGGTGTTATGCACAAGGTATGTCTTACGACACTTCGAGCTGTAGCTTCGAATTCGGTGAAGGGAAGGAACTCCACAACAAAGAGCTTTGGAGGCGCTAAAGGTCGATCGAGGACGCACAAGAGTGCGAAGGTGCATGCTGAGCACCAACGTGTGTGCTGGAGCCACACAACCAAAGCCGTAGATAGGAGAACATCCGTGCACGAGAAGGTGATGCAGAGCTCTGAAGGGCGATGCAACATGGACAAGAGGCTACATGTCTATGGGGGTGGAGTGGTGACGAACCACACCGCCAACGATTTTGTCGGAGGTAAGATACCGAAGATGTTCGGAGCGCAGGAGATGCTCATTTCCTAGAATGCGGAGACACGCCCACAGTGAACGATTAGGATCGTCAACGAGCAAGCGTGGAGGTGAGTACTCCACATGTTAAGCTGGTGCTGCCACACACCAGCGATGGAGCAACTGTATCCAGGAGGAATAAACCAAAAATGGGAGCTGACAAGGAAGCTCCACTTTTCACGTTGAAGACCAAGTCATGGAGGGACGTGGTTCGTGAGAAGACCATGTGCAGGAAGGGAGGCAGTGCACGCTTGTACCACCCTTCCAATTGAGCAGCATCAGGAGATGCATTGTGGATGGAGGATCGTGATGGGACACCAGTTGAAGAGGGAATGCTCGGTTGAGGACAACCGATTCTTTAGGTGGGGAAGGCTTGTCACACCCCCAAAATCCGTGATCGAGAATGATCGTACAAACACGGTAGCGGATGCTCGAGAATGATCGATGGAGTAAGGACTTCAGAAGGAGTCCGAAATACGTGGATATTACGAAAGTTATCCACGAGAGTCTGGAGGCTCTATCGTACGCGACAATGGAGAAGCGTCATAGAGGACACTAGCTCGGTAGCAGAGTGTCGTGGTGCAAATATCAGTGCGAGCAGCAAGTACAGGCAACAGTGCAAGACATGGCGGTGGATGCTTGTAGCGGTACATACGCGAGCGCAGAAGGGCGGTACACAGTGAAACGCATCGAGGAGCAATGCGGTACTGTCACATAGGCGTACGCACGAAGGCGCACGGTATCAGTATCGAGGCGTGGCGATCCAAGTAGGCATGGGGCGTTGTAGGTGCTGAGTACGAGCATTGTTGAGCATGCTCGGTATTACACGTACGAAAGTGGTCTGGAGACCACAAATAGCGAAGTTCTGGAGGACTTTTCCTTAGCATGCAGAACGCTAAGGATGGGTTTACCGCACAAGGGTATGGAGGCCGCGGGTTCCCTTTGGCACAAGATCGAGTGTTCGTTGGCACTCGGTGAATTATGGCAAAGCTGCATCAGCAAGCGTTGGAGCGCGAGTGTGCTGATGACTGGGCGGTTGATGTGGTATCAACCGTGCGGGAAGACGAAAGGACAACAAGAAAGTCGAAGAGACGAGCATACGAAAAGTTATCGAGGAATGCGAAGGGTTGTCGAAGAACTCGAAGGACTTCTTGTGTCTTTATGTATCATTATTGTAGATGTAATAATGAGTGTCCCTTGGGTTGTCTTGAGTCTTGTATAAAAGGAGAGGCGGTGGCTCATTTGTAAACATACAAGTGTAGAGTGTCAAAAACCCACTCCAGAGAGAGTTCCCCTTCTAATAAAGAGAAGAGCTTTGTGCCCATGCTTGCGTGATCGTGTGGTTGTGTTCTTGAGCGAGTTCTTTAGAGTGTTCTTGAGCGATCCATAGAGTCGAGCTCGTGCTTGTGTTTGAGCGTCGGTGCGTTAGCAAGCAGGAGTATCGAGAAGAATTGGAGCGCGTCCGTGACCGTTCTACTCGGGAAGGATAGTTAGCTACGGGTTAGCTAATGCCGCACAGGTTCGGTCGAAGTCGATAGCGAGATTTTGACCCTGTGACAACATGTATCATGAGCCGGAGCAGGAGTAGAAATAGGCTCGGTTTACTCAGCAACTCGGGCAGACGCAGGATACCCATGCTTCTGATAGCATGTCTCTTCAGAATGACGAGGACGGTGGCAATGTGAGCATGGACCTCGCTGACATCCTCCTCGACCACATGGCTCTCGGCCACGAAACGAAACTGTGAAGTACCTCCTCTGCCATAAGAGGCTGCCATAGCAGGGGAGTCTGAACCACTGTAGTAGATGAAGTAGTAATTCTGCTTAGCCTCTTGTACACCTCTTCCATTGGGGGTATCGTCTCTCCAGTAAGTAGTTGAGTACGTGTTGCATTGTACTCAGAGTCAAGAGATAACAGAAATACGGCTGTCATAGTAGCGTTCTGATATGTCTGATGCTGCACAGTGCTAGTGGTATTAGGCATGAAGCTATGCGGACGCTCAAACATGCCTCTAAGATGCGAGAAGTGTGCATGAAGAGATCGACCATTCTGCTTGGTCGAAAAAATATCAAACTGCAACTGTAGAATTTTGCTCTCATTCTTTGCCTGCTCATACGTGTCTGCTAAGATATCCCACATAACCTTTGTTGTGGGTTAATTGACAATATCATTGGCAATCTCCGTGGTGAGCGTCCCGGAAAGCCAAATGCGAGCATAGGAATGTGCTCCTTGTTACGACATTAGCCTCAGTCTCGTCCTCCGGCTTTGGATCCGTCAGAATGTGCTCCTTGTTATGGTACTGCATCAGGGTGCGAAACTGCATGGACCGCAACTCATAGTTGGTCTCATCCATCTTCACGATGGGAGCCAGACCCTTGAAGGCATCAGACGAAAAAACACCATCCTTGTTCTCTGACATGGTAGTAAGAACGCCGAATTTCGGGACAGAACCGAGTAGACCGTTCTGAATGAGTCTACACAATCACACATAGAGGATTGGTTGTATTTGTTGACTCATACAACCATCCTCATCTCTTGTTGTTGGATGTTAGAGTCAGAAGTCGTGAGTTATATGATGAAAATCACATGAAACCCTAGCAAAATTTGATTTCAGGTTGAATGCGCGCAAGGCACGTTGTGGCACAGTGTGCCTGGGTGCAGGTGTGCGGATGCACAGGTGCGTAGACTCGCAGTGTGCACAGGGGCACAATGCGCGTTGTGCGCAGGCTCGCAGTGCGCAGATGCACTGGGGTGCAGTGCGCGTGGGCGCATGGGCCCGGGTGCGCGCGGACGCATATGTGCAAGTGCACGACGGTGGCTGGGCGGCGCGAGAGGTCTGGTGTGCGTGGGGCTGCGTGCGGCGGTGTCTGGCGGCGTGGAGAAGAAGAAAACTGCCGGCGACGCACCGGGGGGGGCATGTAGGGTTAGGGTGGGATACAGGAACCCCAGTCTAGGACCATTGCTCCAATACTATGTTGGGAAAAATGAATTGCGTGATTATTCATGAGACCCCTGGGCTCTCTTATGTAGGAGAAAATAAAATAAGGAATAACACCAAAGATATACAGTAATCTCAACAAATGTGATCACAAGAATCAGTAAATTAGGATTTATATGGTTCAAGACGATCAAGATGACTGCATATTACCACGGAGAAGCAACATAATAACTTATTACTTCATTGTTTTCTCATTGAAATTGTTAATACATGGTCATATATTCATGCCTTACACTCTGCTTTATCCTGGTAGGTGGACTAAATGGTAGACCCCATTGCACAGAATAGATGGACCTCTCCAAAAGATCCAATTAATCAATTGGCTTAATCTGCCATTATTATTATCACTCCTCATTAAACTGAAGCAAGTATTGCTGAACTTGTACAAATTGAATTGTCCCACTCACCCCTATAGAAAACACGACATAGCAAGGTATCTCGTATTGTACAATTCCATTCACCCCATAGAATACATGATACTGCAATATATCTTGACTCATGACGATGACTAAACATCGTTGGTTCATGCTGTTGAGTTGGATGGACATGAGGATTGCAGTTGGAATGGTGATCCGTCAAGCAATTGCCAATCGGGTAGAAACATGGATCTCGCACTCTGCATCTTCATTGATTTGAGCCATTGCCAATGCAACTATATCATACAAGGTTCACATATATGGTTCATGCAGCAACATATGTGTTGGTAGGACCTAAAGCCGAAGTGCATATTCAATATGCGTCATCATGCGGCTTGAACGCTTAATTGGACGGTATAAATCACATATGCGGATGCGTAAACGGGCTATGGGGTATTCCCGTTACTTATTCGGATCCGTTTAGGAATCCAAATATCTAGAATATCTACCCAGCATCCCCCCTTCCGCTCACAGTCTCGACTTATGCCTCCCCTGAAAGCCTCAATTGTGCCTTTTCTTCGGAACCTCGCCACCTCCCTCCCCGCACTGCTCCTAGTTGCTCATATTTTTACCTGATCTTTTGGACTAGAGTATGTTGGAGTTTTTGGAGATGCTCGGGTCCCGTTCTTATGTTGCGAGCCCATCCATTGAGACTGACCATTGGGCTTTGTTAGAAAATAGGAAGTGGAAGCGAAAACATGGATAAAAATAAAGAACGATAAGAAGAACAACGTGATTTTACGTGGAACCCTACTCCGTAAGGAGCGGGATGAAACCACAGGAGAAGCCTTCAAAGGGGTATATTATGCATTGCACTTTCTCATCTAATACAGGAGGTCTGGGGCTCCTTATATAGCCTCCACAAAGCCTCCAAGCCCCACCACTGGTAGATGCGGGACTAAACTGTTGGATGGGGTAAATGGATCCTGGAAGGATCCATTTACCCATCTCCCTCATATATGACACATACAACTTATACTCCAACACTCCCCCTCAAGCTGGAGCATGCAATGCTCAGCTTGGACAAATAGAAAGAAACTCAATACTCCACATCTCCACGGCTGTCCGATCGTGCTGCTCCTCCAGATGTGTTGCTCATCGTGAGATTGGGGCTTCGGCGGCACAGGGCCATCGCAATGGAGAGAAGGCACGTTGCCTTCTGATCTGCGTGGAGAGGGCATAGCACCACCGCTTGAAGCTACTGGAGAAGGGAGGCGAGGCACCGTTTGGCTTGAGATTGGTTCGAGGAGGTTTGCTGCCGCCTTTACGCGGCGAGTCTGGAGACGCGAAAGCGAGGGCTGTTGCCCGAGAACAAGGGCTTCGTTGCCAGGAACATGCACCGCGAGGAGATCAATGCTCGTGCGATGGAGCTTGAAGGGTTGGAGGTCTTTGCACTGATCAGAGTTCCAAAATTGGAACTCGAACAAGTCCAAAAATATCCGAAGATCTTCAAGAATAAACTGAAACCCGATCTTGGAATATTTTTGAACAACAACAAAAAATCTTCAAGAATAAACATTAAAATCAACCAAGAACGACCCGTTCTGATACCATGTTAGAAAATAGGAAGCGGAAGCGAAAACATGGATAAAGATAAAGAACGATAAGAAGAACAACGGGATTTTACGTGGAACCCTACTCCGCAAGGAGCGGGATGAAACCACGGGAGAAGCCCTCAAAGGGGCATATTATGCATTGCACTTTCTCATCTAATACAGGAGGTCTGGGGCTCCTTATATAGCCTCCACAGAGCCTCCAAGTCCCACCACTGGTAGATGTGGGACTAAACTGTTGGATGTGGGACTAAACTGTTGGATGGGTAAATGGATCCTGGAGGGATCCATTTACCCATCTCCCTCATATATGACGCATACAACTTATACTCCAACAGGCTTCAGTGGATGGAAGCTTCTTAATGAAGAAGGCGTATAAGGTTCTTTATGCCTTTGTCATTTTTGATCGAAGAATATGTACCGTGGAGTGTAGGCACATATGGGGTTGGAAAGTTCTCTTGCTGCGGACCATGATGGTGACATCGAGCTCTCAGAAGGTTGGAATTTTTCATTGGGTGGGCGGCACATTTTGGCAGAGTTTACAGGGGTTGGAAGGCAATGTTGCCGCTGGGAGGTGGGAGTTTTTAGCGTTATAGTGGGGGATTTTGCTTGCTAGGAACGATCCATTTTTTAGAGGAGAGATTCTATGTTGAAAATGGGCTTGAGCATACCAGAAATCGAACATATTCTTAGTCTTTGTAATTCTGATACTTGTGAATATAAAAGTTTTTGGGTGCTAGCCTACTTGACATGCTTCCCTTTTCCTTTCAATAAAATAAAAAGATGGAAATGGCATTCGTATGATCTTTATAGGATCAACCCTAATTTCTTGTTTTTTTACTATCTTACAAAAACATCGATAAGAGGCATGTGCCTTGATGCATGTTGTTGCCTGTTAGTTGTAATTATTTCAGTGACGACACAAGTCATGGAGTCAACATGAAACTTGAGGTTTGGATGATGGTTTTGGAAAGACAAGGGATTCCGATTAAGTATAGACAAAGTTTATGGAATGCAAGTTCAACATGGAAGATAGAAATGTTATAGAGACAAAGCTTGAAACACACATCATTCCAAAGAAGGATGCTTTTACATACGCAGGCCTGAGGTAGCTTAATCGATGGATGTTACTAATACGATTGATACATGGTAATTAAAGTGGAGGTAAGCTTCAGATATTTGTTGTGATTAAATTATAACTTTGAGGATCAAAGGCAAATACCAAGGCCTTAAATGTCGGTTTCGGTCACCATTTCGGTATCGACCAAAATAGAATTTCGATGGAATTTCGGTGGAATTTCGACCGAAATTTCGGTCATTTCGGTCATTTTTTGTACTAGGAGCCCCATATTTCGGTCATTTCGGTCATTTCGGTTGAATTTCGGTTTCGACTGGATATCGATATTCGACAGAAATTCGACCGAATTTCGCTGAAATTTGAGGCCATGGCAAATACTATTATTTATCAGTGTTTTGTGACCACTACTGTTGGGCAGTAAACTATAGACATGTGCAGAGAATATCTTAGTGGAGATGCTGCTGCTGTGCGCATGGCACAGAGGTTCAGATTCACCGTGAGAAAGCACGTCTAAAATTGGTCAGATTCACCGTGCAGAGAATATCATACAGAAGGTTGGAGTAGTACTATTAATAGAGAATAAAATGAGAAAAACACGTCTATTGTGGTTTTGACATGTCCAAATGTCATTTGGTGCTCCAGTTTGAAAAAGCGGGAGGCTAAAAGAGCGATGTAAGAGGATACAAGAAATGCCAAAGAAGTGCTGGAAGGAGACCCGTAAGAAGGATCTGACCAATTTCGGATCTAAGCCTGTGTATAACTCAAATTAGATTTTGCTTGAAAGCAAAAAATGCATGTAACTAAAACTACTTTAAGTGGGGAAAAGTCGTGGTTGTGTTGTTAATGTTGCTGTTGCTGCGAGGTATGGTTCTATTGTTGAGTAACAAGAGGAAATTATCAAATAATATGAAACTTTATCTGATAAACATGCTTGGTTGAAATTCTTTCACGTGATTTTGCATTTTCGCCTGGCATACCAACTACAAAAGACATGTCTTTGTTTCAATATGGAAGATTGCTTGACGATCGGCTTTGTTAATGACTATATGTTTGGAAATTCAGCATTTACTGTAACCGGATAAACATTCATATGCACTACAAGGTAGTGAAGATTTAAATTTGCATTATGTGGCACTTATATGCGAAGCTTGGTTCGATGCCTAAAGTTTGGCATGCATGTCACTGTGATGTCATTTGTGTAAATGAAATCTGCATTTGCACCATTGCTTGCATTCTAATATTTCCATGCAGTACGTGTATTCAATCCCGATAAGTGCATACATATTTTCTAGATGAGATGACTGACTTGCAGGTTGACATCAACTAATTTGTAGCTCGCGTCAATGATCTGACTGCTCGTTTGTGGACTTGCATCCTTTGATCCGCTCGTGTTACTGAGATTCTAAACTTGTTGACATTGCCATTGGTTCTGATGCAGGATGTCATACAAGTCGTGGAGTCCAAATCGGAAAAAAGATACGGAGACTATTTCCTGAGGCAGATCATAAAGGTTTTTCTGCTGATCCATCTCGTTTTTGGTTCACTTTCTGTTCTGTTATGTGATGGTCATTCTGTTATGGTGATATGCAGTTCGAAGAAGTGATTAACGAACTGGACAGAGCAAAGCTGGATTAGGCCCAAGTCTCGCGAGAAGTAGATTATATGCCCCTCTCTTATCGTCATGGTTTTTCTATTTATTGATACTGAGATTTAGGAAAGTCACCTCAATTCGCCCTTTTTGTAGTGTTCTATTACTTCTCTGTATTGAAAACTGATAAGGGAATCGTATTTTTCTGGATATTTTGTAATGTTTCTATTCACGGTACAAATAGAAATATAAAGGACAGAGATTTGTCGTAAACAAGAAGAAACCTAGAAAGGAATGCAGATTGTTTAGAAAAAGACATTATCAATACAACAGTGACTAAGAGAAACCTCAACTTTGGATTCATGTGGAGGATTAGAGAACCAAGATAGAATTCTGTGCTAGGAAGGCCGAACCATTGTTGACTGGTGAGATCGACGGAAGCACTGGTCTATCGCAAGCATTCGAACATGATATTTGAACAGACGATTATTGCAGGTGACGAATGGTTTCGTGCCTATCGACATTGAAAATATCATGCCTATCAAGTGACATTGAACATGATATTTGAACACAGATTTGATTTGGACTTCACGTCCTTTCCTTTGAATATGGGAAACTGAAGATGCTAATAATTTTATATCTCTCAAATTCTGGACAACCACTCTTCCTTTTTCTCAGGTATGTTGGATCTAGTGCCGGTGCCTACTTCTGGTGGTTTAGACGAGATTGGGAGATTGGCTCCTTTTTCCAGCAAGAAATCGGGCACCAGATGTTCCAACGTGTAAGCGCTGATGGGTACATTGAACTATCCATGTGGCTGAGAGCCCTCACAGTGCAGGCACAACGACACAGTTATCAGGAGTGTGCTCTACCAGTGATCTAATGGCCCGTCGTATGGGCTTTCTGGTTTTTTGTTTGTGGCCCCGTGTCGGCATGCGGGGACATGGGGAAGAAAAGGGGATCCTATTGCAGCGAAAAATATCTTTATTCTTCTGTTCTGTCTTTGTTAAAAGGTATGAAGTTTATAAATATGGAGATAGTTGAATTTCATAAAAATAGTCTCAATAGGCCTTGAAGTATTATGAATTAGATAAAATTATAATATAGCCCTATCCAATATATCCACTCTTTAGTATACCTACCACTCAAAAAACAAGAGTTCCCAGGTATTTGCCTGTTAAAAAAAAAATCTCGCCATCCAATTTGACAACAATATCAGCTTCAAAATCATAATCATCATGGACAACCTCCTCATGTTTCATGTTAATATAAAATAGGCTCATCGCATGTTTAATTTAAAGACGGAACATAATATAAGGCGTAGGTAGAATGACCTAATACTCTATATAGCATGAAGTCCAAGATTCATGTCCATGGATTTCACGGAAAGGAACACAAATCAATAAAAGCGGTGATAGCTGAATATATAGAATAATGGAAAGGAATTTACTGTTCTCAGTGTCCAAAATTTCATATTTTTTTTAAAAGTTACTATGAAAGAACATTCATTATAAAAATGATGGCGGATATATAATAAGAATAAAAAGTATAATACTTTCCTCCCTCTCTTTTTTTCCTCCTCTTTTTTCTTCTTTCTTTGTTGTCTTTTCTTATCATGTGGCGGCCCCTCTATCTCTGTATCTATAATTTATAGGTGGTTGATCTTGTGAGAGCATGAGAGCAGTCCGAATCGCCTCAGGCCAAAAGGTCTTGGGCAGCTTCATTGTCCTCAACATGCAGCGAACTCTCACATATTGCTCCTATTCATTTGTTCAGCGACACCATTGTCCTGGGGTGTGCCAGGCTCTGTCCTTTCATGCCTGATCCCGGGGTGTGCCAGGCTCTGTCCTTTCATGCCTGATCCTGTGTTGTGCACAGTAGCTCTGGAAGCTATGAGAGGTGTACACCCCTCCGTTGTCCATGTACATACACTTCAATACTTTGCATGTCTCACACTCCACCATGACATGAAATTTCCTGAAGCAATTAATGACTTGATTCTACGTCTCAACACATAAACCCACACCTTCCTTGATGCATCATCAATAAAAGTCAAAAAATATTTGTTTACTCCCAAAGACGATGTGCCCATGGGACCACACACATCAGTGTGAATCAACTGCAGAAGGTCTTCCTTCACTTTTGATCTGACCTTGAAAGGTGCACACTTGTTCTTTCCAACCTCACATGAATCACAAGGTGACATCGTGATGTCATTGTGGCATGGAATCTCCTTCCTGCTCAGAACCTGTAAGTTCTTTTGGCTCATATGTCCGAGTCGACGATGCCAAAGATCCGATGTGTCAATCTCACTAGCATGCAGGCTGCCATCCATGATCTTCTCCCTAGTTTTGTAGAGCATCCGACCCAACCTGCCTCCAGCCATGATAAGAGAGCCCTTGCTGATCTTGCACCTATTGTTTCCAAACTTCATATTTTAGCCTTCCCTATCCAGTTGAGAACCGGACATATGGCTAAGCCACAAGTCAGGAACGTGCATAACATCCTACAAAGTCATTGCACATCTAATATCAGTCTGAACAAAGATGGTGCCCGTGCCAACGATCTTGGAGTAACTGTTGTTACCCATCTTAACTCTCCCAAAATCTCCCTCCATATAGGAAGTGAATAGCTCCTTGTGTGGAGTCATGTGGTAGGAGGTGACCGTATCAACGACCCACCCGGAGTCATCCCATGAATAGTGAGAACTAGAGATGAAAACGGTCGGATACGGATACGGATATAGGTGTTATCACATCCTCATCCTTTTTAAAATCCGGATACGAATACGAATACGAATATCAGACGAATGTGTAAAATGTAAAATCATATCCTCAAAATACGAATATGAATGTAAAATGAATATTGATAATTCGGATATGGATATTTGAAAAATGAATACGAATTAATATACGAATGTTATACATGTCCAATTTTACTTAAAAGATATAAACATTTTAGGTTCATAATAATTTCCAATGTATAAAATGTATATTAAATATTTATATAATGAATATGTACATAAAAATAACTAAATAATAAAAGAAAATATAAAGATATAACTAAATAATAAAAAAAGCTTACCAAACTTACTTCTTTGTAGACGATCATAAGTCACCAAGCGAAGAAACATGACCTGACCTCCTCAGATCGCTTCGGCAGCCTAAAGCCTTAGTGCAAGGGGTCCTTCCCTAACTATGGTAAGAATTGGTATTATCCATAATTTGAACATTCGTATTCATATTCATATCCATATTCGTATCCTTCAAAAAACGAATATTCGTATTCGTATCCTCAAAATTTTCAGCATTCGTATTCACATTCGTATTTGTCAAAGTTTAGGATATTATATTCGTATTCGTATTCGTATTCGGCGAATGTTGGACATTTGCATTCGTATTCGCATTCGTATTCGTCAGATAGGAGAAAATGGCATCAATATCCTCTATTTTACGAATACGGATACGAACGGATACGAATATATTTGTATTCGTTTTCATCCCTAGTGAGAACCAACTGATCCTCATTGTCATCAGCTAATGCTGTAGCAATGTTCTTATCTTCATCCTTCTTCTTATTCTTTTTGGCTTCGACTTGCTCTCTTTTTCAGACTCTATAGTCTCTCTTCCAGTGATCATGCTTGTTGCAATGATGATACTTTCCTCTGTCTTTGAACTTCTCCTTGAGTTTCTGTCTCTCTCATGATTTTCCCCTGCTGTTGGACCTGCCTCTTCTCTCAACAGCGTACATAAGTGAAGAAGATGATTCTCTAGATGATCGTCACCCGATTTCATCATTTAGGAGATTTCTCTTTATCATAGAGATGGTCAGCTTGCCGTTTGTAGTAGAATTGCTCACGGTAATCACTGGGGTTTACCAACTGTCCAGCAAAGAACCCAGTAGAAGAAGTGTCTGCAATTCATCATCTAGCATCATGTTCATGGCACCCAGTTGATTGATGAGACTTTAGAACACATTCAAGTGCTCAGAAACCTTCATCCCGTCCTTGTACTTCAGATTCATAAACTTCCGAATCAAGAACACCTTGTTGGTAGCTGTCTTCTGCTCATAAAGCTCTGCCAGTTTTTTCCCACAGTTTCTTTGCATATGTCTCTTTTGAGAAATGGTGGAATACATAAACTCCAACCACTCTTGATGGTGCGACTGTTTTCCTATTTAGCTTCGTCCAATCACCTGCGGACATGTCCTCAGGATTGGTTGTTTCTCCTTCCACCGGATCATGGATGTCCTTGCAATAAAAGATGTCATCCATCTTAACCTTCCGAATTTTTCCATTTGTGCTTGTCAACTTGATCATCGTGCTTTCGTCATCCTTCCTCATCTTGACAATGCGAGCTCTGATACCACTTATTGGAAAATCGAGGTCCCCTTAACCTATCTAACAAGTATGATCGGAAGAAGAACGTTCTCCACATGGGAACCAAGCACAATAATCGAAGCATGATAATCAAGCAACCACAGAAGACAAGAGAATATGACGTGGAAAAACCCTCTTCAATGTGAGAGAGGGGGAAAATCCACGAGGTACGACGACCCCAACAAATCCACTAGGTCGAAAATGAGAGGGCACAAGGTCTTCTCAGTTTTGTTGCCCAACAAAACTGAGGCACAATTACAAGAATAAAATCAGATATATCACTTTATACTTGGAGAACACGATACCGATGCTTCTCCTTGTCGCGTGCTGTCCCTCCTTGTGAGCGATTCTTCATCGCGCAATTCCTCTTCGCACGTTGGCCAAGAGCCAACAATGGTTGATCCCACGTGCTACTCTCGCACGGATGCACGTTACACTCCTTGCGAGGGGGTTGTCCGGTATGTGGCCGAGGAAGAACGAACCACCCCCGCGGTTGTTCCTCGTGCCTTTGACGGGCTGCTCATCGCAAACTATTGCTCATCGTCTTCCGGCTTCTCGCCTTGCGTTGGGAGAGAGAACTAAGAGAGAGAGAGAGAGAGGAGAAGAGATGTATGTCTTGGATGATCTGCACTTGCCTTGCATGTCTGCTATATATGTATGTATGTATGTATGTGTGTATATATATGTGTGTGTGTGTGTGTGTGTGTGTGTGGCTCGTCCTGTAAGAGCCAAAAACTGTGAGAGCATGAGAGTAGTGAGTCTGGACCATTAGATTCTGCTCATTTCTCTCCTCCAATCAATCAACAGAATCTAATGGTCCAAATTCACTGCTCTCATAGCTTTTGACTCTCATAGGATCAACACCCTCTCTCTCTCTCTCTATATATATATATAGGAAATAGGGAGTATGCACCCAGGTGCATGTAAGTTTACATGCACTGATGCCCCTAATTTCCACTTTTTTTAACTTTTTTGAAATAAAACTTTGGTGGATGTACTTAAAATGATAAGTGGAATGCATTTAAAATTTCATATAAAATAGGCATTTCTAACATATTAATCTGGAGTGGGTCAATTTTAGCAATTCCGAGACTGCTAAAAATTTGATAGTCTCGATGGAAGGTATAGAAGTCTCGAATTATGCCGATTTTGTAATGATAGCATTGTTATATATGATGTTTAAATCCCCTAAAGTTTCATCTAAAAGTAAAAAAAGTGGAAGCTAGAGATACCTATGTATGTAAACTTACATGCACAAGGGTGCATACTCCCTTAATAGGACTTGGTCCTTCCATCCTTATGGAAGGCCAATGATCCTAGCCGTTAGATTCAAATCTAACGACATCATCAATTTATTTGCTCAAATGGGCATTTTGGTCATCAACTTTTGCATTAATTATGCACACCAATAATATTCCGAAATACTAAATTTAGCTATTTTTATTTTTGGTATTTTTCGCAATACCATAATTAGAAAATATCTTGTTTTGTACTGGGCGACGTTACGTGGGACAATGTTTGTATCCTAATGTGTTTTTTGTAGAATCTGCAGTTCCTTTTGTAACGATTGCATGTTTTTGTATTTACTGCGGTTCCTTCAAAATTAATCAACTATTTGTAAATTTGATTTGGTTCTTTGTAGAATACAATTCATATTAACCATTAATGCATGCTTCTTTGTAATGATTATATGATTTTTTGTATAATAAATTTTATATTGTTCTTTGTAAAAATACACTAGACATTCACGCTAAATCCATAAGTAAAATACAACCATATATGTACAATACTCATCCACAATGCATAATGCACATTCAAAATGTGTAATACACATCAAATATACAAGATATATAAAAAAATGACAATTTTCATTCGCACGAAATTGTTATGTAAAATACATATCAGATATGTACAATACACATCAAATTTGTATAATAGACATTGATATTGTATAATACAAAGTGAAAATGTATTTCTGCGTAACAATTCTGTGTTGCCCACTTCCGCCTTGTTGATGACGACGCGGATGACATCGTTAACTGCTCCATGTCGATGTTGAAGACGGAGATGAAGGGACGAAGAACTTCATGTCGACCACGCGTAGTTGTCCACGTGAGGACGGAGATAACACCGAGCTCCATGCTGATATTGAAGACGGAGATGAAGGGTGCGAAGAACCACCTGCCGGCCATGTTGACAGTGAAGATGGAGACGAAGATGATGAAGAGGATGACAAGGCCTGTGAAGACGATGGAGACGAGACATGTGATGTGTGCATGATGGAGACAAGCGACGTCGGATACGAGCGACGAGCGACGGTGGAGATGGAGACGAGCGACGATCGACATCCTCCTCTTCCTCTCGCGGTCGACGTCCTCATCCTCCTCCTCCCGTTTTCTTTGCATGTGAGATTATGAAATGAATGGAAAGATGAGAGAGTTAATGGGATATTTTAGATGTACGTGTGGAATTTTTGGAAAGAGTGGAAGAGAGATTAATGAGGAGATTAATTGGGTTGTTACATACTATATTATGAACAATGACCAAAATGGGTTTTTGGTTAATTAAATTATAAATATAATATGTCTTTAATAACAACCGACGGATTGAATATGGATGCATGGGATCGTTGGCCTTCCTTAAGGATGGAAGGACCATGTCTCATTTGAAAGATATCATATATATATATATATATATATATATATATATATATGGTTAAATGGGGCTGCCCCCTAGGAGTAGCCAACTTGGCTACTCCCACCCCTATTTTTCCCTCTTTTTTTATTCTTTGGAAAATAAAAATATGTAAATTCATCATTATATCCGTCTAACATTCTGTTAAAATTTCGTCAGAAACAGAGACCCCTGCGGCCTCCATCCAAACATGGTCGATTTAAAAAATCCTGCGACCGTTAAAAAAATAACGTCTGAATGGAAGGCCTAGGAGTCTCTGTTTTTGACAAAATTTTAAAAGAATGTTAGAGGGATATAGTGATGAATATACAAATTTTTATTTTCCAAAGAAATAAAAAAATGAGGGAAAAATAGAGGTGGGAGTAGCCAAGTTGGCTACTCCCTAGGAGCAGCCCCATTTTACCCATATATATAAAAGATAGTTTCCAAGTTAGAAAAGGTTTGAGATAATAGAAATAATTCAATGTCTAAGGTAACTTTTACTGCAATAAAGGTCAATCAGACTGGAAATCGTTTATAATTTGATGTGCACGGATAATTAACGATGGGTAGAGAACGTGTGATGACAATTGCAATATGATCTTTCCGCACTGACCTAACACCTCTTTGGACGACCTGCAAACCTCGAGCCAACCAAAACCGGAAGCTGATCCTCTGCAACCGGGAGTGAACCCGAGCCGATCGAGCGGTTCGCACGGAATCAAGGATTTTGTGGGTCCTTACCGTGCGAACCGCTCGATCTCGATCGATCGGCTCGGGTTCACTCTCGGGTTGTAGCAGATCCCTGCTGCACAGCAGAGGATCCGCTCCCACCAAAACCATCCACCTGCCAAACAAACTGGTAAGCAGATAGGTTTAGAGTTGATAGAGTCCGATTTCTCTTGGAGTTTGATCTTATATGATTTAGTAAGCACCAAGTTGTTGAATGCTTCAAGACTGATAATGTCCCAATCATCATTATCTCTGTGTCGATAAATATTTTCTCATCTCGCCTCGCGTCTTCATCTTTCTTGAGTGTTTCCATACAAACGAAAAAATGGATACAAATAATACGATAATAAGATCAATACAGATACGCATGTATTTGGTTAATCTACATGTAGATAGAACAAAAATTCTCCACAATCTCGATACCAATTCAGATTCAAAAACTCACAATTGAAACCGGACTTGGAGATCCATTCATAAATCTTAAAACATATGCTTTGAATTCTACACTTGGTGTATATCATCTTCCGCAAGAAAATATCCTCCGCAAGAAAAGGTCAGGTCATCAGATTTTGCCATCACACCAACTTAAAATAAAAAATTAGATAATGGATTCCTTGCCCTCCACGAAGTCTTTGACTAATCCCCCTCCTATTCGAATTGACTTGTTTGTCCGTGTGAGTACATATTTGTACAATAGACCTAATAGTTCTTGTGCAGTTAGTTTCTCCGGCAATGGCTACTCGGGGCAGAAATAAGCGTGTTATGCTGCAGGAGGATCTGTTCGCATCCCTCCCATCGGACGTACTCCACCTCATCCTCTCCGGCCTCGACCTCCGCGACCACGTCCGCCTCGGAGCAACGTGCAAGTCCATGCAGCACTTCGCAATGCAGCTTCACCGCCATCCTCCAAACCCTTGTGGCTCGTCGTGACGGACAGTGATCCCACAGAACTCATCCACGGCTTCCTGAATAATTGGCCGAGCAGATATAGTCTGCGGCATCGGTATAACCATCGACACACGGCATCGCGATGTGTCGGGTTCTACCAAGGTTGGCTAGTGATAGAGAGGATTTACGATCGCTCACGAGCTCTCCGTGTATGCAATCGTGTTTTGGGAGCGCAGATCCGGCTTCCTCCATGGAAGGAACTGTACGGTATTCGAAAGGTGTTGTCGTCGGAACCTGGCTCCGATGGTTGCATGGCGGCTGCGATGCACGGCAACGGGAAAGTGGCAATCTGCAGGCCGGGACTCGATAGGTCATGGGTTGCGTTGGACTGCAAAGAGGAAGGCGATGTCATGGACGTGGTGTTTGTCAGGGACAACCTCCAGGTCTTGTTCAGCGATGGCTTTTACACCGTCGACATGAATGTGGATCCTCCCATGCTTCAGAGGTTGTACTTGACCAAGCCCATGCACTCGGGCTGCCACTTCCTGATCAAAATCAAGGAGAGGCTACTATTGCTGGCACTCCATGTTTGTCCTGTTGGGCGTTCTGGTGATATTTTAAGCATCGATTTGCAGGAGCTTCAAACGCAGGACTCCATCGGGATCGATGACTTGGGCGACGGAGCGATCCTTGTTTGCCTGGGTCATGCAGCATATGTTCCTCCGAGGGAGCTTGGTCCATTGAGAGGAGGTTGCGTGTACTTCATGGATGGAGGTTATAGGCACATTCAACGATTTGGTGATCAGACGAAGAAGAGCACTGATGATGATGAAGAACACAAGGCATGGAACCTTCCCTTCTTCCGCATGTTTCGCATCGATAATTAAGATCAGGTATTTGCAGCATCTGCTTCCGAGAAGTTGAGGAGGGAATCTACTGAGCTACCAGAAGGCAAAGTTAAAGTAGATGGTATGCTTAATGTGATGGTCTGGTTTTGTTTGAACACAAGAGGTCCAGGGGGCGGAACCAGGAATTTTATATAGGAGGCCAAGTAAAGTTAATTTTTTTTGACAAAAAGTGCAAGCATGAGATTCGAACCTTGGTTCTTTTAATAAAGGGAACAACACTTTACCAATAAGACAATGAGCATTTAGTGATAACATTTGACCTTATTTTTTCTATATTTTATTGTTAAGTAGGGGCCATATTAAATTTTAACAACATTATATAAGTGAAATATAATAATTAAGGAGGGGCCATGGCCCCCCTAACTTATATGCTAGGTCCGCCCCTGAAGAGGTCCATTATGGAACTCTCTTCTCAATCTCAAACTCATGAGTCAGTTCACAACTAAGCAATCAAAAATAATTTGCATGAGAATCTTCACAGTGCTAGTTTCGATTTCAATGAACCAATAGATGGTTTTGAGCCTATATGAAAGAAATGGACAAGGATGCAAAGGATGTGCATGGAAAGGATGGTCAGAACAGAATCTCAAGGTTCCAAAACTTGAGTACCATTTCTACCTCTCAACTTCAAATAACCAAAAGTTCAACATAATTTGCCTACATCTCATAGAACTCAAACCTCCAATACCAGTTAGTGTGACTTAACATATTCCTGAACAATGTGAAGTCCCTCTGATTCTTCACCATAGTCCTGCATATGGGTTTACATACCATAGATTAGCATTGGAAAACCAGATAATTGAGATAAATCACTTTTCTTAAAATGAGCAGTTCCACAGCCAACCTTAACAACTGCACATGAACAGCCTACGACTTTCCTTGCCTTCCCTTCTGAATCAATCTTGCAAAGCTGTAACAGAAAAATTTGCAACCACAAATCTTAAGATAACAAGCTAATAGACAACAACAATTCCCCAAGATTTGGTAGATGAAATATAGAGTACATAGCCACCAAAGCTATCTTTGCGGTTTAGGCTCAAATGGAATGGCATTTTTCTTAAAAACGTGGTTATTTGCAATTTAATGTCAACCATGTCAAAAATTTTTATATATAGCCCTACCCTTTCTCGCTCCCACACAAATTCATGCATCAGATTATCCAAACAAGGCCCATACTTCCTCTCAAGTCGCGGAGAATATTACACAAAAGTCCGTGAATTATACACCCAATTTCAATGTCAGAAAATTAAAAGTAACAGTGTGATATGCAACTTCTACAATTCATATCAATGTGGAATGGAGCTAATGTGACCTAAGATAACAGGATCAACATAATTCCTTAAGTCCCAAACCACACTAAGATAAATCTTTGAAATGTGGTGTATGATGTATATAGTTCAGATACACCATTAAAACTGTGTGTATAGTTCAAGACTTTTGTGTAAATACCCTAAATCTTCTATTGAGTTTGCTAAAAAATAAAAGAATCACTAACTCAAACTGAAAGATACAGGTGGTGTTATAAATAAACATCCACATACATAAAGTGGACAAAGATATATGTTATGGCATTACACTACGAGATTCTATAGGGCATTCAATCTTAGCTCTATTGTTGAACAATTATACGTATCGAAGTAAATAGATAAGCCCATTTCAGATAAATGAAAGTCAATTAGATATAGAAAGCAACTATGGTATGCAATGCTGCAGTGATGGTCCTGTTATTAAGATTTTTGGGGGTGTTTTTGAATATGTTGATTGCTTTGGATACTACAAAAGAAAAATATCGCAAAAAACATAGATATCCTCTACATGGCATTGCATGTGATTATATATCGAATGTCATCATAACTTATCATTTTTTTCTAAATCAACTATAAAATCAAAAGGACTGTCAGTTTTAAAATTCTATATGGAATATTTAAATAGGCATTTTTAGTTATGGGTGATTATCTATGTGCATGCAATTTTACTTTTGTATAAAATGACATGACATATGGAGCTATAAGTCATTTAAGGTTACAATGTGACCCAAAACATATCAATTGCGATCTATTATAGTGTTATACTAGTGCATAGCCCCGTGCTTTGCACGGGAAGGCATATTCTACACAAATCCCAATATTTTTTCTCCAAATAAATATCATATACGAAACATGTAAATGATGCAGAATGTGCAAGAAACCTCATTACCATGCCACTCATATTTTCCCAAATGTGATCGTATCCTTTTTTACTTAATGCTATTCTCTAGTCTTTAACCATTTATGTGCAACACATCGAGAAATTAAGAAACATACATACACATACATGTGTATGTGTAGAGAAATAGAAAGTTTCTACAGAGGAGTAGACGAACAGAAAGCTCATAGACGAATAGCAAAAAGCTTCAGGATGGATTGCAAATGTTGTTAAGTTCCATATATAAAAAACTACACTCAACTAAAAGAAAATTAAATTGCAGTAAAAATTGAAGTCACCTAACAAATACTTATTACATTATAATCGAATAATATCCTAATGCCAAAAATGGATTTATTAATCGAAATATACTCCATACTGAAAAAGGCCTTTCATAACGTTCAATTTCTCCAATTCAAATTCCAATATATAACATAGGAAAAAAATTTGCTGTTGTTGGTGGCTGATCATGGTTATCATTAGCGGATTATTAAGTTTTTGCCTTTGGTTTTAGATGTGTGGTTGTTTTTGTTGTGGGTTAACTGTACTACTTTCCTTCCAATTTTGGGCTTCGTTTCGTTTTAGGGTTAAGCTTGACATCATCGGAAGGGATGATATCATATAGAGAAATATATTTGAGAACTTTTAATTTGGTCTGACGTGATATGCCTTGAGAATATTTAAATAGGCATTTTTAGTTATGGGTGATTATCTATGTGCATGCAATTTTACTTTTGTATAAAATGACATGACATATGGAGCTATAAGTCATTTAAGGTTACAATGTGACCCAAAACATATCAATTGCGATCTATTATAGTGTTATACTAGTGCATAGCCCCGTGCTTTGCACGGGAAGGCATATTCTACACAAATCCCAATATTTTTTCTCCAAATAAATATCATATACGAAACATGTAAATGATGCAGAATGTGCAAGAAACCTCATTACCATGCCACTCATATTTTCCCAAATGTGATCGTATCCTTTTTTACTTAATGCTATTCTCTAGTCTTTAACCATTTATGTGCAACACATCGAGAAATTAAGAAACATACATACACATACATGTGTATGTGTAGAGAAATAGAAAGTTTCTACAGAGGAGTAGACGAACAGAAAGCTCATAGACGAATAGCAAAAAGCTTCAGGATGGATTGCAAATGTTGTTAAGTTCCATATATAAAAAACTACACTCAACTAAAAGAAAATTAAATTGCAGTAAAAATTGAAGTCACCTAACAAATACTTATTACATTATAATCGAATAATATCCTAATGCCAAAAATGGATTTATTAATCGAAATATACTCCATACTGAAAAAGGCCTTTCATAACGTTCAATTTCTCCAATTCAAATTCCAATATATAACATAGGAAAAAAATTTGCTGTTGTTGGTGGCTGATCATGGTTATCATTAGCGGATTATTAAGTTTTTGCCTTTGGTTTTAGATGTGTGGTTGTTTTTGTTGTGGGTTAACTGTACTACTTTCCTTCCAATTTTGGGCTTCGTTTCGTTTTAGGGTTAAGCTTGACATCATCGGAAGGGATGATATCATATAGAGAAATATATTTGAGAACTTTTAATTTGGTCTGACGTGATATGCCTTGAGAAGATTTTTTTTATATGTTTACATGCAACATGCTGACTTAATGGCAATCTTTTTTTAAAAACATCAATCATATTTTGCTGTATTTGCAAATATATCAACAATTGGACAGGAAGAAAAATGGATATAAAATAAATTCAGATAGGTAGGAATAATGAGTCTTAATCCACATCGGAGCAAATACAGGTGAAGCGAATTGAATTCCTAGTGTTGAACCGCTTTCCTGGCCGGTTGTGTAGTAGTGATGATCCAATAATATATTATTACCTTTTTAATCATATGATTTTGAAATTAAAATTTATAATTCAATTATTTCTATATAATAACTTCTAAATTTGAAGACATATTTCTCATTTTTACACTGCTAGATTGATCTTAACCAAGTTGCCGGAAGTTGCAGTGACTGCCTGGGCATGTTATATCCCAATGTCATATCCGGTCATGTAATAGGATTTCTCCATATAGTAGGATTGTTCCTATCATGAAACTTTGTTTGGCTTCTTGTCATGTTCTTTGGTAGTAACTTCAAAGTCTTTTTTTATTATATTGAATTTTTCGTAGTTACGTCCTTTTGAGTTAATACTCCTAGACTTAATGGAACAATGTAAAAAATTTGATATCATTCTGTTTAGTTTGCTTGTGTTCTTCTACACTTGCTCGCTACGTAATTTATTCAATTTAAATATCGTCATCACAATTGACCTTTGTTTAGACAAGAGAGTATCTTTTGTATTAAATTTTTCTATTTGTTTATCGTCTATCACCCTTGAGGTTAATTAAACGACTGTTTCATTGTCATCATTAACCGACACAAATAATCAAATACATGTAATTGTTATGACTTGAACATAGTAAAATATTTACAAAGAAACATGATATTTATTTTATTTAATTATACTATTTGCATCATTATAGCCTAGGCTACTATTGAAAATTATGGTTCCTTATCATGATTTGGCGCGTGATTATTTATTGGTTTTACAGAA
Organism: Ottelia alismoides; assembly: GCA_037367405.1. NCBI lineage: Eukaryota > Viridiplantae > Streptophyta > Magnoliopsida > Alismatales > Hydrocharitaceae > Ottelia > Ottelia alismoides. The sequence continues at coordinate 935,236 of JAZKJV010001014.1, read as the reverse complement.
GCTAGATTTTGATTTTTCTCTTTCACTTTCAAATACAGTGATATCCTTGTTTTTAACTTGAAATAGAATTCGGTTGATAAAAAGTAGACATGATCAATTTTTTGGTATACTTGTGTGCTTCTAATGTTTTAAGGTTAGTATTTACTTATTTTATTACATGATAATAAATTTCTGACTAAAGGCCAAGTAACTTTATATGTTGCTGAGGATTACTATGTTAACTTGATTTACAATGTTCATGCTTGCATTTTTTCTTGCAAGTGAGTAGTAGTAGCATCAATCCCTCCTTGATGTTGTTTATGCTGCAACAATAGAACACAATTCCAACTTGATTTGGCTGCAATGTCTCCAAGTTCTGATGATGTCCAATATTAACTCCAAGACTCAACGGCTGGGGATGGTCCACTGGCTGATGTAGATGTTGTTGCCTCTATTTCACAGTGGCAACCTCCAATATCTGTTGCTTCTTGTCCAGCAATGACAGCTTGGCCACCATTATATGCTGCTCAATAAAAGGTTGCCTAAAAACAACCTTAATGCCCAATTGAAAATGGTGGCGTTTGTATCCACAGAATCCATGGATATAAATTATTGATGAAATAGGCATTTGCGATGCTTGTAAATACAAACGAAACATGTTTTGAAAAAAATGAACTGAATTCCATGTCCAGTTGTGATTCACTACTGAGATTTGAAACTTAGAGGCTGACAACTGAGGCTGAAGTGCAAAGGAAGAAAGTTTTCATCAAGATTTGGTCGAGAAGGATATGAGAGGTAGTCCAACGACAGAAAACGTATTAGTGTCTTCTCATCGGAGAAGCATGAAGTCCATGCTGCTAAATCATAGGCTCTCATGGAGGCAACATCGGCATGGGTAAACATTGGATATATGACCTCAAAAAAGGGGTTTACTGGAGAATCAAAAGCATGACCATGGCTAACCTCTGCCTTTTGAATCTCATTGTCATCATTGTCGAATCTCATGATAAATTGTGGAAGATGTCATCGGCATTGGTCTCGACCGAGGTGACATCAATGAAGGCAAGAGGAAGCAGAGCACCTCCTGTCATGGCCTCAAATTTCAGCGAAATTCAGTCGAATTTCTGTCGAATATCGATATCCTGTCGAAACCGAAATTCGACCGAAATGACCGAAATATGGGGGTCCTAGTACAAAAAATGATCGAAATGACCGAAATTTCGGTCGAAATTCCACCGAAATTCCATCGAAATTCTGTTTTGGTCGATACCGAAATGGTGACCGAAACCGACATTTAAGGGTAAAAGCGGACCCAAAAGCACGAGCCTGACCCAAAAGCAGCAATGGTGTCATCGGCATTTAAGGGTAAAATGACCGAAATTCGTGCCTTCATTGATGTCACCGATGGCACGAGCCTGACCCAAAAGCAGCAATGGTGTCCGTATAGATGGGCACGACGTGAACAAAAGCGAACGTCGTGGCAATGTGCGAACAATGCGGAATTGAGTAGGAGACTGACGACGTCGACATAGGGAAATATGGCATCGACATGAATTGCAGTGGTGAACGAAATGGACCCCAAATTGGTTCGTCGGAGTGCTGTGACATTCTCCCTCCCCCAGGACTCGATCGCCAGATCCAAAGTGGCATGGAGGCTCGTTGCCGCCAGCTCGTCATCGCTGGCAACGTAGATCTGATATGGCACTCGGCATAGAGTTGCATCACCACGTCTTCGGGTGTAGTGGATCATTTATGGGCGATGGGGCTCAGAGTTCTTCTCACTAAGTTGAGGCTGCGCGTGGCGCAACATCGTCGAGAGGATGGCACCGTGGAGGGGCTTGTCGTGGTCGATTGGGAACCTATGGGTGCCGCAGCAGCAGCAGAGGTGGATGAGGGTCTCGATGGTGTCATGGCGACGACGACGACGATGGTGGGATCCCTACATGGGATTTGGTAGTGCGTTGTATCAGGACGCGTATGGGAGTTTCTAATGGGGGTCCTTCGAGGTCGCAAGTTGAAGATCACACGCAAGGGGATCTACTCCGACCTTTGTTTTTACAGCCGACATCGACAGACTTACGACGAGGAGTGGAGGAGCTTGGAGAGGCGAGCTCAGAAGCGGAGGTGGGGATTGGCGGAGGAGGCGGTTGCTGTCGGATGGAGCAACATCTAGGGTTTCAGTAGGAAGGTGTCCCCAACGGAGGGAAACGGGGGAAGGCTTCTGGGTGGCTTGTGTAATTCCTTGAAAAAGTCGATGGCAAGAATGGAATGGTGGATGGGGACTGGCGGTAGGTAAAATAGGAAAGGGTAAAAGCGGAATTTGTTGGTCGAAAATTAATAACTTGACGGGCTTTAATATATAGTAATAGAAATGTGTTATCAGGTTCACTGCTACCAATGAACTTTTTTGTGCATGTAGCTAAATGTTATTCCCAACCTTAATCTGTTTTTTTGGATGTATATAAAAATCATTTTGACAATGCCTACAACCCAAAAGACGTTGTGGGGTTGCATTAGGCAACATGCTAACCAATGCATAAAATAGTCGGATCTTTCAACATAGATTTGAGCATGAATCCATGTAGCCGACCATACTTAAAGTGGGAGAAGGCTTTGCCCTTTTATACTAGGATCATTTGGACTTTCAAAAAATTCTAACAATTTATATTAATATTCTCATCCATATTTCATCAATCATACCCCACTTAAATTGCACAGAAAATTGAGAAAATGACATCATTCAATTTAACATTCATAGATGAAATTAGGGTTTTTATCATTTGTGTCCCTCTCAGATATCGCAATTTCAGTTATTCCCCTTCCTTTTTGGTAATATCAGTTGTGCCCCTCACTTCTTTATCCGTTATCACTTGTTCCCCTTGGGTTAGTTGCCGTCCATCTCCAATGCAAACAGACGTTAACCTGAGAGATATAACATGAGTTAAATTTAAAAACAACGTTGAAAAGGTAATTTCTCTGCCCTTCCTCTCCAGCCAACCCCCTCCTCCTTAGCCCGAGCTCCTCTCCCGCACCTCCCCAGCCCGCCCTCTCCTCCCTGGGTGACCCTGCCAGCCTCGAGCTCCTCCCCAGCACCTCTTCCTCAGCCCCTCCTCCCTAGCCTACCCCCTCCTCCTTGGCCCGACCCCGCTAGCCTCGAGATCCTCCCTAGTACCTCTTCCTTCGCCCCTCCTCCCTGGCCCGACCCCACCAGCCTCGAGCTCCGCCCCGAGATCCTCCTCAGCACCTCTTCCTCTGCCCCTTCCTCCCTGACCCGCCCCCTCCAGCCTCGAGCTCCGACCCCGCACCTCCTCCGCCCCTCCTCCCCAGCACAACCCCTCCAACCCCATGCTCTGCCCCCTCCTCCCCAGATCGACCCCTGTACTCCATCCGCCCCTCCAACCCATCCTCCTCCCCAACCCCATCTCATCCAGTTCCCCTTGCCCCCTTCCCGGCGGTTTTGTCGAGGCGGCCGGGGGATGTCATGTTCGATCAGCTGATGTCATGGAGGTTGTTCATCATCAGGAGCCACGAGGAAGAGACGGTCACGTACAATAGGGAGAGATTTTATTTTGACCATAATGCCCTTCTTAACCATACTGTTGAGAGACTAATTATGTAACCCTAACCCTAGGGCACTCTATATATACAGCCCTAGGGTTCTCTACTCAATACAAAAGGAAAAACATATTCTATTTTCGACCTGGTATCAGAGCTTCCCCGCCGCCTCTCCCCATCCCCCCCCCCCCCCCCCCGCTTCTCCAAGCCCGACGCCCCAACAACACCCTAGCCCCGCCCCGACGCCCCAGCCCAGACGTTCCCACCGCCTCAGCCCCGACGCTCCCACCGCCCTGCTCGACACCCCCCCCCCCCAGCCCGCCTCCTCCCACCCACCTGCTCGATCCAACCCCTCCTCCCACTGCTCCAGACTGCCTCCCTGCCCCAACCCTCCACTTGCTTCCCCAGCCCGACTCCCTACCTCTACCCCAGTCTGGCCCCTGTCCCTGCCTCTACCCCAGTCCGACCCCCTGTAACCTGTCACCAGCCTCCCAGACGCCCGTCGCACCTCCAGCGCTGACTTACGACAGCCTTACCCGACGCTCGAGTGCGCTGCATTCAACCACTCTACCTGGCCTTCTTGGTTCTCTGTGCACAATTCATCCACCAAATAAATTACCCAACGCCACCGTCTAACCTCTTATCGATTTGTCGATACATAATGGGTGTCGGTATGACCTAAGATGGTTTCGTAATATTACATTATTTTCTCTAAAGCAGGCTTGATTCATCATTCGAGATGTCCCAATCTGAAGACAAATCTCAAGGATATGATGGAGGGAATACCAGACTACCCTCATTCGGCTCAATCCCCAAGTTGGATGAGACCAATTATCCCAAGTGGTCTTGTATGTTCCTCATGATTATACGAGGATACCATAAGGAGCACATTCTATTAGAATCAGAGCCTGCTGAGAAGACAGAAAAGTTCCCCACATGGGCGAAGGATGACGAGATGGTCAGTAATTGGATCATGATCAGTGTCATTGACAGGATTGCCGACGAGCTGGTATACTATAGCACTGCTCACAAAATGTGGACATCTATTCAAGCCACATATGGGCAGGAGAAGAATTCAAGTACGATGTATCAAACCTACTTTGATATGCTAAATATGAAGCAAGCTAGACGATCCCTGTCTGAATACTTCTCTACTCTAAAATCATTGCTTGAACGCTATAATGTGTGCATTCCTGGATGTAGCTGTCCTAAACAGAAGGAACATCGTCAACAAATGGCATGTTTAGTGTTTTTAGCAGGACTTGATTCCACCTATGCTGCAATCCGAGATCAGATGGTTACTGCAGATGTTCTCCCTGCCATTGAGGAGGCCTATAGCACCTTGAGTCGTCTAGTTGTCCCTCACACAAGCACACAGACGGACGTTCAAGGACAAGCCACTGCACTTTCTGTCGCATTAGGACGGGGAGCTCGTGGATCATTCAGGAGTCGAGGTCGAGGTCGCTTCAGCTCTGGCCGGAGCCGAGGTACAATTCAGTGCACATATTGTCATAAGTATGGCCACGTCGAGGTCGTCTGCTACATCAAACTGGGACATCATGCTCCTATGGCTAGGGTTGTTACCACTGAAAGCGATGCTGCCACAGTAGAAGTTCCCAGACGCGACTTTGAAGATCTGTTGCAACGATTGAATAGGCTTCGCCCGAGAGACTCTATTCCTCTCAATCCGAGTGATACTCTGGAAATAGCAGCTGTTGCTCATACATGTATCTTTATCGCCTCTGCAAATAACTTTGCGAAGTCGGAATGGTTGATTGATACAGGCGCGTCTACTCATCTATGTGGGATCAAACCTCACTAAAGGAGATGAAAATTGTCCCTCCTGGATGAACCGTACAAGTTGCAAATGGTCGCTTTTCCCCTATCAAAGGACAAGGGGATGTACATCTTGCCCCTAACATTCAGCTCAATAATGTTCTATTTGTGCCAGAATTTCCCATCAGTCTCCTTTCTGTTAGTTAGATTTGCAAGGACTTGAACTGTAGAGCTACCTTTGACGTTGTTTCATGTGTTTTTCAGGAATTCTGACTGGGAGGACGATTGGTACAGGCCGTGAGGAAGGGGGTGTCTATCATCTACTACAATCATATGCGACTGCTGCATATTCTGGAACCCACTTTTGTGCTTCTTCCGGTACCCTCAGGCATCAGCAATCGGGTCATCCATCCATTCACAAGCTTCATCGTGTCATTCCACAACTTCCTCCAACTGCCAAATTAGAGTGTGAGGCCTGCGAACTAGAGAAACATCATAGAAGCTCTTTCTCATCTTCTGGTCTCATAAATACCAAGAGTCTTTTTGAGTCAATTCATCTTGATGTTTGCGGGCCCAGTCGACATCCTGATCGTTTGGGAAAAACATATATTATTTGGTTTTAATAAATGACTTTTCCCGTGTCTCATGGACCTTCCTTTTAAAGAACAAGTCTGATGTTTTCAATATTATTGTTCGGTTTGTTAATGAGGTGAGAACTCAATTTGGCACCATTGTCAAATGTTTAAAATCCGATAATGCTTGCGAGTTTCTTTCTCATGATATGCAGTCTTTCCTATCAACACATGGGATTATTCATCAAACTACTTGTGCCCATACTTCACAACAGAATGGTGTGACCGAGCGAAAACATAGGCATATTCTGGACGTTGCTCGAACTCTGCTCATTAATTATCATGTGCCTCCCACCTACCGGGGAGATGCTGTTCTAACCACCACTTATCTCATTAATCGTATGCAGTCTACCTCCATCGATGAAAAGTACCCATTGAGGTTCTCTTTCCAGGGAAGGCTTTGTTTCTTATTCCACCAAAGGTATTTGGGTGTGTTGCCTTTGTCCATATCCTTGGTCCATGTAAGGATAAACTTGCTGCAAAAGCGGTTAAATGTATATTCTTCGGATATTCTAGGAATCAGAAGGGATACAGATGCTATGATCCTAAATACAAGAGACACTACACCAGTGAAGATGCTACATTCTTGAGTCCGCTCCCTACTACTCCAGGCCAGGTTCACATGTTAATCCTCCACCACCGTCTTCACTCCCATTCCTATTCCTACACCAGAGATTAATCTCTACAAAATGACTACTACTCAAACTGACATAGTGACATCCCTTCGGAGCTGGCATCATCTCCTCAGGTAAGTCCTTCACATGAAACTTTACAGACTAACGATACTATGGGTACATATACATGCACACTTGACATATTAGGTGATGCTCCAGCAGACATGCCGATAGCTCTACGAAAGGGGACTAGACAATGTCCATCTCGATAGAGTACTATGCATCCGATCTTTGCAGATGTGTCTTTTTCCAGTCTTGGCTCCTCATACAAACAATTTGTCCAGGCAATATCGACTACCACTGTCCCTCGTACTCATACTGATGCCCTTCGTGATTCCAGATGGCGCTTAGCAATGGAAGAAGAGATGTCTGCTCTGATATCTCGGAACACATGGATGCTAGTTGATCCTCCCAATGACAACAAGATTGTGGGATCCGCATGGCTCTATTTCTTGCTACAAGGCAAGGCTTGTGGTAAAAGGGTTCACGCAAACCTATGGCGTCGATTTCTTCGACACTTTCTCCCCAGTTGCTCGTCTATCTACAGTTCGCATCCTTATGGATGTGGCCGTGCAGCTTGATTGGCCCGTGCATCAGCTAGATAGCCTAGACGTCAAAAATGCTTTCCTTTATGGAGACCTTCAGGAAAGTTTCTACTTGCAGCAACCCCCTGGTTCCAAGGCTCAAGGGGAGTGTCAGAAGGTATGTTTACTACGCAAGGCTATATATGGCCTCAAACAGAGCCCTCGTGCTTGGTTCCAGAAACTATCAGAGGTACTAGAGAACTTGGGCCTTATCCGATCCTCAGCAGACCATTTTTTATTCATACGAAAGAATGAGAAAGGAACTGTAGCTATGCTTATATATGTTGATGATATTATCCTCACGGGAGATGACTCTGATGGTATTCTTGAAGTAAAAACACAACTTGCAGAACAATTTGTGATCAAAGACTTAGGACCACTTCGGTACTTCTTGGGAATTGAGATTGCAAGGTCCAAGCGAAGATTAGTTATGTCTCAGCGAAAGTATGCCACTGACCTACTGTAGGAAACGGGAATGTTGGGATCCAAGCCAGCACACATACCCATGGATCCTAAGGGACACATCTATGAGTCAGGTGACATTAAAGATATAGGTCGATACAGGCGCCTAGTGGGTACGCTATTATACCTTACCATTACTCGGCCAGATATCTCCCTTGCAGTTGGGAAGTTGAGTCAGTTTATGGACTCCCCCACATCAGCTCACTTCGATGCATGCATGATGGTTCTAAGGTACATCAAGAACTCTCCAGGAAAAGGTCTATTATTTACCAAAGGAAATAACTTTGACCTCATGGACTATTCTGATGCAGACTATGGAGGATGCATGATAGATAGAAAATCCACCACAGGTTTCTGCACATATCTAGCGGGAAATCTAGCAACTTGAAGAAGCAAGAAACAAGCAGTTGTTTCTCGTTCAAGTGCTGAGAGTGAATATAGAGCCATGGCTCACGCTGCTGCAGAACTAGTATGGATTCGATCTGTGCTCTCAGATCTTCATATTACTCCTACCAATGTTATGGAGCTCAGATGCGACAACCGCGCAACAATGCACATAGCCAACAACCCCATGTTTCATGAACGCACCAAACATGTGGAAATTGACTGGCATTATACTAGAGATATGATACAGAGATGGCTACTTCAAACTCACAACGTATCATCAACAGATCAGACTGCAGACATGTTTACTTAGCCTCTTGCTCGCACATAGTTTGAAAAATGTTGTAACAAGCTGAGCATGATTGATATATATGCTCCAGCTTAAAGGGGAGTGTTGAGAGACTAATTATGTAACCCTAACCCTAGGGTTAGAATAGTCTAATTATGTAACCCTAACCCTAGGGCACTCTGTATATACAACCCTAGGGTTCTCTACTCAATACAAAAGAAAAAACATATTCTATTTTCGACTCATACCATGGTTGAATAAACTATGATTATTTTAATTTTTTGACGGTCAATCTAACGGAAGGGCACAAGTAATAACGGAGAAAGAAGTGAGGGGCACAACTGATATTACCAAAAAGGGAGGAGCATAACTAAAACTGCAATATCTCAGAGGGGCACAAATGATAAAACCCATGAAATTATCTGCCAGTCTACATTCAACAATCGTTTGAACCAGAAAGACATTCTAAAGTAAGAAATATTTACTCATTTTTGAATTATTCTAGCAAATTGTAACAACCTAAAGATAGTGAGAGAAGTGCATGCAGACGAGCAACATGGAGTAGGAAACAGGAAAGGGGAGTAAGGGGTTCTAAAAGAAAACGGGTGTAACCCAAATCAACATTGTGTTGATATTTTGGAGAAGCTCTCTGAATCAGCACATCGCATGCTGCTGGTGGAACATCTATTAACTTTTCACCAAAATTGTTACTTACGACTTATCTAAGAATAAATGGTTCTTGTAGGATGGAAGAACAACCACAAATGTATATGCATATTTAAAAAGTGTGAGAGCAGAATACTGGAAGAGTGCTAGTTTTCAGCCTAATTGTACCACTAGTCAAAATTCTAACCAGATGAAGAGCTACATATATTGAAAAATTGCACGTACCCCTATCCACTCCCCAAGTGTTTTTGCACTCGGGACTGTTATCAAGTGAACAACATGTTCAGCACAAAGTGCTTTGACAAGATTGACGTAGTCAGGCTGGTCACAGTCCTCGGCCAAAACACAAAGCTGTGCAGAATGCTTCTCGATGGCCTTGGCAGCTTCATGGAGACCACGGGCAACACCATCATGTGGCACTGCCTTTTTCATCACCAATTGCAAGGCACTCATCAAATCCATCGGTTCTCCCAGCACCGGAGCTTCCACTCCTGAAGGGCCATCCTCACTGTGAAATTATGGGAATCAGATTCAACGAAAACGTAAATGAATTAATGGCTAAATTATTCAACTCGTGGAATCTTTTTAGAGAATTCAATGCACGAAATTGACATTGTATTCTGCAATCATCTTCCATTCACTTTAGTTAAAACAGTGGTGTCAAAAAGAACTTCGAAAATCTTACTACGACTTCACTAAAACGACGTTCTGGTGTCAATATAAGCATTTTTATAGCAAAATTTAGACCACATATATATAGACGTAACACTCCCAAATGCATCTTTCCACCATCAAGCTAATCGAAGATAACGACTTTCACAGCTTCTGCAACATCTAGCGATGATCGACACTAGGAATTCCAGAAATTAGTCTTCATTTTCGTATAAAGGCGATACAAAAAACCATCTTTTGATCTACAGCACGAAAAACATTGACATCCAAAACGCACCTCGCCATTTCTGAGTAGAAGAGAGACGGATCTCAAGAGGGTTCGTCGGAATGGGAATCGGCAGCGACGACAAGCAGCAGCAACGGGGCGATGGTGATTAGGGCTTCAAACGATATTCTATATGAATAAGTTTTGGGTAGAGAGAATTTATGGAAGCGCCCCTGGTAACAACGGGGCGATGGTAGTTTTCCAGTTATACACTTCCGAATATTACCAATAACACCTATGCCCCTATTTATATCATAATCACCGAATCACGTCTACCTCTACCAAAGATATTTGTTTACACCAATGTTTAAAAATCGACTTTTCCCCCTGTTTTGTATTAGATTAGTTACAATTATACTCACGAATTCATAATAAAATTCTTAATATAAGAATGAGAGAGAAGGAAAAGAAGAATGAGAATTTTATTAAAGTAAATTATCATACATATTAATGTTGAAAGATAGATAAGTATGTACACGTAATTCTACATTTCAACTACTTAATATTATTTATAATAGATTTACTCATCAAAAGACATTTTTCCTTCTAAGAGCTAGAAATATTAAATGGAGGCATCTATTCTATGACAGATCTCAACTTACACTTATTTTGTGCCTTTAGGAGGCCTAATATTTTTGACGATTTCAATGACTTCTTTTATTTCTTCAAAACAAAGTGTGAGAGTGGATTCTAAGTGGTAGAAATTATACTTGATAATTTGGACTTAAGCATTTTGGGCGGTTGTCAACGAATCTATTTGAGTCCGAATCTAACAAGTTATTGGAGCCAATTTTCTTCGATAACAGACTGAGGAGCTAAGCTCGGAACATTCCAGCACATGATGTTTGTTATAAATAAAATATCAGTTAAATGCAATCATTTCGTGTATATATAGACTAAAATTGAAATATATGTGAACTTAACCTATCTATATATTTCAAAGATCCCGTCTAAGTCCGAACTTTTCGTAGTTCTCTTGATGATGCCATGCTGACATAATTACCGGTTCCACCGATTCATCCCACCACTCTGATCGCTCACTCAAAGCAAAATTGATAGGAAATCTGTGGTCGGATTTTTTTAATCCTCGATTTACACGTGCTCATGTCATGAATATCCTCCACGTTAAAAGTAATAGAACTAAAATGCAATAAAGGTTTTTTTACATCATTAACTTCTAAGTTTATTATATTTTTTATCCTTCTTCTCACAGTCTCCATCTTCCTAAAAGTATGGGCAATGAGCTGGGTACCCAATGAGCTTGAGGTTACCCGACTCGATATAATTGAGTTTGAGTATTACTTTAGAACTTTAGTCCGAAACGATTTGGGCTTAACCTGGCCACAACTAAATGGACCACTGATGTGTATTGATTATATTTTTGCGAACTTGATTCGGTCCGATTGACTTGAATAACATTTCTATTTTTTTAGAAATGTAATACCATATATAGTACATACTAATATTCGAATAATAACAATAGTAGCAATCTATACATATTGGCAATATAACATATATGGTAGATAATTACTCATATGTAATTTAATGATTAGATTTCTATTTCAAGCCAATACATTGATTGATAAATTAATGATGGATAACTGACAACATCGTGGACTCCTGGCCATAATACTTTCCTTTTTAAATTTAATTAAGCAAATGCATTAATCCATCCAGTATTTTAAAAGTAATTGAATTTTATTTCTACATTACTCAATAAGTTTGTGGGCTAAATGGGTAGGCTCGGGTTTCTAAAGTGAATCCAAGCCCGATTATAAGTGGGCTAACCCTGATCCGAAATTAATGGACTTGAGTGAGCATGAACCCTAAATTTCATGGGCTATGGACTTTTATGCATAAGAAAATGGGCTGACCCGACCTGAACCGACTTGATGCCCACGTCTACCTAAAACCTCTTCCTCCTCTCCTACCTCAACCACCTAAAACCTCTTCCTCCCTTCCCACCCCAACCTCCCTCTGTGACACTTTAGTATTCTCCCTAATTACCATTATTCATCTGATGACCTCCCACATAGATGAAAACAATAGATCTCCGCTGACGTGCATCTCAATTCACATACGTGAGTCACATATAAAGTAATATTGGTACAAATTGATAGAGACCGCTACACCGAGTTAGACATTGTTGGGGAGATGGTGTAAGGTGACAAAGAGCATCACTCATTTCTCTTTCATCCATTCCAAAAAAAAATATAATATACCATTGATGAATTCATGATTCATCATATTATTCTTTCATTTTGTCTAATCCTTGTTAAAATACATGTAAATTATACCTAATTTTTATTAATTAACACGCTATCTCCATTTGTTAATTTTGTATATTTAACACTTACTTAATCCGAAATAAAAGAATAAATGAGAAAATGAAGAGAAAGAAGGATGTGAATATGTAAATACAAAGAGATTGAATCTAACCCTGAGTGCCGGTCAATATTGACTTGATCAACAAGAGAATAAAGTAGGAGGAGATATGGTCTTAACTTATAAAAATATCAGAAAATATAGATCATTAATTGCACATAATCACATTATTCACCTTGTACATAGAATAACATATTTTTTATCATTCAGAAAATCATAAATTAAAACATGTTCTTATTCGAACATGTTTATCATAATATATATATATATATATATTTCTAAAAATATCATAAAATCTATCTAATATATAGATACCATGATAAAACCCGAAAAGGTCGTAAAATTAGAATTGAATGCTAAATATCTACTCCGTATGAACTCAAAATTGACCAAACTCACTTTCATTGTATTCATAATTAAACCAAATTTAAAATAAATATGGTTTCATTAAAACCAGATTTAAGATGTGAAAGTCAATAATATAGGGTACTATGGTATTTGTACAAATGTACATATTTACAATTATTTTATTATTTATATTTTCTCATTATTTATAATTTTATTATCTTCTTTATTTTATAATAATTTTATAAAACACACTTAAAAGGTTTCAAAGTTAAAAATAATAATAAATAAATTTATTCATGTATATGTGTATTATACATATATTATAAATACTCTTATTTATCTACCCTTGTCGATGTATTTATTGAAATAAAATATAAATATAATTAGAAGTTATTTAATGCGTATTAAATAATTAAAATACAAAACAAGAAAATATGGCATTAAAATGAATAATAAAAATATTTATATCTAGTATGTAGGTATAATGTACATATATTGTACATGTATACATATATTTAACCAAATAAATAATAAAATAAAATAAAAATTTATAATTGTTAATTAATATAATAAACTAATAAAATATAAAATAAATTAGTTTAAAATTATTTACCTAATGTGTATATGTAATCTATGCTTATAATATATCTTTTTTATTTAATTGTAATAACTAAACTAAAATATTTAATTAATTATAGTTTCATAAATTATTTATTTATTTATCTTAAATATAATTTATTTTAGTTTTTTTCTCAAAGTAACTTTATTTATTGTATATTTATTTTGTATTATACATTGTATATATGTGCATGGTCTTTTATCCTCATCCCTTCCTTGTTTTTGGATTCCCTTGTTTCTATGCCACGCGTGGCATGATTGGTTCTTTTCCAATTGTATACCCCAGTCAACTTCCCATCCTTTTTTCCTTCTTCTTCTTCTTCTTCTTCTTCTTCTTTGTTTTTCCTCTTCTTCTCCACTTTCGTCACTCCCATTTCTTTGGCACAATGCAGCTCCAACCTCCTAACAACTACACATGGACCTCATCTTCTTCGCGGATCATCTTTTTGGCCGAGAATATGCCCATGTTCGACGTACCTGGCCCCACATCTTCGTCTTCCCTCACATATAAGTAGAATCCACCACCCGAGAGCTTCGACATCCGCCATTTCTCCGTTGATCAGTCAGCTCCAAGTGATAGAGGTTGAGGTGACAGATCCCATCTCCATCGTTGCAACAAGGTCGAGGGGAGGGATTCCGGGGAGATCGTCGCTTTGGTGAGGCCTTGCTCCACCATCGCGTGCTCGGAATCCTTGTCTCCGCCACCACGTCCAATCCAAGACCCGGTGGAGCTTCACCGAGCCTCTGTAGGAGACGAACAATTTCAATTTCCTTGTTAGGTTTTTCCCTATTTCTCATCTCCTTCTATCCTCTGTTGTCCTCTCTTCTCCTTCTCTTCTCCGTGTTTTCTACTTCAGTTTTGAGCCAAAATCGGACCACTTCATCCCATTCCGACTTTGATCCCTTCTTCATCTTTGTTTCCACATCTGACCACCTCCAATCCTCCGATCACACATGATGATCGAAGTTCGAGGCACTAATCTGCCACCTTCGAGGAGTGTTTCTCCATTCACACGCTCCATTTCTATTTTGGGATCAAAGCTCTGTGCCTCATGTCAATCTGATTATTTGCTGGTATATGTCCTGATGATCGAGTCGTATCGCCATATGGACACGAGAGACGATAATCGACAAAGCGACAACTTCAGCCGAGCAATTGGATCGATTCTCTGACCCGAAGCCACGCATCGATCTGGAGACGAATGTCACCGACCCTTCGCTAGGAACACAACAGACGAACATCGCTTCCGGCTTGAGCAACATACGCGAACATCAGTCGAAGGACATCATCTGTAGAAGATGAATCTGAAGGATCATCAAAGCATAGAATCAACGTCGAGCACCGGAGAATTGCACGAGAACTTGCACCATCAAATCTAGAATAACAGAGCATCCATACATGGAAATATCTGGAGAATCGAGCTGCAACACTTGAAGACAATCATTCTATAAACTAGCAGCTCTACCCGCGTATCCGATCAACACTGGACATCGGACCGCTCATCTGAAGCTATTGCAATATCTGTTGGAATTAACAGTATTGGGATAGTTTGATGCAATTTGATGGTCAATATCAAGTTGTATTGATGTATCTCAATTCCTGGAATTCAATGTTTCAACCCTGTGGGGTGCTGTTTAGTCCCACATCGTGGAGAGAGAAAACTGGGTCTTGGTTTATATGTGGGAAGTCCTGAGACTAGTCTGGAAATAGACTAGAGAGGATTTTAGACCACAACACACACACGCACGCGCGCGCGCGCACCGCGCCGGGCCAGGCTCGGGCTCGGGCTAATGGAATAGCAGAACGAAAGAATAGGACCCTAATTGATATGGTCAATGTATTTTTACAAAGTTCTGGGCTACCATCTTACATGTGGGGGGAATCTTTGAATATGGCCTGCCATATTCTGAATAGAGTTCCCTTAAGGCATAAAGATAAGAGTCCATTTGAACTTTGGAGAAATAGGAAGCCAAGCCTAAAATATCTTAAGGTGTGGGGATGCCTGGCTAAGGTCTTAATCCCAGAACAGAGGAGAAAGAAGCTTGGACCCAAAACAGTTGACGCGGTCTTCTTGGGGTATCTGGAAAATAGTTATGCCTATCGATTCTTAGTAATTCGGTCTGAGATCACAGGCATAGATACTAATACTATTGTTGAACTTCGTGATGCTACGTTTTTCGAGGATATTTTTCCAATGAAAAAAGGGATTCCTGAAAATCTGACCAGTGACGTAGCCTCAACATCTGGTTCTATTCCACAACAAATAGAAAAGATGTCAAATGTGGGGGCTAGCTCTTCTAAACCCAATGAATTTTTGGAGGATGTTGAACCTAGACGAAGTAAGAGACCTAGGATTGCCAAGGATTTAGGTAGCGACTTTGTCTCCTACCAAATCGAGGGTGATCCTCCCACATACAAGGATGCGATGGCTTCTACTGAAGCAAGGCATTGGAAGGACGCCATTAAATATGAAATGGATTCGATCATTTCAAATGGCACGTGGGAATTGGTCGATTTACCTCCTGGGTGTTCCACATAGGAAGCAAATGGGTATTTAGAAGAAAACTTAGACCGGATGGATCCATAGAAAAATATAAGGCAAGATTTGTAGCCAAAGGTTTTAAACAGAAAGAGGGTATTGATTATTTTGATACCTATTCTCCTGTTACTAGAATGACTACGATTCGGATGCTCATTGCGTTGGCCTCCATACATGATCTCACAATTCATCAAATGGATGTGAAGACTGCCTTTTTATATGGTGATCTTGAGGAGGAGATCTATATGGACCAACTTGATGGATTCATAGCATCTGGTAATGAAAGAAAGGTCTGTAAGCTTGTAAAATCTCTTTATGGATTAAAACAAGCTCCGAAACAGTGGCATGACAAGTTTGATAAGACTATCCAGTCTTATGGCTTTATTGTTCATGAATCCGATAAATGTGTGTACTCTATGATTAAAGGTGATATGTTTGTTGTCTTATGCCTATATGTAGATGATATTTTGATATTTGGATCAAACATAAGGATAGTGGAAGAAACCAAGAGGTTCTTGAGCAGTAAGTTTGAGATGAAGGACTTAGGAGTTGCTAATGTGATTTTGGGGCTCAAACTGATTAGATCTGCTAATGGGATAGCTGTGTCTCAGTCACATTATACTGAGAAGGTTCTTGAAAAATTTGGCTATCAGAGCTGTAAATCTGTATGCACTCCTTATGATTCATCTAAACCCCTCTGCAAGAACAATAGTGGAGTACTTGTAGCATAGCTACGATATTCCCAGATTATAGGAAGCTTGATGTATCTTGCGAACTGTACTCGACCTGATATTTCATTCACAGTCGCAAAGTTAAGTAGATATACAAGCTGTCCTGACCGTACTCATTGGGAGGCCTTGGATCGAATGTTGAAGTACCTTAAGGGTACTACACTTCTTGGACTGCATTATGGTAAATATCCTCCTGTCTTAGAAGGATATAGTGATGCAAGTTGGATAGGTCAAATGGAGGACTCCGGGAGTAACGGTGTGACTGGGTATGTATTTACCCTTGGAGGCGGTGCAGTCTCCTGGAGGTCTGTGAAACAGACCATTTTGGCTCGGTCTACTTTTAAGGCAGAGCTGTGTGCTTTGGACACAACAGGTATTGAGGCTGAATGGCTTAGGGAGCTTCTCTCTGAGATGCCCATGGTGGGTAAGCCGATACCGGCAATTTCTTTACATTGTGATAGCATGACTACCATTGCAAAGGTAAAGAGTTCAAAGTACAATCAGAAAACAAGAAGACATATCCAAGTTAGACTTAAGTCTATTAGGGATTTGGTGTCTTCTGGAGTGATTGCTGTGGAATTTGTTGGTACCAAAGATAACACGGCAGATCCACTTACAAAGGGACTTGATAGATCTTTAGTCCAAAAATCCAGACTTGGGATGGGGTTGAAACCCACTGAGAGTTTACCCGCAGTAGCAACCCAACCTACATGAGTGGAGATCCCACAAAATAGGTTCAATGGGAAAACAAGCTGTAAGGGGAACTGGTTGGTACTCAATATGCAATACTTTGCATGTGAGTCCTATCCCTGGAAAGTCGAGTGCCTGAAAGCTGCAGGAAAAGGTTGAGCATCATGCTCTTAATGGATTCAAGCTTTTATAAGCAGGATGTGAGCAGTGCATCCTTGGAGAATGCCACCTATATGAGTATTGCTGTGGGCCGCAGATAAAGGATGAGGGTTTATCCTTTGATATACTCATGAAACAAGGTAGGGTGCAAGGCCATTAATAGCACCAAAACCAAAAGATTGTCACCATAGACTTCACTCTGTTGTTACCTCTCATACCATTACATCAAAAGATTAAAGTTCAAGACATAGTTCACTTTATTCCTGTGATGGTGAAAGGGGATAACTCAGGTAAAGGTTCAAACCGGAAGGTACCTTTACTGAAAGCAGAGTGTGGAAACCCGAGATTCTTGGCTCTTCGTGTTTCAACAGTGAATTCGTGGGGGATTGTTGGAATTAACGGTATTGGGATAGTTTGATGCAATTTGATGGTCAATATCAAGTTGTATTGATGTATATCAATTCCTGGAATTCAATGTTTCAACCCTGTGGGGTGCTGTTTAGTCCCACATCGTGGAGAGAGAAAACTGGGACTTGGTTTATATGTGGGAAGTCCTGAGACTAGTCTGGAAACAGACTAGAGAGGATTTTAGACCACAACACACACACGCACGCACGCGCGCGCGCCGCGCCGGGCCGGGCTCGGGCGTGGGCGTGGGCGCGGCTGCGGCTGCGGCGTGGTGATGAATCCACATTTCATCATCTTTATTCTATCATTTTGGCACCAAAAACCCTAGCAAATGCCTGTAAATAGCCTTAAATCAAGCATCTTAGCATTCATGCATGTGCATCTCAACAGTGTATAAAATACTGTAATTAAGGCCAAAATTATAGAATAAATAAAGAAAAGAAAAAGAATAAAATATTATAAATATTTTATGACCCAAAACCCCCGAGACCTAGGCATCTTGATGAATAGGTCGACAAGGAATAAAGTAGGGGGAGATAAGGTCAGAAATACAGTCAAAATACCTATTCATTCTATTCATTCCTTTATTCATTTTGGGACCTATTTTTGGTTCCACTTTTTGTACATCAAATAAAGAAACTTTGTACATGAAAGTGGTAGATAATTTTATAAAGAAAGATACAAAATTGATTTCACAGAAAAATAATGTACAGATAAAAAGTTATGGTCTGAATAAAAATCCAGAATCCCAACTTCCCAGACCCGTATCTCACAAACGACAACTCCAAATGCATCAAACTCACCTTTAATTGTATATAGAATAAAATAATCCATCCAATGGCAGTGGTTTCGCATTTGGCAGAGCTACGGTTTGAAAGTTGAGTTTTGGACCCTCATTATATACTTGTACATATTAAAATATTCAATTTATTAATTATTTATTATTTTTATAATTTTATATTTTTATAATGTTGCAAATAATACTTATAATAATTATGAGTATTAAAATCAGAATAAAAACATAAATAAAATACAAATAAAAATAGTTGTATATTTTCAATACATTGGTACATTACCTACATACATACCTATACAAAACATACTTGTATTTTATTAAATATACAAAACATATCAGAAAAATAAAATAAAAATATATTTATGTATATAAAAGTATGTTACAATTTTATAAAATACTAAATAAAAATAATAAAAATAAAATACCCCAAATAAAAACAGAATACTAAAATACATAGGTATTATACCTATATAGGGTTAAAAAGGTAACTTGTAAAAATATAACTCCTAAAAATAATTAAAAATCAAAATAAAATACTACATAAAATTCTAAACATTTTTTATTTTATAACTTTTAACTAATTCGACCATTTAGTATTTTAAATAGAATTATTAAAATATTTTTCCAGGGTTTTTCCTGGTTGGTCCACGTGGACCAACCAGGAGGCCAGGACTGTTGACATCGGTCAACAGTCTGACCTACACCCTGTAGCCCTTGTCAGAGCCGATGTTGACCCCATGTTCACCATTTTTTCGAGGAGCGAGCTTGCATCCTTTCGACTCGATTCCTTCTGCAAAATCCTTCCTCGTTCATCCCTCTTGCCCGCCAAGTGATTACATTGGGCTATGGATCAAGGAGCTGCTCCAGACCTCTTGGTCTTTGGACCCCTGTCACCTCAGGTCAAACCACATATAACCGACCCCCTTCTTTCCTTTTGAATTCGAACACCTTCGGTCCACCACCTCGCGCCTCTCCCGTGCTCCAGAGCCACCTGGAGGTGACAGTTCCGACGTGAGCTCTTCAGCCAAGGCAGCCGAGGTCGGAGGCGTCTCCACCACCTCCCGCGAAGTCACCGGTCGAGGTACCTTCCTTCCCTCTGGCTCCGGCCATTGAGGGTTCGCCCCGCCTTTTTATTTAGCCCATTAGCTTCCTGTTACCCGTAGCTTTAAAAGCCCTTAAGAAATTTCGAGTTCCATTCACTCCTTCGCCAAATCGATCATCCTCGCCGGAGCGCACCTCCGGCCACCCATCGTCACCTCGCCTCGCGCATCGATTAGGTCCATTCCAGGTCCAGGCACTTTGCCCTGGACCTTCTAATGCTTTTTGCAGGTCCAAGTTCACTCATGGAAGCCTGGAGGCGAATCTGGAGCTTCGCCGGAGCTAGCGGAGCTCTATAGCTCCGCCGCCCTTCAGCGAGCCCCTCGGCCATCGCCGGGGCTTTTTGCCGCCACCAGTCGATAGAGAAGGACCAGGGGACGCTTCACGGTCATTTTGAAGCCCTAACTACGCCGGAGGACGAAGATCTGGAGCGGCGAAGTCCGCCTCGCCGGCGTTCTTCGTTGTTCTTCCTCATCGCCCCCAAGCCGTTGGATCGAGGAGCCCTACCCAGGTCGAGCAGACGTCGTTGGATCGCGCCTCGACTTCACCGTCCGATCATCCCCGATGATCTAATCTCCGCCGTCCGAGCGAAGCGTCGTCGACCCGTTGGATTCACGCCACGTGTATAAGTGAAGACCGAGAGCCGTTGGATCCACGCGTCGAGGGTATTTTGCATCTACACCCTCGCGCCTTTTGTATTTATTTTTTAGTCTTTAAACTTTTGTCTGTAGTTTAAATATTTTGTAATATTTGCACAAAGGTCCCCAGACTTTCAATATTTGCATTTAGGTCCTCAGCCACGTCACCTCACGTGACCTGTACACGTGAGGTGTGGGCATTTTGCAGAGGAACCCTCGAACGTTTGTGTATTTCGTTTTAGTCCTGAAACTTTCGTAGCACGTGTAATATTTTTGGATATTTTGCAAGTAGGCCCTCAAGTTTTGAAATATTGCATTTTAGTCCTCGCCAAGCGCGTGCAAGTCACGCGCCCTGGTGGGAAAATTGCTAAGAGGCCCAGGCGGCTTTTGTAATTGCTTTTTGGTATTAAAAAGTGAATATACAGTGTATATTTTTGTGGAAAATTGCATGTTTGCCCCTGGATGTTTTAGATATTGCATTTATACCCCTGCCAGGACTGTTTAATGTATGGATGTTTGCTCTAATTAATTGACCTATCATTTTAAGTCCAAAAATTCCACAAAAATAGACTTAAGCTCCTGGACACGTGTACTTTCACGCCACATATTTAGTTTTTGATTTTATTTTATTTTCATATTTATTAAAAATCAAAAACAGCCTATTTGTGCACTGTCTAGTTTAGAAAATACCAAAAAAAATATTAAAACACCTCCAAAAATTCCAAAAAAATCACCTAGTGTCTATTTTATCCTATTTTAGTGTCAGTCCAAAAATCATTAAAAATCTCAAAAGAAAAACACTAAAAATTTAAAAACACTCAAAAACTTCAAAAAATTATATAAAATAGTAGAAAAACCCAAAAATTATAAACTCAGGTTCTGTTTATCCCTTATTTTGTCCTTTTTATTAGAAAAATAGTGTGAAATATTTTGAGTACTGGTTGCTATTTTTAAATTACATTTTATTCCCAACCAGCCTTATTTCCACTGTTTTCTCTCATTTCAGTATTTAAAAATACCAAAAACACTTAGAAAAATCCCCAAAAATCTCAAAAACGGTAGAAAACCATAAAAATACCAAAAATATTTTATTTCTGAATTTTTGGTAATTTTTACTTAGTTTTATAAATATTTTAGCTTGCCTTCTATTATATTGTCTTTACTTTCCAATATTGAAAAAGAAAAAAAATATATATAATATAAAATATAAAAATCAGAAAATTAAAAATCAAATACAAAATTAAAAATTAAAATAAAATAAAAAAAATTAAAAACTAAAAACCCACAAAAAATTCATTTGCTTGCTTGCTTAGTGTAGACACACTCCACACACTCACTTGAGCACATTTTTGCTTGAACTACCTTGTTTGCTCCCTGTGTTCGAACTCTCTACATACTTGCACCTATACATCTTTTATGTAGAGTTAAAAATAAATTTTAACTCCGCATTAGTTCTAATTTATTGATCTTAGTGTGGGTTAATTGTTGACTTTAGTCAGATTTAGTGTGGTCAACACACCGACTGAGTTCACGCTTTGTGCTGAACTTAAGACCACCTATTTTTGGCCAAATCAAATGGCGCCGTTGCCGGGGAGCAACAGCGAGTAGTTCACATTTTGATATATTTGTTTGATTGTGTGATTGTTTACCATAGCATCATTTTCCATCTCTTACATTTTGATATATCTTGTTGAGCTATCTGACCACTCTTCTTTGTCTTCTTGCGAGGGACCGCGGAGCGAGGCGGATCGCCTAGGCGACCCGACGCAACCTTGGGACGTGGAGCCGGCTATTCTTTAGCCAAGCCGGCAGGAGAGAGCAAGGAGTGAGAGAGAGAGTGATTAGATTAGCTTTTCATTTATTTTTGGTGAGAGAGTGATTCATTTAATTGTAATAATACAGGTACACTTGGACTTGGACACTTAGACATTCGGGCCTAATTTCCGGGTGTTTGTTCACCTGGGGGCTCACCGCGGATTTTATCGTGTTTTCATCGCTGTCATTTTCCGGTTTTGTTTTCATTTTTCACTTTCTTTTGTGGATTGAGCTCTTAGTCCTAGGTCCTGCTTGACTCGATTAGAATAGGTCCAAACACCTAATTATATTTGCATGCTCCTATAGATTCGTATTTGGACTTAGACTAATTAAACAGTTAGCGAGTAGCTTCCAAATCCACGCGCCGCGAGCTCACACCCGAACAAGCGCTTTCTCCTACCCCAAATGTGTTGGACAGAGGAGGGGTGAGCCTAGACCGGACACTCGGATTGGGAATTATTAGCTAACTTGTGGTTCTTCACGCTAGCAGCTGCCTGTTCTAGGACGATTTCCGCTTGCATATCGCCATATAGCTTAGGTTTAAAAATTCTGCTTTGCATCCCGCATGGAGAGAGCTGGGATTCGCTGTAAGTCCTCTTACTTTGCACGCATCATCTAGGCACAAAGGTGAGATTTCCACCTTGGTGTCGACTTGCACGGCTTTTCCGACTCTATTCTCCCTCTGTTTTTGGAACAAAGTAGGATAAAGGAAAAATACAAAAACCGTTAGGCGCTTGTTTGAATTGACTCAAAAGAAGCGATAACACCAAAAAAATTAAAAAAGGGACTGCTAAAGAAAACTTGACCAAAATAAAATTGGTAATTGGATTCATTGCTTGGGGAGAGTAACACCCTCACTTGTCTTCAGGTTGCATGGGAAGGTCTCCTTCCAAGTGAGGTGAGCGCTTCGTAAGGATTAGAGCCAAAAACCCAACTTGTGGCTGCCTTGTGTATCGCCTGGATTTCCGAAGTATTGGCGCTACTATCGTACGTAGTCGAGTAGGACTTGGTCGCCATTGGTGACTCACTATTGTGTGAGCGTCGACCTTGTCCGAAGTACCGAGCCTAGGCCACGCCTTCACGGGTGTGTCTGTCTCATCGGCTGCGTCCGAGTAGGACCTTGTACGCTCACGGGTGATTCCGTTGCGAGCGAGGTCCGAAGTATCGGTTTCGCCTATCGGCTTCCTCCCTCTATTTCTTTGGCTGAGTAGGGATCCAGGAAGGGTTACAAGGACCTCAAAAAGCGCAAGTTACATGTTACACAGGAGGACAAGTACAGGGACAATTTCCTGGCAGTACTCTCTCTCCTATAGGCGTAGCGTTCTAAGGACTCGTGACAAGAAAAATACCTGAAAACAAGCTAAAATTGACAAGATAAAAGCCGAACCTTCACAGCTTCACGAGTTGAGTTGGTGAACTTACCCTTGCTTTGCGTTTGATTGCTAGATTTATTTAGGTCAAGATCAAAAACACCGCACAATTGTGCACAATTTTGTTGCATATCATCTTCTTCTTTTCTTGCATTATCCCCACTCTTTCCGAATAATCAAGATGATGGGACGGTGATCTCTTAGGCCGACTTTGTCGGCACCGCTATCTAGCACTCCTCCTTACTCATCTAGGAATGTCTCGGAGAGTCCGCTCTCCGAGCCCGAGTTTACATCCACCCTGTTCCCCCTCGACCACCCTTCCCATTCTCCTTCTCTCAATCTAATTGTGTCAGAATTCAGTGCATCACCAAGTTCGTCTCATTCAACAGCACCTGAAATGGCCTCTTTTGCATTTTCAGAGAATCAAGCAATGGCAGACAGAGGCGAGCACCCAGATGACCACGATCACCCTCCATTCATAATCGATCAGGCGGCCATCAACAATTCCTTGCTAGCGTCCCTGGAAAATATGCAGAGACAGATCCGTGATCAGGGAACATTCATGGGTGATCTGATGAGAGAAATAGCATAGCTGAGAGAAAACCGACCTGGGGGCGGTGGCGGTGGAGGAGGAGGAGGACCCGATGCAGGAGGAGGCGACCCAGACGGTGAGCGACCGCCACAGACTATCATGAGGGAACTGCACAACCCAGCTTCGTCCCTCACTCACCGGTGGATCAGACTCCCGCCAATCCACGGAGACTTCGAGCTTCGGCACCACACGATCCAGTTGCTACCCAAGTTTCACGGGTTGCCGACCAAAGAGCCACACCTCCACCTCCAAGAATTCGAAATGATCTGCAGCACTATCCATGATCGGTTGATGACCGAGGACACCATCAAGATGATCGCCTTCCCGTTCTCATTGGTAGACAGAGCTGCCTACTGGCTCAAGCATCTTGGGCGATTCGTCGATACTTGGGCAGAACTCCGGACCGCATATTTGAAGAAATACTATCCTCTCGGCCGGACCAATGCAGCTAGAGCTATGATTAGCAATTTTGTCATGATCCCAAATGAACAATTCCATGAAGCCTGGGATCGATTCAAAGAGCTCATTGACCGGTGTCCACATCACGACATCTCCAAGCCCAACCTGGTGCAGAGTTTCTTCTGTGGGCTGACACCGGAGCTGCAGGGGCTTGTGAACGCCTCTTGCGGTGGGTCCTATTTCTCTAAGGGAGAAGACGACGTCTGGGCCATCTACGAAGGCATGGCAGAGAACTCTACAGTGATGACCCAGGCCAGAGTCTACACTCAGCAGAAACCCCCGCAGGAAGCGGGATCATTTCAGAGGATCGCCCGCATCGATGCCGGTCCCAGCACAACGTCGGTAGCCGCAGCCCAAGCCGAATCAGCAGCAGCCGACATGGGGATTATTAGTGAAAAGTTGGACCGCATGGAGATCCTTGAAAAGAAGCAAAATCAAGGTCTAGCCCAGATGGACCTTCTCACCAAAACAATGAGTGACCCGAAGACTCAAATTCTCTGTATTCAGGAGGCACAGGCCCATTCCCAACAGCCTCCCAGGTCACAGGTTGCGTCCAGCAGCAGCAATCCCAACCAGGCCTCTACCTCATACCGCCAGGTGGACCATGTCCAGGCGGAGCCGGTTCCATTGCTGTAATACCATTCAGAGCAACCGCCATCTTCGGACACGCAGATGGTGGTCTATCAGCCGGAGCAGCCACTGGCAGTTCTTCCTCCACCTCCCTTCGAGAAGGAACCGTTGATGGAAGTCAACGGGATCTGGTATGACCGATACCCTCAGCCCGCAATTCGTAGGGATCACCCTGGATTCCGTTGGGGTAATGGTGGATCCTCATCCCAACAGCATCCTCCTGCTCAGGAACAGCAGAACAGCCATCCACAGCAGTACAACCAGCATCCCCAGTATGCCCAGCCACAACAACACCAGAGTGGTCCTCGTCCCGCCTATCAGGGACAACAGTGGAGGCAGCGTCAGCCGCCTCAGCAATCTTATCACCAGCCTTCCCCCCATTATCAGCAGCAACACCAGCAGCAACAGACCCATTTCCAGCAGGGACAGACATCCGGTTCTCAGGGTCCAGCATATGAGAACCCAACCCTCGATGATCTTGCCCGCTTGCTATCTGAACAGCGAGCATCTTTCAGGCAAGAAATGGATGAATTCCGGCAGGAGATGCGGGACATCATCAAAGGCAAAGCCGCCATACCCGCTCAGATCGAACCTAATCCTAATAACCTAAAAAGAAAATCTGAGCAGGTAGAGTTCACAGAGGATACCTCTCCTAGTGACAATTTGAGTGACATGTCTTATTCCTATTATGATGCTGATTTTGTTACTACTAGGAGCGGTAGGATGCCAGCCGGCGGCGCCTCTTCTGAGCGACAGCCAGATGCAGGATCAGGAGCGCCAGAGGAGCAGAGGAGCGGTGCTGATGCCGCCCAAGATGATGTTGAAGACGGTGGTGCTGATGCCACCAATGATGGAGTCCAGGACAACGGTGCTGATGCCGTTGTGATACCAGAAGCAGACGGTGGTGCTGATGCCACCATTTTGGATGCTGAACCAGAGCGCGGTGCTGATGCCGCAAAGACCGGTGCGAGTGGTGGTGCTGAGGCCACCACATCTACTTTTGTTGAACCATCTTCTGTGATGTTGCCACATTTTGTACCTAGAGACTGTGGGAACAAAAACAAAAACAAAAACATGAATAAAGGAAAGGTTTCTGTTCAAATTACGGATCCATATGTGGTGAATGATGATTATTGTATGGATTCTCCATCTTCACAGGCACAGGGACCGATTCCTAGTCCTCCATCTGAGGAGGCCCCTACCATCCCCTTCCCTGAGGCACTCCGCCGAGCGAAGGGGAGTAAAAAAGAAAATCCAAAAAAGAGCCAACAGGTAGAGTTCGGCAACGAGATGATTGACAGATTTCATATTCAGCTGACTCTACGGGAAGCGTTTGAGTATATCCCCTTCTTCAAGAAGAACTTGAAAGAGACAACTACTGTCCGAAGGAAGAAGAGGCACAGAGATCAAATCCATATGCTCACTCATAACACTTGCTGCGCCATTCAGAACACATTGCCAGCCAAGCGACCAGACGCAGGAGCTCCCTATGTCAGATGCGAGATTCAGGAGCAGCAGTTTGATCGTACTCTATTAGACAGCGGCTCTTCAATTAACCTCCTTCCGGCAGCCTTACTCAAGCAGTTCGAGTTTGGCCCTCTTCTTCGAAGCAGAACCGTCCTTCAGTTTGCTGATAGGTCGATTAAGAGGCCGAAGGGGCTATTGAAAGACGTGGTCGTTACCATTCAGGGCCTGAAATTCCCCGTGGACTTCGTTGTGTTGGACATGGAGATCCCTGAGTCGGTAACTGATGCCCCCATCATTCTCGGACGTCCATTCTTGGCCACAGCCAAGGCGGTGACCGACCATGATAGTGGGAAGGTATGCTTTCGCGTAGAGGGCGAAACCATACAAATAGAGACGATCGAAGAAATCAGAGCTAGAGAGTTAGAGTGCTCCGAGCAGTCCAGCGAAGCAGCGCAGATGACAGAGGAAGAGTTAGATATCCACCAGGTTTGTGATTTTGAGATGACTGATGATGAATCTAACTGGAAAGATCCTGTAGTACCGACCCTCGCCTTGCCTACAGATTCACTGTATCTCAAGCTCATGGCAGTCGAGAGCCGGGAGAGCACATCCCTGGATGATGATATCTCTGAGGCTGACAGTGTTATGATGAGTGGTGCTGAGGAATTTCAATCTTGCTCATCGTCTTCTGATCCCTCAGATTCAGACATAGACTGGGATGACTTTGATGATTATTTGCCTTGTCTGATTCCTACTGAGCCAACAACCATGACAGAGTGCGAGCCAGTGCAGTTTATTGATGATCAATCAGGCCGCCCTTCGTCCGCAATTCATGCAGAGCGAGAGTTCTCCCATGCAGACCTGGTAGCATTTACACAGACTTATCAGAAGCCAGATCTGCCACCTCCCAGTTGTCCAGAACGGAAACCTCTGCCGCAGTCAATGAAGTACAGATTCCTTGCTGGAGAGCCAGAAATGTACCCAGTCATTATCTCAGCAGATTTGACTGGAGAACAAGAATCTCGTCTGATGGAGGTTCTTGAAAGAAACCGCAAGACAATCGGTTGGAGTATAGCTGATCTCCAGGGGCTGAGCCCAAATCTTTGCTCTCACCACATTTATCTTAAGGATAACGCTAAGCCGTTGCGTGAGTTCCAACGACGGCTGAACCTGAATCTTCGAGACGTAGTCATGAAAGAAATTTCCAAGTGGTGGAGCGCTGATTTTATCTATCCCATCTCCGACTCCAAATGGGTTAGTCCACTCCATGTGGTACCCAAAAAGACGGGTATCACTACAGTTGTCAATGAGTCCAGAGAGGAGATCACTACCAGAGTACCAACTTCTTGGAGGGTCTGTGTGGACTACAGACGATTGAATGAGGCCACCAAGAAGGATCACTTCCCGCTACCATTTATTGATCAGATTATCGAGCGGTTAGCCGGGAAGAGTCATTACTGCTTTCTTGATGGGTACTCTGGATATAATCAAGTGGCCATTGCGCCCGAAGACCAGGAGAAAACGACATTCACCTGTCCGTTTGGGACTTATGCTTTCAGACGGATGCCCTTTGGTCTATGTAACGCTCCGGCGACATTCCAAAGGTGCATGTTGTCCATCTTCTCGGACATGGTGGGTGACTGTTTAGAGGTCTTCATGGATGACTTCTTGGTCTACGGCGACGGGTTCGACGCTTGTCTTGACTGCCTAGATCGTGTGCTGAAGCGCTGCATTGAGGTCAATCTTGTCTTATCCTGGGAGAAGAGTCATTTCATGATGACTCAAGGGACGGTCCTTGGCCACATCGTCTCCAACAGGGGCATGGAGGTCGATCCGGCTAAGGTGGACATCATCAGAAAACTCAATCCGCCGTCCAATCTGCGTCAGTTACGGTCTTTTCTGGGGCATGTCGGTTTCTACCGACGGTTCATTCAGGACTTCAGTCGAATTGCCCGACCGCTTACTGACTTGCTGACCAAAGACACCGAGTTTATTGTTAATGATAAGTGTCTTGAAGCATTTGAGACTCTCAAGAATATGGTTGTCTCAGCTCCTGTCCTTCAGCCACCCGATTGGTCTCTCCCATTCGAGATCATGACGGATGCTTCCGATTTTGCCGTTGGGGCTGTGCTCGGACAGAGGAGGGATGGTTTACCGTTCGCCATTCACTACGCCAGCCGGACCTTGGATGCCGCGTAGCGGAATTACACTGTGACTGAGAAAGAAATGCTGGTCGTAGTCTTCGCTCTTGATAAGTATCGATCATATATTCTCGGATCTAGAGTAACAATCTACACTGATCATACCGCCATCCGGTACTTAATGGCTAAGAAGGATGTCAAAGCACGTCTCACCAGATGGATCCTTCTATTCCAGGAATTTGATATTGAGATTAAGGATAAACCTGGAGTCAAGAATGTGGTGGCGGATCATCTCTCCAGATTGGAGAATCTTGAGGAATCTGAGCCCAGCGCACCTATCACTGAGACATTTCCAGATGAGGCGATCTTGGTTGTCACCTCACTCCCGTGGTATGCTGACTTTGTAAACTATCTTGTTGCCAAGACAGTCCCTCAGGGTTGGCCCAGGCAGAAACTTGAGACCTTCCTAGCTAAGGCCAAGTTTTATCATTGGGAGGATCCCGTCCTTTATCATGAAGGAGGGGATAGTATCTGGAGGAGGTGCATTCCTCAAGAAGAGCAGCATAGCGTCCTCACATACTGCCACAAACTTGAGGCAGGAGGACATCATTATGGAAAAAGGACAGCACAGAAGGTGCTTCAATCCGGCCTATGGTGGCCTACTCTCTTCAAGGATTCTGATGAGTTCGTGAAGAGATGTACTGACTGTCAGAAAATGGGAACCTGCGGACAGAGAGACATGATGCCCATGCAACCCATTCACTTCTGTGAGGTTTTTGATGCATGGGGGATTGATTTCATGGGCCCATTTCCTAAAAGTCAGGGATTCGAGTACATTTTGCTCGCTGTGGATTATGTCAGCCGATGGGTTGAGGCCATCCCCGCCCGAGCCGCAGATGCTAAAACCGTTTGCAAATTTTTGAGGAAAAATATCATTTCACGGTTCGGTGTACCTAAAGTCTTGATTTCAGACGGGGGGTCTCACTTCATCAATGACAAAGTCAGGGCCCTTGCAGATGAGTTCAGCATTGACCATCGGGTTGCCACTCCTTATCACCCTCAGACTAATGGTCTTGCTGAAGTATCGAATAGGGAGATAAAGACTATCTTGCAGAAAGTTGTCCGCCCAAACCGAAAGGATTGGTCACAGCTTTTGGACTCGGTCTTGTGGGCTTATCGGACTTCTTTCAAGAATCCATTGGGAACATCTCCCTTTCGTCTCGTCTATGGCAAGCCGTGCCATTTGCCAGTGGAGATAAAGCATAAATCTTTTTGGGCAGTTACTGAGTTGCTTCTAGATCCCGAGAGTATAGGAGACCAGAGAAGAGCAGAATTGGCAGCCCTGGAGGAATTGAGAGATACAGCCTTCTCCAACATCCTACAGTACAAAGAGAAAGTGAAGACATGGCACGATTCGCATATCAGCCATAAACAGTTTGAGCCAGATCAGAGAGTATGGTTGTTTGATTCCAGGCTGAAATTATTCCCAGGGAAATTGCAGAGCAAGTGGAAAGGACCGTATGTGGTCAGGAAGGTACATGACAATGGCAGCATCGACATATCCGAACCGTCATCTTCCTCTACCTTCCGCGTCAATGGTCAACGCTTGAAATTATATCTTGATCATGATCCACCGACCATTGACATTGCCCCCATTCTTCTGGTATGAGATGTGTCCTTTGACTCTCATCATCTACATCTCATACATGGTGATCAAATTCTATCTTCCGCTGTACAGATCCATCTGTTTATATCACTTTGTTGTCTGTTGATTTATTTTCTTATTTTCTTCTTTTCCTTTTCTATCTTCTTTATCTATCAAAAAGGTGTCGCCCTTGTAGACAGTTTTCCATACTTAGGACGTACTTTGTCCTAAGTATAGGGGGGTGTGCACCTCGAGTTGTTCTTTTCTTTTCGATCCTCTCCATTGTCTCCTCTTCTTGTCTATACTTAGGGATATCTTACTCTAAGTATAGGGGGAGACAATCTGAGTACGATCTGTTCATTCCCACCCTTGACCCTCCCTGTGTTGTGTACAGTCTGCTATACTTAGGATTATTTGATCCTAAGTATAGGGGGGACGGTCAACTTCTCATTCATTGATTCATTCATTTATTCCTTTATTCGTTAGACTTGTCTATACTTAGTACGAGTTATGTCTTCTCTTTTCTCTCCGATCTATGAGGACATAGCTCAAGCTAAGTATAGGGGGGTCGTATATACTGCGTATATACTTTAGCCATAACTCGTACTTTCGTATTTTCTTAATAAATATGGCTAAAAATTCTTTAAAATTCATTAAAAATCCTTAATAAAAAGATGTGATTATTCCTCAAATTCTGTTTGTATTTACTGATTAATAAATCAGGTGAAAATGTTTTTTGCAAAATGTTTGAAAAATAGTTTGAAAATCTTTGTGAACATCTATTGAAAACTATTTTGAAAATATTTTGTTTCGTGTTTTCAACCTGTGTAAAATGTGTGGTTTGTAAAACTTCTTTTCTTTGTGTGAAATAAAAATGTTTGAAAAATGATTTGCAAATGGTTTGAAAAATGGTTGCAAAAATGATTTGAAAAACATATATATACTGTTTTGAAAAGCCTTTGCAAAATGATTTTCAAATGTGTGTACATGTTTGTAAAAATTATTTTGGACTATAGTTTTCAAAAATTGTGTGTAAATTGTTTTCAAATAAGTTTGAGGAATACTTACATCTCACCAAAATCCACTTTACATATATACTTATAAAATTGATCACTTACCCTTGTAAATCCTTAAAATCCACTTCTTGTAAATATAAGAAGTACTCCCGTGTACATATTTTCACCTAGTTTTTAGCCAAAACTTTTTCTTTTTGTTTCAAAAATTCCCAAAAACAGTTGCAAAATTAAAATCCAAAAACATTTGAAAGATCTTTTTGAAAAATACAAAAAATTGCATCTGCATATGCATCATCATCATATTTTCAAAAATCCATAAAAAGTTCAAAATCTTGAAAATTGCATCACAAAAATATCTTCTGCATTGCATTGCCTAGCATTCGCATTTTTCCGATTGAGTTCGATAGTTGAACGAGTCTAAGTAAAATCCGGAGATTGGAGCTTGATTGGACCTTATAAGCTACCTAATAACAGGAACCTTATAGGAATTGGGTTTGAGGTACTTCAGGTCTAGTTGACTTAATTCTTTGAGGATCACGAGACTTGGTTCAATGGATTCTTGACTGCCTAAGTAGAGTATTTCGGAGCACACGCACGACTCTTGTTGATAATGACCTAACTTGGACACTTGCACCTTTCACATGGCTCAACTCAGTTGGAGTGGTGAGGGGATTGGATTTGCCGGTATGAGACGCACACAAGTGGAAACATTTGTCCTCCTCTAGGGAGGGAAGTGCACCCCAACCCGTCCAGTGATTAGGAAGTCTAAAGACAGGAGACTGTGGGTTGCGATAAAGCTTCAAAAGAGGGATAGTCTACTGGCTCAAGAGGAAAAACTCCTTATGTAAATGCTGCTGTATATAGTATTCAAAAAAAAATGTTCAGGCATGTACACAAATAAAAAGCCTGCAAAGTATGTACATATGTTGTAAAGTCAATAAGCAAGCTTGAGTTCCAAAGTCAAATATGTGAGCCTGCAGCAGGATGACTTGACTACACTGGTCTTGCATCCAAGGATAGGTAGCTACACTGGCTACCGTCCATTCTTCTCTTCACCCCCTCCTCTTGAGCTGGTTGCCACTTGAACTTAGAAGGGAATACCCCGCTCCTCGAGGATGGAGTTGCTGGATTGGGGAATCATTGGGTTGTCATATTGGAGAAGTCAGTTTCTTTGTCATTCTAGTTGGGGAGAGCCACCATCACTTACACTGTGCAAGTCAGATTCATAGTCGTAAGAGTTTGCGTATGAGTTGAGATATTTCTGACCTGGCTATTGAGGAGACTTGGACAGAGTTTTGGGACTCTCAAGGACTGTTGGATTTCAAACATGGTTCTTACTAAGGTTCCGCCCGCACTAAAATTCCAAAGGTCCGATTTAAGCTCCAAACTTTGATTTTGTGAAGGCAAGTTTGATAATTGAATAAAATCCAAGTTCTTCTTTTTCTTTTCTTTCTTTCTCTTGTTGCACTTATTGCATAAGTGTTTGCTAGGGACTAGCAAAGGTAAAGTATAGGGGGATGATGAATCCACATTTCATCATCTTTATTCTATCATTTTGGCACCAAAAGCCCTAGCAAATGCCTGTAAATAGCCTTAAATCAAGCATCTTAGCATTCATGCATGTGCATCTCAACAATGTATAAAATACTGTAATTAAGGCCAAAATTATAGAATAAATAAAAAAAAGAAAAAGAATAAAATATTGTAAATATTTTATGACCCAAAACCCCCGAGACCTAGGCATCTTGATGAATAGGTCGACAAGGAATAAAGTAGGGGAGATAAGGTCAGAAATACAGTCAAAATACATATTCATTCTATTCATTCCTTTATTCATTTTGGGACCTATTTTTGGTTCCACTTTTTGTACATCAAATAAAGAAACTTTGTACATGAAAGTGGTAGATAATTTTATAAAGAAAAATACAAAATTGATTTCACAGAAAAATAATGTACAGATAAAAAGTTATGGTCTGAATAAAAATCCAGAATCCCAACTTCCCAGACCCGTATCTCACAAACGACAACTCCAAATGCATCAAACTCACCTTTAATTGTATATAGAATAAAATAATCCATCCAATGGCAGTGGTTTCGCATTTGGCGGAGCTACGGTTTGAAAGTTGAGTTTTGGACCCTCATTGTATACTTGTACATATTAAAATATTCAATTTATTAATTATTTATTATTTTTATAATTTTATATTTTTATAATGTTGCAAATAATACTTATAATAATTATGAGTATTAAAATCAGAATAAAAACATAAATAAAATACAAATAAAAATAGTTGTATATTTTCAATACATTGGTACATTACCTATATACATACCTGTACAAAACATACTTGTATTTTATTAAATATACAAAACATATCAGAAAAATAAAATAAAAATATATTTATGTATATAAAAGTATGTTACAATTTTATAAAATACTAAATAAAAATAATAAAAATAAAATACCCCAAATAAAAACAGAATACTAAAATACATAGGTATTATACCTATATAGGGTTAAAAAGGTAACTTGTAAAAATATAACTCCTAAAAATAATTAAAAATCAAAATAAAATACTACATAAAATTCTAAACATTTTTTATTTTATAACTTTTAACTAATTCGACCATTTAGTATTTTAAATAGAATTATTAAAATATTTTTCCAGGGTTTTTCCTGGTTGGTCCACGTGGACCAACCAGGAGGCCAGGACTGTTGACCTCGGTCAACAGTCTGACCTACACCCTGTAGCCCTTGTCAGAGCCGCTGTTGACCCCATGTTCACCATTTTTTCGAGGAGCGAGCTTGCATCCTTTCGACTCGATTCCTTCTGCAAAATCCTTCCTCGTTCATCCCTCTTGCCCGCCAAGTGATTACATTGGGCTATGGATCAAGGAGCTGCTCCAGACCTCTTGGTCTTTGGACCCCTGTCACCTTAGGTCAAACCACATATAACCGACCCCCTTCTTTCCTTTTGAATTCGAACACCTTCGGTCCACCACCTCGCGCCTCTCCCGTGCTCCAGAGCCACCTGGAGGTGACAGTTCCGACGTGAGCTCTTCAGCCAAGGCAGCCGAGGTCGGAGGCGTCTCCACCACCTCCCGCGAAGTCGCTGGTCGAGGTACCTTCCTTCCCTCTGGCTCCGGCCATTGAGGGTTCGCCCCGCCTTTTTATTTAGCCCATTAGCTTCCTGTTACCCGTAGCTTTAAAAGCCCTCAAGAAATTTCGAGTTCCATCCACTCCTTCGCCAAATCGATCATCCTCGCCGGAGCGCACCTCCGGCCACCCATCGTCACCTTGCCTCGCGCATCGATTAGGTCCATTCCAGGTCCAGGCACTTTGCCTTGGACCTTCTAATGCTTTTTGCATGTCCAAGTTCACTCATGGAAGCCTGGAGGCGAATCTGGAGCTTCGCCGGAGCTAGCGGAGCTCTATAGCTCCGCCGCCCTTCAGCGAGCCCCTCGGCCATCGCCGGGGCTTTTTGCCGCCACCAGTCGATAGAGAAGGACCAGGGGACGCTTCACGGCCATTTTGAAGCCCTAACTACGCCGGAGGACGAAGATCTGGAGCGGCGAAGTCCGCCTCGCCGGCGTTCTTCGCTGTTCTTCCTCATCGCCCGCAAGCCGTTGGATCGAGGAGCCCTACCCAGGTCGAGCAGACGCCGTTGGATCGCGCCTCGACTTCACCGTCCGATTATCCCCTGATGATCTAATCTCCGCCGTCCGAGCGAAGCGTCGTCGACCCGTTGGATTCACGCCACGTGTATAAGTGAAGACCGAGAGCCGTTGGATCCACGCGTCGAGGGTATTTTGCATCTACACCCTCGCGCCTTTTGTATTTATTTTTTAGTCTTTAAACTTTTGTCTGTAGTTTAAATATTTTGTAATATTTGCACAAAGGTCCCCAGACTTTCAATATTTACATTTAGGTCCTCAGCCACGTCACCTCACGTGACCTGTACACGTGAGGTGTGGGCATTTTGCAGAGGAACCCTCGAACGTTTGTGTATTTTGTTTTAGTCCTGAAACTTTCGTAGCACGTGTAATATTTTTGGATATTTTGCAAGTAGGCCCTCAAGTTTTGAAATATTGCATTTTAGTCCTCGCCAGGCGCGTGCAAGTCACGCGCCCTGGTGGGAAAATTGCTAAGAGGCCCAGGCGGCTTTTGTAATTGCTTTTTGGTATTAAAAAGTGAATATACAGTGTATATTTTTGTGGAAAATTGCATGTTTGCCCCTGGATGTTTTAGATATTGCATTTATACCCCTACCAGGACTGTTTAATGTATGGATGTTTGCTCTAATTAATTGACCTATCATTTTAAGTCCAAAAATTCCACAAAAATAGACTTAAGCTCCTGGACACGTGTACTTTCACGCCACATATTTAGTTTTTGATTTTATTTTATTTTCATATTTATTAAAAATCAAAAATAGCCTATTTGTGCACTGTCTAGTTTAGAAAATACCAAAAAAATATTAAAACACCTCCAAAAATTCCAAAAAAATCACCTTGTGTCTATTTTATCCTATTTTAGTGTCAGTCCAAAAATCATTAAAAATCTCAAAAGAAAAACACTAAAAATTTAAAAACACTCAAAAACTTCAAAAAATTATATAAAATAGTAGAAAAACCCAAAAATTATAAACTCAGGTTCTGTTTATCCCTTATTTTGTCCTTTTTATTAGAAAAATAGTGTGAAATATTTTGAGTACTGGTTGCTATTTTTAAATTACATTTTATTCCCAGCTAGCCTTATTTCCACTGTTTTCTCTCATTTCAGTATTTAAAAATACCAAAAACACTTAGAAAAATCCCCAAAAATCTCAAAAACGGTAGAAAACCATAAAAATACCAAAAATATTTTATTTCTGAATTTTTGGTAATTTTTACTTAGTTTTATAAATATTTTAGCTTGCCTTCTATTATATTGTCTTTACTTTCCAATATTGAAAAAGAAAAAAAATATATATAATATAAAATATAAAAATCAGAAAATTAAAAATCAAATACAAAATTAAAAATTAAAATAAAATAAAAAAAATTAAAAACTAAAAACCCACAAAAAATTCATTTGCTTGCTTGCTTAGTGTAGACACACTCCACACACTCACTTGAGCACATTTTTGCTTGAACTACCTTGTTTGCTCCCTGTGTTCGAACTCTCTACATACTTGCACCTATACATCTTTTATGTAGAGTTAAAAATAAATTTTAACTCCGCATTAGTTCTAATTTATTGATCTTAGTGTGGGTTAATTGTTGACTTTAGTCAGATTTAGTGTGGTCAACACACCGACTGAGTTCACGCTTTGTGCTGAACTTAAGACCACCTATTTTTGGCCAAATCACGTGGCAAAGACCGAGTCGGTTTTGTAACCGCGTGTTTTGAATTCCGGGCGTTACGCCCCATTATCTTCTCACGAAAACGTAACCGCCCGGACGCCTTTAAGTATCTCTTAAAGAGCGTGGGTGTGGGTTACGAACATCCATTCCATTCATTCTCTGCGCCCTGCTCTATTTCGAGGACGCTCCTTTTCTCTCTCGATCTCGGGTTTCGTCTACGGAGGTGGCTTTCGAGGACGCTCAAGTACGGTGCGCACCGTCAACGAGCGTGGACCGTCGGACCCTGGGAGCGGCACGTCAAGGCCCTGTGCGCCGGTAAAGTGGGGGGCACTGTCTCTCTAAGGGGAGTCCTACAACAGGACGCTTCGGTTGTGATCTCTAACTCTACTTTTCTTTGTCGCATTGTTTGTCATGATTTTGATTTCCGGATTTCTCCTTTGCACGAATATGCATATGTTTTTTAATTGGATATTTCTCTTATCACTGTTAACCTGGATTCATACATATGAAAATCTGTTCTGTAAATCTATGATTATGTGGATTTTTGTATGTATGCTATGGACGTTTTTCTCAACAATATCTGGACCCATGAAAGTTCGAGTATCAGAGCCGAACACCATCGAGGATCGAAGCATCATCTATAGGTCGGTTTGATTCGCGACACGCCCTCACTCAAAGGTCCATCACCGAAGTCCGATCAGATCAGCACTTCGTGTTGTGTGCAGCTCCTCTGCAGTACTGCAGAGACTGCTGTGAATCTACGGAGCATTCAAGCTGTTCGATCTTAATCGATCAATTCGCATGAATACCTCATAAAAATAGGAAATTCATGCGAACTGATCGATCAAGATCGAGCGGCTCAGATGTTTCCACAAATTCACAGCAGACCTCTGCAGTACTGCGCTGCCTAGAGCTCTGATTTGGTAAGAACAAATCTCCCGCTCCAGATCTATTTCTAGCCGTCCGATCGTTCCATACGAGCGATTACCAACCGTTCGATCGAGGATGCCGCCCAAAGCATTTTACCGCTTCATGCCCCCATCACGTGGTTCTCACGGGAAACCGCATATATTTTTGTGGAAATTTACATTGCTATCCCTTGGATAACGGCATTATCACTTGCAGGTGCTAGTGCAACATCCCCACGTGACGCAGCACGTGTGTTAGTGTGAATACTGTGCAATACTTCACCGTTCTTTCCTTTAGGGCCTGTTCGTTTGGAGAATAGGCCCTGGAATAAGGGGCCTATTCTCCATCCGACACGGTTTCTCGTGGTACGATTATTCCTCATTCCATCTTATTTCACTCTTATTTCTATCTTTATCCCACATTACCTACCTTTATTTCATCTTATTCTCCTTATTCCTATTCTCCAGCCAAACAAAGAATAGACCCTTATTCTCCTTGTTCCCAATCCTTATTCCTGCTTATTCCCGAACCGAACGAGCCCTTAATATCTGCGGACCTCTTTACTTCTGTAGTATTATATCTAAGCCCCTATTAATATTTGATTTTAATATTAAGTCTATTATTTTGTACGGATTTGAAATGAAACTTGAGAGAATTTATATCACCATATATCACCATGATGTCTTTCAAAATTCAACTTAATTCGAGATTCTATCCCATCGATCAAGACTGCCAAATTTGAACAGCTTCAGAATTACTGAAATTGACTCCTTCCAAATAGATATGTTAGAAATGTATGTTTTTCATGAAATTTGAAATGTATATTCTACTTATTGTTTTAAGTAAATCCTCCACGAGTTTCATTTCAGAAAAATAAAAAATTGAGGAAAGAGTTTCATTTCAGAAAAATAAAAAATTGAGGAAAGAGAGGTGTGCTCTTAGAGAGGATATACGTTTAGCCTTTTTCTATATTTATGACTGCATTTACAAAGAAGATGATTAATAGCTATTCACATGCATTTACCATCGAGACAACTTAAATGAAGGAATAAGTAACATGAATTTTGGATTCATTCCTTCTTCCGATTGCTTTTAAGTTCCCCCTTCACCTTAACAATGCTTAAGATTTTAGTCCCAATATGTAATTGTCCAACGATAGCACATATATAGTTGCTATGCTGCTGCAAAACGGGAACGGATTGTCTGCTGTACCACTGCAGGTGCAGTAATGCAGAGGGTCATTCGATGGGGATCGAACCACCCTCAAAAGAGGCTGGGATACTCGGCCCTCTATGAGGATCGTCCGATCTCTATCGGATGGCTCTCTGCATTACTGCACCTGCAGTACTACAATAGAGGATCGCTCCTGCAAAACATCGGCGATCGCCACAAGAGCCGGTTGCTGCTGTGAAAGCGAGGAGGCAATCTACTGCTGCTTGTGGCAAGGAACAACAACAAGAGGATCAACCAGTACAGAAGTGGCTTGTTGATAATAGTTTCTGGCAATGGATTAAACTTCCTTCTACCTTTTGTGGTTCCTCAACAATAGTCCTAACATGAGTTGCCTTCCCCCCATGAAGTTTCCCTTGTTTCTTCCCCTAAGCTTCCCTACATTCTTCTAAGATATGCCCAATGGCACACCAATGCACACAAAACTTGGGCTCGATCATAGATGACCCAGGATTTGAAACATTATATAGTCGATCTTTGTCTCTGTTTCCACATATTTTGCTTGACAATGGGAAGCCATGGTGCTATACATATGGCGACGACGTGGGTAGCACAATCAAAACGGAGGGGAATTAGAGGAGGGCCACGCATATGCCATACTCTTTTCAGAGCACACCTCCCTCCGAGTATCTCTACATGATTAGCAAATAAAGCCTACATGCAACAGAACGATGCATAATATATACAGCTCTTCTTCTCCGGGCAGTTGCAGATCCTGCAATGGGGTACGAATCAAAGCCCTTGCAGAAGCTCCTGCATGCAGACTCCCAACACCTGTACATCGTCGTAGCGATGGTTTCTCTGGTTTTGCTCGCCTCTATGATTCTGTCCTTGTCTGATACCAATTCGTTGCCCGCCGGTATGCATCGGATTCGAAACCCAACATTTTTCCCGTTTAATTGTGTTAATTTCGTCGGCGATCAATGCAGTGAGGTTGAAGATAGCATGGAATGGAAATTACAAAGCCGACAACATAGAGAAGCCATCAGGTGAATTTGATTTACACACAATCTAAATGTCTGGTTTGGTTGCAAGAATACGCCAATATCTGTTCAATTAGCTAATGGTGTTTTCAAAACCTATTAATGTGATTACCGATGCATTATTCATAAGTTGTACTTCTGATTTGAACAAGTGTTTTTAGAAACACAATGTGGAAGAACTAGAACTTTAGTCTTAAGTGTATGTATATATGTGGCATTTCTGTTCATTGACGTAGAAACGCGGATCTTTGACGAGTCCGAGAAGCCACCCTGCAAGGTCGAGTCTGGTTTATGTGAAAAGGATGAACATCCAGGCCGGGATGCCCCGGTCACAAGCATTGACGTTCCGGCGACTACGGTTAATGCCAGCTCTCCTCATAAATCTGATGCTAGACGAGGTGGAAATGGCAATGCTTCAGAGCTTGGTAAGGATTCAAACACCGGATCTACAAGAAATTATATCTCTGTTTGCTGCCTTACATCTTCTCCAATTCATGCAGTCCTTACAAAGCACAGTAGCACGCCAATTTGCAATACCTCTTACACCAGAACGGTCGTCTGCGAGATCCCCCACGGCGTCAGGATCCACGGCAACTCCGGCACAATCCACTTCCCCAACGCTGTCGAGACGATCACCACCCGTTGGCCGGTTAAGCCCTATGCCCGCAAGGAGGATCCCACCGGCATGGCTTACGTCCGAGAGCTCACCGTCACTCAGCTCCAAGCTTCGCCCCTCCACTGCCAGATCAACCACACCATTCCCGCCCTCGTCTTCTCCACCGGCGGCTACCTTGGCAATGTCTTCCACGACTTCGTTGACGTGCTCGTCCCCCTCTTCATCACCTCCGTCCCCTTCTCGGGCGAAGTCCAGTTCCTCATCACCAACTACAATCCCTGGTGGATCTCCAAGTACAAACCCATCTTGGACCGACTCACGCGTCACGACCTAATCGACCTCGACAAGGACGATCACATCCGCTGCTTCCCACGAGCGACCGTCGGGTTGAAGCGCCACGACACGCGGGAGTTCTCCATCAATCACACCGCACATCAAGGTGGGTTGTCTTTGAAGGATTTCTCAAGACTTCTGCGGTCGGCATTCTCTCTCGAAAGGTCGACCGCATCGATAGCAGGTCGACCGCGCCTGCTGATAATATCGAGGAAGTGGACAAGGAAGTTTGTGAATTTAGATGAGATCACAAAGCTGGCGGAGAGCGTGGGATTCGAGGTGGTGGTGAGCGAAGGGGGTGAGGCGGGCGAGTTCGCAGGGGTGGTGAACTCGTGCGACGCGATGATGGGGGTGCATGGGGCGGGGCTGACGAACGAGGTGTTCCTGCCGGAGGGGGCGGTGGTGGTGCAGGTGGTACCGCTGGGAGGGATGCTGTGGTGGAACAGGGGGTGCTTCGGGGAGCCGGCGGTGGAGATGGGGCTGAGGTACTTGGACTACGAGATAGAGGTGGAGGAGAGCACGCTGGCGGAGCTGTACCCGAGGAACCACACGGTGCTGAGGGATCCTGGCGAGGTGGGAAGGAGGGGAGGGTGGACTGGATTCGGGAAGGTCTATTTGGAGGAGCAGAGCGTGAGGCTCAACGTGACGAGGTTCCGAAGTGTGCTCTCCAAAGCCATGGAGCTCTTGCGACCCTGATGTATGATAGGGATTTATGTTCCTATTACTAACTAGTAATCATCTAGCTTGTACTGCTTTGGTTAATCTCATTTTGATGCTTGCATCCTACGTGTTAATGAGGACCCGGATCATCTGCTGAACCGCTCGATACTGGCTGAGCGGTATGTACGATTTTACACTTTTTGCAAGCCCGAACCTTACAAAATCGTGTGAATTGCTCGATCAAGATCGAGCGATTTCCACATTTAAAACATGCACACCACCGTAGTAGAGGATCCTCTCTATGTTAATGAAGTCCATGTCATCTTGTCCTTATCATTATGGGTCACTATAATTTAACTTTAACACAGGAATATGTTCGAAACACAAATTATACGTACGATCTCTACATCTCTTCTCTTGTCAGCAGGAAACTACGAGCTTCATGGTTTTCTGCGGTGGGCAGCAGATACTCAACAAAGTTCACATGTAGTCATCAAGTATAACTCCATGATTGCATAATTTGTATACTAGAACATCAATATTTTTTTTTCATGATTGCAGAGAGTAACTGTCATTCTACTACATTCTTTGGTTATAAATCAACGTGGTATGCTGACTATGGAGAGCCAAAGTAGAGTTTTTTAAGAAGTTGAGGAAAATCACCGAGATGCTACTCGGATAGAGGTGAAAGGAACCATCTCGACAGAATAAGATGTAAACGGCTTTAGCAACATTTTCTTCACGTGCATGGTTTTTATGCATTGTTCATTATGCATTCTATGCCCATAATCCATCCGAGATCAGCCATAAATTTTGACTCCCTGCACGAGTTACAGTCCACAGATCATTTTAGCAGTACATCATACAAGTGTTCATGTTGTATGTTCTTCTAAGAGAAATTCTGAGGGTTTTTCTGCATTCTACTTATTTTTTCACCACAATTTCTCGTAAATACAATTCCGTGGTCACGACATTCATGCAAGAGGTGTGATCACGACAACTTCTGTGGTTACTTGTAGCTACGGTTACAAGCCACGACGTGTTGCTGGAACAGCACGATAGTCTTTGCACCTGGTAGAGGTTCCAGTTTTCCAAATGTAAGTTCTTACCACGTAAGTATCTACAAACCATCATCAAAAAAGTTATCGTACAAAACCACTTGATTACATGCATCCCAACACTACACGCACAGATCTATTTTCGTGAAGCCCGATTAGAAAAAGGGACGAATCCAACGTATATCAATCTCTGGAAGAACCCATCGTTTCATTTTCGTAGAACATCGAAAACGTCGGACAGAAAACCGCGGAACCTCGTCACGTTGATCCTCACATTCTGCTTCACCATGTACAGATCTCTGTAATCGTACTCCTTGCTCCTCATGATTTCCCTCGGATCCACAAGCACCGTGTGATTGATCGGGTAGAGATCCGCCAACGTGCTCTCTCCCACCTCAATCTCGTAGTCCAAGTACTGGAGCCCCATCTGCAGCGCCGGGAAGCCGTAGCACTCCCTCACCCACTGCAGCATCCCCCCCAGCGGCACCACCTGCACCAGCACCGCCCCCTCCGGCAGGAACACCATGTTGGTCAGCCCCTGCCCGTGCACCCCCATCATCACGTCGCACATGTTCACCAAGCTCGCGAACCGTCCCCCGCCGAACCCGTCGGTCACCATCACCTCGAAGCCCACGCTCTCCGCAAGCCTCACGATATCTTCCACGTTCACGAACCTCCTTGTCCA
Source organism: Ottelia alismoides (assembly GCA_037367405.1). Classification (NCBI taxonomy): domain Eukaryota; kingdom Viridiplantae; phylum Streptophyta; class Magnoliopsida; order Alismatales; family Hydrocharitaceae; genus Ottelia; species Ottelia alismoides. The sequence goes on along the minus strand of JAZKJV010001014.1, from coordinate 891,932 downwards.
CTTCCTAGATAGCAGGAGGAGAAGCGGCCGCTGCACCGCCGCGTTCACGAGGTGCGACCTCGGGAGGGAGTAGGCGGACCTTATTACTCTTGTGAAGTTCCTCAGGGACAGCCCGGTGGAAGGATCGATGAGGAGTTCCAAGGTCTCGTCGTGCTTCAACCCGATGGTCGCTCGGGGGAAGCAGTGAACCCGGTCGTCGCTGTCGAGGTCTATGAGATCATACCGCGTGAGGTTATCGAGGATGGACTTGTACCTGCAGTAAATTGAAGTGTTATACGAAACAGAAGTTGAGTGGTGCTCAGCCCGAGTCTTCTTCTGCACTAACCTGGAGATAAACCAGGGCTTGAAGTCGGTGATGAGAAACTGGACTTCGCCGGAGTAGGGATGCGAGGTGACGAAGAGGGGAGCGAGCACATCGGCCAGAGCATGGAAGAAATTGGCGACCCAGGTGCCGGTGGAGAAGACGATGGCAGGGACGGTGTGATTAACTTGGCAGTGGAGAGGTGAGGCTTGGAGCTCCACGATGGTGAGCTCGCGCACCTTCGCCATGCCCGGAGGGTCGTCTTTCCGGGGATAAGGTTTGACTCGCCACTGGTTGGTGACGCTTGCGTTGGGGGAGCTGATGGAGTGGACGATGCCGGTCTTGCCGTGGATCCTGATGTCCCCTTCCATCTCGCAGAGGTCTATTTTAGGGTGTGAGGTGTTGCACGTCGTCTTCCTCACCGTCGTTGGTATGTGCACTGCAATGAATTGCTCCGATTTCAGCCCTGCAAGTCCCCTTTTTGGCCACATACATATCTTCTTTTATTATAATTATGCAATGGATATTATTCGATAATTTTGTATTTAATTTCGCATACTTGTGGGGATGCTTTGAATAGATTCTATATCAATTCTCTCTTTCACCATTGACTTCAGAACCCTAAAAAGACTATGGGTTCTAAGCCGAAGGAAATGAAAATGACGTCACCTCTTATTTTACTTTTAATTTTCAGGTATGGAAAAGGAGCAGAACGACCATCACGTGAAATCAAACAACCATTTAAATTTTGTTCTTAGCGAAATGTTCGTTGTTGTATAGTTAGCAACGAATCATATAACGGTTATCAATTGACATTCTCACGTAAATGTTGCTAATTTAATTAACGATGATTAGCAGAATTTTAATGAAGAATTCGACGAATAAAACAGCCTTATATGAACCTTTAGCAACAATATTATTTTTTTGTTAAATCACTAGAAGGATATAAGATAATGAATAGTTTGAATATCCATTGACACATCTTCTCATGTTAAAGATAAAACAATGAATATAATGCATTGCCAAATCATCATTCTTACTTATAATTAGCAACGAATGCCGAATTCATTGCTAAATGTTCATATGACAAAAAATTTCCGTTGACTTTTTTGTTAAAATTTATATTAATCATTGCTAAATTTAGCAATGATTAGAAGAAAAAATTAATCAGTAACCATTGTTATATGATTTGTTGCAAAGAATATAGCAACAAATACTATTATTCATTTCGGATTTAAAAAAAGCGGAGAATAATATTCATTGTTATATATTTAACTACAGAAGATACGACAATAAATATTAAATTACACAAAATGATTTTTCAATGATTAACATCCTTTGGGCCAGCAGGATTCCATATAGGGTTAATATACACAAAGAAGGCATACATGGAGTTTAAGGGGACCACTGTGGCTATAGATTCAGAACTCTGCTCGGATATGAAGATCATTTGGGCCAGAAGGATTCTATGCAGGGTTAAGGTCTTCCTCTGGCGTTTGTGGAGGGGAAGATTGTGCGATAAAGCAAGGAAGGGAAGACTGTTTAACATTCTCGACACGCAGTGCGACAGATGTGGAGAACATGCTGAAGATGCAAATCATTTGTTTTTCAGGTGTCCAACGTCTGAGCATGTTTGGAAGAAGGTTGGTGCACCGTGGTCTTCGACAGGAGGTATGGCGGAACTCTGGAGGATGGTAGGTCGGTGGGATGGAACTCCACATATGACTGCGTCCTACCTTTTGCAGTCCTTTGGGCAATTTGGGGGGGGGGGGGGGGGGATGATATCATTTTCAAAAATCAAAGGTTTTATCCGTAGAATGTACTCGCCCACTGTAACTCTCTATATCGGTTCTGGATCACTGCCTAATGTACACTTTTTTATTATATTAATACAACGTTCTTGAGGTGAATCCCATCTCGGGAGGTCACCCTCATGTTATTCAAAAAAAATGATTAACATCCTTTGTTATGAATATAGGTACGAAAACACGCGCTGTTAAACGAGTTCCCGACAATGATGATTAGCGAGTTAAATTCAATTTTCAATCGAGCACATATATTCTTACTTCGTAGTCAGCTTTAAATTTTGCATTATAACACTAATCTTTTGCAGGTTCACAGTTCAAAAAATCATAACAATAGTTAATGATGCAGATTAGCCTGATTCTCCTGATGGCACTCTATTTACATAACCTTCTCTTCCATGCACGTTGGCATTTGCATCATATATTACAATTAACACAGCCCTACCTGGAAGATAATTCGCGTGGCCATTTCCATCTTTCCTCGTATCAGACGTCCCAGGCACCAGCACCTTGCCTGCACCACCAGAATATAATTGCACCACTAATTAATCCAGTCCTTAATATAATCAAATCAAACATGCAAACGTAATCTCATCATCAGTCCAGTGCTGTGCAGAGGGAGCTTCAGAGGAAACCTGTGAAGAAGCGTTCCATGGGAGGGCCCTTCAAGGTCCAGACGGAGAGGAGGAGCAGAATTCCCGCTGCCACCGCGGCAGCTACCGGTCGCGTACTCTGCCTCATCGTTGTCGCTGTGCGGCTCCCGAGATTATTGATCAAAGAACCTCTATGTAGATCTTTGCTATACATACAGAGGTTATATCGGTGGGATTTTGAGAAAGATCAAACGTAGCTTGTGTGTATTGTTTGTATTATTTCAGAATATCTGGTTTCGCTAAAACCATGATCGCTGCTTCGTGTTTGACTTTGGTTCAATCATTATGGCTGCGCAATTTATGGCCGCTGTCGTAGTCAGCCCTAGCAAAGGGACCAAATAACTGCGTGTTGATAGCAACTTTAATGTTAAATTTCCAGCTGCTCAGTACTAATATCTCTACGAGCCCATGCTTATAAATCAATGTTTTTGAAGTCGAATAGGAAATCGAACCGGAAACTTTATCGAAATGGTCGGATCGGATTGAACCATAAAATCAAACATATTCTACTGTATAATGATGCGCCATTTTTTAAAATCAGATTAAATCGAACTTGTGAGAAAAAAAGTGGTTGAACCAACTAATCAAACCGAAATGAAACAAAAATTTATATAAAATATACATTTAAAGATACTCGAAATAGAAATAAAGTACATAGACAAAGTATATATTTTACGGCCACTATAACAAAATTGAACTATAGTGATGCTTTTTTCAAAAATTTTCTCACTAAATTAGCCGTTGTTAAATATATAACGATGATATTATTCATTACGAAATGAGCTTTAGTACTTGAAATTAGAGACAAATAGTACATTTGTCGCTATATCATTAGCAACGGTCCACATAATGACGTTTATCCGTTACTATTTTTCAAACTTCTAATTAATCGTCGCTAAATTTTGAACTAAAAAAATAGCGACGATATTATTCATTACGAAATAACGTTTATCCGTTGTTATTTTTCAAAATATCAACTAATCATCGTTATTTTTTCGTTCAAAATTTAGCGACGATTAATTAGAATTTTGAAAAATAGCAACGAATAAATGCCACTGTGTGGATCGTTGCTAATGATATAACCACATATATGATATTCATCGCTAATTTCAAGTATGAAAAATCATTCCGCAACGAATAATACCGTCGTTATATATTTACCAACGGTTAGTTAGTGACAAATTTTGAAAAAATCACTACTATAGCTCAATTTTGTTGTAATGAGTGCACATGAAATTTCCATATGCACCATCAAATGTCATACACATCATATATACATTATTTGGATTAGATGCTCTATATATCAATAGTAGCTTAATTATATTTAAAATCAATGAATGCGAAAATATGTGTAAGAATAGTTAGTAAAGAGTTTGAGATTGATGATCAAAATAAGGTTCAACTCCCACTATTAGCATCATCTTTGAATAAATTAAAAATTAAATACTGTTCAATTTCGATTAAACCAAAATTAAAATAATAAGTTTAACCTTGTGTTATTTAAAATTTAAATTTTCGAACCGAACCGACAAAAATTGATTAATCGGAGCGGTACATACCCGATTCCCTGGCTCAACCGGTCGAAACAACCGGTCCGGTCTGATTACCGTATATTTTTTTTAGAAAAAAAAGATCTAGTCCATTCATCCATACCAACCGAAACATAAGAGTTTCCGATTACCGTATATCAAATTGGAGAAATAAAACCGAGTTGACTTTAGGCAACCGGTCGCTGTCCCATACGTATCAATCTATGTATCAAGAAAAGGTTGTCCTCCAGTTGTCTCTCTCTCATCTTTCCTCTACGTTACCTCCCAACCAACACTTGAACACGTATCCGTATCTCTCACTCAACGACCCACTCCAACACACTATCATTATAAGATTGTGTTATATCAATCTAGAGTGAGTTTGTGAAAGGATATCTTGATTTATCATTAGCAATATTATGATCAATATAATGAATAAGATAGTAAGGAATTAGCCGGATTAGCAGAGTTACCAGGAGTCAATTTATAAGTCTTTATTTTATAAATAAAATCTATCAAATAAGCATTTATTTGTCATTTATGAGATAACAAATGATTTACCCTTATTTGATTTTATATTTAAGTCACTGCAAGGAAAGACCTATGGCGATAATAAAATTTGAATATTCATTCTCGTATATTTTGACATTAAATATAGGGTCTTTATCAATTGTGTCCCTTCGAGATATCGCAATATCAGTTATATCCCTCCCTTTTTTTGAATATCATTTCTGCCCTGACTTCTTCCACAATGATCACTTGTGCCCTCGAGTTAGTTGCCGTCCATTTCCATCTCAAACGGACGTTAACTTTGGGGACACAATGGAAATTAAATAAAAATTGAGGGCGTAAATGTTTTCTCCTTTTCTTCAATTCATTCCGCTCTTCCTCCCTCCTCGTCTTCCATCCCTTCCTCCTCCGACCACCGCCTCTTCCGCCCCTCCCCCTCCAACCCGACCCTCTTCCTCCCCATCTAGCATCTCCTCCCTCTCTGCCCGTCCTCTTCCTCCCCCTCCAGCAACTCCTCTTCTTCCACCTGCCCTTTTCCTCCCCCTCCACCACCTTCTCCTCATCGTCCACCCCTCTTCCTCCCCCATCCAGCACCTCCTCCCCCCTCCGCCCGAACTCTTCCTCCCCCTTTTGCACCTCCTCTCCCTCCGTTGGTCCTCCTCCTCCCCTCAACCGCCTTCCCCTTTTAGTACCTCCTCCCCCTCTATATGTCCTCCTCATTCGATTGCATCGATTGCCTTCAATGAGTTGTTTCCGAAGAGTGGGTTGTTACAGGAGATTCTATCATGACCATCGAGGATGAGGAGACAATGGAGGAGGAGGATGCGATGGAGGAGGATGGGTTGGAGGAGTTGGGTTTTTTCCCTAGAATGCCCTTCTTAACTACACCATGATTTAATTAAATCATGGTTTAATTCAACTCATTGATGACCAGACTATCTGAAGTGCACTTATACTGCAATATCTCAGAGAGGCACAACTGTCAAAAATCCTTAAATATATAATAGATAATACTATTCATTAAAAATTAACTTTTGTTCTTGAAATTCGAAATGAATGCTATATGTTACTAAAGGCTCATACAAAGATGATTTATCTCTCAAATTATTCATTTACTTTGCATTACTCGTAGCTAGTCTATTTAACAGTAATTAGAAGAAAAGATCAACGGATAACCTAAGCATAAAAATTTAAAGATTCAAGTAATGAATGCTATTCTTTATTATATATTTAACTATGAAGAATATGACAATGGAAGCTAAATGATTCATTATCTTAAGTTAGTTTTGTTATAATGAACTAGACCCTGTTAGTGAGGACGGCTGCCCTAACAACTTGTTGAGCTTGCATGTCAATCACCACTAGTATCCATATTTGATTGATATTTGAACATAAATATCCTAATCATTCGATTATATTAAGGTAATATTCAGTATATCAATATCCATTTCATCCCTAATTGCAACCGATGGGAGGACATGGAGATGGGAATCGAGAGATGAGAGAGGAGGTTGGTGCGGAAAAGAGGAGAGTCTCCTAGTGGATGTTTGTGTCATTTTCCAATGTCCGCAAGGGCAAAATGGAGAGTCTCATCTGAGAGAATTAATAAGTAGTTGGTGGTGGAACGAGACTCGACGAGAGTTACAACAGAGGTGTTGTAATTCTTTTTATTTATTTTTTGTTATTTTGATTTCAAAATCCAACCTTATAGATTGAATCTTAGATTAATGTTCTCTATATATCCTCCAAATTTCGTTCAAATCAAAGCTTATTTGTTATTTTGTCTCAATAGTCAAAAATTTGGTCAACATCTAAACATTAAATTCCATTTAAAAAGGACCTGAACTTTAATCATTAAGATAAAATACAAAATAAGCTTGGATTTAAGCGAAATCTGGAAGATATGCGAAGCATTGATCTAATATTCAATCTAGCATGCGGAGCATTAACCTAATGTGGAGTATAGAAATTTGATATCATAATCCTCTAACCAATATGGAGGAAATGAAGCGAAGAAATACTCAAAGGGTAGAGAATAAATGTAAAATTATTGTTTTTTTTTAAATTAAATGTGAGACAATTTTATTCCTCTCTCTCTCTCCCCGTAGTAGCATATAAGTCTTCGTCATCACCACTACAACAAAACCAGCTTCTGACTACCAATAATCTCAACGTCGTCATTGCTAATTATATAGTTCCTTTCAATGCTAACATTATACTCATTGTAAAGAATGAAAGTAAAATTATAGTTTCTTTCAAGGTTAAATATATATAACAATCAATAATTTTATGCAATATTATTTTTTTGTTCTTGTAACTCAAAATAATTGTCATTCGTCGCTAAAGTTTTATTTAATGACAATGATCCTTTGAGCTTCGCATCTTCTTAACTCAAAATATGGCTTAGGAGACGAAGTAAACACCATATAAACCTATACCCAAAATCCTTATTAAAGAAAAATAGAACCCCCGAATATAACCCGACTGAATAATTTGAAATGGCTAAAATAAATTGGGTTATCTGGGTTTTCATGTGGATTAGACCCAAATCGTTTTATTTATATTGGTACCGGGTTGGTTGATGGGTTTGATAATATCCATCCGAACAACCTAATTAACCCTAACAATAGATATGTGTGATCCATCTGACCCAAATCATATATTCGTGTTCATATGCGTACACATTTTTTTAGAGGAAAGAGGGTGAAATCCCGAGTTAGGACTCACCGTTCATATGCATACACATGTACACTTACATACATAATATATATGCATATGTGCCCCACATTCCACGGATCTATTATAAAATGGAATTGGAGAACACACTTTACTCAAATTTGAAATGGAATTTGGAAAGTGGAATCGAAATAATGCAGTGTTTGAATTTGAAAGGTCTCGTGCAACTCTCTCCATAGAATATTGTTTTGAGACCAACCTCTCCATAATTTATGTTACACATTCACCTCCTCATTTCCTTTTCAAATCAACCTCCTAATTAGTTAATATCATAGCAATATGCTAATTGAAATCAAGTTTCTAAAATTGACCAATGATTTTAGGGTGAAAGATTTGGAATCATTTGGTAATGTAATTTATTTGTGTTTATTAAAAAAAGGCGATCAAAACTCCCATTATATTGCTTGTGTAGCAAATTTCGAAAGATAATCTACACAATCATAAGTAACAACAATCACCTTTCTTCAATTTGACTAACTTAATTTTACCCGGCCCAAATGCTACAAATAGCTTGACCAGAAGTATCTCAACTGGGTGATGCGTTCCTTTTTCCAACTCAGCCTGAACCGAATAACCCAAACCCATTCAAACCGATCGAGTACCCACCCCTACACACAGACAAAAGTAAGTAATAACTTTCAAAATCTAGAGCCAAATTGTTGTTTTGAAGAAAACAAAGGCTTATTTTTTACTTGTAAGAGCTTTTAAAGTAGACATTCTTAACCCGTATATCATAAAAGGATCAATTTCTTTATGAACAATAAAACATTGCATTAATTAAGTCACTTGTTTGCTAATATTTTATATCTCCACAGTCCTTAATGATGCAATGTTATTTAATTATAAAATTCGATCCGTGGATCAGCTCATCATTCTGCTTAATTAAAAAAGACATCGGAAATGTAAGCATTCGACTTACAATTTATATCGTTGATTACAATTGTCGCATGAGAACCATGAGAGAGTGCGGAGAGAACGGTGAGGGGTGGACTTTGGTGCGTCGCAATAGGCGAGCAAGGAAGGAGGAGGAGAGGAACCACGTTCCTCGTGGAGGTTTGCAAGTGCCGCCGCGCAGTCGAGGGGGTACGCTGCCGTTCGGCCGGGGATTCTTTCGTTGCGGCTCCCTCGGTCATTGGGCGAGGCAATGCAGAGAACCAGTCAGATGCTTCAAGTGCGGGGGTTTCGCGCATCGAAGCAGGAACTGCGGAATGGGGGGCGGTCGTTCCGGTGCAAATCCACTTCCGCGACGGTGACACAGCTTTTGGTGGGGGAAGGCGGGGGAGCTCTGGTCAGGGGGACCTCGGACATTGGGTTGGGAGGAGGTTTCAAAGGAGACGTGGCTGCCTTATCACAGTGGAAGGTTCTCATTCGTGGCTTGTCCGAAGGTGAGGCGGCTGCTCTCCTAGCTCTTTCGTATGAGGGGAGATCGCTTCTCAGGTGGAGGCATGTGCGGGCTGACGATGGGGTCTTAGCGCAACGGAGCTTGAGTTTGGTAAGGATTAAGGGAATACCGATTCTGTGGCGTAGCCTGCATCGTATGCGGCAGTGTTTGAGAGGTATCGCAGTGGTCGAGGGCATGTTAACCACGGGTTGTTTTCCGGGAGAGGGCACGGAGCCGCTGATATGGGTTCGTCATCTTCACCCTCAGAATCTGGGGTGGTGGACAGTTCTCGTGGAGGGGCAGCGCCTGCATTTGGAGATTGCTTCGGCTTGTATGGGGCCGTGGGAGGAGAGCCAGGCGCAGCAGTCCGGCGGGGCGGCAACATGGCCGCGAGGCGGGTCTGCTGTCTTTCCGGCAGTGCGTGCTGCGGCAACGGTTACGGAGAATCCTGATGGTTCCGCGCCGCTTCGGCTACCGCAGTCAGTTCCTGAGATCGCGGCGGAACGTGCATCGGCAACGGAGAATCCCGATGGTTCCGCGTCGCTTCAACTCCCGCAATCAATTCCTAAGATCACGGCGGAACGTGGGAATATAGCAATCAAGTTTGGAATAATTCCGGAGATTGAGGTAACGAATGGGATTTCAGCAATTAATTTTTCCAGCGATTGGGGCCTTTCAAGGGAATTTCAGGAGACATGACGTTAGATACGGGAGGCGGTTAATTATGAATCATGGGAATTTTTTGGAAAAAGTTACTGGGACCCAAACTATGAGGCAGAACTTACGAGAGGAGTGTAAAGATATTGGAAGCTCTTGGAAGGAGGAGACCCTTATGCGTGATAAGATGGACGAGAACTCGGGACAGGTGGTGAACACGGACCAGCTTTCAATTGCTCCAGGCGAGCATGGCATGCGGGAGGATCCATCAAGGTCCGAGTGTCACGCGCTGACAGACGGAGGGAGTCCGTCAGATTTAGATGCGTGCTGTGATGGTGAGGCGGAGCGAACCCCTATGGGTGTGCCAGAAACTTTGCGCGAGGAGGAAGAGAAGGCCGTTCAAGCTGGGCGCTGATGAATACTCATTCATCACTCTTTATTCTTATATTTTAGCTACAGAAACCTTTGCAAATACATGTAAATATGTGTAAATATAAATAATTACCAAAAGCATGCATTGTGTAAAAACCTATAATTAGCATGTTTTTGTGCAAAAATAAAAGAATAAAGATTAAAAAGAAAAAGAGGGAAATATTTAGAATAAATATTGAGCAACCTAACCCAAGGGAGGGCTCAGCATGGGCCTGACCGCATAAAAGCCAAAGTAGAGGGAGATAGGGGCTCATGTGTGTAAATATTTATGTAAATAAAATAAAAAGTATTTTCCTCACAAAAATAGGCTTGTAAATATCTGTATATATTTATAAATATAAAATCAAAGAAAAAATTGAAAAATTTAAAAGAAAACAAAAACACAACTTGTATAGTCACCTTGTATGTAGACCATCCACTTAATTATTTAAGACTTATAAATAAATAAAACTAATTTCCAAAATTTTTGTAAATATCCTATATTATGTAATGCAAATAAATAAAATAAAAACAATTAAAACAAAAATAAAATAAAAATAACAAAAATAAAAACTCAAAAAGATATTGTAAATATACCATGTATATAAATGTACATATGTATTTATTTTACCTATGTATATAAATAATAAAAATAAAATAAAAATATCCTTTTATTCCTTATTTTATAATATAAATAAATAAAATATAAAATAGGAATAAAATTGTACAAAAATAAGAAATTAAAAATAAAAAATCAAATCCCATATATTGTATATATACCTATATATGAACCTACTATGTATATACCTTATTTTTATTTCAAAAAAATTAATTAAAAATCACTAAAAAATAGAAAAAAATAAAATAAAAATATTTCATGTTTTAAGTTTTTATTAATTCGACCTTTTTATACCCTAAATTAAATAAACAAAAAAAACTTGTGCTTGGCGGGCTCTGATTGGTCCACGGGGGAATGTTGACCCCCGGTCAACTCTCCCCCCAGGACCACCAGAGTCGGATCCAGAGCAGCCGACCCGATTTCTCTATTTTCTACCCGCTCGATCCGACCACCAACACCTCAAACCCCGGACCCCGATTGATCAGCACATATCCAGGACCCTCGCCCGGGGTAGGTTTGATGGATCCGAGGCACGAGCACCTCGCCCGATCCCTTTCTTCTCGGATCCCTCACCATATATATTGTCGTCACCGGCGACCTCATTTCTCATCTTTGGATCTTCCCCTCGGCGCCTGTGACCTCCTCCGGAGTTCCTGAGTGACAGCCGCGTCCTTCGGAGTAGCAGCGAGGCCCGGGAAGCCGGGAGCCACTGATCCGGTGGTCTTCACCGTCGTGCGCCGCCGCGAGAGCGCCTAGCCTCGGGGAGTCGACGGCCCCTTGCAGGCAACGACCAGAAGCTCGCCGAGCTTCAGCCCAGTCGACAGCATCTGCCAGGTAGCTTCTTTAGGCCGTAGGTTAGCGTAGATTTTGATCTTTCCGTTGCTAGTAGTTTAACTCTGCCACCTCCGCCTGTCACCTCCGGTCACCCATTCCACACTCCGACACCACCACCACGTCCGCCAGTCCTCTCTCCACCTTCTCCGACTCTTCACTCCCCCTGGCTCGCCCCGGAGCAGGGTATCGGCTCTCACCCTCCGCCGCTCGCCGGAGAGCCTTCACACCGCCTCATCCTTCATCTTCCGCCCGCTCTGACGGGTCGAGGCAGTTTGCCCTCGACCCAGCTCTCTTCCTGTGCAGGTCATATCGTTCGCAGAGCCTCATCTGGAGGCCAGCCGTTCAGGCACAGGGGCTCTTGTTCTTCCACTCCGCCGGAGCTCTCCGGAGCTCCCCACTCTCATCGGAGCAGAGCATTAGGTGCGGAGCTTCACGGCGAAGCTTCCCCGCACCTCAGGAGCACTAGACGAGGTCGACAGTGCGCGCAGTGGGCCGGCGAAGCTCGCTGGCCGCCATTTCCTCCAGGACCTTCGTCCACCGTCAGATCGCCCTCGACGCTCCAGTTTAGATCTCGCCCGTTCATCCACGGAGCAGCACTGACCATCAGATCTCCCGGGGGTCGATCGCCACCGTTGAGTCAGCGAGGTTAAGCCACGACGCATCTCAGCCATCCGATCCAGTGACGACCGGCCAAATGACAGAGGTAAAAGGTACAGAAATAGGTCGTTGTGACCTCTACCACTCAGCACGTGTCAATCAAGAAAAATCATCAACCACTCGAATAAGATAAAATCAAGCAAGCACAAGAAAGAGCGGTCTGCTATAAGATTAACCTGGTATAGCTCCCAGGGTCGAACACAAGGAGCACAGATTGGCCTTGCGGCCTACGATGTAGTCAGTGATCCAAAAGAGTCTTTTTTTATGGTTTTTATTTGTTTTTCTAATTTTTTAGAATTTTTAATTAATGAGAAAATGAGAGAAAGTAAATGCAAGGCAACTTCAACAATTTATACAACACACAAAAATGATGCAAAAATTCCAGAAAATTGATTTTTATGTTTTTTAGGTTTTTTACTGTTTTTGGTGAATTTTTGGAATTTTTCTAATGGGTAAATTATTAATTAAAAATCAAACAATGCAAGAAACAATGGGTACTGTCCAGCAGAGCTTAGGACCCAAAAATAAAATAATTTTGGATCTCAAAAAGCCCTAAAGGTAATTTTCCTATAAACTATGAAGAATAAGGAAAATTTAGGCACCCTAATTATTGTTTTTGGATTTCTAATTTATTTACTACAATTTTTATGAGTTTTTAAGGGTTTTTCAATTTTTAGGGTTTTTAAGTGATGAAAAGTAGCCAAAATTGGCTAGAAAATCAAACAACCAGTAAACAACAAGTCCTAATTTTTTTAGAATTTTTAAAGGTGATTTTGTATTTTTTTGGTATTTTTAAAGTCAAACAGTAGCAAAAATAGGGGTTTTTGAATTTTTAAAAATAATAAATGAAATCCAAAATGTCCCCAAAAATCATAGAAATTCCTACACCATGGCAGGAGCCATGTGTCAAAATTTCATTGGATTTGGAGGTCGTTTGATATTTTATTCAAAAATAAAGGTGGGGCACTGTGCACAGGGACCTAAGTGCAAATACCCAAAAGTTCTGGGGTCCTGGTGCAAAATACCCAAGAAGTCACGTGCCAAGCACGTGTCTGGGGCACACAGGGACCTAAATGTAATAAAAATAAGTTCCAAGGACCTATTGATAACTCGTATCAAAAGTCCAGGGACCTATATGCAAATTACCCAAAATAAAAAAAACGCACATGCGCATATAAAGTGTTCACAGGGGTATATTTGCAAATATCCAAAACATTTCATTCAATAGATAACATCCAGAACTACAAGGGGTTCTATGCAAATAACCCAACAAAACACGTGCCAAAGCACGTGGGTCTCTACTGGCAGGGGTATAAGTGCAAATAAAATAAAGTGCGAGGTCCTTGATGCAAATAACCCAGAAAATAAACAACTGAATTAAAAATTACAGGACTGAAACGAAAATGACAAACTACGAGGGGGCCCTATGATATTTACCCCTTTATTAATGAAGCGTTGGATGCGCGCCACGTGTAGATCGAACGGCTGCGGCTGGTGGGCGCTCCAGATGGCGTCTCCTCTGATCGGACGGTGGAAGCAGCTCCTCGATCGAACGGCCAAGATCTGATCTGGAGCGGTGAGGCTGATCTGACGGCGATGGAGGATGGGTGATCGGAGTGGCCGGAATCGAAGAAATGCGTCGGAGATGGGATTTGGGCGAAATCCTAAATTAGAAGAAATCAAAGAGCTAATCGACTACCTGGTGGCTGAAGTAGACTGTGCTGGAGCGTGGCTATCTCCGGGTCGTAGCTTCGAAGGGCGTCAAGGCCTGAAGCTCGATGCTCGACGCTGGCGGCGGAGCAAAGGCGGCGAAGTTACGCCGGATCGATGGTATCGCTCCCTCACCTCACTGCAACACGGGCAAAAGCTTGCTGTCACTCTCGCCTTGCCGATGGAGGTCACTGGGAAGGAAGAGAAGGGCCAAAGATGCGGCGCGGAGGCGGCGGAGGTGAAAATATATAGAGTGACCGGGGTGATTAGGGTTGCGTGAGGACAGCAAAGGAAAGCGTGGATTCGATGGCGAAGTATCCGGCGAGGGAGAGGGATGAATGGCGAAGAGTCCGGGCGCGGGGGTTGAGTGGGTGACAGCCTGGAGCGCGTGGGAAAAATCGGGGAAGAAGGCGCGGCGCGCACATTCCAGAAAAGGAAGGAGGTCGCGGGGGAGTTGACCGGGGTCAACATTCCCCCGTGGACCAACCAGAAGCGGCCACGTGTGCCCGGTTTTTGTTTTATTTTTTTAGGGTAGAAATAGGCCGAATTAAGGAAAACTCAAAACATGAAATATTTTTCTTTTATTTTTTTCTATTTTTTGGTGATTTTTAATTAATTTTTGGAAATAAAAATAGGTTAGCTCTATTTATAGGTATATGTACACTATATGGATTTTTATTTTTGATTTTTTTATTTGTTATTTTTATGTGTTTTTGTGCCCATTTTGTATTTTAGTTATTTACAACATGAAATATGGAATAAAAGAATATTTTTATTTTATTTTTATCACTTTTATACAAGAGTGAAATAAATGGTTAAATACATTTATGTACATGGTATAAATACAATGTATTTTTGTATTTTCAATTTTGTGATTTTTATTTGATTTTTATTTTGTTTCTTGTTATTTTATATATTTACAATATGTAATATAGAATATTTACAAAAAGTTTAGAAAATAATTGAATTTATTTACAAGGTTAAATAATTACAAAGGTGTGGTTTATACACAAGGTGAGGGCAGGGTATTTTTGACTTTTTGATTTTTATCTTTTTATTTTGTTTTTAATAGAATATATACAATATGTACAAACACATTTTTGGGTGAGGAAAATATATAGTTTTATGTATTTACAAATATATACAAATGTGAGCCCCTATCTCCCTCTACTTTGGCTTTTATGCGGTCAGGCCCATGCTGAGCCCTCCCTTGGGTTAGGTTGCTCAATATTTATTCTAAATATTTCCCTCTTTTTCTTTTTGCTCTTTATTCTTTTATTTTGTGCACAAAAACATGCTAATTATAGGTTTTTACACAATGCATGCTTTTGGTATTTATTTGTATTTACACATATCTACATGTATTTGCAAAGGGTTTTTGTAGCTAAAATAGAAGAATAAAGAGTGATGAATGGGTATTCATCACCCCCCTATGCTTAACTTTGCTAGTCCCTTAGCAAACACTTATTTGAAAAAGAAGTGAAAAAGAAAGAAAAAGAAAAAGAGGATGTACATGGATCAAGGTTGACTTATTAAATTTTCCTTCATTAAATTGAAATATGGAGCTCGATCAGATCTTTGGATTATTAATGTGTCGGAACCTTATTTGGACTTAAGCTTAAAACTCAACAGCCTCCAAGTTCCACCAATCTATGGGCAAGACTCCTCAATAAACCAGATCAGAACAAGTCTACATACACAAACTCTAATGACCATGAATCTTTTCCTTGCGGTGTAAGTGATATGTGGCTCCCCACCTCAGAAGTAACAAAGAAACAACCTCCCTCAACCTGGTAACTCTAATGCCTCAGTCTAGCAACTCTTTCCTCGAGAAGCGGGGTATTCCCTTCTAAGTTCAAGTGCAACCGGCTCAAGAAGAGGAGGTAGAAGTATAGAGTTTTGGAAGCTTAGCCAGTGTAGCTAAGTCTCCCGCTGCAAGCTTCATGAGATCTTTATACTCCGGTGGGGTTATTAAATTTTCAATCCGACCCACCACTTTTTTTGGAGTTCTTTTTGCATTTTTGCAATTTTTTTTTTTCAACAACTTCTGTACAACATATCTACATGGTGCAGCATATATAAGAAATTTCCCCTTGAGCCAGTAGACTATCCCTCTTTTGAAGCTTTATTGCAACCCACAGCTTCTGTCTTTAGCTTTCAACACCACTAGACCAAGTTGAGGTGCACTTCCTTCACTATAAGAAGAAGAGAGGTTCCGCCTAGAAGTACTACCCTCATATGCTACCCCAAGCCAAAAGAAACTGCCTCCTCACCACCTCATCCATGGAGAGCCATGTGTAAAGTGCAGGTGCAAGTTAAGCCATTGTCTCTGAGAGTCATATGTGTGTTGTTAAGTGCTCTACTTAGGCTCATCAAGATGACATATGCTCATAGCCTAGTGGACTCAAAGAATTAAGTCCTTATGGACCTGAAAAGCCTTAACCCTAAGTCCTATAAGGTTCCTCTTGAAGTTAAGTGGATTAAGATCTTTTTCAAGCTCCATTTCTCAATTTAATTCCAGGCTTAGTTTAAATGTCAACTCTTATCCAGGAAAAACTATATACAAATATGTACACAAGATGCTATTTACAAATATTTTACAATCATGCAAAAATTTTGAAGGATGTTTTGAAATCATGAATGATGATGCATGAAGTGCAAGTTTTGCAAAAAGATATTTACAAACATTTACAAAAGATTTTTGCAAACTTTTGATTTTCAAAACATTTTGGAAAAATTTTGTACTATATACATAATTTTGATACAAAATATTTACACAAGTTTTACACAAAAGATTTTTGAAATCATTTTTACAAAAATACTTTGTACACTAGCTATGTATGTGCAAGAATAAAAGAGGTTTATGTACATGAAAAATTTTTAATTTTTATGATTTTTAGCCATTTTATTTTATTAACACACTCACACAAAGTACGAGTTATGGCTAAAGTATATATGAAATATATACACACCCCCCCTATACTTAGCTCGAACGATGTCCTCAGAGTGATCAAGAGCGATGAAGAAGACATAACTCGTGCTTAGTAAAAGGGAAGTGAAAAGGAACGAATAAATGAATAGAATGAAAGGAACTCGGTGGTTTCCCCCTATACTTAGGATTAACTAATCCTAAGTATAGAAAGCTGTACATGAAGGGAAAGCCGAGTGAAGAATATACAGAGTCTGCCCCCCCTATACTTAGGGTAAAATATCCCTAAGTATAGGCAGCAAAAACAAGAGCAGAAAGAATCAAAAGAATACTCGCAGGTCCGACATCCCCCCTATACTTAGGGTAAAGTACACCCTAAGTATAGCATAATCATAAGATGAGAGATGGGATGTGGAACTAAAGAATAGAATGATATGGACAACTGGATCTATACAGGCGGAGGAACAGTGAAAATCAGGCGTGAGATGTAAAAGATGTGAGTCAAAAGACCACATCTCACGCAAAATGAATAGCAGCAATAATAACGTCCCGCGGCTCATGATCTAGAAATGGTTTGAGCCGCTGGCCGTTCACTCGGAAGGTACTCTCAGAAGATAACTCAGATATATCAATGCTACCGTTATCGTGTACCTTTCTGACCAAATAGGGTCCTTTCCATTTGCTCTGTAGCTTCCCTGGAAATAATCTAAGCCTCGCATCAAACATCCATACTTTCTGTCCAATCTCAAAATGCTTGTGGCTGATATGAGAATCATGCCACTCCTTGACTTTCTCCTTATAATGTAGGCTGTTTGAGAATGCTGCATCTCTAAGCTCTTCCAAGGCGGCTAACTCTGCCCTCCTCTGGTCTCCTATACCATTTGGATCCATCAATATGTCTGTGACTGCCCAGAGTGACTTGTGCCTCAGCTCCACAGGTAGATGGCATGGCTTGCCATACACGAGGCGAAAGGGAGATGTACCCAATGGAGTCTTGAAAGACGTCCGATATGCCCACAAGACCGAGTCCAAAAGTTGTGACCAATTCTTTCGGTCAGGGCGGACGACTTTCTGCAAAATATTCTTGATCTCCCTATTCGACACTTCGGCTAGACCATTCGTCTGTGGATGGTATGGAGTGGCAACACGATGGTCTATGCCGAACTCGGTAGCAAGTGCCTTCACCTGGTCGTTGATGAAGTGAGACCCCCCATCAGAAATAAGAACTCGTGGAACCCCAAACCGCGTGATGATGTTCTTCTTCAAAAATCTGCAAACTGTTTTTGCATCTGCGGCTCGGGCGGGGATAGCCTCAACCCAACGACTAACATAATCTACGGCCAACAGAATGTACTCAAATCCCTGACTCTTAGGGAATGGACCCATGAAATCGATGCCCCATGCGTCAAAAACCTCACAGAAGTGAATGGGCTGCATCGGCATCATATCACGCTGTCCACAAGTGCCCATCCTCTGACAGTCAGTACATCTCTTCACGAACTCATCAGAGTCCTTGAAGAGTGTAGGCCACCACAAGCCGGATTGGAGCACTTTCTGTGCCGTTCTCCTCCCAGAATGATGTCCTCCTGCCTCAAGCTTGTGGCAGTAAGTGAGGACACTATGATGTTCCTCCTGAGGAATACACCGACGCCAGATGCTATCCCCTCCTTCGTGGTAAAGGATGGGATCCTCCCAGTGGTAGGACTTGGCCTTCGCAAGGAAGGTCTCAATCTTCTGCTTGGGCCAATCTTGTGGGACTTTCCCAGCAACGAGAAAGTTCACAATATCGGCGTACCACGGGAGTGAGGCGATAGCAAGGATCGCCTCATCTGGGAAGGTATCACAAATGGGATCAATCTGCTCTGTCTCCTCAGGCTGTTCTAATCGGGATAAATGGTCCGCCACCACATTCTTGACTCCAGGTTTATCCTTGATCTCAATGTCGAACTCCTGGAGTAGAAGGATCCATCTAGTGAGTCTGGCCTTGGCATCCTTCTTTGACATGAGGTACTTGATGGCGGTGTGATCTGTGTACAAGGTCACTCGGGATCCAATGATATATGATCTGAATTTATCTAGGGCAAACACTACTGCTAGCATCTCCTTCTCTGTGACTGTATAATTCCGCTGGGCGGAATCCAATGTGCGGCTAGCATAGTGTATCGCAAATGGTACGCCATCCCTCCTCTGTCCTAGCACTGCCCCTACGGCAAAATCGGAGGCGTCCGTCATGATCTCGAATGGGAGAGACCAATCAGGCGGCTGAAGGACAGGAGCCTCAATTACGCACTGCTGGAGAGTCTCAAAGGACGAAAGACACTTGTCATCGACAAGGAACTCGGTGTCTTTCGTCAGGAGGTCAGTCAACGGTCGGGCAATCTTGCTGAAATCATGAATAAATCTCCTATAAAAACCAACGTGCCCCAGAAATGACCGTAACTGCTTCAGATTGGACGGCGGTGTGAGTTTCCTAATGACATCAACCTTGGCCGGATCAACCTCCATGCCTCTGTTGGAGATGATGTGGCCAAGCACCGTCCCTTGAGTCACCATGAAGTGACTCTTCTCCCAAGATAGCACCAAGCGGGTAGCAATACATCGCTGGAGAACTCGGTCTAGGCAGTCAAGACAGGAATCGAAATCGTCGCCATAAACCGAGAAGTCGTCCATGAAGACCTCTAAGCACTCCCCTACCATGTCCGAAAAGATTGACAGCATGCATCTCTGAAAAGTCGCAGGGGCGTTACATAGCCCGAATGGCATGCGTCGAAAGGCGTAAGTACCGAAGGGACAGGTAAAGGTAGTCTTCTCCTGATCCTCAGGAGCGATGGCCACCTGATTGTAGCCCGAGTACCCATCTAGGAAGCAGTAATGGCTCTTCCCTGCCAGTCTCTCTATGATCTGATCAATAAAAGGCAAGGGGAAATGGTCCTTCTTGGTGGCCTGGTTGAGTCTCCTGTAGTCAACACAAACCCGCCAAGAGGTAGGTACTCGTGTAGCAATCTCTTCTCCCGACTCACTGATCACAGTCGTGATGCCCGTCTTCTTGGGTACCACATGCAAGGGGCTAACCCACTTGGAGTCGGAAATGGGATAAATAAAATCTGCACTCCACCATTTTGATATTTCCTTCATAACAACCTTTCTTAGGTTGGGGTTCAGTCGCCGCTGGAACTCACGCGACGGCTTCGCCCCTTCCTCAAGATAGATATGGTGGGAACACAATGAGGGGCTAATCCCATGGAGATCTGCTACGCTCCATCCAATTGCCTTGCGGTTCTTTTCAAGAACCTCCATCAGACGGGATTCTTGTTCTCCAGTCAGATCTGCAGAGATGATGACTGGGTACATCTCAGACTCTCCCGCAAGGAATCGATACTTCAGCGAAGTAGGGAGCGGCTTTAGCTCTGGGCAGCTGGGTGCTGGCAAATCTGGCTTCTGAAGAAGATGCGTGTATGCGGATAATTCTGCCAAATTTGCCTGGGAGAATGATAACGAACTCTCACAAACTGGATCTGGAGAAGGCGGGTCCTCTACATTGTCTCTGTTCTGCTCTGCCTCTACCTCCTCCTCATCTATAGGCTCAGGTGGATCCAGATCTGGCATCTGATCATCACAATCTGCCCAATCAGATTCTGAATCCGAGGGATCTATATCAGACTCGGTGGCATCAGTACCACCGGAGAACAAGGTGGCATCAGCACCACCATAGAGCAGGGTGGCCTCAATACCACCATCACTAGAAATCGTGTCGCGATCAAGGTCCGACTCTGCTGACTCAATAGTATCCTGTACCAGGTCTGTGCTCTCCAGACTATCCTCTGCTATCATCTCTGCATCAGCTGTATCTGAATATGAGAGGATGGTCTGTGCTACAGGATCTGCCCAAATAGCCTCATCATCTGTGATCACAAAATCACAGTCCTGGTGGATGTCTGGCTCTGCGTCTGTCAGCTGCTCTGAATCTGTACTGCTATGTGAGCGGGATCTGGATCTGGCTCTGTGGTCCTTAACCGTCTCTATTTGTATACTCTCGCCCTGGACGCGAAAGTACACCTTCCCGCTATCATGATCAGTCACCGCCTTGGCTGTGGCCAAGAATGGGCGACCGAGGATGATGGGGGAATCGGTCAACGAGTCAGGGGTCTCCATGTCCAGCACTACGAAGTCCACGGGGAATTGCAAACCCTGAATCGTGACGACAACGTCTCGCAACAACCCCTTTGGCCTCTTGACAGACCGATCAGCAAACTGAAGGTAGGTCCTGCTCTGTCTAAGAGTGCCCAACTCTAAGTGGTGGAGAAGGGCTGCCGGAAGGAGGTTGATCGACGATCCGCTATCTAGTAGAGTGCGGTCGAACCTCTGCTCACTAATCTGACATCTGACATACGGGGCCCCTAAATCCGGCCTCTTAGTCGGCAGATGGTTCTGGATCGCGTAACACGTGGCTTTTGTTAGCACATGAATTTCTGCGGTCTTGTTCCTCTTCGTCCTCCTGACTGTGGTCCTGTCTCTCAAGGACCGCTGAAGAAGAGGAATGTGCTGCAAAGCCTCATTGAGGGTCAGCTGAATGTGAAATCGGCCTATCATGCCTTGGCTGAACTCCTCCTGCTCTCTCTTTTTTGGGTCTTTTTCTTTTTTCTTCCCCTTCCCCAACTCAAGTGCTCTAGGAAAGGGGATCACAGGGTCCTTCTCAGATGAAGGACTAGGAATAGGTCTAGACGGTTTGATGACTGGATCCTCACAAACATCATTCATCACAGTGGGATCAGAAGAAACTAAACCTTTTTCTTTATTCAAATCAGAGTTCCGAGATACATTCATTCGAGGAAAGACAACATTTCTATCAGAATAAATGTTGGTGGCATCAGTACCACCTCTAGTTGGCTCTACAACTAGACGTCTTGCGGCCTCAGTACCGCTGGCTGGCTCGGCTCTGCTGGTGGCGTCAGTACCACCTCCTCGATGTGGTGAAATGGCGGCCTCAGTACCGCCGGTGGAATCAGCATCTCGGGTGGCATCAGTACCACCGTCATCATGATGTGCGGCTTCAGTACCGCTCTCCTCTTCCTCATCTGGCGCTCTAGATGGATCCTCGTGTTGTCGCTCAGATGAGGCGCCTCCTGCTGGTCTTCTACCGCTCCTAAGTGTGACAAAATCAGCATCAAATAAATCCGACGAGATAACATCAAATGAGTCACTAGAAGTGGTAGGCTCAGTGTGAACTACCTGCTCAGATTTCCTCTTCAAATTATTCGGATTAGGCTCGATCTGTGCAGGGATGGCGGCCTTCCCTCTCATCAGGTCCCGCATCTCCTGGCGGAACTCGTCCATCTCCCGTCTAAAAGTAGCCTGCTGCTCTGTGAAGAGGCGGGCTATATCATCCATGGCGGGGCTCTCATGGGAACCCGACGGGTTGCCTCTCTGGTAATGAGGCTGCTGGACCTGGTGCTGCTGTGGTTGAGAGGGGTAAGAGGATGGATGCTGCTGCTGGTGAGCCTGCTGCTCACGTCTCCAACTCTGTCCCTGCTGCTGATAGGGACGAGATACAAAGGATGATGGCTGGTGTGCTGGTGGCTGCTGGTGATCTCTCTGCTGGGAGTACTGCCCTCCCTGACCGGCTGGCTGCTGCTGGGGTTGGTTACCCCCATTCCCCCACCTGAATCCGGGATGGTCTCGTCGGATTCCAGGCTGGGGCCGGTCGTACCAAATCCCGTTGACATCCATCAACGGTTCCGCATCGTAAGGGGCTGGTGGGAGTACATCCAGAGGCTGATCCGGCTGATATACCACCATCTGCAAGTCTGGAGATGGTGGTGACTGGTAAGAGGGCTGCTGCTGCTGGTACGGCTCCGCCTGTACAAGGTGAACTTGTCTAGGCTGCTGCGAGGAGCTGGAGCGCTGGGACGAGCTGCGGCTACCGCCGGAATCGCCTCGCGACAGAAGACGGGGCTGAGGAGCCGTCTGTGCCTCCTGAAGACACAAGAGCTGGGTCTTCATGTCGCTCAGAGTTCGTGCCATTTCCTCCATCTGAGTTATGCCCTGGCACTGCTTCTTCTCGATGATTTCCATGCGGTCCAACTTCTCGCTGATTATCCCCATGTCCGCAGCAGCCGACTCTGCCTGTGCGGCTGCAACTGTGGACGAACTGGATGGACCTGCATCAACCCGTGCTATCCGCTGATACTGCACGGGTCCTGGCGGCTGCTAAGATCTCTGTGTATACAACCGCGTCTGGGACATCACCATGTAATTTTCTGCCATCTCTTCATAGATGGCCCAGACTTGGTTGTGGTCCTTGGCAAAGTAGGACCCGCCGCAAGAAGCATTCACCAGACCCTGAAGCTCTGGCGTCAGCCCACTAAAGAAGCTCTGAACTAGGTTCGGCTTCGAAATGTCGTGGTGTGTGCATCTATCCAGAAGCTCTCTGAACCTCTCCCATGCCTCGTGAAATTGCTCGTTAGGGAGCATGGAGAAGTTGTTGATCAGGGCCCTCGCTGCATTCGTCCGCCCGAGTGGATAGTACTTGTTCAAGTACTCGGTGCGGAGCTGATCCCAGGTGTAGACAAACTTCCCTAGATGTTTCAGCCAGGCGGCTGCTCTATCTGCCAGTGAAAAAGGGAAGGCCATCATCCGAATCGTATCTTGGTCCACACGACGGTCGTGGACAGTGCTGCAGATCATCAGAAACTCCTGGAGATGGAGGTGGGGTTCCTCAGTGGCGAGTCCGTGAAAATGAGGAAGCATCTGCAGGGTGTTCGGAGGGAACTTGAAATCCCCCATGATAGCAGGAATCACCACCCACTGGTGCATCAGTGTAGATCCAGGGTTGTGAAGTTCCCGCATCGGTCTTGCTGCGGCGGCGGCTGCCTCTGCTGCGGCAGCTGCTGCTGCGGCTGCTGCCTCTGCATCAGCATCAGGGATGTCTTCAGGCTCGCTCGGCTCTTCTCGCTCTCTTCGGAGTCTCTCCAACTCCCTCCTCATCTCTATCATGAATGTCCCCTGATCGCGTAACTGTTGCTGAACTGTCTCTAATGACGCGATCAGGGTGGAGTTAATCGCCCCCTGGTCTAAGACAAAATGTTCGGGCTGGCGATCGTCTGAACTTCCGGCTCCAGCCATAGGGACGTCTGCAAAATCAGATGAGCCCAACTCAGGTTCAGTCAAATGAATTCGTCTTTCCTCGGGCTCATGTCTCTCAGAAGCAGAAGAAAGGGGATCGAGGGGGAACAGGGTGGAATCGAACTCGGGCCCGGAGAGCTGGTCTCGACTCTCACGGGCCAACCTAGATGATGGGGTAGACGCGCCTGAAAGCGGTGCAGTCAGAGGCTGCCTAAGAGATCGTCTACCCATCATCTTGATCTTGGCGAGTTGGGCGGATGGGATCTGGAGAAAATATGATCACAAAGCAAACCCCCGGTTCACCAACACAACACAATCTGAAGACCGTGAAAGATCGGTCAATTTATCTTGTCAATTTTATTTGGTGAACATACAAGATATCAGAGCGATTACGTGACCTGCTGGGATACCCGATACTCTCTCAACCGACTGTCCCGCACAGAAGAGTCGGTAATCAGTCGAGATGAGCACCGGAGGGCTTTACCTAGTGTTCGGGTCACTCTCTCGCACAATCAAACCAAACAATGAGGGGGTTGCTCTCCCCAAGACAAATTTTTAAGGTGAGTGTCTTTTAGGGTCAATAATGTTATCCAGTCCCAATTTTTTTGTTTTTCTTTTTAAATATTTTTCAAAATAAATACAAGCGGCCTAGCGGTTTTTCCGATTCTCCTGATGATTAATCCAAAAACAGAGGGAGAAGACGAAAAAGCCAATGCACGAAGAAATCAATGATGCATGCAGAGAAAGAAATGCGTACCTTGTCTCCAGCACTCTACATGCAAGTGATCCGCGCAGAATTTAAATACAGAAATAAAACTACCTAAATGGTGCAGCGGGAAAATCCGAGTCCTAGATGAGCAATTTCTATTGATCGTGAAGAACAATAGTTAGCTAACCGAATAGAGTCCGGAGTCCGATCTTGGGAGTCACTCGGTGCCCGCCACAACGGGTCCTGCCAGCGCTGTATGTGACTCCTCACGGCACGTGGTCTCAAATTCAATTAAACTAACTTTGTTTCAGTGAATTTTATTAAGGTCCAATTACGTTCTATAGGAACAGATATTCTATTAGGTGTTGGGCCTTAAAATTTACGTCACAATCAATCAAGATTCCTAAATCTAGGGGCTAAAACCGCGAGAAACACCGGAAAAGGCAGCTAGCTATGAAAACCACGATAAAAGCCGCGAAAATCCAAATGGGTCCCCCGAGCACACCGGTGCTCAGCGAAACAGACCCGCTAATGTTACAAGTGTCCACAGTTCAAAGTTCAAGTCCTAAATTATTACAACAAAAATAATGTTCTCTCTCTCTCTCTGAAATGAAAATTTCTTCTCCTCTCTCTCTCTTCCTGCTCTTCTTCCCGTGCGGGTCCTCAAAAAGTGTACTCCAAATTCCAAGCAGTACCTCGCACAAAAAATGAGAAAGAGAAAGTGTCAGAAAACAGTTATAATTAAGAGAGACAAAATGGAAAACTGACTACAAAGCCGTGCTCCCCGGCAACGGCGCCATTCTGATGAACGGAAGATCACGAGAGATCAAGGGAGATAAATAACAGGTCGTTGCGACCTCAATCCCTCGAAAATCGATCAACAAGAAAAATCAATCACTCAAATAAGATAAAATCAAGCAAGCACAAGAAAGAGCGGTCTGCTATAAGATTAACCTGGTATAGCTCCCAGGGTCGAACACAAGGAGCACAGATTGGCCTTGCGGCCTACGATGTAGTCAGTGATCCAAAAGAGTCTTTTTTTATGGTTTTTATTTGTTTTTCTAATTTTTTAGAATTTTTAATTAATGAGAAAATGAGAGAAAGTAAATGCAAGGCAACTTCAACAATTTATACAACACACAAAAATGATGCAAAAATTCCAGAAAATTGATTTTTATGTTTTTTAGGTTTTTTACTGTTTTTGGTGAATTTTTGGAATTTTTCTAATGGGTAAATTATTAATTAAAAATCAAACAATGCAAGAAACAATGGGTACTGTCCAGCAGAGCTTAGGACCCAAAAATAAAATAATTTTGGATCTCAAAAAGCCCTAAAGGTAATTTTCCTATAAACTATGAAGAATAAGGAAAATTTAGGCACCCTAATTATTGTTTTTGGATTTCTAATTTATTTACTACAATTTTTATGAGTTTTTAAGGGTTTTTCAATTTTTAGGGTTTTTAAGTGATGAAAAGTAGCCAAAATTGGCTAGAAAATCAAACAACCAGTAAACAACAAGTCCTAATTTTTTTAGAATTTTTAAAGGTGATTTTGTATTTTTTTGGTATTTTTAAAGTCAAACAGTAGCAAAAATAGGGGTTTTTGAATTTTTAAAAATAATAAATGAAATCCAAAATGTCCCCAAAAATCATAGAAATTCCTACACCATGGCAGGAGCCATGTGTCAAAATTTCATTGGATTTGGAGGTCGTTTGATATTTTATTCAAAAATAAAGGTGGGGCACTGTGCACAGGGACCTAAGTGCAAATACCCAAAAGTTCTGGGGTCCTGGTGCAAAATACCCAAGAAGTCACGTGCCAAGCACGTGTCTGGGGCACACAGGGACCTAAATGTAATAAAAATAAGTTCCAAGGACCTATTGATAACTCGTATCAAAAGTCCAGGGACCTATATGCAAATTACCCAAAATAAAAAAAACGCACATGCGCATATAAAGTGTTCACAGGGGTATATTTGCAAATATCCAAAACATTTCATTCAATAGATAACATCCAGAACTACAAGGGGTTCTATGCAAATAACCCAACAAAACACGTGCCAAAGCACGTGGGTCTCTACTGGCAGGGGTATAAGTGCAAATAAAATAAAGTGCGAGGTCCTTGATGCAAATAACCCAGAAAATAAACAACTGAATTAAAAATTACAGGACTGAAACGAAAATGACAAACTACGAGGGGGCCCTATGATATTTACCCCTTTATTAATGAAGCGTTGGATGCGCGCCACGTGTAGATCGAACGGCTGCGGCTGGTGGGCGCTCCAGATGGCGTCTCCTCTGATCGGACGGTGGAAGCAGCTCCTCGATCGAACGGCCAAGATCTGATCTGGAGCGGTGAGGCTGATCTGACGGCGATGGAGGATGGGTGATCGGAGTGGCCGGAATCGAAGAAATGCGTCGGAGATGGGATTTGGGCGAAATCCTAAATTAGAAGAAATCAAAGAGCTAATCGACTACCTGGTGGCTGAAGTAGACTGTGCTGGAGCGTGGCTATCTCCGGGTCGTAGCTTCGAAGGGCGTCAAGGCCTGAAGCTCGATGCTCGACGCTGGCGGCGGAGCAAAGGCGGCGAAGTTACGCCGGATCGATGGTATCGCTCCCTCACCTCACTGCAACACGGGCAAAAGCTTGCTGTCACTCTCGCCTTGCCGATGGAGGTCACTGGGAAGGAAGAGAAGGGCCAAAGATGCGGCGCGGAGGCGGCGGAGGTGAAAATATATAGAGTGACCGGGGTGATTAGGGTTGCGTGAGGACAGCAAAGGAAAGCGTGGATTCGATGGCGAAGTATCCGGCGAGGGAGAGGGATGAATGGCGAAGAGTCCGGGCGCGGGGGTTGAGTGGGTGACAGCCTGGAGCGCGTGGGAAAAATCGGGGAAGAAGGCGCGGCGCGCACATTCCAGAAAAGGAAGGAGGTCGCGGGGGAGTTGACCGGGGTCAACATTCCCCCGTGGACCAACCAGAAGCGGCCACGTGTGCCCGGTTTTTGTTTTATTTTTTTAGGGTAGAAATAGGCCGAATTAAGGAAAACTCAAAACATGAAATATTTTTCTTTTATTTTTTTCTATTTTTTGGTGATTTTTAATTAATTTTTGGAAATAAAAATAGGTTAGCTCTATTTATAGGTATATGTACACTATATGGATTTTTATTTTTGATTTTTTTATTTGTTATTTTTATGTGTTTTTGTGCCCATTTTGTATTTTAGTTATTTACAACATGAAATATGGAATAAAAGAATATTTTTATTTTATTTTTATCACTTTTATACAAGAGTGAAATAAATGGTTAAATACATTTATGTACATGGTATAAATACAATGTATTTTTGTATTTTCAATTTTGTGATTTTTATTTGATTTTTATTTTGTTTCTTGTTATTTTATATATTTACAATATGTAATATAGAATATTTACAAAAAGTTTAGAAAATAATTGAATTTATTTACAAGGTTAAATAATTACAAAGGTGTGGTTTATACACAAGGTGAGGGCAGGGTATTTTTGACTTTTTGATTTTTATCTTTTTATTTTGTTTTTAATAGAATATATACAATATGTACAAACACATTTTTGGGTGAGGAAAATATATAGTTTTATGTATTTACAAATATATACAAATGTGAGCCCCTATCTCCCTCTACTTTGGCTTTTATGCGGTCAGGCCCATGCTGAGCCCTCCCTTGGGTTAGGTTGCTCAATATTTATTCTAAATATTTCCCTCTTTTTCTTTTTGCTCTTTATTCTTTTATTTTGTGCACAAAAACATGCTAATTATAGGTTTTTACACAATGCATGCTTTTGGTATTTATTTGTATTTACACATATCTACATGTATTTGCAAAGGGTTTTTGTAGCTAAAATAGAAGAATAAAGAGTGATGAATGGGTATTCATCATCCAGCACGTGGCTTCACCACCTCCATCCGATCCGAGCCAGGACTCCTTCGCAGCCCCACAACGTACCACCGCCGTTGGATCTTCCACGTGGGTGCATTCCAGCCATCGGATCGTGCAGAGGGCCCCTTTGGTGTGCGGCGCGCCGTCTCAGCCGTTCGATCTGCCACGCGTCGTGTATCCGTCCCTCGACATTAATAAAAGGGGTAAATTGTCCTTAGGCTTCCTTTACTTTCTGCATTTTGTTTTTAGTCTTGTAAATACGTAGTGCAGCTCTTTTATTTTTGTAAATTTTGCACTGAGGACCTTATCTTTTATGTGATTTGCATTTATAACCCTGCTAGTGGTGAACACGTGCATCGACACGTGGTATTTTGGTACATTTGCACTTTTGGCCCTGTGTTTTTGGCTTGTTAAGTTTTGCATTTATAGAAATAGGAATTGCAATTAGGTCCCCCCAGGCCTGAGTCACGTGTATCGTGCGTGGCCCGGGGGGTAATTTGCATTCCTACCCTTATACTTTCCAAGCTTGTTACTCCAGGGACCCAGAACTTTGTTATAATTGCAGATAGGTCCCTATGCACTGTTGCTTCTTTTTATTTTTGAATAAAATAGCAAATTACCTCCAAATCCAACGAAAATTGGACACATGGCTCCTGCCATAGTGTAAAATTTTCGAGGATTTTTGAGGACATTTTTGTTTTCATTTGATATTTTTAAAAATTCAAAAAATCTATTTTCTTCACTGTCTAACTTTAAAAATCACAAAAAAATATTAAATAGCGTTTAAAAATTACAAAAAAATTATCCACTGTCTATTTTGTTTTGTTTGATTTTCTAGCCAATTTTGGCTATTTTTCATTACTGAAAACCACTAAAAATTGAAAAACACTGAAAAACTTATAAAAATTCTAATAATTAAACCAAAAGCCCAAAATAATAAAATAGGTGCCTAAATTTTCCTTGTTTTATTCCCTTTTACAGGAAAATTACCTCCCAGCTAATTTGGAGCCTTTAGATATTTTATCTAGGCCCTTTTAGCTCGGCTGGACAGTACCTTTCTTTTCAGTAACTTTTTGATTTTTAGAAAATTAAATAAACATCAGAAAATCCTCAAAAATTCACCAAAAACACTAAAAATTATAAAACACATAAAAATATTTTTGTTTGAATTTTTTTGTTGATTTTTAGTGTATTTAATAAATTGTTGAAGTGAGTAGTTTATTAGCTTTTATTATTTCTTTAACACATTAAAAATCCAAAGAAAATATAAAATATTCAAAAACCACCAAAAATATTTCTTTTATTTTCTTTTATCTCTTTTTGACTACTTCGTAGGCCGAGAGGCCAACCCGTGCTCCTTGTGTTCGACCCTGGTCGCTATACCAGGTTAATATAATAGCAAGACCGCTATCACATTTTTGATTGATTTTATCTATCTTGGTGGTCTACTTTTTCTTGATCGACACGATCGAGTGACCGAGGTCGCGACGACCATCGCAGAGATACCTGATTGCCTTAGTCGCTCGGTTTTTCGTGTCATCAGAATGGTGCCGTTGCCGGGGAGCACGGCTTAGTAGTTTTCATTTTATTCTCGTTTTTGTTTTCGCGGCTTTTCGCGGCTCTTTCAGAGCTCGCGGCTTTTTCGCGGCTTTTTGTTTATATTTTATTTTATTTTTTTAATTTTGTTTTATTTTCTTTTATTTTATTTTTGTTTTTGTTTGATTTTTGTTTGTTTATTTTATTTTGCATTTTTGCATATATACCCTCATTTTATTTCCATTTATTTTTCTTATCATTATTTGATTATTTTGGTCTGACCACTTGTCTCTATTTCTTGCGAGGGCCCGAGGACCGCGGAGGCGACTTTCGAGGAGTCGACGCAACCACAGGACTTGGAGGCGGCTCCTTTCTTTACGGAGCCGCAGGAGAGAGCGAGAGAGAGTTGAGTGGGAGAGGTTTAGTTAGATTTTTATTTT
Source organism: Ottelia alismoides (assembly GCA_037367405.1). Lineage (NCBI taxonomy): Eukaryota > Viridiplantae > Streptophyta > Magnoliopsida > Alismatales > Hydrocharitaceae > Ottelia > Ottelia alismoides. The sequence goes on along the minus strand of JAZKJV010001014.1, from coordinate 861,479 downwards.
TATTCTGATTATTATTGTAATAATACAGGGACTCACAGACTGGACCTTTGGACTATGGTTGAATTAGCACGTCTGTTTCGCCGAGCACCGGTGTGCTCGGGGGACCCTTAGGAGTTTTTCGCGGCTTTTCTCGCGGTTTTGTTTTCTTTTCTTTTTAGCTGCCTTTTCCGATGTTTACGCGGTTTTTGATCGAGCCCCTAGATTTAGGATTTTATACTTGCTTGTGCCGTAGTTAGTAGGGTCCTCACACTTAATTATCTGCTTGTCCCTATAGTGCGCTTAATTGGACCTACTAATAATCAATTAATAAAAATAACTGACTCATCTCCTTCGTAGCCTACGTGCCGCAGCCTGCCCCGTAAAGCGCTTTCTCCTACCCCCGATTTGTCGGGCAGAGGAGGGGTGGGCCAAGACCGGACCCTTTGGCTTGGAGGTCGGTGACCAGTTAGACGGTTCTGCGAGTAGAATTGCTCATCTAGGACTCGGTTTTCATCGCTGCATCATTTAGGTAGTTTATTTCCTGTCTTTACATTTACGCGCGGATCATATTGCATGTAGAGTGCTGGAGACAGGTACGTCTTTCTGACTTTGCATGCATCATTGATTTATCGTGCATTGGCTTTTTCGTCTTCTCCCCCCTGTTTTTGGATTAAAGAACCAGGAGAACCGAAAAATTCGTTAGGCGTTTGTTTTTATTTGAAAAATATCTAAAAACAAAAACAATAAAATCGGGACTGCTAATCACACTTGACCTAAAAGACACTTCACTAAAAATCTTTCTTGGGGAGAGCAACCCCCTCCTTGTTTGGTTTGAATGAGCGAGAGAGTGATCCGAACATTAGGATAGAGCCTCCGATCTTTTCTTGACTGATTACCGGCTTTCAGTACGGGACAGTCGGTTGAGAGATATTTAGATACCTTTTTACCTCACGTAATCGCTCTGATAGACTGGATGCTCACCTAAAATAAAATCGACAAGATAATTGACCGATCCCTTCGGTCTTCAGCTTTGTGTGCGTAGGTGAATTGGGGGTTTGCTTGTTCATCTTGTGTGATTGCCAGATCCCTTCGATCTTCCCCATCCTCTATCCATCTGCTTCTCCCACCCTCACCTCCCTTCAGTCTTCCTCTTCTCTTCTCCTTTTCCCCTAGATGATGGATCCTCCTCACTACGAGCCGACTCTTACAGCTTCTTCTCCGTCTTCTGACCATCACTCCAGTCCACCTTCTAGGAAGGTCGGATCTCCGACCAACCTCCCGCTCCCTCCCTCCCTTTCATCGCACCACTCTGGACATGCTGTGCGAGACGTCCGAGGATATTAGATAGAGCAGATGCGAGACCCGGACGATGTTGTTGCTGAGTGGAGAGCGCACTCCATTAGTGACCAGAGAGAGCAGTGGAGATCAGCAGACATATCCTATTCCAGGAGGATGACCGCAGAGCAGATAGCACATGAAGCTCAGTCAGCTTCTACACTAGGTCCATTCGTCTTGGATTTGGATTACATTCAGCGACTGCCGACATTTTTAGGAGAGGCGCACAAGGAGTCTTATCTTCACCTGTCTGCTTTCGAGGAGTTTTGTAGAGCACAGAGATATTCAGACGTCACAACAGAGGAGCTGATGAGCAGGACCTTCCCATTCACGCTTCACGACAGAGCCATGAGATGGCACCGACGATTGGGGAGGACATTCGAGACGTGGGGAGAGCTACGCCGAGGGTTCTTGCAGAGATACTTTCCCCCACGTAGAGCAGAGTTTATGCGGTCTTTGATCATGGACTTTTCAGTTAACCCCCAGGAGCCATTGCACGAGGCATGGCCGAGGTTTCTTGACCTCTTGAGGAGATTCCCTGAGCACGGACTTCCACTTACAGACTTGATAGAGATCTCCATGCGAGGGATGACCGCAGAGCAGATAGCAGTGGTGATTACCACATGTGGCGGTTCACACCGCAGTTCCGACATTCACCTACTGGATACCATATCGAGGCTACTCTCACAGAGTTCTCCTACACGAGATGCCTTGGTCGGGGCAACACATGCGGACGATGCAGTACCAGTGCGGTGTATCACTTTACATGATGAGTTAGCTTCTACACACCAGCCCGAGGACTTGGAGCAGACAGCACCACTGACAGAGGAGATGACTGCCACCGTAGAGGTTCGGACCCAGAGTCTACTTGAGTTCCCGTGGGTTTTCCAGCTAGAGTTCGAGGCAGCCCCAGAGTTTCCAGTCGACGAGTCTTGGATATCAGATCTTCTGATACTCCAAGAGCCGGAGGAGCCCCAGCTTTTACAGCCATTGAATCAGCTACTTCAGTTTCCAGTCCCGGAGGAGTCAGTCTCCTTCCTGCAGAGACACTTCTTGGATGCAGACAGCTACCAGGATTCAGCCTAGCAGTCACAGCTCGAGGAGGGATACCACTTTGAGAGTACTGACATAGAGAGTCCCGTCTTCGAGCCTTTTGTCCTCCACTTTGTTGAGATAGATACACTTCGTGAGGACCAGCTGACAACCAGCATAGCCGCAGAGCGAGGATCAGCCGCAGACACTTTGCCAGCTTCCACGATGTTGACTAGTACCTTCTCCTGTTTCTAGATTGCCGAGACTTACACTTCCGATGAAGATGCAGCCTGGTGCACCGAGTGGATACTTGATAGCAGCGCAGATGCCCATCTAGATCCTGATCCTCTTCTAGTCACTTCTGATCTGGCATCTCTCCCCGAGGGTTATCTGCGGGAGGATGCCGCACTCGATGAGTACTCGGTTTCACCTGCTGAGAGTGTTTCCGATCTGGCGGAACACGGAACCGAGTCTTTAGATCATTCTGATTCTGAGTCTTCTCACCTTGACGACTCTCGCGAGGATGAGCCCATTCTGGAGATATTCGATGATTTGCCTGATCTGATTCTACTTCATGCATCGGATATCATTCTGCTTAGAGAGTCTCCTGATCTTGATTGTCCACACCTGTTTGAGACACTGATTGACGTGGAGGATTCTATTACTGATCCATCCTTCTCCACGTTTGATTTCTTCGGCTCTATACTCTCACTCCAGTCTGAACCAGAGCCGATGATTTCTTTTGTGCTACCGGATCCCGATCACTTATTCTCATATTATTGGCCGGTAGCAGACACCCGCCTGATTGCATACCTGGGTGTCTTACTTTACACTGTTGAGTTCGTCGTTGTTCTCACACCGAGACAACGGCGACAGTACGACATTCGCCTTACCGATGTTGTCCTGAACCTTGATATTGCCTTGTCCTAGCCTTTGCGCCCAGCTAGGGGCGTAAAAACTAGCGCTTGTTGAGAGGCACCTCAACATTGTACTCTTTTGTATATACATGTTTCGTCTTGATCTTTCTTTCTTCCGTTCTTGTTTTCACCCCAGGTCTCGCTTAGGATTATCTTTGCTATACTTAGGATATTACTCATCCTAAGTATAGGGGGGTGGAGACACCGGGTTGTTCTTCGTTCTGTTTCATCACTTCTGTTGTTGCCTATACTTAAGGTTCTCCACCTTAAGTATAGGGGGAGTGATGTCCTCCTTCTTGTATATATTCATGATTTTCTTCGTCTCCTGCTACCCCTGTTCTGCTGCCTATACTTAGGGATATTTCACCCTAAGTATAGGGGGGGTAGACCCTGTACATTCTCCACTCGGTTTTCCCCTTAATATACAGCCTGCTATACTTAGGATTACTTGATCCTAAAGTATAGGGGGAAGACCCGAGACCCTCTTGACTTTATATTTTCATTTATTCGTCGATGAATATAGCCTTCCTGTTCACTTCCCTATACCTAGCACGAGTTATGTCTTCTTCATCGCTCTTGACTCTGGGGACATCGTTCGAGCTAAGTATAGGGGGGTGTGTATATATTTCATATATACTTTAGCCATAACTCGTACTTTGTGTGAGTGTGTTAATAAATAAAATGGCTAAAAACTTAAAAAATTAAAAATTTTCATGTTCATAAACTTCTTTTATTTGCACATAAATAGCTAGTGTCCAAATTATTTTTGTAAAAATGATTTCAAAAATCTTTTGTGTAAAGTTTGTGTAAATATTTTCTTATCAAAATTATGTATATAGTACAAAATTTTTCCAAAATGTTTTGAAAATCAAAAGTTTGCAAAAATCGTGTGTAAATTTGTGTAGATATCTTTTTGCAAAACTTGCACTTCATGCATCATTCATACATGATTTCAAAACATTTTTCAAAAATTTTGCATGTTTGTAAAAATTTGTGTAAATAGCATCTTTTGTACATATGTATATAGTTTTTCTGGATGATAGTTGACATTTAAACTAGCCTGGAATCAAATTGAGAAATGGAGCTTGATTAAGATCTTAATCCACCCAACTTCTAAGAGGAACCTTATAGGGCTTAGGTTTAAGGCTTTTCAGGTCCATGGTGACTTAATTCTTTGAGTCCACTAGGCTATGATCACATGTCATCTCAATGAGCCTAAGTAGAGCATTTAACGACAACACATGACTCATAAAGACAATGGCTTTACTTGGACACCAGCACTATGCACCGAGCTCTCTATGGATGAGATGGTGAGGAGGCAGTCTTCCTTGACTTGAGGTAGCATATGAGGGTAGTACTTCTAGGCGGAACCTCTCTTCTTCTTTTAGTGAAGGAAGTGCGTCTCAACTTGGTCTGGTTGCCATGAGGTCTAACGACGGGAGCTGTGGGTTGCAATAAAGCTTCAAGAGAGGGATAGTCTACTAGCTCAAGAGGAAAAACTCCTTGTACATATGATGCACATGTATATGTTGTATAGATGCACCTGAAAAAAAATTGTGTGCAAAAAGAAAATAACTCCAAAAAAGTGGTGGGTCTGAGAGAAAATGATAATCCCACCGGAGTATGTATATAGAGTGCAATAAGCAAAGCTTGGTTTCATGATCCACCTGATGTAGCTTGCAGCAGGGAGACTTGGCTACACTGGTCAAGCTTCCACGGGTACTTGGCTACACTGGCCTTGACCCATTCTCTTCTTCCTCCTCTTCTTGAGCCGGTTGAACTTGAACTTAGAAGGGAATACCCCACTCCTCGAGGAAAGAGTGGCCAGATTGAGGTCATAGAGTTACCTTGTTAGGGAGGGTTGTCAAGTTGCCATTTCTGAGGTGGAGAGCTTAGACCTCACTTTCACAGGACAAGAAAAGATTCATGGTCTTCAGAGTTTGTGATTGATGACTTGTTCTGATCTGGAGCATTGAGGAGTCTTGATTATAGATTAGTGGAACTTAGAGGCTGTTGAGTTTTAAACTTAGGTCCAAATAAGGTTCCGACACATTAATAATCCAAAGATCTGATCGAGCTCATACCTCAATTTAATGAAGGCAAGTTTAATAATCAACCTTGATCCATGTACATCCTCTTTTTCTTTTTCTTTCTTTCTTTTTCACTTCTTTTTCAAATAAGTGTTTGCTAAGGAACTAGCAAAGTTAAGTATAGGGAGGTGATGAATACTCATTCATCACTCTTTATTCTTATATTTTAGCTACAAAAACCTTTGCAAATACATGTAGATATGTGTAAATACAAATAATTACCAAAAGCATGCATTGTGTAAAAACCTATAATTAGCATGTTTTTGTGCAAAAATAAAAGAATAAAGATTAAAAAGAAAAGAGGGAAATATTTGGAATAAATATTGAGCAACCTAACCCAAGGGAGGGCTCAGCATGGGCCTGACCGCATAAAAGCCAAAGTAGAGGGAGATAGGGGCTCATGTGTGTAAATATTTATGTAAATAAAATAAAAAGTATTTTCCTCACAAAAATAGGCTTGTAAATATCTGTATATATTTATAAATATAAAATCAAAATAAAAATTGAAAAATTAAAAAGAAAACAAAAACACAACTTGTATAGTCACCTTGTATGTAGACCATCCACTTAATTATTTAAGACTTATAAATAAATAAAACTAATTTCCAAAATTTTTGTAAATATCCTATATTATGTAATGTAAATAAATAAAATAAAAACAATTAAAACAAAAACAAAATAAAAATAACAAAAATAAAAACACAAAAAGATATTGTAAATATACCATGTACATAAATGTACATATGTATTTATTTTACCTATGTATATAAATAATAAAAATAAAATAGAAATATCCTTTTATTCCTTATTTTATAATATAAATAAATAAAATATAAAATAGGAATAAAATTGTACAAAAATAAGAAATTAAAAATCAAAAATCAAATCCCATATATTGTATATATACCTATATATGAACCTACTATGTATATACCTTATTTTTATTTCAAAAAAAATTATTAAAAATCACTAAAAAATAGAAAAAAAATAAAATAAAAATATTTCATGTTTTAAGTTTCTATTAATTCGACCTTTTTCTACCCTAAATTAAATAAACAAAAAAAACTTGTGCTTGGCGGGCTCTGATTGGTCCACTGGGGAATGTTGACCCCCGGTCAACTCTCCCCCCAGGACCACTGATAACAGGCTCGATCACTCGGGTATAAGGTACTAGAAATAGGGTCGTTGCGACCCAAGCGATCAGACCATGTATATCAAGAAAAACGAACCACTCGCGAAGAATAAAATCAATCAAAACGAAGAAGCGGTCCTGCTATGTGATTAACCTGGTATAGCACCCAGGGTCGAACTCAAGGAGCACGGGTTGGCCGAGAGGCCTACGAAGTAGTAAAAATAAAGAAAATAAAAGAACAAAATATTTCTAGTGGTTTTTTAATTATTTTTATATTTTTTTGGATTTTTAATATATAAAGAAAATAAGAAAAGCAAGGAAGAACACAATTCAACAAATTATTTCAAGCACCAAAAATCAACCAAAAATCAAAACAAAAATATTTTTATGTGTTTTATTTTTTTTTATGTTTTTGGTGAATTTTTGATAATTTTCTGATGTTTATTTTATTTTCTAAAAATCAAACAGTAGCTAAAAACATTGGTATTGTCCAGCCAAGCCAAAAGTCCCTAGATAAAATATCTAAGGGCCTCAAAATGGCCTGGAGGTAATTTTCCTGTAAAGTAGGTAAAACAAGGAAAATTTAGGTACCAAGTTTATTATTTTTGAGTTTTTAATTTATTTACTAGAATTTTTATGGGCTTTTTGGTGTTTTTAAGTTTTTAGTGTTTTTCAGTGGTGAAAAATAGCCAAAATTGGCTAGAAAATCAAACAAACTAAACTAAACAGTAGACAATTTTTGTAGAATTTTTAAGTGGGTTTTTATATTTTTTTTGTGATTTTTCAATCTGGACAGTGACGAAAATATAGGTTTTTGAATTTTTAAAAATAGCAAACAAAATCAGAAATGTCCTAAAAAATCCATGAAAATCCTACACCATGGCAGGAGCCATGTGTCAAATTCTCATTGGATTTGGAGGTGATTTGATATTTTATTCAAAAATAAAAAGAGGGTACTGTGCATAGGGACTGAAATGCTAATACCCAAAGTTTTGGGGGTCCTGGTGCAAATAACCCAGCAAAACACGCGCCACGCGCGTGCCTGGGGCACTCAGGGACCTAAATGTAAGAAAAATAAGTCCCGAGGGCTTATTGGTAACACGTACCAAAAGTCCAGGGGCCTCACTTGCAAATTACCCAAAATAAAACGCACATGCGGAAATAAAGCATTCACAGGGGTATAACTGCAATTAAAATAAACTTTTCATTCATGCAATAACATCCAGAACTACAAGGGCATCTACTGCAATTAACCCAAAGAAATCACGTGTCGAAGCACGTGTCCACAACAGTCAGGGGTATAAATGCAAATAACATGAAGCTCAGGGTCCTCTATGCAAATAAACCTAAAACTAAACAACTGACTTAACTATTTACAGGACTAATACGAAATAAAGCAAAGATAAGGGCCTAAGGGTAAATTACCCTTTATTAACCGGAGCGGCTGGATGACTGCCACGTGTAGATCTGACGGTCCAGATGGGGGCGGCTCTCCAGCGCTGGGACTGCTCTGGCTGATCCAACGGTCGAGGCCAGGACACGTGTGGATCTGACGGTCCGGATCGAGCTCCTCAGATCTGACGTCAAAGGGGGCTCCAGGAACCAACGGTGGAGATGGCGTCTGGAGCTGGAGACTGATCCAACGACGCTGGAGGATGCTGGAAGAACTGGTCCCCGGCGAACTTTGCCGGGCTCGTGCGGGCGCTGGCCTCCTCCTCGGAGCGCTCTGATGGTCGGAGAAGAAAGCTGGTGCGCTCCTGCGTCTGCTGCGATGCTCCGATGATCGACCCGAGCTCGGAGGAGCTCAGGGGCAGTCGACGGAGCTGGGTCTCCTGGCCTGAATGACCAAGCCCTCAGATGGACTCGGTGGGACCTGCAAAGTGGCTCAGAAGATTCGCGGGTCGAGGGAAAACTGCCTCGACCCAGTTAGGCGGAGCGAAGGTGGCTAGTGTGTCGGGGTGGCGGGCTCCGGCGAAGGTGGTGGACGGAGGAGCCCGGTTCCCAGCTCCTGTGCGAGCTGGGTTGAGTGCGTGGGTGCAGAAGGTGCGTCGGAGGGAGACGGTGATGGTGGTCGATTCCGATGATCGAGATAGGTGATAGGGTGGTCGGAATCAAGGAACGACGGCGGAGCTGCGATTTGGGCGTAAACGGAAATCGAACGAAATAGCGGGGCTAAGTAGCTACCTGGGTGGTCGAAGAGACTGTGGCGGAGCTGGGGAAGCTCCCGGTCTTGGCCTCAAGGGACGTCTCGGCCCGAGGCTCAAAGCTCGCTCAGGTGGCGGAGCTACGGCGGCTACGTCGCCGGATCAGTGGATTCCTCCTCCTCTCCTCGCTGCAACAGGTGGAATCGCTCGCTGTCACTCTCGCGGTCTCTCTGGAGCTCACAGGGAAGGAGGCGAATGACCAAAGATGGGGAAAATCGAGTGGCGGAGCTCGCTTAAGTATGCTGGAGGGGTCCGAGAAGGATGGCTCGGGTAGGGTCGTGGTGGCGCGCGGATCCCAAGGTGGATGCCCGGCGAAGGTGTCGGATGTGGGAGGTTCGAAATGGAGCCGGGGTTTAGGGAAATGGGTGTCGGGTCGAGCGGGCGAAATGTCGAGAAATCGGGTCCGGAGCCCAGACCCGTGGGAAGTGGTCCTGGGGGGGCTAGTTGACCGGGCGGTCAACATCCCCAGGACCCTATGGGAATGGGCCACGTGGCAGGATCTTGGAGTGACAAATGGAGGTATCTAGAGCCCGATTCAGCCAAAACTCAAAGCATGAAATATTTTTCTTTTATTTTTTTCTATTTTTTAGTGATTTTTAATTAATTTTTGGAAATAAAAATAGGTTATATACATAGTATGTACTATATATAGGTATATACAATATATATAGGGTTTTGATTTTTGATTTTTATATATTATTTTTATGCAATTTTATTCCTATTTTATATTTTACTTATTTATAGAATAAAATAAGGTATAAAAGGGTGTTTTTATTTTATTTTTATTATTTATATACATAGGTAAAATAAATAGATATGTACATTTATATATATGGTATATGTACAATGTATTTTTGTATTTTTGATTTTTCTATTTTGTTTTGATTTTTAATTGTTTTTATTTTATTTATTCACAATATATAATATAGACTATTTACAAAAATTATAAAAATTACTTTTATATATTTACAAGGCTAAATAAATATATAGGTGTGGTTTATGTACATGATGAAAGGGGGTATTTTTGATCTTTTTGATTTTTAACTTTTTATTTTGTTTTTTATATTTTTATAAATATGTACAAGTATTTACAAGCATATTTTTGGGTGAGGAAAGTATAGTTTTATTTATTTACACAAATATTTACACATGAGCCCATATCTCCCTCTACTTTGGCTTTTATGCGGTCAGGCCCATGCTGAGCCCTCCCTTGGGTTAGGTTGCTCAATATTTATTCTAAATATTTCCCTCTTTTTCTTTTTAATCTTTATTCTTTTATTTTTGCACAAAAACATGCTAATTATAGGTTTTTACACAATGCATGCTTTTGGTAATTATTTGTATTTACATATATCTACATGCATTTGCAACGGTTTTTGTAGCTAAAATATAAGAATAAAGAGTGATGAATGGGTATTCATCACCCCCCTATACTTAACTTTGCTAGTCCCTTAGCAAACACTTATTTGAAAAAGAAGTGAAAAAGAAAGAAAGAAAAAGAAAAAGAGGATGTACATGGATCAAGGTTGATTATTAAACTTGCCTTCATCAAATTGGGGTATGGAGCTCGATCAGATCTTTGGATTATTAATGTGTCGGAACCTTATTTAGACTTAAGCTTAAAACTCAACAGCCTCTAAGTTCCACTAATCTATAATCAAGACTCCTCAATGCTCCAGATCAGAACAAGTCATCAATCACAAACCCTGAAGACCATGAATCTTTTCTTGTCCTGTGAATGTGAAGTCTAAGCTCTCTACCTCAGAAATGGCAACTTGACAACCCTCCCCAACAAGGTAACTCTATGACCTTAATCTGGCCACTCTTTCCTCGAGGAGCGGGTATTCCCTTCTAAGTTCAAGTTCAACCGGCTCAAGAAGAGGGGGAAGAAGAGAATGGGTCAAGGCCAGTGTAGCCAAGTACCCTTGGGAGCTTGACCAGTGTAGCCAAGTCTCCCTGCTGCAAGCTACAACAGGTGGAACATGAAACCAAGCTTTGCTTATTGCACTCTATATACATACTCCGGTGGGATTATCATTTTCTATCAGACCCACCACTTTTTTGGAGTTCTTTTCTTTTTGCACATTTTTTTTCAAGTGCATCTGTACAACATATACATGTGCAGCATATATACAAGGAGTTTTTCCTCTTGAGCCAGTAGACTATCCCTCTTTTGAAGCTTTATTGCAACCCACAACTCCCGTCGTTAGACCTCATGGCAACCAGACCAAGTTGAGACGCACTTCCTTCACTAAAAGAAGAAGAGAGGTTCCGCCTAGAAGTACTACCCTCATATGCTACCCCAAGTCAGGGAAGACTGCCTGAGGTTCCGCCTAGAAGTACTACCCTCATATGCTACCCCAAGTCAGGGAAGACTGCCTCCTCACCACCTCATCCGTAGAGAGCTCGGTGCATAGTGCTGGTGTCCAAGTAAAGCCATAATCTATATGAGTCATGTGTTGTTGTTAAGTGCTCTACTTAGGCTCATTGAGATGACATGTGATCATAGCCTAGTGGACTCAAAGAATTAAGTCACCATGGACCTGAAAAGCCTTAAACCTAAGTCTTATAAGGTTCCTTTTAGAAATTAGGTGGATTAAGATCTTAATCAAGCTCCATTTCTCAATTTGATTCCAGGCTAGTTTAAATGTCAACTATCATCCAGAAAAACTATATACATATGTACAAAAGATGCTTATTTACACAAAGTTTACAATCATGCAAAATTTTTTTTTTAAAAAAAATGTTTTGAAATCATGAAATGATGATGCATGAAGTGCAAGTTTTGCAAAAAGATATTTACACACATTTACACGAGATTTTTGCAAACTTTTGATTTTCAAAACATTTTGGAAAAATTTTGTACTATATACATAATTTTGATACACAAATATTTACACAAATTTTACACAAAAGATTTTTGAAATCATTTTTACAAAAATAATTTGTACACTAGCTATGTATGTGCAAATAAAAGAAGATTATGTACATGAAAATTTTTAATTTTTGTGGTTTTTAGCCATTTTATTTATTACACACTCACACAAAGTACGAGTTATGGCTAAAGTATATATGAAATATATACACACCCCCCTATACTTAGCTCGAACGATGTTCTCAGAGTCAAGAGCGATGAAGAAGACATAACTCGTGCTAGGTATAGGAAAGTGAAAAGAAAGGCTATACAAAAAGAAGAAGAATGAAATAGAAAAGTCAAGAGGAGCTCGGGTCTTCCCCCTATACTTAGGATCAAATAATCCTAAGTATAGCAGGCTGTATACTAAGGGAAAATCGAGTGGAGAATGTACAGGGTCTACCCCCCCTATACTTAGGGTGAAATATCCCTAAGTATAGGCAGCAGAAACAGGGGTAAACAGAAACAAAGGAATACCCAAAAGGTCTCACATCCCCCCTATACTTAGGGTAAAGTGCACCCTAAGTATAGCATAATCATAAGATGAAGAAAGGGATGTGGGACTAAAGAATGTGGTGATATGGACATCTGGATCTATACAAGGCGGAAGATCAGTGAAACTCAGGCGTGAGATGCATTAGATGTGAGTCAAAGACCACATCTCACGCAAAATGAATAGGGGCAAGATCAACGACCCGCGGCTCATGATCTAGAAATGGCTTGAGCCGCTGGCCGTTCACTCGAAAGGTACTCTCAGAAGACAACTAAGATATGTCAATGCTACCATTGTCGTGTACCTTTCTAACCAGATAGGGTCCCTTCCATTTGCTCTGTAGCTTCCCTAGAAATAATCATAGCCTCGCATCAAACAGCCATACTCTCTGTCCAATCTCAAAATGCTTGTGGCTGATATGAGAATCATGCCACTCCTTGACTTTCTCCTTATAATGTAGGCTGCTTGAGAAAGCTGCATCTCTAAGCTCCTCCAGGGAAGCTAACTCTGCCCTCCTCTGGTCTCCCATACCATCTGGATCCATCAAAATATCTGTAACTACCCAAAGTGACTTGTGCCTCAGCTCAACAGGTAAATGGCATGGCTTGCCATATACGAGGCGAAAGGGAGATGTGCCCAAAGGTGTCTTGAAAGACGTCCTATATGCCCACAAGACCGAGTCCAAAAGCTGTGACCAATCCTTTCGGTCAGGGCGGACGACTTTCTGCAGAATAGTCTTGATCTCCCTATTCGACACTTCGCATTCGTCTGTGGATGGTAAGGTGTAGCAACACGATGGTCTATGCCGAATCCGGCTAGCAAGTGCCTTCACCTGGTCGTTGATGAAGTGAGATCCCCCATCAGAAATCAGAACTCGTGGAACCCCGAACCGCATGATGATGTGCTTCCTCAAAAATCTGCAAACTGTCCTCACATCAGCGGCTCGGGTGGGGATAGCCTCCACCCAACGACACATAATCACGGCCAACAGAATGTACTCAAATCCCTGACTCTTAGGGAATGGACCCATGAAATCGATGCCCCATGCGTCAAAAACCTCACAGAAGTGAATGGGTTGCATCGGCATCATATCACGCTGTCCACAAGTGCCCATCCTCTGACAGTCAGTACACCTCTTCACGAACTCATCTGAAGTCTTGAAGAGGGTAGGCCACCACAAGCCGGATTGGAGCACTTTCTGTGCCGTTCTCCTCCCAGAATGATGTCCTCTGCCTCAAGCTTGTGGTAGTAAGTGAGGACGCTATGGTGTTCCTCCTGAGGAATACACCGACGCCAGACGCTATCCCCTCCTCGTGGTAAAGGATGGGATCCTCCCAATGGTAGGACTTGGCCTTCGCAAGGAAGGTCTCAAGCCTCTGCCTGAGCCAATCTTGTGGGACTTTCCCAGCAACGAGAAAGTTCACAATATCGACGTACGACGGGAGTGAGGCGATAGCAAGGATCGCCTCATCTGGGAAGGTATCTCGAATAGGGTCAATCTGCTCAGTCTCCTCAGGCTGCTCTAAACGGGAGAGATGATCCGCCACCACATTCTTGACTCCAGGCTTATCCTTGATCTCAATAATCGAACTCCTGGAGTAGAAGGATCCATCTAGTCAGTCTGGCCTTGGCATCCTTCTTTGCCATGAGGTACCTGATGGCGGTGTGATCTGTAAAAAAAGTCACTCTAGATCCAATTGATATACGATCTGAACTTATCTAGGGCGAACACTACGGCTAGCATCTCCTTCTCTGTGACCGTGTATTCCGCTGAGCGGAATCCAATGTGCGGCTAGCGTAGTGTATGGCAAATGGAACTCCATCCCTCCTCTGTCCCGCACTGCCCCTACGGCAAAATCGGAGGCATCCGTCATGATCTCGAATGGGAGAGACCAATCAGGGCGCTGAGGACAGGAGCCTCAATAACACACTGCTGGAGAGTCGCGAAGGACGAAAGACACTTGTCATCGACAAGGGAACTCGGTGTCTTTCGTCAAGAGCTCAGTCAACGGTCGGGCAATCCTGCTGAAATCCTGAATAAATCTCCTATAAATCCAACGTGCCCCAGGAATGACCGTAGCTGCCTCAGATTGGACGGCGGTGCGAGTTTCCTAATGACATCAACCTTGGCTGGTTCCACCTCCATGCCCCTGTTGGAGATGATGTGGCCAAGCACCGTCCCTTGAGTCACCATGAAGTGACTCTTCTCCAAGAAAGAACCAAATGATACTCAATACATCGCTGGAGTACTCGGTCTAGGGCAGTCAAGACAAGAATCGAATCCGTCGCCGTAGACCGAGAAATCATCCATGAAGACCTCCAAACACTCCCCTACCATGTCCGAAAAGATCGACAGCATGCACCTCTAAAAAGTCGCAGGGGCATTGCATAGCCCAAATGGCATGCGTCGAAAAGCATATGTGCCGAAGGGACAGGTAAAGGTGGTCTTCTCCTGATCCTCAGGAGCGATGGCCACTTGGTTGTAGCCCGAGTACCCATCCAGGAAGCAATAATGGCTCTTCCCTGCCAAGTCTCTCAATGATCTGGTCAATAAAAGGCAGGGGGAAATGGTCCCTTCTTGGTGGCCTGGTTGAGTCTCCTGTAGTCAACACAGACCCTCCAAGAGGTGGGTACTCGTGTAGCAATCTCCTCTCCCGACTCACTGATCACAGTCGTGATGCCCGTCTTCTTGGGCACCACATGCAAGGGGCTGACCCACTTGGAGTCGGAAATGGGATAAATAAAATCTGCACTCCACCATTTCGATATTTCCTTCATCACGACCTCTCTCAGGTTGGGGTTCAGACGCGCTGGAACTCACGCAACGGCTTCGCCCCCTCCTCGAGATAGATATGGTGGGAGCACACTGATGGACTAATCCCATGGAGATCTGCTACGCTCCATCCGATCGCCTTGCGGTTCTTTTCAAGAACCCCCATTCAACGGGATTCCTGCTCTCCAATCAAATCGGCGGAGATGATGACTGGGGTACATCTCTGGCTCACCCGCAAGGAATCGATACTTCAGCGAAGTAGGGAGCGGCCTTCACAGCTATGGCTGGTGGCTGGCAAATCTGGAGAGCTGGATGCGGAAGAAACTGAGTGAAAGCTGCTAAGTCTGCCAAATCTGCCTAGGAGAGGGAAAGCGTACTCTCACAACTGGATCGGGAGAAGGCTGCTCAACTGCGCTGTCTCTGCTCTGTCTATATCAACCTCCTCCTCAACTATCGGCTCAAATGGACTCAGGTCTGGCATCTGATCCTCGCAATCTGTCCAATCAGACTCTGAATCCGAGGGGATCAGCATCAACCGCGGTGGCCTCAGTACCACCGGAAAACAAGGTGGCCTCAATACCACCATCACTGAAAGTCGTGTCGCGATCAAGGACCGGCTCCGCTGCCTCTGTTGGTATCCTGAACCAAGGCTGTGCTCTCCAGACTCTCCTCTGCTATCATCTCGGCATCAGCTGTATCTGAATATGAGAGGATGGTCTGTCGCAGGATCTGCCCAAGCTGCCTCATCGTCTGTGATCACAAAATCACAGTCCTGGTGGATGTCTGGCTCTACGTCTGTCAGCTGCTCTGAATCTGTACTCGCATCTGAGCGGGCTCTCTCTCTGGCTCTGTAGTCCTCGACCGTCTCTATTTGTATACTTTCGCCCTCGACGCGAAAGTACACCTTCCCGCCTATCATGATCAGTCACCGCTTTGGCTGTGGCCAAGAACGGACGGACCAAGGATGATGGGGGTATCGGTCACTGATTCAGGGATCTCCATGTCCAACACTACGAAGTCCACGGGGAATTTCAGGCCCTGAATCGTGACGATAACGTCTCGTAATAACCCCTTCGGCCTCTTGACAGATCGATCAACGAACTGAAGGACAGTCCTGCTCTGTGAGTGCCCAACTCGAAGCGGTCGAGAAGGGCTGCCGGAAGAAGGTTGATCGACGATCCCGCTATCTAGTAGAGTACGGTCGAACCTTGCTCATAATCTGGCATCTGACATACGGGGCCCCTGAATCTGGCCTTTTGGCTGGCAGTCGGTTCTGGATCGCAAAACACGTGGCTTTCGTCAGCACATGTATCTCTGAAGTGTGGTTCCTCCTCCTCCTCCTGACTGTGGTCCTGTCTCTCAAAGAACGCTGGGAGAAGGGGGATGTGCTGCAAAGCCTCCTGGAGGGTCAACTGTATGTGGAATCTATCAATCATGCTCTGGTTGAACTCCTCCTGCTCTCTCTTTTTGGGACTTTTTTCTTTTTTCTTCCCCTTCCCCATCTGAAGGGCTCTAGGGAAGGGGATCACAGGGTCCTTCGCAGATGAAGGACTAGGAAAAGGCCTAGACGGTTCGACGACCGGATCCACACATACATCATGCACCACAGTGGGACCAGAAGAAACTAAACCTTTTCCTTTATTCAAACCAAAGTTTTGAGATACATCAAGGCGGGGAAAGACAACATCTCTCTCAACACAAACACCGGTGGCCTCAGTACCACCACGGGCTGGCTCTGCGTGCTGGCTGGTAGACGTCTTGCGGCATCAGTACCGGGGCTGGCTCGGCTCGATATGGTGAAGCGGCGGCCTCAGTACCGCCGGTGGGATCAGCATCCTTGGTGGCTTCAGTGCCACCGTCATCATCTGGAGCGGCCTCAGTACGCTCTCCTCCTCCTCAGGTGGCGCCTCTGAAGTGTCCTCGTGGTGAAGCTCAGATGAGGTGCCGCCGCCTGCTGGGGTCCTACCGCTCCTAAGTGTGACAAAATCAGCATCAAATAGATCCGAAGATGTATCAACAAATGGGTCACTAGGAGTGGCAAACTCAGTATGTACTACCTGCTCAGATTTCCTCTTGAGGTTATTCGGATTCAGCTCGATCTGAGCTGGAATGGCGACCTTCCCTCTCACCAAGTCCCGCATCTCCTGGCGGAACTCGTCCATCTCCCGTCTGAATGTGGCCTGCTGGTCCGTGAGGAGCGGGCGATATCATCTAAAGCGGGACTCTCGTGGGAGCCCGACGGGTAGCCTCTCTGGGGGTGAGGCTGCTGGAACTGCTGCTGGTGGTAAGAGGGTATGAGGAAGGGTGCTGCTGCTGAACCGGGTGAGCCTGCTGCTCACGTCTCCACGACTGTCCTGCTGCTGATAGGGACGAGGAACGAAGGATGATGGTTGGTGCTGCTGGTATGCTGGGGGCTGCTGCTGCGGCTGCTGGTGATCTCTCTGCTGTGAGTACTGCCCTCCCTGTCCTGACGGCTGCTGCTGGGGCTGGGCACCACCACTCCCCCACCTGAATCCGGGATGGTCTCGTCGGATCCCAGGCTGGGGGCGGTCGTACCAAATCCCGTTGACATCCATCAACGGCTCGGCATCGTAGGGGGCTGGCGGGAGTGCTGCCAGAGGCTGGTCCGGCTGGTAGACCACCATCTGCTTCTCTGGAGATGTGGTGGGACTGGTAGATGGGCTGCGGCTGCTGGTACGGCTCCACCTGTACAAGGTGACCTGTCTAGGCTGCACAAGGGTGCTGGAGCGCTGGGACGAGCTGCTGCTGCTGCCGGAGTCGCCTCGCGACTGAAGACGGGGCTGAGGAGCCGTCTGTGCCTCCTGAAGACACATGAGTTGGGTCTTCATGTCGGCTCAGAACCCTGTGCCATCTGTTCCATCTATGATGCTCTGGCACTGCTTCTTCTCAATCAGCTCCATGCGGTCCAACTTCTCACTGATGATACCCATGTCCGCAGCGGATGACTCTGCCTGTGCTGCTGCGACTGCGGACGAACTGGATGGACCTGCATCGACCCGTGCTATCCGCTGGTACTGCACTGGTCCTGGCTGCTGTGGCTGGGGTCTCTGAGTATACAACCTGGTCTGGGACATCACCATGTAGTTTTCGGCCATCTCCTCGTAGATGGCCCAGACCTGGTCGTGGTCCTTGGCAAAGTAGGACCCGCCGCAAGAAGCGTTCACCAGACCCTGAAGCTCTGGCGTCAACCCGCTGAAAAAGCTCTGAACTAGGTTCGGCTTGGAGATGTCGTGGTGCGGGCATCTGTCTAGGAGCTCTCGAAACCTCTCCCATGCCTCATGAAACTGCTCGTTGGGGAACATGGAGAAGTTGCTGATCAGGGCCCTCGCTGCATTCGTCCGCCCGAGTGGATAGTACTTGTTTAAGTACTCGGTGCGGAGCTGCTCCCAGGTGTATACAAACCTCCCGAGATGCTTCAGCCAGGTGGTTGCTCTATCTGCCAGTGAAAACGGGAAGGCTATCATCCGGATCGTGTCCTGGTCCACGTGGCGATCGTGGACAATGCTGCAGATCATAAGAAACTCCTGGAGGTGGAGGTGGGGCTCCTCAGTGGCAAGTCCGTGGAAACGGGGCAGTAACTGCAGGGTGTTCGGGGGAACTTGAAGTCCCCACGATCGCTGGCACTACCACCCAATGATGCATGAGTGTCGATCCAGGGTTGTGCAACTCCCGCATCGGTCGTGGTGGTCCTCCTGCCGCGGCGCCTCCCGCTGCGGCAGCGGCGGCTCGTGCCTCTGCATCAGGTATCTCCTCAGGCTCGCTCTGCTGGTCTCGCTCTGCTCTGAGCCTCTTCAACTCTCACCTCATCTCTATCATGAATGCCCCCTGATCGCGTAACTGCTGCTGGACTGTCTCAAGTGATGCGATCAGGGTGGAGTTGATTGCTCCCTGATCTAGTACAAAATGCTCGGGCTGTCGGGAGTGATCATCTGAACTGCCGGCTCCGGCCATGACCGTCTGCAAAACCAAACGAGCCCAACTCAAGTGCTGTCAAATCAATCAATCTCTCCTCGGGCTCGTGTCTCTCAGGTCGGACAGAAAGGGGGTCGAGCTGGTCTTGGCTCTCGCGGGCCAACCTAGATGATGAGGTAGACGTGCCCGAAAGCGGTGCAGCTAGAGGCTGCCTAAGAGACCGTCTACCCATCATCTCGATCTGGCGAGTAGTGCGGATGAGATCTGGAGAAACTATGATCACAAACAAACCCCCGGTTCACCAACGCAACGCGAGCTGAAGACCGTGAAAGTTCGGCCAAATTATCTTGTCAATTTTATTTGGTGAACACAAAAAATATCAGAGCGCTTACATGACCTATTAGGATACCCGATGCTATCCCAACCGACTGGCCCGCATGGAAGAGTCGGTACTCAGTCGGGACTAGCACCGGAGGGCTCTACCTAGGGTGCGGGTCACTCTCTCGCGCATCCAAACCATACAATGAGGGGGTTGCTCTCCCCAAGACAAAATTTTTAGGGTGAGCGTATTTTAAGATCAATAGTATTAACCAGTCCCAATTTTATGGTTTCTCTTTTTAGTATTTTTCAAATAAAAACAAACGTCCTAACGAATTTTTCGGTTCTCCTGGTTATTTAGTCCAAAACAGGGGGGAGAAGATGAAAAAGCCGATGCGCGATGAAATCAATGATGCATGCAAAGTCAGAAATGCGTACCTTGTCTCCAGCACTCTACATGCAATATGATCCGCGCATAAATGTAAAGACAGAAAGGAAACTACCTATATGATGCAACGGGAAAGCCGAGTCCTAGATGAGCAATTTCTAGCGAAGAACCGTCTAACCGGTCACCGACCTCCAAGCCAAAGAGTCCGGTCTTGGCCCGTCCCTCCTCTGTCCGACAAATCGGGGGGGGAGAAAGCGGCTTTACAGGACGGGCTGCGGCACGTAGGCTACGAAGGTAAATGAGTCGGTTATTTTTATTAATGATTTTTAGTAGGTCCAATTAACGTTCTATAGGAACAGATAAGCAGTTAGGTGTGGGGATCCTACTAATTACGGCACAATCACCAGAAATTCCTAAGTCTAGGGGCTCGAGCAAAAACCGCGTAAACACCGGAAAAGGCAGAAAGAAAATAAAATAAAACCAAAAACCGCAAAAAACCGTGAAAATCCTAAGGGTCCCCCGAGCACACCGGTGCTCGGCGAAACAGACCCCGCTAAGCAAGTCCACAAATGTCCAAGTGTCTCTGAGAGTGTCCTGTATTATTACAACAATAATGGAATAAAATAAAAAGTTCCTCTCCCACTCAACTCTCTCTCACTCTCTCCTGCGGCTCCGTACAGAGGAGCCGCCTCCGAATCCCGCGGGGGCCAATAAAAATAAGCAAATAATAAGAAAAATACAATGAAAGAAAACGAGGGTATATATGCAAAAATGCAAAATAAAATAAACACACAAAAGAAAACAAAAACAAAAATAAAAGAAAAAGAAAATAAAACAAAATAAAATAAAAAAATAAAATATGACCAAAAGCCGCGAAAATAAAAACAAAAAGAAAATCAACTACTAAACCGTGCTCCCCGGCAACGGCGCCATTCTGATAACAGGCTCGATCACTCGGGTATAAGGTACTAGAAATAGGGTCGTTGCGACCCAAGCGATCAGACCATGTATATCAAGAAAAATGAACCACTCGCGAAGAATAAAATCAATCAAAACGAAGAAGCGGTCCTGCTATGTGATTAACCTGGTATAGCACCCAGGGTCGAACTCAAGGAGCACGGGTTGGCCGAGAGGCCTACGAAGTAGTAAAAATAAAAGAAAATAAAAGAACAAAATATTTTTAGTGGTTTTTTAATTATTTTTATATTTTTTTGGATTTTTAATATATAAAGAAAATAAGAAAAGCAAGGAAGAACACAATTCAACAAATTATTTCAAGCACCAAAAATCAACCAAAAATCAAAACAAAAATATTTTTTATGTGTTTTATATTTTTTTATGTTTTTGATGAATTTTAGATAATTTTCTGATGTTTATTTTATTTTCTAAAAATCAAACAGTAGCTAAAAACAGTGGTACTGTCCGCCAAGCTAAAAGTCCCTAGATAATATCTAAGGGCCTCAAAATGGCCTGGTGGTAATTTTCCTGTAAAGTAGGTAAAACAAGGAAAATTTAGGTACCAAGTTTATTATTTTTGGGTTTTTTAATTTATTTACTAGAATTTTTATGGGATTTTTGGTGTTTTTATGTTTTTAGTGTTTTCCAGAGGTGAAAAATAGCCAAAATTGGCTAGAAAATCAAACAAACTAAACTAAATAGTAGACAATTTTTGTAGAATTTTTAAGTCGGTTTTATATTTTTTTGTGATTTTTCAATCTGGACAGTGACGAAAATATAGGTTTTTGAATTTTTAAAAATAACAAACAAAAATCAGAAATGTCCTCAAAAATCCGTGAAAATCCTACACCATGGCAGGAGCCATGTGTCAAATTCTCATTGGATTTGGAGGTGATTTGATATTTTATTCAAAAATAAAAAGAGGGTACTGTGCACAGGGACTGAAATGCAAATACCCAAAGTTCTGGGGGTCTCGGTGCAAATAACCCAGCAAAACACGCGCCACGCGCGTGCCTGGGGCACTCAGGGACCTAAATGTAAGAAAAATAAGTCCCGAGGGCTTATTGGTAACACGTACCAAAAGTCCAGGGGCCTCACTTGCAAATTACCCAAAATAAAACGCACATGCGGAAATAAAGCATTCACAGGGGTATAACTGCAATTAAAATAAACTTTTCATTCATGCAATAACATCCAGAACTACAAGGGCATCTACTGCAATTAACCCAAAGAAATCACGTGTCGAAGCACGTGTCCACAACAGTCAGGGTTATAAATGCAAATAACATGAAGCTCAGGGTCCTCTATGCAAATAAACCTAAAACTAAACAACTGACTTAACTATTTACAGGACTAATACGAAATAAAGCAAAGATAACGGCCTAAGGGTAAATTACCCTTTATTAACCGGAGCGGCTGGATGACTGCCACGTGTAGATCGGACGGTCCAGATGGGGGCGGCTCTCCAGCGCTGGGACTGCTCTGGCTGATCCAACGGTCGAGGCCAGGACACGTGTGGATCTGACGGTCCGGATCGAGCTCCTCAGATCTGACGTCAAAGGGGGCTCTAGGAACCAACGGTGGAGATGGCGTCTGGAGCTGGAGACTGATCCAACGACGCTGGAGGATGCTGGAAGAACTGGTCCTCGACGAACTTTGCCGGGCTCGTGCGGGCGCTGGCCTCCTCCTCGGAGCGCTCTGATGGTCGGAGAAGAAAGCTGGTGCGCTCCTGCGTCTGCTGCGATGCTCCGATGATCGACCCGAGCTCGGAGGAGCTCAGGGGCGGTCGGCGGAGCTGGGTCTCCTGGCCTGAATGACCAAGCCCTCATATGGACTCGGTGGGACCTGCAAAGTGGCTCAGAAGATTCGCGGGTCGAGGGCAAACTGCCTCGACCCAGTTAGGCGGAGCGAAGGTGGCTGGTGCGTCGGGGTGGCGGGCTCCGGCGAAGGTGGTGGACGGAGGAGCCCGGTTCCCAGCTCCTGTGCGAGCTGGGTTGAGTGCGTGGGTGCAGAAGGTGCGTCGGAGGGAGACGGTGATGGTGGTCGATTCCGATGATCGAGATAGGTGATAGGGTGGTCGGAATCAAGGAACAACGGCGGAGCTGCGATTTGGGCGTAAACGGAAATCGAACGAAATAGCGGGGCTAAGTAGCTACCTGGGTGGTCGAAGAGACTGTGGCGGAGCTGGGGAAGCTCCCGGTCTTGGCCTCAAGGGACGTCTCGGTCCGAGGCTCAAAGCTCGCTCAGGTGGCGGAGCTACGGCGGCTACGTCGCCGGATCAGTGGATTCCTCCTCCTCTCCTCGCTGCAACAGGTGGAATCGCTCGCTGTCACTCTCGCGGTCTCTCTGGAGCTCACAGGGAAGGAGGCGAATGACCAAAGATGGGGAAAATCGAGTGGCGGAGCTCGCTTAAGTATGCTGGAGGGGTCCGAGAAGGATGGCTCGGGTAGGGTCGTGGTGGCGCGCGGATCCCAAGGTGGATGCCCGGCGAAGGTGTCGGATGTGGGAGGTTCGAAATGGAGCCGGGGTTTAGGGAAATGGGTGTCGGGTCGAGCGGGCGAAATGTCGAGAAATCGGGTCCGGAGCCCAGACCCGTGGGAAGTGGTCCTGGGGGGGCTAGTTGACCGGGCGGTCAACATCCCCAGGACCCTATGGGAATGGGCCACGTGGCAGGATCTTGGAGTGACAAATGGAGGTATCTAGAGCCCGATTCAGCCAAAACTCAAAGCATGAAATATTTTTCTTTTATTTTTTTTCTATTTTTTAGTGATTTTTAATTAATTTTTGGAAATAAAAATAGGTTATATACATAGTATGTACTATATATAGGTATATACAATATATATAGGGTTTTGATTTTTGATTTTTATATATTATTTTTATGCAATTTTATTCCTATTTTATATTTTACTTATTTATAGAATAAAATAAGGTATAAAAGGGTGTTTTTATTTTATTTTTATTATTTATATACATAGGTAAAATAAATAGATATGTACATTTATATATATGGTATATGTACAATGTATTTTTGTATTTTTGATTTTTCTATTTTGTTTTGATTTTTAATTGTTTTTATTTTATTTATTCACAATATATAATATATACTATTTACAAAAACTATAAAAATTACTTTTATATATTTTACAAGGCTAAATAAATATATAGGTGTGGTTTATGTACATGATGAAAGGGGGTATTTTTGATCTTTTTGATTTTTAACTTTTTATTTTGTTTTTTAAATTTTTATAAATATGTACAAGTATTTACAAGCATATTTTTGGGTGAGGAAAGTATAGTTTTATTTATTTACACAAATATTTACACATGAGCCCCTATCTCCCTCTACTTTGGCTTTTATGCGGTCAGGCCCATGCCGAGCCCTCCCTTGGGTTAGGTTGCTCAATATTTATTCTAAATATTTCCCTCTTTTTCTTTTTAATCTTTATTCTTTTATTTTTGCACAAAAACATGCTAATTATAGGTTTTTACACAATGCATGCTTTTGGTAATTATTTGTATTTACATATATCTACATGCATTTGCAACGGTTTTTGTAGCTAAAATATAAGAATAAAGAGTGATGAATGGGTATTCATCAACCACCAGAGTCGGATCCAGAGCAGCCGACCCGATTTCTCTATTTTCTACCCGCTCGATCCGACCGCCAACACCTCAAACCCCGGGCACCGATTGATCAGCACATATCCAGGACCCTCGCCCAGGGTAGGTTTGATGGATCCGAGGCACGAGCACCTCACCCGATCCCTTTCTTCTCGGATCCCTCACCATATATATTGTCGTCACCGGCGACCTCATTTCTCATCTTTGGATCTTCCCCTCGGCGCCTGCGACCTCCTCCGGAGTTCCTGAGTGACAGCCGCGTCCTTCGGAGTAGCAGCGAGGCCCGGGAAGCCGAGAGCCACTGACCGGTGGTCTTCACCGTCGTGCGCCGCGGCGAGCGCGCCTAGCCTCGGGGAGTCGACGGCCCCTTGCAGGCAACGACCAGAAGCTCGCCGAGCTTCAGCCCAGTCGACAGCATCCGCCAGGTAGCTTCTTTAGGCCGTAGGTTAGCGATGATTTTGATCTTTCCGTTGCTGGTAGTTTAGCTCCGCCACCTCCGCCTGTCACCTCCGGTCACCCATTCCACACTCCGACACCACCACCACGTCCGCCAGTCCTCTATCCACCTTCTCCGACCCTTCACTCCCCCTGGCTCGCCCCGGAGCTGGGTATCGGCTCTCACCCTCCGCCGCTCGCCGGAGAGCCTTCACACCGCCTCATCCTTCACCTTCCGCCCGCTCTGACGGGTCGAGGCAGTTTGCCCTCGACCTAGCTCTCTTCCTGTGCAGGTCATATCGTTCGCAGAGCCTCATCTGGAGGCCAGCCGTTCAGGCACAGTGGCTCTTGTTCTTCCACGCCGCCGGAGCTCTCCGGAGCTCCCCACTCTCATCGGAGCAGAGCATTAGGTGCGTAGCTTCACGACGAAGCTTCCCCGCACCTCAGGAGCACCAGACGAGGTCGACAGTGCGTGCAGTGGGCCGGCGAAGCTCGCCGGCCGCCAGTTCCTCCAGGACCTTCGTCCACCGTCAGATCGCCCTCGACGCTCCAGTTTAGATCTCGCCCGTTCATCCACGGAGTAGCACTGACCATCAGATCTCCCGGGGGTCGATCACCACCGTTGAGTCAGCGAGGTTAAGCCACGATGCATCTCAGCCATCCGATCCAGCACATGGCTTCACCACCTCCATCCGATCCGAGCCAGGACTCCTTCGCAGCCCCACAACGTACCACCGCCGTTGGATCTTCCACGTGGGTGCATTCCAGCCATTGGATCGTGCAGAGGGCCCCTTTGGTGTGCGGCGCGCCGTCTCAGCCGTTCGATCTGCCACGCGTCGTGCATCCGTCCCTCGACATTAATAAAAGGGGTAAATTGTCCTTAGGCCCCCTTTACTTTCTGCATTTTGTTTTTAGTCTTGTAAATACGTAGTGCAACTCTTTTATTTTTGTAAATTTTGCACTGAGGACCTTATCTTTTATGTGATTTGCATTTATACCCCTGCCAGTGGTGAACACGTGCATCGACACTTGGTATTTTGGTACATTTGCACTTTTGGCCCTGTGTTTTTGGCTTGTTAAGTTTTGCATTTATAGAAATAGGAATTGCAATTAGGTCCCCCCAGGCCTGAGTCACGTGTATCGTGCGTGGCCCGGGGGGTAATTTGCATTCCTACCCTTATACTTTCCAAGCTTGTTACTCCAGGGACCCAGAACTTTGTTATAATTGCAGCTAGATCCCTGTGCACTGTTGCTTCTTTTTATTTTTGAATAAAATAGCAAATTACCTCCAAATCCAACGAAAATTAGATACATGGCTCCTGCCATAGTGTAAAATTTTCGAGGATTTTTGAGGACATTTTTGTTTTCATTTGATATTTTTAAAAATTCAAAAACATCTATTTTCTTCACTGTCTAACTTTAAAAATCACAAAAAAATATTAAATAGCGTTTAAAAATTACAAAAAATTGTCCACTGTCTATTTTGTTTTGTTTGATTTTCTAGCCAATTTTGGCTATTTTTCATTACTGAAAACCACTAAAAATTGAAAAACACTGAAAAACTTATAAAAATTCTACTAATTAAACTAAAAACCCAAAAATAATAAAATAGGTGCCTAAATTTTCCTTGTTTTATTCTCTTTACAGAAAAATTACCTCCCAGCTAATTTGGGGCCTTTAGATATTTTATCTAGGCCCTTTTAGCTCGGCTGGACAGTACCTTTCATTTCAGTCACTTTTTGATTTTTAGAAAATTAAATAAACATCAGAAAATCCTCAAAAATTCACCAAAAACACTAAAAATTATAAAACACATAAAAATATTTTTGTTTGAATTTTTGGTTGATTTTTAGTGTATTTAATAAATTGTTGAAGTGAGTAGTTTATTAGCTTTTATTATTTCTTTAACACATTAAAAATCCAAAGAAAATATAAAATATTCAAAAACCACCAAAAATATTTCTTTTATTTTCTTTTATCTCTTTTTGACTACTTCGTAGGCCGAGAGGCCAACCCGTGCTCCTTGTGTTCGACCCTGGTCGCTATACCAGGTTAATATAATAGCAAGACCGCTATCGCATTTTTGATTGATTTTATCTATCTTGGTGGTCTACTTTTTCTTGATCGACACGATCGAGTGACCGAGGTTGCGACGACCATCGTAGAGATACCTGATTGCCTTAGTCGCTCGGTTTTTCGTGTCATCAGGCGCATCAACCTGGTGGTGGATCTGGGCAAGCGGCAGGTACGGGGACATTGGTTGAACCATGTTGGGGGATACCCCATGGGGGAGAGCGACTGGAAGATGTGTGGCAATGGAGACCATGGGGCCGTCGGTGGTGTGCGCAGCAGGGGTTAGGTTGTTGAGGGCAGAAGGGGAAGAGCCAGCTGGGGGTGGTTTCGGCAGGGCAGCAGGAGGTGGTACGGATGCACTAAAGTTTGGTGCCCTCGGTGTAGAGAGGGTTAAGATGGTCTCAGGGAGGGGGAACCCAAAGGGGGAGTTTGATGATCATCAAGTGTTAAGAAGTTTGCAGGGGAGGTGTTGAAAGGGGCAGGGAGGGGTTTGGAAGATAAGGGCAAGGATTTTTTAGGGCTGGAGGTGTTGCGACCGGAAGCTTTGAGAGGGGCGCAGGGCACCGGTGAGGGAAGGTCTGGTTGGCTTTTCGAGAGGAAGACATGGGGGTGGGGGAAGAAGGGGAAGAAGAGGCTTTTGTATGAGTCAGGGCGGGGTCTGGGAGAAGCGGCATGTGTGCAATCGTAAGTTGAGGAGGTTGGACCGTGGTCGCCTATCGGAAGACCGAGCTTCTTCAGTCTGCTTGATAGGGGGTTTGCGGAAAGCTTGGGAGTGGTGCCTCCCCGCGGGAAGTCAAAATATGTTACCCAATGAAAGTGCTCTCTTGGAATGTAAGAGGGTTGGGTCGTCCTGAAAAATGACTGGGAGTAAAGAAGCTGGTTTTGGAGGCTCATGCAGATATTGTGCTCTTGCAAGAGACGAAAGTTTGGAGGCTTGAGGGGGAATTGTGGCGAGATCTGGGTGGTGACTCCACTTTTGAATTCGCTGAGGTCAAGGCTCACGGAGCGGCATGCGTGCTTCTTTCTGGATGGAGGACAAATGGGTTCGAGAAGCTAGCAGAGAGGAGATCTTTGTTCTCCTTATCGGTGTGGTTGAGGCGGAGGGCGGACGGGGTCATATTAATGGTGACCAATGTTTACGGTCCTATGGGGTCGCTTCCGAGGTCTTTGGCTTCTGACCTTTCGGAGGTGGGAGCAGCCAAAGAAGACGACATATGGCTCATTGGTGGTGATCTTAATGTGACGTTGTTTCCAGAGGACCGACCGTTGAGGGCTGGCAGTCAAGACGCAGGGTCTGAGGACCTCAGGAACCAGGTTCGTAACATGGGGTTAACAATTATCGATGCTGTTGGGTGCACCTACACTTGGCAGAATAGGAGGTCTAGATCTCGGCTGGACAGGTTTCTGATATCGCCTATGGGGATGGAGACTTTCCCCTTTTCTCAGGCTTGGGCGTTGCCGCGTGCTCATTCTGACCATATGCCGATAATTTGGTCGTCTGAGGAGCAGAAGAGGCCCAGATCCTATTTCAGATTTGAACGTTCATGGTTGCTGGAAGAGGGGTTTAGGGAGGAGGTTGCAACACGGTGGACATGGTGGAAAGGGCAGGTTGAAGGCTCAGCAGTGACATGTTTGGCATCCAAGCTTGGTTTGCTTAAGAAGTTCCTGCTTGATTTCGGGCATGAAGCGAGAGTGCGAAGAAGGCAACGAAGAGATGAGGCTCAACAAGGGGTCGTCCGTCTTGATAAGCTTGATGATGAGAGGGGCCTGGTTCAGGAGGAGGTGTTGGAGTGAGCAAGCTTGCTTGATGTTTTGCAGCTGGAGGATAGGAAGGAGGAAGTGGAATGGAGACAGAGGTCTAGGCAAAAATGGCTACGGGAAGAGGACGCGAACATGAGGTTCTTCCATTCGAAGGCATCGGACAGAAGAAGGAGGAGCTTTATACAGAGCCTTGAGGTAGGAGGGGAAAGGGTCGAGGGAGAAGTTTTGTTGGGGCGGGCTCTCCGGGACCACTTTGTGGGGATGTCGAGAAGAGAGCAAGGGGAGGGGTGGGGGTGGCGTGGAGTAGGGGTGGAGGCTTTATCGGAGGATCAGACGCGGGGGCTCGAAGCACCTTTTACTGAGGAGGAGGTAAAAAGTGCGGTATGGGGGCTGAACGCGGATGGGGCACCAGGACCGGATGGCTTCCCGATCTTTTTCTATAGGGAGTTTTGGGATTACTGAAGGAAGATGTGATGGCAGTTCTCAATGAGTTCAGAGGTGGCAATATGGGCTTCGAGAAGGTTAATCGTGCGTTGTTGTTTCTCCTTCCCAAGAAGGAGCATCCGTTGCGAGTGGAGGACTATAGACCGATTGCGTTGTCTAACGCAATCTACCTTATCATTGCCAAGGTGTTAGCAAACATGCTGAGATGGGTCATGGATACGGTTATACTGCAGAATCAGTCGGCCTTTATCCCTGATCGTCAGATGGCCGATGGGCTAGTTATGACGTCTGAGATTTGCCTGCAGTGGCGGTGGGAGAATAGGAAGGGGCTGTTGTGGAAGATCGACTTCGAGAAAGCTTATAACTGTATCAATTGGAATTTCTTGTGGGCTTCGCTTCGACGCCGTGGCTTCACTGATCTGGATATCCTGGATGAAGAGGTGCATCACGACTTCGTCGTGTACAGTTCTTGTGAATGTAAGGCTTGAGGGGGGTTTCTTTCAACCTCAGAGGGGCGTGCGCCAAGGATGCCCACTAGCACCAATGCTTTTTATCTTGGTGGCTGATGCTTTAGCAGTAATGTTCAGGAGGGCGGTCGAGGAAGGGTGGTGTGAAGGGTTCCGTGTGGGGTCCATCTTGATTCTACTATTGCAGTACGCAGACGACACGGTGATTTTCATGGGCGGCACGGAAGAAATGCACAGAAGAACCAGGCAACTGGTTGACATCTTTAGCAGCATCTCAGGTCTCAGTATAAATAGAAATAAGTCAGTGGTGATCCAATTTGGGATGGACGAGGAGGAAAGCGGCACAAGAGCAACGATATTGGGCTGCCCCCTAGGCAAGTTACCCATCTCTTACCTTGGGTTACCGTTAGTGGCAGGAAGACTCAAAAAAACAGAGTGGGACATGGTACTCAGGAGGATGGAGCAGAGGCTGGCAGGATGGAAGGCAGTTACTCTATCGAAGGGTGAGAAATTAATTCTTTTGAATCATGTGCTATCCGCGATACCTGTTTTCTTCTTCTCAACGCGCTTGATGCCGGCAGGGGTCAGAAAAAAGATAGAGGCTTTGATGAGAAGATTTTTTTGGTCTGACGGGAGGCAGAGTAGATCTGGCATACATCTAGTTGGATGGGATGAACTCACGCAGCAGAAAAACAAGGGTGGTCTGGGTATTCGAGATGTGTATTGCATGAATAAAGCTCTCCTAGCGAAATGGGTGGTGCGGGTATGGGGTAAAGATGGAAGTTTGGCTACCAAGCTCTTACGCACCATTTACGATGTTAAGGGTTCCTTGGATGTCGGGAGAACACGTTTTGAGTCTTCCCTATGGAGTGGGGTGAGGGATATCTTACCCCAGATAAAGCTGAAATTGACACCAATGGTAGGAGCTGGGGAAGTCTTTCGATTTTGGCAGGACAACTGGACGGGAGATGGAGCTTTTTCAGATAGGTTCCCAAGGCTATTTGCGTTAGCAACGAACATGAGTTGCTCTGTGGTTGATGTTGGTGCGTCATGTTCGTGGGTCCCTCAATTCTTGTCTGGACTTTCGGATCGGCGGAAGGAGGATTTGGTTAGATTGCTTGCTGAGTTACCCTCTCCTAGTTGTCTGTCATCAGGAAGGGACCATTTTGTTTGGGAGGGGGGCAAATTCTCAGTGAAGAAGGCATATGAAGTGTTCAGAGGAAGCACAGAGGTTCTGGATGTTGACTTGGTTCAAGACATGAAGATAATTTGGGCTTGCAACATCCCCTGCACAGTGAAGATCTTTCTGTGGTGCCTTAGAAGGGGTAGACTATGTGATAAAGCAAGAAGGGGCATGTTGTTTGGAATTCCAGACATCCATTGTGATAGATGTGGTGCGCAAACGGAGGACGCGGATCATTTATTCCTTACTTGCCCTTTGTCTGTGAAGGTATGGAAAGAGGTAGGGCCTCCGTGGGTCTCTCAGGTTGGAATGGTAGAATTTTGGGAATCTGTAAGGGCCGTGGGGAAGAACTCGACGGATGACTGTGCACTTCCATTGATGACTCTGTGGGCCATTTGGGGAGGAAGAAATGAGTTAATTTTTAAAAATTAGAGGTTTTATCCGGAAAATGTAATTTCATCCTGTCTATCCCTTTACCGATTCTGGTCCACAAGGTAATGTATATTTTCTCCTTTTATTAATAAAAAGTTTTCTTGCGGTGAGTCCCAACTTGGGATGTCACCCTCTTTTCCCTCAAAAAAAATATCGTTGATTACAAAATTTTTCCGATATGTAATATCATTACATTGAAATAGTCCCAATACAAAAGGGAAAATACAAGAAAAATGGACGAACCATTGTTCAATGCGTTATTAAGTCATATAAATAAAGAACACATTGGACATTGCATTCCATCTTAATCCAATAGAAATATCCGTTATCTTCTTTTTGAATTTTTTTAATATACTAATAATTTTATGTTTATATGAGAATTGTCAAGCATGCATAATATGAGGTATTTGATATGTAATTGATAAAGCTTCATGACATCTGATTTGAACTTTATAAATCATCATTTGCATCACAACCATGACAATACAATTGACTTTATTATTCGTTACTGAATTATCTTTAGTACTTATAATAGCAAAGAATGTCATTATCATTGTTAAAGGTTCATATGACATCGATTTTTCTATTGACTTATTCGTTAAAATTTATATTTAGCGTTACTAAATCTAGCAACGATCAGAAGAAAAAGTCAATAAATAAACGTTGTCAGATGGTTGGTTGGGAGGAATACAACAACGAATCAAATATTACAATATTATATTAATCTAATTGATGGATACATACATTTAAAGATATAGAAATTATATTATAATTAATGCACCATCTCTAAGTATATATCAAGAGATATAGCATTCATCATTTATATTAAATAAAAAAAATTTCAATGAATGAAATCACCCTTATATATTTAACAAAAGAAAATATAGTGACGGATTTAATAAAAAGTCATCATATATACCCATTTTATTGTAATAAACTTCTATACGTATTTAATATATAAAATAGTTTGCATAATAAGGATTCAATCAATAAGATTGGATTTCACAAATATATTTTGTATATCTATATAGATATGTTGGATATTAATTTTGAAGAAAAAAATATAAATATAAATTTATTCAATGATTTGATACAAAATAATTAAAAGTATATGATAAATTTAGCATATGCGTGCCATTTTTTTGAAATCATAATCAATATTCTATATTATTGGATGATCTTTACTCTTTACTTTGATCACCTATAATTATCATTGATCACAACTTTTTTGACATTTCGATATCTACACAGATTAAGTAATAATCCGATGGTTCAATGATGAAAAACAATTATTACGATCAAATGTAAAATATAATATATTCGTTACAATAAAGTTAAGCTGTAGTGACATTTTTTTAAAATTCGTATCTAAATTAGCCATAGTTAGACATAAAATGACGACATTATTCGTTACAAAATTATTTTTTATATTTAAAATTGGCAAAAAATATAATATCCTCCACTATATCATTAGCGACGGTCATATAACGACACACTCATTTGTTCTTATTTTTCTAAAATTTAACTAAATGTTGCTAAATTTTGAACTAAAAATTTAGCGACGATTGATTAAAATTTTGAAAAATAAGAACAGATAAGCGTCGTTATATGGACTATTGCTAATGACATAATGACGGATATTATATTCATCGCTAATTTCAAGTATAAAAAATAATTTCAAAATGAATAATATTTTCTTCATATATTTAATAACGGTTGATTTAGTAACGGATTTGAAAAAAAATGTCACTATAATTCAATTATGTTGCAGTGATTTTTGACTTGTTTTTAATCACGGATTTCAATTATAAATTACTTTTATATCACGATGATTTAATATGTAAGATAAACGATATGAGACTTTGTATATGTCAACAGAAATTAAATGTCAACAGAAATTAAAAAGACAGTGAGATATGGTATATATCCAATTAAAATCGAGAGATGATGGAGACATGACGTGATTCAAGTGATGATGATGCCTTGGCTTTTTTCTTGTCGATATCAGTTGGGCAAGAAGAAAAAATGGGCAAATACATGTAAACCTCCTTCGTGCTTTTGCATGCATACTCCGAGTACGCCTCCCCTTGCATCCGTACATGCTGCCTACAATAATGCATTGGACTTCCATCACCATATTTAGCATCTCTAAGTTACCATGAGAGCAGATATATATACCCACTTCTTCATCGTTCGTGGAGAAGCACCGATCGAGATTAATGAGCAGTCCAAAGCAACTGCCGGCCGGGATCCGATGGGAGAAGTCCAACACGCTATACCTGACGGTGGCAGTTGGAGTAATCTTGATCCTCTCCACCCTCACAGTCATGCTGGCACCATCCATTGATCCTTTCTCCATTGGTACAACAAATCCTATAATATGGATTAACATTACTGCCTTTGGTTTTGTAATCGATGCTGTTAGGCTTTGTAATCGCTCTGCACTTGTGCTGGAAACAAAATTTTCTGCATCATCTTCAGCATCATATAGGACATGATTTCATTTTAGTACTTAACCATCACTCTTAATTATATCGAATCTTTAAGCAATCTTCTACTTCTTGGTGTGTAGAGAAGACTCGCAAGTCGTCGTGTGAGGCGAGGAAAGCTGAAAGCGGAGCTCTGAGCGTTGCACCATCCATGGCTCCCATGGTCTCCCCTACAGGAGTACGCATTCCAAAGGAGAGGAGGACAATCTGCAACGACTCCTACCGGAGAACGACCATATGCGAGATGGTGGGCGACATAAGGATCCACGGAATCTCATCAACCATCCACTCCCTCTCCGCCTCCAACGCGACCATCCACAGTTGGAAAGTGAAGCCACATCCGAGGAAGGAGTCTGAGTACACCATGGCTCACGTACGCGAGCTGCACGTCACCGAGCTCCAGTCCTCACCCCTCCGCTGCCAAATCAACCACACCGTCCCCGCCATCGTCTTCTCCACCAACGGCATCATCGGCAACGTCTTCCACAGCATGGCCGACCTTCTCGTTCCCCTCTTCATCACCTCCCATCCCTTCTCCCGGGACGTCCAGTTCCTAGTCACGGATTTCGCTCCCTGGTTTTTCTCCAAGTTCAAGCCCGTCTTCGAGAAGCTCACCCGTTACGACATCGTTGACCTCAACAACGACGATCAGGTACGCTGCTTTTCCCACGTGATCGTCGGGTTGAAGCGCTCCAACACGCGGGAGCTCGACATAGATCCATCCAGCAGCGAATTGACCTTGAAGAATTTCACAAGGCTTCTCCGGTCAGCCTTCTCTCTCAGGAGGTCGCACGTCACGAATTTCACGAACGGACGGAGCCCGCTCCTTATGCTGATATCGAGGAGATGGTCGAGGAGGCTGGTGAACGTGGAGGAGATCGCGAAGCTCGCGCAGAGCGTGGGGTTCGACGTGATGGTGGGCGAAGGCGTGGGCAGCGCGGAGTTTGCGAGCGTGGTGAACTCTTGCGACGCATTGATGGGGGTGCACGGGGCGGGGCTGACGAACGAGATGTTCCTGCCGGAGGGGGCGGTGCTGGTGCAGGTGATTCCGTTCGGCAATTTGCAGGACTGGTCGAGGGAGTGCTACGGGGAGCCGGCGACGGCGATGGGGCTGAGGTACGTGGAGTACGAGATAGCCGTGGAGGAGAGCACGCTGGTGGATCTCTACCCGCGGAACGACACGGTGTTCGTGGATCTGCAGGAGGTGGCGAGGAGAGGGGATTGGGGGGTCGTCTATATGCATAAGCAGAACGTGAGGCTCAACGCCACTCGATTTCGAAGCGTTCTGTCGGAGGCCATCGAGCTCTTGCGCAAGTGACCGTTAGGATGGCCGTTGGCCTCTTAACGAACTTTTAAAATGGCGAAATCGTTTGACTATTCGAACATTAGAGTTCGAATGCTTCGGTTCGATTTGAACTCTTCTCTGCTCTTGTTCAGATTCCTCGTCTTTCTTGAGCAGATATGATTTTCAAGTGACCGTAATAAGATTGTACGAGGGCTTCCTCCATGTCCTTCATAAACCCTAATTTTCTCAGGCACTGTTGTTGTTTTAAGGTAAAATCAGCGTGCGCCATTTAAATTGGAGATTCCAAAATCATGGATCTACCTGTTGTTATCGAGACCTTGCTTTAAAATATTGCCGGTTACTGTCTGGAATAAGTTTTGGTGGCCCTTTGCATGTGAATACAGTAGACCTCAACAGAGGATCTGACTAACTGTCTTGTGGTATATTTTTATTGCTTTTCATTTCCATTACTCGAATTTAAAAGATGCTGTCACATGAGATGATGCATCACTATGTCAAAGTGCAACCTAGGTAGTTGAAATAAAAATCTTTTACAATGTGATAGCTGCCTACTACCTCTCGCATGCTTAAATAAACTTTTCTCTTCTGTCAGAAAAAAAATGCTTGATAAGAACCAACTTCTTCCCTTACTAAGATTTAAAAAAAAACAAATGGTGGATGGGAGACATGATCTCATGCATATCAGCTCAGATCTGTTGGCTAAAAACTGTACAACTTTAATCTCAATGCAAAGTTTGAACTTAGATCATCACAGTCCTTTGAAGGTCAAGCTGAATCTCATCCTGCTAATGGCAGTTAATACCCAGCCATCTTATTAAATTTCGCCCTCTTTAATCTCTTTCATAGCAATTAATCGCCCATGCTCCTTATTGACGATCATCCAATCAGTCTCCCAACACTATATATGCACTGGAATTGGTCGACTCGGCTAATCAATTCCTCTCCATAATTATTCGCCGATCCCCACCCCGTACATCCTCTAATTATCTAGAGCTTCGAGTACCTACGTTTGACTTGCTTCCCTGTGCAAATGTCAAATTTGATTGTGATGTTAATTAAGTTTGATGTAGAAATTTAACTGCCCTGGACCTATTTTTGCACACTATACATTACATTTTTTTATTGAAAGGGATTATATTTGAATCCATTACTTATTAAAATATTATGAATTGTTTTCATAAATAAACAAGGTCTATTAATTGTAATCACGTACGAATGAATTATTTTTCTTATATTGATAAAAATTCTGTGCTTTTCCCCGATGGAATCAACCGTCCATAAGCATCAATTGATATGCTAATTTATTTTTTTTTTAAGGAAAAAGGGTGTCAACCGTGAAGGTAGACACCCAAAAACTTATATTCACAATTTAAGTACAAATGTTACAAAGACCAAGACCCATATAAGAGTCTGGCATGCTCTATTACATTTTCAATGTAAAATCTTTCCCCCCGAAAAACAGTCCCATTCCTTCCCAACCAAATTGCCCATAAAATAGATGCTGCATGTTGTTTCTCAGCAATTGTGCAAGTTCCCGACAGTCCAATGGACTCCCAGAACTCACTAACCCCTGAAGATGCAATAGTGGGTAAGTTTACCTCTGCCCAAATCTGTCTCGAAGAAGAGCAGATGAAAAATAAGTGGTTAGCATCCTCCATCTCCTCTCCACATCGCATGCAAGAGCTGTTAGCCCCAAAGAGCCGGGCCCTCCTAGCACCAGTCATCACACGCTCCCTCCCAAACAACCAGAGAAAAACTTTCACTCTTTTTGGAATCTTCCAAGACCAAATTTGCCCTAACCTTGATATCGCAATTCCCGGATCATACACCTTGGAGAAGTCAATCTTCCAGAGAAAACCTTTGACCTTCCTTCTCTTCCAATCAGCAACAATCTCTGAGGCAATGACCACACCATCCATCATAAGTCTACCAGGAACAAAAGCT
This sequence comes from Ottelia alismoides, assembly GCA_037367405.1. NCBI lineage: Eukaryota > Viridiplantae > Streptophyta > Magnoliopsida > Alismatales > Hydrocharitaceae > Ottelia > Ottelia alismoides. Next base: position 824,856 of record JAZKJV010001014.1, on the reverse strand, counting down.
GTTTGCGATTCACTGATGATGTCTCCCAAAACAACACGAAGCCTATTGGCAAGAACTTTTGCAACAATGAGATATATGGCATTTGAAAGGGAAATAGGCCTGAAGTCCTCTACTCGATCCGCCACCTCCCGCTTAGGGAGTAGGAAAATTAAAGAACGGTTTAACCGATCAAAACCACGGTTTTCTCCTCTTAGCTCTTCCACCACAGCAAGAACATCCTGGCCCACCAAATCCCAGAACTCACGGAAGAAAAAAATTGGAAACCCATCTGGTCCCGGAGAGCCATATACAAATGAAAGTATTAAGTATGAGTAGTTGAAGTGGTGAGTGAACAAGGAGATTCATATACAGAACAGCTTGAAAGCCGACTTCCATATCAGTAGCGCATTAAATTTAAATATCAACACCCATCTACTAGCTTTCTTTCGAAAACACTGAAATAATTGTTATTTTTAATAAATTAGATTGTACTCAACTCTTGTTGACATTCTTTCCTTCCTAACTTGGATGGCGGGTAAAGCACCTGCATCACAATAGTTTGAAACTGGACCCTGAGCTTCCGTGGTTCGTTTGTTTTTTTAGCAGTACACGTATTATAGCTTTTGTACATGATATTGTAAATGCTTATTTCTCTCTTCTGTTATATTTTGGGGTATATGTACAGAATGTCAGATCTTTTGATACATGTAATATTTTGTCGAAATTAATGAAAATATCTCTTGATGACACTTGTTGTTTTGTAGTTGATTATTAAATTGTGAATACCATTCAAACTCGAAAAATTTCTCCTCATTTTCCGTAACTTAATGCAATCGATAACAAATGTGGTACTGCAAATGCTGTATAAACGAGTAACCCCGATCTCCGAACGTCACACATGCCTATATTACAAACTGTGATATAATAAACCTTAAGAAAATAAAAAAATCCAAAGGGGCTTATATCCCTCCATGCCTCCTCCTGCCAATCATAATCCATTGGAGAGAGGATCCTCTTCTGTAGAGAGTATTACAACAAAGTTGATGTAATCACCTTTATTTTTTGTGATTTTTCTTTTAAAATCCAACCTTATGGATTGAATCTCGCATTAATACTTTACATATCCTCCAAATTTTGCTCAAATCCGAGCTTATTTGCTCATTTATCTTAATGTTCAACATTCGATCAAGATCTAAGCAACTTAAATTCCATTAAAAAAGATATGAATATTTGACCATTAAGATAAAATAGCAAATAAATTCGAATTTAAGCGAAATTTGGATGATATTTAAAGTATTGATGTAAGATTCAATCTATAAGGGTGGATTTTAAAAGCAAAATCGTAAAAAATAAAATAAAATAAAGAGGATTAACCTCTGCTGTAATCCTCTCTACAGCAGAGTATACTCTTCCCGATGACACACCCCGTGTTGTTTTTGAAAGAGGGAGCGGGTCCTCTGCTGGCCAGCAGGGACCTGCTGTAAAGAGGGAGGGCGTTCGGACCGCTCGATCAAGATCGAGCGGTTCGCACGAAATCATGGGTTTTGTGAGCCCTTTTCGTGCGAACCGCTCGATCTTGATCGAGCGGCCCGGACACCGTCCCTCTTTACCGCAGAAAGATATCTGAGAAGATGAGCAGATGAGAGCGGCCGAAGAAGAGTTCATCTCCCCACGAGCTCAAAGGCATCAGACAGCACAGGCCGAAATCTGGTGGCGTTGAGCCTTACGTTCTGCTTCCCCAAATAAACATCATGGTCCTCCCCCTTCCTCCCGACCTCCTCCGGATCCACCAGCACTGTGTGGTTCTTCGGGTACAGATCCACCAGCGTGCTCTCCTCCACACCTATCTCGTAGTACAGGTATCGCAGACCCATCCCCGTCGCTGCCAAGCCGAAGCTGTCCTTCATCCACCGCTTCATGCCCGCCGGCGCCAGCGGCAACACCTGCACCACCACCGCCCCCTCCGGCAGGAACACCATGTTCGTCAGCCCTGCACCGTGCACGCCCACCATCGCGTCGCACGCGTTCACCACGCTGGCGAATTCCCCGCTGCCCACGCCGTCACCCACCACCACGTCGAACCCCACGCTCTCCGCAAGCTGCATGATCTCCACCACGTTTGCAAACCTCCTCGACCACCTCCTAGCTACCACCAGAAGGAGCGGACGCCGCCCGGTTGCGTTGCTCGCCGCATGTGACCTCCGGAGGGAGAAGACGGATCGGAGAAATCCCGTGAAATTCTTTAGGGACAATCCATTGTTGGAAGGATCTATGGCGAGCTCCGCCGTGTCGTGGCGCTTGAGTCCGACAATGGCCTGGGGGAAACAGCGAACATGCTCGTCGATGTCGAGATTGATGACATCGTAGCGGCTGAGCTTGTTGAGGATGGGCTGGTACTTGGAGATCCACCGGCGTTTGAAGTCGCTGACGAGGAGTTGGACTTCACCAGAGAAGTGATGGGACGTGACGAAGAGGGGGACAAGTATATCGGCCATGTCGTGAAAGTAGTTGCCGGCGAAGCCGCCAGTGGATAAGATGACGGCGGGGACGGTGTGGTTCACTTGGCAGCGGAGCGGCGAGGATTGGAGCTCGGTGACTGTGAACTCGCGGACGTGAGCCATGGCGAGGGGGTCGTCTTTCCGGGCGTGTGGCCTCAGCCGCCACTGACGAGTGGTTAAGTTGGAGGAGGAGAGGGAATGGACGGTGGCAGACGAGGAATTGATCCTGACGTCACCCTCCATCTCACAGAAGGATGATTTCCAGTAAGATGTGTAGCAGATGGTCTTTCTCTCTTTCCCCATAGTCCCTGTCGAGTTGACAGATGCATAGTTATATATCATTGCATAAATGTCGACAAGTTAGGAGGAACGGGGCTTAAAGATCATGATCACAGACAATGCGAACAGTTACGAAAGTTGGGAGTTCTGAAAATCTTAGAACGGGAATTAATAAAATACTGACGTATACACGTATATACCTATGTACTTACAGTCTCTCTCTCCCTATCTCTCGTGCTCGTCATGATTCAACAGGCGAGATGTCCAATTCCTAATCGGGTCAGGGAGAGGTATCTTCCTTGTAGCAAGGATCCTCTGCTGGGCAGCAGAGGCCTGCTGTACCACGTGGGCCGCTCGATCATGATCGAGCGGTTCACACGTAAAGGGCCACTTTAACCCTGAATTCGTGTGAACCGCTCGATCACTGGTACAGCAGACTCTGCTGGCCAACAGAGGAGCTGCTCTCATCTTCCTTGCCCATTAAGGGCCTTAACTCCGTATGTTTTGAATTGAGATGTAACAAATTATTGTAACAGATGCGCTATAGTGTTTTAACCGAAGGTTTTAAAAATCGGACCGGACATTGAACCGGTCAGTCTTTAATTTGGTCCAATCGGATCTGTCCATCGGTCCAAATCGTTTTGAACGGTGATGATGTCAGCATGACGTCATCATTCCTATCGACTTGAAAAAATTGGACCGAGCTTAATTTGCTGATTCGACCGGTCAAACCTATTTTTTGAACCGATAAAACCGGTTACATATATGTAAATATGTATTTATATATCAATGCAATAATTGTTTAAAATGTTAAATCTTTTAATACAATAATATGATTGTGTATGTCGAGTAAAACTCGACAAAAGGTAGTCATATTTTCTAGCATTATATATGAATATAATATTGTAATAATTTATTTATCGTTACTTTTAGAAAATTACTAAGAAATTATATATCAAAAAAGAGAGGAACATGATTGAAATTGCATAAGTTAAGAAGGACACAAGTGATAAAAACACTATTATTTCATCATTTAAAGCTTTTTTTGACAATATACTAAACCATCAAAATTGTGTCAATCCGGTCCGATCACCGATCGGATCTGATTTTTTTAATTAATTACATAAAACCGACCGAACTGATCGGATCGTGGCCGGTTCCTGGTCCAACTGATCCGATCGGCCAATCCGGTCTGATTTTTTAAACCATGTTTTAACCTTCTTATTCATATACATTTTAAAAAGGATATAAATACCAGTTTAACATATGGGTTTAATGGGGCTAGCAGTTACTCCTACCTCTATTTTTCATATTCCTTAGAAAGCATCTAGAGATTTAGATCACTATAACACTATGTCATCAGTTAACGGTTTCAGAATTGCTGAAATTGATCTTATATAGATGAGCGGGTTATGAATGTTTGTTTTAAATGAAATTTGAATGACACCATATTCTCATTTTGTTGAACTAATTCTCCCTTAGGTGTTTTCAAAAAATACATTATACAATAAAAAAATTAATGGTGGGAGTAGTCAAGTTGGTTCTCATTGGGAGTAGTATCATTTAACCATTCATATATTCGATATGTAAATACAGTTGCAAATTTATTTATAATTATTTGCAATAGAATTTTATGATTTTATTGACATTTTTTGATATAGTTGTTAACAAATTAATACATTTTAGTATACTAGCTATTTTATGTAAAAAATACATAATAATGTACGTTTACGTTAATCTATAAATTAAGTCTGTTATTGTTATATTTCAACTTGTATTGGTTTTTATGTTATTTTTAATTTTTGAGAATATTCGTATCCATCAATATTTATCTTAAATTAGACAAAAAATGATTACACGTGTATATCCATATCGACATCTGGTAATTTCGTCTCTAAGTGCTATTCAAAATACCGTCTAAACATTCAAGTAAATGCACAACATTAAAACCATTCGAAAAATACCTTCATTAGTTTTGGTGCCAATGGGAAGGTTGGAAATATACTTTTTCCTATTTTTGCAGTGTACTAAATTATATTTCTCAAATCTAACATATTTGTCTTGTTTTTCTAAATTCCCCGACCATCAATGTATGGAGGCCATCGTTTCTTTTTTTGACTGCTATTATCGTACACACATGATTTCAGATATCCTTTTATTTCTACTCAATAGACTAAAATATTTTCCCCTATGTATTGCATTAAGTAGGTGACTTATTTTAGCTTTTTATTATTAAAAAAAAGAGATCTACTTGTGGAATAAGAACTTTGAACCACGAAGATGAGTATATATCTACATGATTAATAGTAATTGAATGGATTCATCCCTTAACTTTGACATTGGCAATTCTTTCCAGAAAAAAACTTATAGTAATGAACACATAACCATTTACTCCATGACGGTCACTCGAAGGAGGGACGACGTCGGAGTCCATGGATGAGGCAGCACTTAGAGTGCTAGCTTCCACAACTAGATGTGCGCCATCGATCACAACCTCATCCGACGGCTTCTTTGGGGGTTCACCTACACCAATGACAGAACTCAGTTGAACACTGATACAAGAGTATCTTTGATCGAGTTTGCGATCGTTACCCGCGGAGGTGGGATACTTGCTAGGCAGGAGGTTGGCCAGGACGATAAGAGAGAGCAAAAGACAGATGAGCGGCGCGGTCAACTTCACGCGCAGGAGCTGCCTAACTGCCGTCAACTTGTTCCTCATTGTTGATATGAGAATTCAGCTTGGAGGGACCGGTAATATATAGAACCCAACTTGGAACTTGGAGGATTTTCTTCTACGCTAAAACGAATGATTTGCTCATTAAATTAATAATCGCATTGAAGTTACATGATAAATTTATTAGTAACAGTCTGGATAATTGCCAGCTTTATTTGGAGGTCATACATCAATCACTTTAGAACCAAAAACTAACTTAATTACGTTCCATCATCACCACTTACCTCCAACTTTGTCCTCCAGATAGCTTTTAGAATCGGCAGACGTGCAGAAGCAATGAAATGCTCGTCAACTGACGAAAGAGAGATCTGATTTCTAAAACTAGGTCAATATTGAACAAGAAAAAGAAAAGAAGGAGATGTAAACATGTACGAACTTATCAAATCTCCTGACTAGGTCAAATTCCCTGGTCATTAAGATAAGCATCACGAAGCTTCGCATTTACACCAGTTTCCGTTTTCTTGTGTGAGAAGCTGTGCTAAGTACATAATTTACAGTGGTATCAGTATTTCACCTTATTCAGATGGTGTAAACATTATTCATTTTTTTTAGAGTTAAAAGGGTGGCTTCCCAGCCGGGGAGCCACCTCAGAGCGTGTGTGTGTGTATATATATATATATAATTAAAATCTAAAATAAAATTACATCATACTACATTTACCAAGACGCACACAATACCCTACAATGTTCAATCACGTTCTCGGAGTAGAATCTTTGCCCTCTAAAGATGAGTTCATTCCTCGCACACCAAATGGACCACACCATCGCAAATGGAAACGAGCTGTCTGTTGGACATGCGAGCCCACGACGAGCCATTATGCAATAATTGTTATTGCGAATATCATTCCTTGATCTGAAATGAAGAATACATAATTTGCATAATAGGTCCCTTAGTACAATTAGGGTTATGTACCATGGCCATCTTAATGATCATACAGCTGTTGATTCAATTATTGAATCATAGAGGCTGGTGCTTAGATGAATATCTAATGAGTTAGATTGAGGACTCGTCAAGCACCGTCAAATGATTATTAAGAGATGATCTCCAGCCAGAGTAGGAGATGGCAATCCTATCTCAGTTAGGCTGATATCTGACCGACCTCTTGATACAGGTCCTCTGCATAGGAATCGAAATTCGGAGGTGTCAGATTAGTTAGGTCAAAGAGTTGACTTAACGAGATCGAGATAACCAAAGTCCTATATCGTATGCTGTCACGATACAGGCACACATCCTCTAACCGGAGACAGATGTGTTACTATATGTTTGAGTATGTACATTTGGCAGACCAATAGGTTGATGACCTAATCAAGGTCTATACACCGGCACGCTGGTGTGCATATAAGGGCATACGAGTAATACGATCTCTCAAAGGGATCATACAGGTTCAGTTACTGAACCGGAAGACATGAGCTCACTCATGAGATATAGGGAAGAATCAAATTCCATGCGCATGGTCGTCTCGCTTTGGAAGCTTGACTGAATTTGTAGGTTTGATATATACTTTTGGAAAGTATATGATCAAGACCTAGGTATGATATATGCTTTTAGAAAGTATATGATCGATACCGACTCCCAATGATCGAATGAGAAACTTACTGATAGAACCCTGAAGTAGACAGTGTAAAGTTGATCTAATACTTCAGGTTTATTCTAAGTCTTCCAGTATGCAGGATGTACAGGTGTTAGGAATACCTAAGGGTGATATGATCATAAACGGTTGTATAATCATGACGCTTCTATTCCTAGGGAGTGATGAAACGGTTTGTATTTTAGTGACTCCTCTCAGTAGAGAAGTAATCTGATCTTAGTCCAAATGTTGGACATTGATCTGAATGTGATTTAGATTCAATGAGAAGATTAGATTTGCGGTCTTAATTTAATCAAGCATCTATGGGAGGCCCGAGATCTGGATTTGAGATGTGATCTCAATATCCATGTCACTATACGTGGAACAATACAATCGCCCTGTCCTTATCTCCAAGTATCTGCGGAGAAAGCGCATTGTCCTTGAAAGATTTCATGGATAATTCTATTGTTGATATATGTATCCGAGCATTGAGAAAATGGATAATTAAATGTGATTTAATTATCATGATTAATATGAATTCGATTCATATTATATAGAGAGTTGTCTTAGATAATTAAATATGATTTGATTATCAAAGATGTAAATAATGTGAATATGATTCATGTTATTTGAGAACAAGAGAATAGAGATCCAAGATGATTAAATATGATTTAATTATCATGGATATGAATAATGTGGATACCAATATCTATATTAGTCATGTATATTATAAATGTAATTTATAATATATAAGAGAGAGCTATTTGTATTTTACATTTGTTAATTAAATGTTAATGTGAATTGGATTCACATTGGACATTGAATTGAAAATGTAATTTACATTTTGTTTTGGGTTGTGAATATGATTCACAAATTTTTCAATGGCAAGATTGCAATGTCTGCAAAATAATTGTGAATTAATTTTGTAGAATAATTTTCAACAAAAGTTGTTGCAAATAATGGAGATTACATAAAATATGAAATAGCCACCTTCCTAATGGAGGAGGGTGGACGGCCACCACTTCCATTACGAAAGGGAGGCCGTCCCCCCTCTCCACATGGAAGGAGGCTTTCTCTCCTTTCATTATCTCCATGTATTGATGATTTAATTTTGTGATTAAATTGTGTTGATTTATCAACATATATTTAATTTAAATTAAATTAATTGTTGTTGGTTTTACCAACACAAATCTTAGCCATTAAAAGAAACACAATCAATGAGAGCCATTGGATTTGTGTTGTCCCATGGATTGAGATCCATGGATCCCAAAACCCTATAAATAGAGAGGCATACCATGCTCTCTATTTTACACATAATGCTTGAGAAGCATCTCTCTCTCTCTCTTTCTCTCTAGACGTCAGCCATATCTCTCCCTCTCATGGTCGTCCACCATGGATGCCATGGAGAGGTTCTCCTTCGCCGCAGCATCGTTGTTATGCTGCCCGATTGATTAGCCGATTATCTTCACTTGGGTTTTAGTTATTAATAGAGAATGTCGTTGTACCCAAAGAAAAACCAACTGAATCAAACAATTATTCAATCCAATCAAAGCAATAAGAGAAAACGATGGATTTTTTTGCTATTTAATTATTATCCTGGTATAGCTCCCAGGGTCGAACTCAAGGAGGCAACAGTTATTAAGCAAGGGTTATTTAATTCAAAGACAAGCAATGAAATAAAAGAGGGGGTCTAAGCAAGCTACTCTTGGGGTTTTGTGAATATAATTTTTATATGTTTTCTGATTTTGAAATTTTTAGTGATTAAAAATTTTTATATTTATTTTTTTTAATTTTTCAAACAAAGAAAATGAAAAACATATAAAGACAGAAACAAATTGAATGATAACAGAATCAGAGAATTCACGAGGCCAATCTACAAAATGATAAAGCAATCACGTGATTGTCATGCATAGATGGTAATTGACCTTAAAGTTCTAGTGGGATAATGCATACGTGATCTACAGAATGAGGACCAACATGATAATTGCAGAGAAATATTCCTTGCTTTTATTAATTATCCTCCAACTTCTAGTGGGATATTGCAATTAATCCTAGCAAAGTCTGTGAATACTTCACGTGATGGATAATACTAAAATGTTACTAGATTGAAAGCTAAGGAATCTTCTGCAAATATTTCACAAGCAACTCAGGTCCGAAATGAAGTATTTAAAGTAACATATCAAATTTATGCAATTTTACCAAATATAATCTCCCGTGCGCACAACGCACATGCAGTCTGTTGGGGATTAAGCGGTGGATTGTTTTAGATGGACGGTTGCTGCTCGCTCAGTTCTTCCCCGAAATCTTCGGCCGTCGGTGATGGTTCTATATACTGCGACGGTAGGCGGCGATACCCAAATTCTGATGAGATCTGAAGCGCGGAGGATTTGAAGGGTCCAGATGATGCGGAATTGATTCGAGAAAAATCTCGATCTCGAAGGCACTTCACGGTTGGTCTATTCTGATCTCTTGTCCAGCCTTTGCTTTTGATGTTGTTGCGCGTGTGCCCCTTCACGAATATGCTGCCATTGATTGCTATGGTTTTAACCTCCAGGTCATTGATTTGGTTTTCAATGATAATGGACGGATTCCAGTGAATGATCTGCACGGATCCCAAATTAGAATCAACCTTACGAATTCAAATGAATGTAGCAAAAAGTTTTAATAAAGAAATCCCAATCTCCTGTGAATCGTATGGCTGGAATTGATAGTTGGTTTTAGCGTCAGATGCCCAATCGAATTCCCTATCTAATTGTTGCTCCTTGAAGTGCTCGATCAGGACAGAAATATCTGAAATTGTTCTTTGCGATCTGGAATGCAGTGGTCTCTTGATCTCAGATGGATATGTAGATTCACAGTTCCGTGTTCTTCTTCTCGTCTCTAGATCGTCAGCCTGCAAGAGATGAATATGACTCGAGGCTCTTGAACCTCGGTCCAAAACATGAATAGGAAAGGTGAATGAAAGGAGCTCCTGGGTTGCGAGGGATGAGCTCCAATGATCCCGCGATCAGATCTGGAAGGTATGGAAGGTAGAAGGAGAATACGAAGGGGATTGAAGATGAAATGGATAGGTGACGAATCGACCGAATCGGTTTCAGCAACAAATAGAGATTATCGATCTACGGCTACTGAGATTAATCAAAAATTGAGCAAAATCAGAACGAAACAAATCTAAGATTACATGGGCTGAAGCTCCGAGAAGCTTCGGGTCGTTGCCTCGACGGCTCGGCGGTGCCGGAGGCTCAAGCTCACGCAAGGCGGAGCACGGCGACGGAATGCCGGATCAGAGGCCCTCACGTCCTCTCCTCACTGCAATGAAGGTCGGCTGTCACTCACGAAGATCGGAGCTCCTTGGAGATGGAGAAAATGGCCAAAGATGGGAGGAGGAAGAAGATGGGGGTTTATTTATAAGATGAGAAACGTCCGATTTCGAATGAAAATTCGGCGCGCAAAACGAGGCGGGAGTTTTGAAATTTTATATGGGCGAAAATGAGAATCCAGCGCAGGATGGCCCTTAGCCTTCCTGATTGAGCCTTCGGTCTAACTGAGGGTTGTGAAATCTTTATTTTGGCGAAGAAATCAAATCGATCCGAGCAACGACCCACTCTAGAAAATTCGGAGAAAACGCCTCGACGGGCAGTTTATTTGTGCTGACTGGAGGAAAAAGACGAAATAGGGAAAAGGACGAAACTGCAGATTAAATAAGAGATAAATAAATAAATAGATAAATAAATGGTTTTAAATTACAAAATAATGAAAATAAATAATGTTAATAATTTATTAAATAATTTTATGGTGATTTTTAATAAATAAAATTAATTAATTAAATAAGTTAAAATAAATAAGAACCTTTATTAATAGGTATAAAATACCTATGTGAAACATACTTTATTTTATTTTTGATTATTTTCATATTTTATAATTTTTATTTTTATTTTATATAATTAAAATAAATATACACAAAACATTTAAAAATACAATATGTGCACAAATAAATAAGAAAATAAATAAATACAAATATATACAATATATATATATACACAAGTATACCAATAAGGTCCCAAAACCTACTTTTTGCATATTAACTCTGATTTTAGTGAAACCACTTTTATTTGATAGATATTTTTACAAAATGAACTTTAAAAGTGAGTACACTCAAATCGAAGTTCATACGGCCGAGTTATGAGGTTTGGAAATTAGGCTTTACGGCTTTTAGATTCTGAGATTTATTGGTATTTATTCACATTTATTTTTAAGTTATATTTTTGTATTTTTCTAGTGATTTTTATGAACATTTCAGAAAAAGAATTAAGTTATTTGGAATTAAAAATAAAGAAGTTTTATATACATAATGTACATATATACAAAGGGGTCCAAACGCCAAAACTCACACCTCTTATTTCATGATTTTTTTGGTATTTTTAATAAATAGTATTAATAATAAAATGAAGTTTAAAAGTGAGTTTGGTCAATTTGGATTTTTCTATAAATAGTTATGAACCTGGGAAGTTGGACTTTTAGGCTTTTTAGGTTCATTGTATTTATTTATTGGTTAAATAATTTTTCTGATATTTTTATAAATTAGTATACATTATTACACACAACTTTCAAGAAGGAAATATTTTTATTTTAGGTTGATTTATTGATAAATAAAATATGTGAAAAATATGTACAAGGTGGAAAATGATGAATATGTACAAGTGAGATTTGGTTTTCTTGATTTTTATAAGTTATGGACCCTATCTCCTCCTACTTTATTCCTGGTCGATCATGTCAATTCTTGACCTTCTCTTGGGGTTCGGGTCAGTCTGCATTTATTCCATAAATGCATCCTTCTTTATTTCTTTTCTTTTTCTTTTCTTCTTTATTCTTTTATTTTGGTTAAAAAGAATAATAAATATACAGTATTAACAAATACATGATGAATGATAAATAATGAGAATTAATGAATATGTACATGTGTTTTACTAAGGATTTTAGCTAAAATAAAAGAATAAAGATGATGAATCATGGATTCATCATTCCCCTATACTTTACCTTTGCTAGTCCCTTAGCAAACACTTATTCAAAGAAGAAGTGAAAAAGAAAGATAAGAAAAGAAAAGGAAAGAAATTAGAACAATATTGATTATTAAACTTATCTTCATAAAATTGAAGTATGGAGTTCAGTCAGACCTTTAGATTATTAGTGTGGCGAAACCTTATTGGGAAATAGGTTTAAGACTCAACAGCCTCTAAGTTCCACCAATCTATGGTCAAGACTCCTCAACAATCCAGATCAGAACAAGTCTACATACACAAACTCTAATGACCATGAATCTTTTCTTGTACGTGTAAGTGATATGTAGCTCCCCACCTCAGAAATGGCAAAGTGACAGCCCCCCTCAACAAGGTAACTCTAATGCCCTAGTCTGGAAGCTCTTTCCTCGAGAAGCGGGGTATTCCCTTCTAAGTTCAAGTACAACCAGCTCAAGAAGAGGAGGAAGGAAGAGAATGGACCATGGCCAGTGTAGCCACGTATCCCTGGGAGCCCAACCAGTGTAGCTAAGTCTCCCGCTGCAAGCTTCATGAGATGAGAATGGGTAACATAAGCTTTGCTTTATTGAACTATATACACTCTGGTGGGATTATTATTTTCTCTCAGACCCACCACTTTTTTGGAGTTTTTTTTTTGCATTTTTTTTCTTTTCTTTTCTTTTTTTTTTGAAACACATATGTACAACATATCTACATGGTGCAGCATATATACAAGGAGTTTTTCCTCTTGAGCCAGTAGACTATCCCTCTTTTGAAGCGTTATTGCAACCCACAACTCCTGTCGTTAGACCTCACGGCTACCAGACCAAGTTGAGACGCACTTCCTTCACTAAAAGAAGACGAGAGGTTCCACCTAGAAGTACTACCCTCGTATGCTACCCCAAGCCAAAGGAAACTGCCTCCTCACCACCTCATCCGTAGAGATCTATGTGTAAGGTGCTGGTGCAAGTAAAGCCATTGTCTGTGAGAGTCATGTGTGTGTTGTTAAATGTTCTACTTAGGCTCATCAAGATGACATGTGAACATAGCCTAGTGGACTCAAAGAATTAAGTCCCAAATGGACCTGAAAAGTCTCAACCCCAAATCCTATAAGGTTCCTCTGAGAATTAGGTGGATTAAGGTCTTAACCAAGCTCCATTTTCCAATTTTATTCTAGACTAGTTTAAATGTCAATACTATTCTGAAAAATGCAAATGCTCATGCAAGAAAATATTTACAAAATTTGTTGTTTTTTTTCTAAGAAAAGAAAATAAAAGACAAAATCTTTTTTTTTGAAAAGTTTTTCAAAGAATTTTGCTATTTTTTAAGAATTTTATCTTTTTCAATTTTTATGTATTTTCAATAATCAAATATACACATTTTATACAAAGTTTTACAAAAAAACTTTTTATTTACAAGTTTTATGTACAAATTTTACAAGTGGATTAAATATACATATTTTATACACGGATTTTATACACAAGTTATAAATTACATAAATTACAAATAATTACAGATTTAATTCACACATGGATTTTACAAGTTTACAAAAATAATTTTTATACACATAATTTATATCCCACGTGACAAAATATTAGAAAATAATTTTACAAATGATTTTACAAAAGTTTTCAAAATATTTTTATTCAAATTTTATAAATAATAACCATATTATTGAAATACAAAAGTACGAGTTATGGCTAAAGTATATATAAAATATATACGACACCCCCCTATACTTAGCTCGAACTATGTCCTCATAGTGATTAAAGAGCGTCAAAGGAAGACATAACTCGTGCTAAGTATAGAAAAGTGAAAAGAATCCTATACTACAATGACTCAAAGAAAAAATGAAATGAATGGAAGTCGGTGATCCCCCCTATACTTAGGATCAAGTAATCCTAAGTATAGAAGACTATACAAATGGGGAAGACCGAGGAAGAGAATATACGAAATCAACGAATCAACTTGTCCCCCCTATACTTAGGGTAAAAGATCCCAAAGTATAGAAAAGAATATAAATAGTTGAGGGACAAGAGAGAGAATAGAAGAGACTGAGACAAATATATACAAGATAAGAGGACAACATTACTCCCCCTATACTTAGGGTGAAGGATCCCTAAGTATAGGCAACAACAGGAGTAATGAAACGGAACGAGAATGAACAACTCGGTGTCTACACCCCCCTATACTTAGGATAAAGTACATCCTAAGTATAGCAAAAATAATCCTAAACGAGACTTGGGGTGTAAAACAGAAACGGAAGAAACAAAGAACAAATCAAGACGAAACACGTATATACAAAGTAGACAATGTTGAGGTGCCTCTCAACAAGCGCTAGAGTTTACGCCCCTAGCTGGGCGCAAAGGCTAGGACAATGCAGTATTAAGGTTCAAGACGGCATCTGTAAGGCGAATACCGTACTGTCGTTGCAGTCTCAGTATGAGAACAACAACGAGGTCAACAGTGTAAACGATGACACCCAAATAAGAAATCAGGCGGGTGTCTGCTACCGGGCAGTGATATGGGAAGATATGGTCGGGATCCGGTAGCACAAAAGAAATCATCGGCTCAGGATTAGACTGGAGTGAAAGTGTGGAGCCGAAGAAGTCGAACGTAGAGAAGGATGGATCAGTCATGGAATCCTCCACGTCAATCAGTGTCTCAAAAAGGTGTGGAAAATCAAGATCAGGAGACTCTCTACAAAAACTGATATCCGATGCATATAATGGAGACAAATCAGAAAGATCATCGAATATCTCAAGGATGGGCTCATCCTCGCGAGGGTCGTCGAGGTGAGAAGACTCAGAATCAGATGGATCAAAAGACTCGGTTTCGTGGTCCGACAGATCGGATACACTCTCAGAAAATGAAACCGAGTACACATCGTGTATGGCATTCTCCTGCAGATAACCCTCGGGGAGGAATGCAAGATCATCAGTAAGGAGTAGAGAATCAGGATATATAAGGGCATCTGCGCTGTTGTCAAGCACCCACTCTGTACACCAGGCTGCATCATCATCGAAAGTGTAGCTCTCGGCTATCTGGAAGCAGGAGAAGGTACTAGTCAACACCGCTAAAGCCGACAAAGTGTCTGCGGCTGATCCTTGCTCTGCGGCTATGCTGGCTGCCAGTTGGTCCTCGGCAAGTGTGTCTGTCTCGACAAAGTAGAGGACAAAAGGCTCGAAGACGGGACTCTCTGTGTCTGTACTCTCAAAGTGGTGTCCCTCATCGAGCTGTGGCTGCTGGGCTAAGTCATGAAATCTGTCGGTCTCCGAGAAGTATCTCTACAGAAAGGAAGCTGACTCCTCCGGGACTGGGAACTGAAGTGGCTGAATCAATGGCTACAAAAGCGGGGGCTCCTCCGGCTCCTGGAGTATCAGAAGATCTGATATCCAAGACTTGTCAACTGGGAACTCTGGGGCTGACTCGAATTCCAGCTGGAAAACCAACGGGAACTCAAGTAGACTCTGGGTCTGAACCTCTGCTATCGCGGTCATCTCCTCTGTCAGTGGTGCTGCATAATCCAAATCCTCGTGCTGGTGTGTAGAAACTATATCATCATGTAAAGTGACACACCGCACTGGTACAACATCGTCCACATGTGCTGTCCCGACGAAGGTATCTCGTGAAGAAGATCTCTGTGAAAGTAGTCGTGAGATGGTATCCAGTAAGTGAATGTCGGAACTGCGGTGTGAACCACCACATGTGGTAATCACCAGTGCTATCTGCTCTGCGGTCATCCCCTGCATGGAGATCTCTATAAGGTCTGTCACTGGAAGTCCGTGATCTGGAAATCTCCTCAAGAGGTCAAGAAACCTCGGCCATGCCTCATGTAGTGGCTCCTGGGGGTCTACTGAAAAGTTGGTGATCAAAGACCGCATAAACTCTGCTCTACGCGGGGGGAAGTATCTCTGTAAGAACTCTCGGCGTAGCTCTCCCCACGTATCGAATGTCCTCCCCAATCGTCGGTGCCATCTCATGGCTCTGTCATGAAGTGTAAATGGGAAGGTCCTCCTCATCAGCTCCTCTGTAGTGATATCTAAATATCTCTGTGCTCTGCAAAACTCCTCGAATGCGGACAGGTGAAGATAAGGCTCCTCGTGCGCCTCTCCTGAAAATGTCGGCAGTCGCTGAATGTAATCCAAATCCAAGACGAATGGACCAAGTGTAGAAGGTGACTGAGCTCCCTGTGCTATCTGCCCTTCCATCAATCTGGAATAGGATCTATCTGCTGATCTCCACTGCTCTCTCTGATCACGAACGGAGTGCGCTCTCAACTCAGCAACGGCATCGTCCGGGTCTCGCATCTGCTCTATCTGGTATCCTCGGACGCCAAGCGCAGCATGCCCAGAGTAGTGAATGGGATGGGAGGGAGGGAGCTGGAGGTTGGTCGGAGATCCGACCTCCCTAGAAGGTGGACTGGACTGATGGTCAGATAGCGAAGAAAAAGCGGCAAGAGTTGGCTCGAAGTGAGGGGGAACCATCATCCAGAGGTAAAGGAGAAGAAGAAGGAGAAGACTGAAGGGAGGGTGGGTGGGAGACAGAAGAAGGGAAGAAGATGGGGGAGAAGGCAGAAAGGATCTGGAAATCACACAAGATGAAAAAGCAAACCCCCAATTCACCTACACACGCGAGCTGAAGACCGAAAGGGATCGGTTAATTATCTTGTCAATTTTATTTTAGGTAATCATTCAGTCTATCAGAGCGATTACGTGAGCTGAATAGGAATCCAAATATTTCTCAACCGACTGTCCCGTACAGAAAGCCGGTAATCAGTTGAGAAAATATCGGATATGGCTCCAGCCTAAGATGCGGGTCACTCTCTCGCTCATCCAAACCATACAAGGAGGGGGTTACTCTCCCCAAGACAGATTTTTTAATTCGGTGTCTTTTAGGTCAAGTGTGATTAGCAGTCCTGATTTTATTGTTTTTCTTTTTAGGTATTTTTCAAATAAAAACAAACGCCTAACGAATTTTCCGATATCCTTTTTATTCCTAAGTCCAGAAAACAGAGGGAGGAATACGGAAAAGCCGATGCGCGATGAAATCTATGAATGCATGCACGAGATAGAAGGCGTACCTTGCCCCAGCAGTCTACATGCAATATGATCCGCGCAAAATTTAAACTAATCTATATGAATGCAATGCAAGAACCGTCCTAGACAGAAACTTCTATTATCGTGAAGCACAGATTTATTTGTCTAAGTCCAAGCGAGTTCTATAGGAACAGATATTTTATTAGGGGCTTTGGACCTAATGCTACCTGGCTCAATCAAATAGAAACCTAAATCTAGGGGCTCAAGCACAAAAATCCACGTGAAACAAAATAAAATAAAGCGATAAAAACAAAACACGGTGAGGTCCCCCAAGTGCACCGGCACTTGACGAAACAGACCCCGAAAAAGTTAAGTGTCCAAAGTCCTAGAAATTATTACAACTTATTACAAGAATGATAATGGAATAAAATGCTAAAAGTCCACAAAGGATCTTCCAAATCTTCTGTTCCTCTTCTCCTACGCTCTCCTGCGGCTCGATGGAGAAACAAGTCGCCTCCGCTTTGCTCGGGTGCGCCGGCGCTCCTAGGAATGCCGCCCTCGCTCGTCGGGCCCTCGCAAGAAAGAGAGAAACAAAAGATATGTCAGATCATCGTTATGCAAAATATATCA
The DNA here is from genome assembly GCA_037367405.1 of Ottelia alismoides. NCBI lineage: Eukaryota > Viridiplantae > Streptophyta > Magnoliopsida > Alismatales > Hydrocharitaceae > Ottelia > Ottelia alismoides. The sequence continues at coordinate 807,115 of JAZKJV010001014.1, read as the reverse complement.
AATAAAATGAAACAAAAAATCAAACAAGTAAAGAAAAACAAGTATATACACAAATCAAGAGCAGAAGGCAAAGAGGACCTAACTACCCTCGCCGTGCCTCCCCGGCAACGGCGCCATTTTGATTAGCCGATTATCATCACTTGGGTTTTAGTTATTAATAGAGAATGTCGTTGTACCCAAAGAAAAATCAACTGAATCAAACAATTATTCAATCCAATCAAAGCAACAAGAGAAAACGATGGATTTTTTTTTGCTATTTAATTATTATCCTGGTATAGCTCCCAGGGTCGAACTCAAGGAGGCAACAGTTATTAAGCAAGGGTTATTTAATTCAAAGACAAGCAATGAAATAAAAGAGGGGGTCTAAGCAAGCTACTCTTGGGGTTTTGTGAATATAATTTTTATATGTTTTCTGATTTTGAAATTTTTAGTGATTAAAAATTTTTATATTTATTTTTTTTAATTTTTCAAACAAAGAAAATGAAAAACATATAAAGACAGAAACAAATTGAATGATAACAGAATCAGAGAATTCACGAGGCCAATCTACAAAATGATAAAGCAATCACGTGATTGTCATGCATAGATGGTAATTGACCTTAAAGTTCTAGTGGGATAATGCATACGTGATCTACAGAATGAGGACCAACATGATAATTGCAGAGAAATATTCCTTGCTTTTATTAATTATCCTCCAACTTCTAGTGGGATATTGCAATTAATCCTAGCAAAGTCTGTGAATACTTCACGTGATGGATAATACTAAAATGTTACTAGATTGAAAGCTAAGGAATCTTCTGCAAATATTTCACAAGCAACTCAGGTCCGAAATGAAGTATTTAAAGTAACATATCAAATTTATGCAATTTTACCAAATATAATCTCCCGTGCGCACAACGCACATGCAGTCTGTTGGGGATTAAGCGGTGGATTGTTTTAGATGGACGGTTGCTGCTCGCTCAGTTCTTCCCCGAAATCTTCGGCCGTCGGTGATGGTTCTATATACTGCGACGGTAGGCGGCGATACCCAAATTCTGATGAGATCTGAAGCGCGGAGGATTTGAAGGGTCCAGATGATGCGGAATTGATTCGAGAAAAATCTCGATCTCGAAGGCACTTCACGGTTGGTCTATTCTGATCTCTTGTCCAGCCTTTGCTTTTGATGTTGTTGCGCGTGTGCCCCTTCACGAATATGCTGCCATTGATTGCTATGGTTTTAACCTCCAGGTCATTGATTTGGTTTTCAATGATAATGGACGGATTCCAGTGAATGATCTGCACGGATCCCAAATTAGAATCAACCTTACGAATTCAAATGAATGTAGCAAAAAGTTTTAATAAAGAAATCCCAATCTCCTGTGAATCGTATTGGCTGGAATTGATAGTTGGTTTTAGCGTCAGATGCCCAATCGAATTCTCTATCTAATTGTTGCTCCTTGAAGTGCTCGATCAGGACAGAAATATCTGAAATTGTTCTTTGCGATCTGGAATGCAGTGGTCTCTTGATCTTAGATGGATATGTAGATTCACAGTTCCGTGTTCTTCTTCTCGTCTCTAGATCGTCAGCCTGCAAGAGATGAATATGACTCGAGGCTCTTGAACCTCGGTCCAAAACATGAATAGGAAAGGTGAATGAAAGGAGCTCCTGGGTTGCGGGGGATGAGCTCCAATGATCCCGCGATCGGATCTGGAAGGTATGGAAGGTAGAAGGAGAATACGAAGGGGATTGAAGATGAAATGGATAGGTGACGAATCGATCGAATCGGTTTCAGCAACAAATAGAGATTATGGATCTACGGCTACTGAGATTAATCAAAAATTGAGCAAAATCAGAACGAAACAAATCTAAGATTACCTAAATGGAGTGGATTGCCTGGGCTGAAGCTCCGAGAAGCTTCGGGTCGTTGCCTCGACGGCTCGGCGGTGCCGGAGGCTCAAGCTCACGCAAGGCGGAGCACGACGACGGAACGCCGGATCAGAGGCCCTCACGTCCTCTCCTCACTGCAACGAAGGTCGGCTGTCACTCACGAAGATCGGAGCTCCTTGGAGATGGAGAAAATGGCCAAAGATGGGAGGAGGAAGAAGATGGGGGTTTATTTATAAGATGAGAAATGTCCGATTTCGAATGAAAATTCGGCGCGCAAAACGAGGCGGGAGTTTTGAAAATTTATATGGGCGAAAATGAGAATCCAGCGCAGGATGGCCCTTAGCCTTCCTGATTGAGCCTTCGGTCTAACTGAGGGTTGTGAAATCTTTATTTTGGCGAAGAAATCAAATCGATCCGAGCAACGATCCACTCTAGAAAATTCGGAGAAAACGCCTCGACGGGCAGTTTATTTGTGCTGAATGGAGGAAAAAGATGAAATAGGGAAAAGGACGAAACCGCAGATTAAATAAGAGATAAATAAATAAATAGATAAATAAATGGTTTTAAATTACAAAATAATGAAAATAAATAATGTTAATAATTTATTAAATAATTTTATGGTGATTTTTAATAAATAAAATTAATTAATTAAATAAGGTAAAATAAATAAGAACCTTTATTAATAGGTATAAAATACCTATGTGAAACATACTTTATTTTATTTTTGATTATTTTCATATTTTATAATTTTTATTTTTATTTTATACAATTAAAATAAATATATACAAAACATTTAAAAATACAATATGTGCACAAATAAATAAGAAAATAAATAAATACAAATATATACAATATATATATACAAGTATACCAATAAGGTCCCAAAACCTACTTTTTGCATATTAACTCTGATTTTAGTGAAACCACTTTTATTTGATAGATATTTTTACAAAATGAACTTTAAAAGTGAGTACACTCAAATTGAAGTTCATACGGCCGAGTTATGAGGTTTGGAAGTTAGGCTTTACGGCTTTTAGATTCTGAGATTTATTGGTATTTATTCACATTTATTTTTAAGTTATATTTTTGTATTTTTCTAGTGATTTTTATGAACATTTCAGAAAAAGAATTAAGTTATTTGGAATTATAAATAAATAGATAAAAAATAAAGAAGTTTTATATACATAATGTACATATATACAAAGGGGTCCAAACGCCAAAACTCACACCTCTTATTTCATGATTTTTTTGGTATTTTTAATAAATAGTATTAATTATAAAATGAAGTTTAAAAGTGAGTTTGGTCAATTTGGATTTTTCTATAAATAGTTATGAACCTGGGAAGTTGGACTTTTAGGCTTTTTAGGTTCATTGTATTTATTTATTGGTTAAATAATTTTTCTGATATTTTTATAAATTAGTATACATTATTACACACAACTTTCAAGAAGGAAATATTTTTATTTTAGGTTATTTTATTGATAAATAAAATATGTGAAAAATATGTACAAGGTGGAAAATGATGAATATGTACAAGTGAGATTTGGTTTTCTTGATTTTTATAAGTTATAGACCCTATCTCCCCCTACTTTATTCATGGTCGATCAGGTCAATTCTTGACCTGCTCTCGGGGTTCGGGTCAGTCTGCATTTATTCCATAAATACATCCTTCTTTATTTCTTTTCTTTTTCTTTTCTTCTTTATTCTTTTATTTTGGTTAAAAAGAATGATAAATATACAGTATTAACAAATACATGATGAATGATAAATAATGAGAATTAATGAATATGTACATGTGTTTTACTAAGGATTTTAGCTAAAATAAAAGAATAAAGATGATGAATCATGGATTTATCACCGATCGTCTGCGCGTGGATCTCCGTCTCCTTCGGTGCGCCTCGCTCATGAAGAAGATGACGGATCTCGTGTGTTGAGATCAGGAGATCCGTCGCTTGGATCATCAACATGGATTGTGAGAAGCATGCGGTTCATCCCCGCGCTCGCAAGTGTCTCCTCCGTCGGATCAGACTTGAGACAGGAGGTCTCTTCGTTTAGAGACTCGATCGCAACCACGCTTCAAGAGGTAATCCTATTACTTGTTTGTGGTTTAGACGAAATGATCCGAGAAGTGTTCTTGGATCATGTGGTTTCGTCGCATGAAAATTTTTTAAATTCCGCTGCATCGAGCAACTAGTGCGACTAGTCGCTCCTCATCGTATTCGATACAAAGCTCATGCTTTCGTGATGCGCTTGAGGATTCTAACCATATCCTTCAAGTGGTATCAGAACCAGGTTGACGGTTTCGAATAGTGATTCGCTAACCGAGGACGACTTGGGTTCGTTAAGGTCGTGAAAGTTTTCATCGCATTTGATTTCGCAGATCTGTTTAGTAAATAAATTCGGCACTGTTTAAATTGTTTAAACACGAATTTAATACTTGGATTTTGTTCCCCATTAAATAAGAAAACCATAGGATCTGAGTTTGCGTAAATCGGATTTTGTATGCTCTAGATATGGCAGTTTTAATGAACATGTGTTCACTGTTACGGGAACTGCGAATCTTAACGTAATTAAAGAGTTAATTACTATTTAGAGACACCTCGAAATACGTGCAAATCACATAGGTTCTATTGTAAATCAAGTTAACAAACTATGGAAACTTACTTTGCTTAATTTGGATTTAAATTGATTGAGATATGCTAATTTAAGTAAGTAGGGGTCACTACTGAAATTACTTTCCTAATCAAGAACCATGTGATTGTCAATTAGTGAAATTAATTGTTAATTTCATGAAATAATTATGGAAAATATTTGAGAAATATTGGAATATGATTATTTCCTTAATTGACTTGACCTCAACCAATTAATTGATTAGATTTGATCTAGATCATAATTGGAAACACAATCATCAAACTCCTTGCTTGAATAGGATTGGGAATTTGTCTAGCAAATTTCCTTATAATCAAAATTGTTTTGATTACTATATGGTATAATTTTGGTTGAAGAACCGATGATCATCTCAAGTACAAATTAATCAATTTGGCATTATCCTTTCCCGAGGCAGATATGGTGTCTAGTCGGGGATCGCTGGGGTAGCGGGTTACAACGTATACTGTCCGTCCCACTCCCGCCGGTACTGGCCATGATAGCGGGTAGGGCCGGGATAATGTCCGAGGGATTAAGATGTATTTTTATTATTAAAATACGAATTAATGCGTACTTTGAGAATAATACCATATATATTCAAGTAAGACAATCAAGTTTGATTGATTGAATTGGATTGATAATTAATTTAATATGATTAAGTTAATTATGCCCAATTAAAATACTCTAATATGATTGGAGTTAATAATTCCCTTGGAAGAATTAATTGTATGAATGTTATTCATAGTAATTAATTAAATTTGAATAAGAGATGGAGGATCACATAAGTAACATCCATGGTCTCCCGTCAAGGCGAAGGGTTTCGTCGCCAGATAGTATATGTGGGAGACGCCTGTCCGAAGTGACAGCTCCTGCATATGATCCATTTGGATCGGGCTCGTCGCTTCTCGAAAGAGTAAGGACGTATACGTAGTGACCCCAATATCGGGTCCTCATATTATTGGGGCGATATTGGATTGCGCATAGCGAGTTGTATTCCTGTTAACGGTTGGTTCAATTAATGACGGATCAACATCACCTTAGGGGTGGTGGGCCCGGGTGTTAAAGACCGAATTGGGAGATGCAAGTTGGACTTGCAAGGCGGAATGTGTTCCCGCTTCTTTTTATCCGAGTTGTAGGTTCTCATATTATTGGGATGCAACAAAGATAAGGAAGGAGATCCCAGATCTTGCTGAAATATGATGGTAGGTATATCTCTTACATTGAAAGTGATTAAGGGAATGGACTTTCAGTGTTGACAAGGCAAGACAACTTTGATATAAAAATTCCTAAATCAAAGTAAATTAAAATTTATATATACTTATGCAAATTTCTTATTTCAGATAATCCTTCATTAATCCCACTCAATATTATACTCAATAATAACCAGTAGAATATCATGGATTGGACCTTTTGATCCAGATATTATACTTGCAATTGGACACATAATGTATGTGGTTTCAATGTGCAAGTTTCCTCACAATAATGAGGAATGATAATTAAATAAGACAATAGGACTAAAACCCTAGGGTTTGTGTGTCTCTATAAGTCTTGATCTCATCGAATGTACTTTGGAAGTGACATGTCGATGATGATCGTAATTATCAAATAATCCTTGTAAAATCAATAAAGATTTTCTGGCATGCATATGTGCTCTTGACATTTAATCATGAATGGCATGGTTCTCTGCATCATGTAGAATGGTAGCTCTATAAGAGATGATGTATTCAAATTGTTTGAGTACCTACCTGAACCTATGTTTTAAGAGTTTAGATGGATGTAGACATGATGAGTGTCATCAATCTACTATCTATACTCTAGTCATTCATGAAGCTTCATAATATTCATATTGTATGAACTTAAATGAAGCTTGTATAAATGTTGAAATACTCTTATATTGAAATTTTTGATTTTAACATAAGAGATCCTTGGTCTTGAGCAATAGTTGCTATAGACAAAGGGAGCGCAGTGGAAGCATGGGTTGGACCCAAGTAAGAGGTATAGTCAAAGAGTTGACTGTACTTCTGTGGCTTCCATATGACATCCAAAGAGTTGGATGAATGTCAATACTGCAATAAGTTGATGTGTTGATAGTATGACTATCAAATCTATCTAGAATCCTTAGAAAAAGGAATCAGATAGTACATCAGAATAATCTACATATAATCATTACTTGATAAGATAAAGTCTAATAATTGTATCTCAATCTTCTAATCACACTTGCAATTGGTTGCATATGTATTAGAAATTTGATCTTAAGGTTTATTGGTCATCCATGTTGAAAGTGATGCAAGTGTTGCAACAATTTCCATGAGATCAATAGACTTCATATTTTCAGTGGGAGCCCTTAGTCTTAGAGAATGTCTCTGTGACCTAGATATTAGAATACACTCATTGTTTATTTCTAAAATTGTTGGATATAAACATGAATTCTGTAATAAATCTATCATAAAGAGTTATGATGGAGATATTTCAGATAGTAATCTAGAAACTAGTGGACTCTACTAAAATAGAAAATTAATGAATGGTTCATTAAGATTTCTAATACTGAAAATTAAACCTTTAAAGATCAATAGGAGGATAAAAGATCATTTGACAATGATCTGGCATCAAGTTTTGGACATATGTCTGTTGATGAGATCAATGGACTAGTAAGACATGAATCTTTAGATTGTCTAAAGATTCAAATCTCACATACTAGTGAATATTGTATTCAAAGAAAAATGTCCAATACACCTTTCTTTGGGAAAGATGTAAGATGTTAAGGTATTCAAGATCTCATACATATTGATGTATGTGAATCATCTATATCAGAATAAACATTATCGATATGTGATATCTATTAGTGATTATTTGTGATATGAAATTTCTTCTCTTCACTTAGAAAACTTTGAAATGTTCAAAGATTTCGCAATTTTGGTTTAGAATCAAAGTTTGAAGGAAGATGAAATGAATTTGATCTAACCAAGGTAGTTGTACCTATTAGATGAATTCAAGAAATACTTTATGGAGATATGAATATCATTCCTATCTCAATCCTCCTAATGAACCTTAACTCAATGGAGTTGTAGGGAGATACAATTGATCATGTGTGACATGATTTAATCAATGATTAATCCTAGCATAATTATCTCTTAGTTTCCAAGGTATATATGTAGTAGAGACTACATTATAAGATTCCATGCATGTAAGCTGGAATCTAGCACTAAAGAGTGCTACTTCATTAGGAAAATAAAGGATGGTATTGTATACCTACTTTATGACCTTGAGATTCTTAAAGGATCTCATCTCTGAGAATGTGATTCTTAGATGATGACTCTCTTAAGAATCAAGATAAAATGAAGTGAAGGAACTCATTTAATCTTGAGAAGATAATGAGGCTCCTGAAATTGGAAACTAAAAGGACAATTAAAGATGAAACACTAATACCTCTTCAAATAAGTTTGAGGATGTATTCCATGTGAAAATGACCAGACTTCATGTTATGAAGCTCCAGAGGATCATGATGTTAGAAATAAAAGTCTAATGTAGACTTCATATACAAGTGTTGTATATGGACCCTCGAGGATCCACCCATATGGGTAAGACCCATTAAGGTGTAAATGGATCTTCAAGAGAAAAGAGGGAACCTGATGAGAAGGTAGAGACCTTCAAAATACGATTCGTAGTCATGAGCTACACACCGAAGAGAAGACATCGCTTGCGATGACACTTGCTCTCCAGTGACCTTGCTTTAACCCATCATAATATTGCTAACTATAGCTACACAACTTGACTATGACATCTTCATGATGTAAGTCAAGATTGCATTCCTCTATGAATACTTCTCTGAGGATATTCATATGAAGTAGCCCCAGGGCTTCATGATTGAGGAAAGCAAGGTGTGCAAGCTAAAGAACTCCGTCTTTGGACACAAATAAGTTTCTTGTAGTTGGAACATAAGATTTGATGAAATTATAAATGTTATGATTTCAAATAGAATCTTGATGAACTATGTGAAGCTTAGTGGGAGTGCCATTGTGTTCATAGTGCTAAATGTAGATATTATCCTGATCATTTGGAATGATCTAAAGATGATAATAATAAGTGTTTTATAATCTGGTTATCCCATACCTTGAGATATGATCTCAAGGATACCTCTTAGATCTTAGTTCCGAAGTCGTTAAGAAGTAAAGAGAAGAGGGTATTGGGATCGCCACATTAGTAGTGCACCTTGGACTTATTCCAATTTCTGAAAAAATCTAAGAAAGGCTTCCTTCCCTTAGGATATGGTACTGACCTATCTAAAGGGATAGCACCTCAAAAAGTTGAGGATGTGAATACAAACTGTTTGCACTTGTGCATCAGTTACGAGAAGCTGAGTGTATGCTGAATGTGTACGAATACCAGATGACTGCCATGCAGTGGGAGTAGTAAACTGTTACTAGTCCTACTATGGAGATAAAATACTTGATTGCAGTAATAACAAAATCTTCATAGATGATAAGATAGTCTTATCTTCAAGTACTTAAGACTTTATAGATAGTGATCTAAAAGGTCTTAACTTTGGATACCTCTAGAGATAGTGATCTCCAAGGATAAAGGTATTCTGATAAGGATTATGGAAATACTGGTTATAACAATTTAATAAGATGTAGTGTCAATGACACTATGACCGACAAAAATTGAGTATTGGTTGCATAAGATGCAACATTCGTATTGGATGCGAGTATTGTTACTAGGGGATATGCAAGTACCGTAAAAGAACTTGACATAGTCTCTTGGGAACAGAGTGACTAATCAGCTTACCTAGCTATTTTATAAATAGCCTATGATTGTCACATGAGTGTGGGTTTAAATGATTAGCCCATTAATGGCTCTTTGGGCTAGTGGGAAATTGTTGGACATGCGAGCCCACGGCGAGCCATTATGCAATAATTGTTATTGCGAATATCATTCCCTGATCTGAAATGAAGAATAGATAATTTGCATAATAGGTCCTTTAGTACAATTAGGGTTATGTACCATGGCCATCTTAATGATCATACAGTTGTTGATTCAGTTATTGAATCATAGAGGCTGGTGCTTAGATGAATATCTAATGAGTTAGATTGAGGACTCGTCAAGCACCGTCAAATGATTATTAAGAGATGATCTCCAGCCAGAGTAGGAGATGGCAATCCTATCTCAGTTAGGCTGATATCTGACCGACCTCTTGATACAGGTCCTCTGCATAAGAATAGAAATTCGGAGGTGTCAGATTAGTTAGGTCAAAGAGTTGACTTAACGAGATCGAGATAACCAAAGTCTTATATCGTATGATGTCACGATACAAGCACACATCCTCTGACCGGAGACAGATGTGTTACTATATGTTTGAGTATGTACATTTGGCAGACCAATAGGTTGATGATCTAATCAAGGTCTATACACCGGCGCGCTGGTGTGCATATAAGGGCATATGAGTAATACGATCTCTCAAAGGGATCATACAGGTTCAGTTACTGAACCGGAAGACATGAGCTCACTCATGAGATATTGGGAAGAATCAAATTCCATGCGCATGGTCGTCTCGCTTTGGAAGCTTGACTGAATTTGTAGGTTTGATATATACTTTTGGAAAGTATATGATCAAGACCTAGGTATGATATATGCTTTTGGAAAGTATATGATCGATACCGACTCCTAATGATCGAATGAGAAACTTACTGATAGAACCCTGAAGTAGACAGTGTAAAGTTGATCTAATACTTCGGGTTTATTCTAAGTCTTCCAGTATGCAGGATGTACAGGTGTTAGGAATACCTGAGGGCGATATGATCATAAACGGTTGTATAACCATGACGCTTCCATTCCTAGGGAGTGATGAAACGGGTCTGGATTTTAGTGACTCCTCTCAGTAGAGAAGTAATCTGATCTTAGTCCAAATGTTGGACATTGATCTGAATGTGATTCAGATTCAATGAGAAGATTAGATTTGCGGTCTTGATTTAATCAAGCATCTATGGGAGGCCCGAGATCTGGATTTGAGATGTGATCTCAATATCCATGTCACTATACGTGGAACAATACAATCGCCCTGTCCTTATCTCCAAGTATCTGCGGAGAAAGCGCATTGTCCTTGAAAGAGTTCATGGATAATTCTATTGTTGATATATGTATCCGAGCATTGAGAAAATGTATAATTAAATGTGATTTAATTATCATGATTAATATGAATTCGATTCATATTATATAGAGAGTTGTCTTAGATAATTAAATATGATTTGATTATCAAAGATGTAAATAATGTGAATATGATTTATGTTATTTGAGAACAAGAGAATAGAGATCCAAGATGAGATTAAACATGATTTAATTATCATGGATATGAATAATGTGGATAGCAATATCTATATTAGTCATATATATTATAAATGTGATTTATAATATATAAGAGAGAGCTATTTGTAATTTACATTTGTTAATTAAATGTTAATGTGAATTGGATTCACATTGGACATTGAATTGAAAATGTAATTTATATTTTGTTTTGTGTTGTGAATATGATTCACAAATTTTTCAATGGCAAGATTGCAATGTCTGCAAAATAATTGTGAATTAATTTTGTAGAATAATTTGCAACAAAAGTTGTTGCAAATAATGGAGATTACATAAAAGATGAAATAGCCACCTTCCTAATGGAGGAGGGTGGACGGCCGCCACTTCCATTAGGAAAGGGAGGCCGTCCCCCCTCTCCACATGGAAGGAGGCTTTCTCTCCTTTCATTATCTCCATGTATTGATGATTTAATTTTGTGATTAAATTGTGTTGATTTATCAACATATATTTAATTTAAATTAAATTAATTGTTGTTGGTTTTACCAACACAAATCTAAGCCATTAAAAGAAACACAATCAATGAGAGCCATTGGATTTGTGTTGTCCCATGGATTGAGATCCATGGATCCCAAAACCCTATAAATAGAGAGGCATACCATGCTCTCTATTTTACACATAATGCTTGAGAAGCATCTCTCTCTCTTTCTCTCTAGACGTCAGCCCTATCTCTCCCTCTCATGGCCGTCCACCATGGATGCCATGGAGAGGTTCTCCATCGTCGCAGCATCTTGTTATGCTGCCTGATCGTCTGCTCATGGATCTCCGTCTCCTTCGGTGCGCCTCACTCGTGAAGAAGATGACGGATCTCGTGTGTTGAGATCAGGAGATCCGCCGCTTGGATCATCAACATGGATTGTGCGAAGCACGCGGTTCAACCCCACGCTCGCAAGCGTCTCCTCCGTCGGATCGGACTTGAGACAGGAGGTCTCTTCGTTTAGAGACTCGATCGCAACCACGCTTCAAGAGGTAATCCTATCACTTGTTTGTGGTTTAGACGAAACGATCCGAGAAGTGTTCTTGAATCATGTGTTTTCGTCGCATGAAAATTTTTTAAATTCCGCTGCATCGAGCAGCTAGTGCGACTAGTCGCTCCTCGTCGTATTCGATACAAAGCTCACGCTTCCGTGATGCGTTTGAGGATTCTAACCATATCATTCACTGTCCTCATGCTCAACACCGCAAACCGATCTCATATTCCTCAAGAAAGTTGCGCAATCCTGAATCTGTAGCCACGCAATATTGGCCCTATCCCACACCTCTGCAGAGTACTGACACACAAAGAACAAGTGGTCCGCGTCCTCTACAGCCACACCACATCGGTCACAATATACATCCTCCACGCCCGACAAAATACCCCGACGATCCTTCGAGAGAGTTCTCCCCAGCCTAAACAACCATAGGAATACCTTGATCCGATTCGGCACTTTACACGTCCAAATCATCCTCGTGTAGACCCTCAACTCATCTTCCTCAGCTACCCCATCGTCCACTAGAAATCGATACGCTTTCTTAACCGTAAATTTTCCATCTCCCCACACCAAATGATCCCTGCTCGTGGATGGCCCCATGCTCTGCAACAGCTCAGTCTGAAGCGCCAGGAAATCCTCCACCCTCTGATCAGATAAAGCCGAAGAGAAGATCGGAGACCACGTCCCATTGTTCCACACCTGCCACACCAAAACTGCGTTGTCGCCCGCCAATTTCATTAGACGTGGGTATTTCTCTCCCAATTTTCCATCACCCGTCCAATCATCCAACCAAAAGCGGAAACCTGCACCGTCCCCGAGCACTGGCCGTAACTTGGATGAAATATCTGACACCACTGCAGTAATCCCCTTCCACAGCGACGACGACAACCAACCCGGAGCAACATCTAGTGATACATTTGCCCCATATATCTTTCTCAGCAACCGACAGACCAAATCTTCTGACGTGCCCCATAGCCGCACCACCCATTTTGCCATAAAAGCCTTATTCATCTCCTCCACCCGCAACACTCCCAGTCCACCCTTCTGTTTCGAGGTCGTCACCTTGGCCCAATCTACGAGGTGAATGCCTTTCCTGCTCTGTCGACCATCCGTCCAAAAGAATCTTCTCATCAATGCTTCAATCTTATTTCGATCCCCTGCAGGCAACGATCTCGTGGAGCAAAAGAAGATGGGGATTGCGGAGAGAACATGCTTCAATAATACCAGCTTCCCCCCCTTAGAGAGCAAAGTCCCCTTCCAACCCGCCAGCCTTGCTTCCAATCTTTCCAACAAAATCCTCCAGTCACCCGCCTTCGGCCTTCCGGCCACAAGAGGAAGCCCCAAGTAAGTAATCGGTAAGGTCGAAGTCGAGCGTCCCAGCATCTCTGAGATGTAAACATTATTCATTAGGGCGATAATGAGGTAGTGGATAATAATCTGTATTTATTTATATATAATTAACATATCACGCATTTTTTCACGCTCCCCATGAAAAGATGTAGTTTTTCTACGCAGTGAGATATTTGTGCAGTATTTAACAGATTAAAGAGGTAATTCATATCACGTTTGTATTGCTTTCACCAGGTAATAAGCAGCACAGACAACCAATATCTGTAGGTTACGTTCTTTTGTTCCATTTCTAAATTATCTTGCACTGTCAATCATTGATCAGGGGAGCAGTTACTCAAGAAGCAGCTAGTTTTTTTTAGAAAAAGACCAGGATTTCATTCATCTATCCAAAACGAGAAACTGAAGAGCTACAAATAGGCTCCCAAAGAGAGCGAGCAAACCTGAATCAGTGATAACAAAAAGCTGATCAAAAGGCACACAAGATAAAATTTTCTTTCCTTTTCCCGAGTTCTCCGCCATTTTCTTTAGGAAATGGAAAAGGCGACAGTGTAGAAAGACATCTAGCAACCCTAAGATCATGTTCTGTTGGAGGGTTAACTCGGGATTTATCCTCCCAAAACCCGCATTTTCTCTCACTTGGGGGTGCATTCCACATCTCTTTTTTATGCATTAAATAAATCATTTTTCTTTCATTTATTCCATCAAAAAATAATATATTATACCATCATATCATTTAAAAATTATACACTACTCAACTTCTACTCATTTTTTCAAACTTCAATACATTCATTCGCATCACAATAATTACTCACTTTTTCAAATCCTCTATGCAAACAACAAAACACAAAAACGACTTACCCTCCTCCAGCTTAACTCGGGCTAATCCGACAACCCAACACACCCTAAAGGAAACATCAAAGAAAGAGCAGTTTAAAGAACGCGCAAAATCAAAGAATGCAAACCGGGCACTGAATAGAAAAATTAGGTCTAATTTCCAATGCAAAACCCAACTGAGCCTGCCTATAGTAGACTCCTTCTTAAGAGCTCAATGGAGATAGAAATCCCCTCGTAGGCGTACGAGCAACGGGCTTTCCAAATAGTCCACCAGATACTAGTATATCTTGCCACATCAAACAAATTTAACCTGTTATTTTCACATTAATCAAGGTTAGAAATGGAATCGAAACGATATTTGAAATTAGACTTTAACCCACATCTCCTGAAAATGTAGCGAGTAATCAAACAATCATTAAAACGGTGTTCCCCATGATTCTTACAAAGGTGACATCGATTCACCGAGGTGAGATCTTTGAGTGAGAATTTTATGGCGAGACAATCGATTCGCGTGGGAGAAGCCTAAATAATTTAAAGGAAAGGTTCCCTCGGTCCAACCAGATAAGGATCTCACACGGAAAATTTCATGTGAAGAGAGGTTTAAACCATAGAATGTAGATTTTTCCTTGTTAATTGCAAGGCCCGATAAAACACTAAAGTTATATCTATGGTCGATAGAAAATTAAGTAAATCAGCCTCCTCATACTCAAGAAAGATAAGAAGATCATCTGCAAATTGGATGTTGGTAACCATAGCCTCAGTACTCTTTTTGAAAAGACTCCTACTTGTAAGTTTGGCAAGCATAGCATCCATAACTGAAACTAATGAACAAACAATAGGGGGGAGATAAGGTCCCAATGCACACCACGCTCGGGCTGGAGATACCTAGGTTTGAGCACCGGGCCGGATCGAGTCAGGTTTGAGTTGGCCATGTCCAAGCATATTTAAGTATATAGGCTATAGGTGGGGCTTAGGTCCATTTTATTTTTAAATTCCAGGCCCAAGCCCATACCCGACCAAAAAAATGGGTCGGGTTTGGATCGGGCCTGGCTAATTTATCACATGTGTATACCAATATCATGCGTTCCATTCTTCTTATATTTGTCTGGTTGTTTCTTATACACACGTGCGTGTTTAAGAATTTAAGTGCGCTAACTAATTCGTGATTCTGACATTAGTTCTATGTTGGAAACAGAAATGTGGTAGAAAAAATGATGACTTAAACTATCGTTCATTTCACTACACATAGCGGGCACTATGACCTAATACATATTGATTACTTACAGTTGTACATGCTCTAACACTTGAAGATACAGATTCCATTCTTGCGTATTAATGTAATAATCTTGCATATTAATGTAATAATGTCCTCAATCAACGCTAATGAATATGATTATTAATGGATCTAAGCATTTATTCTACATTCAAAATAAGGATATGAAAGTTAAAATATGGTAGGGTTAGTAATTTGGGTTTGGGCCTTAGAATGGGCTGGGTTATCAGGCTTGCAGGTTTGGACATTCTCGGGCTTGAATCCGGTCTGATAATCAATATGGGCTCATTTTTGGACCCGCGGCCCGTCCACTAAATGTCGGATTTGGGTTTGTGTCAGGTTATGTCGATCAGATTATGGGTCGGGTCGGGCAGCACAGACGCACAGCCCTAGAGATATCCCATGAATAACAATTTACCTTAAAAGAAACTCTGATCGTAGGGATTTGATCCAAGAAACAAAATGCTCCGGGTATGAGGTCGCTTCAAGAACCTCGATTATAAAGGGCCAATGTAAAATACCAAAAGCCTTACGGAAGTCTATCTTAAGCACAAGGGCTTTGGTTCCCATACGATCCCAATCATTGAGGATATTACAAGTGACGATGAAGGCATCGGTCGCTGGCGGATTTTTGAGGAATGCACATTGAGAGAGAGGAATCGTGTCACTTAAGATCGAAGCTCATCTATTTGCCATCACCTTTAAATGATTTGCAATGACGCAAATCGGCATATTTATGAGTAATGGGACGATAATGTGCAATCTCTTTGCAAGGGTCCCTTGGTTAAAAATCAAGACGACTAAAGCTTTCGGGCCATCAAAGTTTGTCTTGTCAAAATCTGAAGCAAATCTATGAAGTCTTTTGATAATAGGCAAACAAGCAGAAAAAAAACTCAACAATAACACCATCCGGATCCAGGGCCTTGTCTCGTTTGAAAGATCTAATTTGTTGCCTTTTCGGATGTTCCTGACTTAGGGCTAATGTTGTTAGTTGGGGATCTCATTTGTGTTATCATATGACCAAATTACCCCTCGCTACATCTCTCCTCTTTCCCCCTTTTTCCCACCATTCCACTTCAAGTAGGAGCATGGCCACATCTCTCCTCGCCGTGGCATCTCCTATCCCTCGCGACACTCTCACTCCCACCACTCTCCCTGCTCCATTGCAACGCCACCAACAACCTCCTCCTCAATACCTATGGTTCCTTCAACGATCACTCCACTTGTGTAGACACCCGCGTCCTCTGCCCCACCATAACGTGAGCTCATCGTCGTTGTTGCCATCACGACACACGACAACCTCTTTGTCCCTGTGGTCTGTGGCTTCTCCATCGAGGTCGATGCGGTGACACTTACGGTCACTGCTAACGTCGGAGCAGGGCTGAGAGAGTTGATCGATAAGGTGGAGGCCATGGGGCTTAGCCTTGTGGCAGCACCGTACTGGGAGGGAGGGATCATGGCCGATGTGATGAGCACGGCGAACTCTTGGTGGGGGAGGGGAGTGGCGTTGCACAACCACATGGTGGCGGTGAGCGTGGTGATGCCCATCGGAAAGGAACGTGAAGGTTGTGAGGGTGATCACCGGAGAGGAGCTCTTTCATGCGGTGAGGGTGTCGCTCAACCTCGTTGGCATCATCTCCAATGTTCTTGTACCAAAGGTAATGATCCCCTTGATGTGCTCCTGTGTGAGTTGGAACCCAAGTTCAGGGTCCCTCTTTAGACAAAGGAGAGTTCTGGCGAAACAGATCTCTTGATCATTCCCGTCATCTTTAGCATCATCACAACCCAAGCTATTCTCCTCGAGCTCATTTTTACAAGCGCGTCCAAGCCACGGAAACATTGATCGAGCTTGGCCTCCATGTCCGTGAACACTGATCCATCTGAAGGAAGGGAAGAAATCTCCGAAACAGAATCACGAGATTAAATCCATGGCCTCCATGATGAGCTTCTGGGAGACTAAGAACCTCTTCTCGAACACCTCTGTACACAACACGTTGTATACGAAGTTGAACACGTCTCGCTGACATTCATGAGACCAGAACGAGAGAGGTGTGATATTTGAGTCATGAGGAGGTCGACCTCCTCTCAACGAAATGGGGAGGGTTAAAAAAACACCTCGATAGGCGAGGGGTAATTTGGTCATCTGATAACACAAATGAGATCCCTAACACGTTGGGGCCTTTACCGTGAAACAAAACTTGAGTCTCCTACTCGTTACAATATAAAGATCAGACCCTAAATTGGGAATTGACGTAAAGTTAAGTTGAGCCCCTTTTTGTAATTTACTCATTTTAAAATACAAGTACGACATTGAAATTGAGTATATAGTTTAGAGACTTTTGTATAATTTACTCTATTTTATTCTTCGTATTTTTCTACTATTTGTATTTCTATTATTTCCTTTATATTTTATAATTAATAAATAAAAAGTAAATACAAATTTCAAAAGTTTAAATTAAGGTATCTTCACATAAATATATTAATTCTCCCCTTAATGCTTACTAAGTTTACAAGAGTGCCATTCTTCTTCTTCCTTCTCTCCCCCCTTTCCTCCTCCGTCAACTTTCTCGCATCCATTGCCACACACAACACCCTGCAATCATAGTCAATCCATCCAATTCACAATCAAATGCATCATTTCTCATTCGATCTAATCCCTTTCACTCAGATGAGTCAAAGGATCAGGACTCCTCTTAGGATCCTTATTCCCTCCTCACAAATTTCAAGACGAGTGTTGGAAATTCTCACAAAAGTTTACTGAATTGAAGTCGAAAGATTCTGAATGTAGGTATGGTACCAAATATATATTTGGCAATGGGGAAGCCCTTTTTTCCTTGGTGTCCCAGCAAACTATGAAACTTCCATCGGTTTGGCTATCCCTTGACCTATTTAAGAAAACTAAAAGTAAATACCGCACATTAAGATGAGCAATTAACTTGAGAGCACTAAATCAAACAGGGCAAAGGCCTTGAGTTCATGATCATTTTCACCTTCTACCTCAACCAATAAAGATTGGTAGCATACCTTTTGGGGCACTCCTCTCTCCCAAAGAAAGTTGCCCATGGATGTGGCTTCTCACCTATTTTTCTTTATTAACAAAGAAAGCAGTTATTCTCAACTAAATTTTCCAATGACAAGTGACTTCTCATCAACAAGAAACTTATAGCTTCTTAGATAACATTAAAAGATAGAGTTTCCCGCTGGCATTTAGATGCATGCTTCGCAAAGTGAATGAAGAAACTTTATACCACTTTGTTCTTGAGTGCTCTTTCATAAATAAATTCTGAAATCGAGCTAGGCAGACGAAGCAGAGATTCACATTTGGCTCACTTTGTAGGATAACACGAATTGCGGATGGGTTAAGGAAACATGCATGTTAAAAGAAATTAGATGGATGATTATAGTTCTTTGGTTCATCAAAAAATCAAAACAATGAACAATAAATTATAAATATCTAGTTTTACTTTCTGAAGCAAGAAAGACCATCAACCTCCGTTAAATTTAAAAGCTGATATGTAGCATGTCAAACAAAAAAACATCAATTTCCATAAAAAAAATCACTGCATAGAGTAGATGGGATAACAAAGTACTAAAAAGCTCTTGGAACAAAAAAAGTCACGAAAACTATTGTCGATCAAACATGTTCGACAACAAATCTGCAAGAACATCACGTTGAGCTCAATCACCTTCCTCGATCACCTTGGTGCCGAGCCCCTTGAGTCCTTCAGGGGGGATCTCGGCAACAGTGACAAGAGAGTAGAGCTCCTCCTTGGCATCTTCCTCTTCGTTCCTCTTCCTCGAGATCCTGACCCGCACCCGCCTTGGCACGCTCCTTATTCCACGGCTCCAGATGTGCTTGTTGAGCTTGACATCAACCCTCACATCCGTCGTGCCCATGGCTTTCTGGGCAAACTTCCGGATCTCTTTGATGGCCTTGGGAGCCTTCTTCTTGAAGGTGCATCCATGGAGGCGCTTGTGGAGATTGATGGTGTACTCTTTGGAGACTACCTCCTCCTTCCGACCTTTGCCGCCCTTCTCCACCATCGTTCCCGCCGACTCCTCTCCCGAAAAACCCTAGTCTGCCGCCGCCGACTCCTCTGTCTACACAAACCCTAATTCGCCGTCCTATTCTGCTTGAAACCTTCTAAATGCCATCTATATGCAGGAGTTTACATAGGTGACACCATAATTGTTTTAATTGCATATATAACCCTGTAATTTGTCTTTCCTCTAGTTTACGTCATCCATATTTCTCGGTACAAGCTTACATAGGGATGCAAACGGTTACGGATATATCCGTATCCGATCCGTCACCGTATCCATTTTATACAGATTTTGATATCCGTATCCGTATCCGTATCCGTTTTAAAATCGATACGGATATGGATATCATTTTGATATCCGCAAACATCTGTATCAGTATCCGTATATCCGTTTTCGTATATAAATATAGTCATATATTTATTTTTAACCCTATATAATGTAATTCTATATCTTATTTTACCATATTTGTATAATTTTTATGATACGAACACGTTTGGTAAATTTATATCATGTGTTTCCCATCCAATTTGTATATATGTAAGTCGATTCTATAGAGTATTTCTAACATTACTCGTATGCGATCAATATCCGTTTTACATCCGTATCTATTTTTTAAGAATATGGAAAGATGATTTTAATATCCATCAATATCCGTATCCGCATCTGTATTCGTATTCAAAAACGGATAAGGATACGATAATACCTATATCCTAATCCGTATCCTTCCCATTTGCATCCCTAACCTCACATCTTTCCCATGCCGTCCTCGTCCTCGCCCCCTCCCAATAAGGCTGTCACACAAATTCCAACACAGCATACTTTACTGCAGACCTTATAAAATTAGTTGGACAAGAACCGTGAAGGGGAGTAATAAATCAGATAAATTAAATGCATATATGACAATCACATGAAATCAAATTCCTGTAATTGAGATTAACATTAATGATTTCTTTTAAGAAAAAAAAGTGAGACGTGAAGAAGACGCCTACCATGTAAAAATCTATATATATTCACGGTAACTTTCAAAAAATCAAAAAGTCTTTAAGAACTTAGGATACTCAATCATATCTTCCATATACATCCGTGCCCCGATGAAGATAGTACCATTTTGCGCAAGCCACATAGATCATAAGATAGTTGTCGCCCACACTTTGGTTGGACTATTACCACTCTCAAGAGCGTCGAGAGATCCCTTCCACAAGTCTTTGAACTGATATGATACCAGAACTTGATCCAAGACCTCCAGATGGTAGAAAGCCTTGTACGTCTTTCACATAGTCAAGTGCATGTCAACAAAGACCAATGGTCTGTATGACCAACCATATCGCTCTCAGCTGGCAATGCCTCCAGTAACAACAAAAGATATTTGAACTGTTGATCCGACAACTCAGATTAAACAGGAGGTGTCCACCTTCCACCAATCCACAAGCTCTAACGCGAACCTCGAGTCAGATGCCAGTGCATGCAGGCATGGAAAACGAACCTGCAACGATCCAAGTCCAGTCCAGCCATTTCCCAAAATCTGAAGCCACAACCATCACCTAAGATTGGCTTCAAGAGTGAAGCCACTCCGGCAACACAAAGCCAATCACCTTCCAGGATTTGAACAATAAATGTATCCCACCAACATGTACCAAAAGATCGAGGAAAATCGCGTAAATTGAGTGCAAACTCCTACAAAGCATATCTGACTCCCTCCCCAATTCGGCTCACCCATTTCGCCAGTAGGGCATGGTCATTACCTCCATACTGCGGATCTCCAGCCCACTATTTTCTTTCATCAATATCAGAGTTTTCTGTCCCACCAAAGGCATCCCCTACTTCTCCCTAGAGGACACTCAGAAGAACAATCTCATAATCTCATCTGATTTCCTTCTCTCCTCGGCAAACAAAAAGCGAGTTGAAAGGAAGAACACCAGGATGGTCGGCAAAACCACCTTCATTGGCATAAGGTTGTCTCCTTTAGATAGATAAATAACACATGATATTTCAGATTTTTTAAGGGATTTTGGCTTCGATATATAAACAAATAAACTATCACATGACATTTCATGTATCTCAATCCATTAACGCCAAAACACAGTAGATTTGTCAAATGGCGGTTGTGCAAAGTTTGGAATGACAACTTGAAGGATTGTAACATCTTTCTACTACTACTTTTTTAAAGAAAACGAGTCAAGGGTCATTCATCGATTTCATCATCAAGCAAATCGGAGTCAAGGATCTCCTTCCCTACGTCGCCATCGATGTTAAGTTCTCTAAATTTTATCACGACGCTTTACATGGTGTTAGGGAAGCAAATCTCTACGACAATCTCAAGTACAAGATCGACAACTCCAAAATCTTCCACTTGATCACTATAATAAAACATCATATGTTTCAAAGTAGGCATGGCCATTCAAGTTCTGCAACTTAGGTATTGCTCGCGATCCACTAGAGATCTCCTCCATTAGATCGATCGAGCATAGTGAATTCAACTTCTACAACAATAAGACGAGAGGGATCGATGCGATGTGATGAGATTGTCTTATAAAACCTCTTCGAGGACCTTTGTGGAATCAAGTACGCTACTTTTTATAAACTCTGCGATAGTGAACACATCCTAGAGCTCGTAACTAGTGGATCAACTCTTCCTTGTACATTGGTAGAGCTTCCTCAATTTCTGCATTATTCGAAGCATTCTATGACATCAGGCACATCGCTCGCTTCTTGAAGTGGTTCTACAGAGGAGAAGCTCATGCACATGGCATCGATTTCTTGTCGTGTGCATAAGCGATGGCGATCGTCATCGATCTATATGTAGTGTACTCAGTGCAAAGTGATTCCATCGCACGAAAACTATATATGGATTTGGCAAAAAGCTTCGAGGGGATCATCTCAATTATGGAGAAGCTCACTCAGTATTTTCAAGCGAGAAGAAACCATTTTATAGCTTAGACAGATTTAACTTGATAGTTTATCTTCGATTTTAACCGCAAAATGTGAGAAGTAGTTTAGGGGGGATGTTAATTTTGTTGATGTAGGTCGATGCAAGAAATAATAGCATGTGATATCAGTATTGCTAGGACCAGTAATATATTTCATTGGGAGAACCTCGTTCTTGGATGGTGACAATTTTTGGGTTTTTTTTATTATTTTCGTTCTTTTCTTGATGACAAACACTTTTAATCTTATAATTATTGATCTTGTAAATAATTTGATATAGGTGTTCTATTTTTGGGGGGTTTGTAATTAAAGTCTATTGCCCTCCTTTTCTCCCCTTCTCCTCATCAAAAGGGCAGTCCTTGTTCTTTTTTTATAGTTTAAGACAATGTTAGTTGAATGCTCATTAAAAATTGATCCATTTCACTTATAAGCATGTCCATAAAGAAACAAGTTTTACCAATAGTGTGTGAAAATTTGTTAGTAAGATGATAAGGAATTTATTATTCATTGCAATTAAAAGTTTGAAATAGTAAGTATACAATGGTTAATATTTATTATTATAAATTACATGTCTTATTATAAAAGAACGACCTCGTGAATCTACTGAAGTATGCAATAATAGATCGCACAACCGAATCATTATCACAAACATGCATGGTAATAAATGAGTAGGAAAAAATCATTCTCCAATAAAGCCACTCGAACTAAAGTCCCATTATTACAACTCTAACTTGGTAAGTGTACGAAAGATACTATGAATAAAAGTATAATCTCATTTGTTCAAGCGGGGATATATGTGTGTGTGTGCGCGCGCGCGCTCCAAATCGCCATGAATTGAATCATACCACGTTGAATATTCTGATGAGTCCATCACACAATCAAGAGTACTTGGTCAACCCTATTCTTCTCCTGGAATTAACAAACAAAATTTTTCCATGAGCCTAATACCCAGCATACATCGAGGGTCATGCATGGCAATTCTAACGATATTTTAATCTGTTACAAAGCAGGTGCTTGATTATTCATGAAAAATATCATTTCCTGCGTAGACGATCCCGTGCATGTCTAAGTATATTGATTTCATTCATAAATAAGACGTACACATACAATAAAAATTAGTCAACTATTATTTATCAACATGTCGGGCATGTTTCATGAAAACCATGGTATGGTATGTACATGTATATTTCATCGTTTTAATCATACTTGCATCTTAACCCCTTTATGACTTCGCATGACTTTTGATGTTTCTTAAATCATTTCTTTCACAACTTGTAATGGTTCATATTTAGTTAAACCATCTTCTTACATAACTTATAATGGTTTACCTTTACAAATCATTTCCTTACATAACTTGTCGTGTACTTATCTTGTTACGTCTTCAATTGCTGACACTTGCGGATCATGACATGACATGAAATGTAGCTACAACTGTAGATGACTTAGATTTGGCATCGGTGGTTCCTTGAATATCATATACTACTTGACGGTATTTCCCATTAGACTAACATGACCCATTGATTTGGTCCTCCATGTAACTTTTTATGAGCATGTGACTTAAATCTTCATTAGCTTATAAACTTGAATATATTGTTTCAAATATGTATACCGGGAGACTTTTGACCATTAGTTAGTTTGCACCAACCAAAATTACATTCATTTAATCGTCGATTCCAATCATTAATTCAATATTCCCTTTGTTCTATGAAGTGACTTTATCCGTGTCTTTCATCTTCCTAATTCGAATATCCTTTTTCCCCCTCAAATACAAAGTTCCTAAACTAATTGCTATCATGAACATATATAGTATCTTCAGTTGAGGGTCATAAAATTAATATGAACAGGAGTAATAAAATATGCGTTTGATCCGTCCCTTCTTTAAAAGCGTATTGCATCAGTTTTTTCTATTAGCATTTGTTTGTAGGTCTTTCCATCGTATTTACAATATATGGATATATGTACATTAATTTTTTGATTTAAGGATCCAATCTACTCTATTTATTAATTTTGTAAAGATACTCGTATAAAAGCGAACATAACGTGCAGCCCCAAGATCAAATCGTATAGCTTCGAACGCCATTGAAAACTCATCATGATTTTGCTCAAATAATTACTTTCAATGTGTTACGATAATGTCTAAGATAATCACACCAGTTCGGAGCATACATTGAGATGTCTTGTTCAAGTCAAGTTATTATATATGTAATACCCTACGAAACTGATACATAGCTCTAGTGTTGTCCATAAGGGTAGTTTCTGAGAGCAATGACCAAGGACCAATCAACTTTAGAGGCCCATTTTTACATTCAGTCTTTAATTTACAAAAAAAAATAGTATTTATCTTAATGGGACTTTACAGAAATAAATTTTCAGTGAAACAGCTCACTGAAAAATGAGCCTTTACATAATCGATTTTTTTTCGATGAGACAACTCACTGAAAAATGGACCCTTATGGAATCGATTTTTTGACGAAACAACTCAACGAAAAATGGACCATTATAGAATCGAATTTTCTTTGAACACCTTAGTGCTAAAGCCCCAAAATTTAATGAAATTATCTAGGGGCACATAGTGAGGGTGGAGAGGCGACGGGGCAGGGAGGTTTGCAAGCAGGCATCGGGGTGAAGGGTCTTCGTTGGGGGTTGTGGTACGGGAGGTGGATGACGATGACGGGGGTAGGTAGATGACGTGGTGGGGCTCGTAGCTGGGGGAGGGGTGTTCGATGGGGGGTCGGGTAGGTAGGGAGGCAGCGGGGCAGGAAGTTGCCCGAAGGCTTACAGGCAGGGGCGGACTTCCAGGCAACAATAGACGTAGGAGGCTTGCAGGCAATAGGATACGGGACGACTTGGAGGCAGTGAGGCAACGGCTTGCAGGCGGCGTGGTGGCTTGCAGGCAGCTCTCAAAGCTTCAGTAGAGCTTTGAAGCTCTGGTACGAGGATACACGTTGTCGTCGCCTCAGAGATGGTCTGCTATGCTAGCATCGGCGGCGAAGCTCGAAGCTGGGGGTAACTCTAACAAATGGCGGATGAGTGGAGAATGTGCTAGAGGAGGAAGGGGAGGAGGTGGTGGTGGTCGGAGGGGAGGATGAAGTGGATGTTGGAGGGGGGAGCAGACTCATTTGCAAATAATAGAACTTATAAAGGTAGAAAATGTAAAATGTTTGACAGATATTGTCATAGTTAACGAAAAATTAGATGGAAGTTAACATGAGGGTTATGGGTGTAATAGTTAAGACTATTGAGGGTCATTGGTGTAATTCACGATTACGTGGGGTTATGACTGTAATTACAAAATTAATTAGTGTTATGGGCATAAATATCCCAATTTTTATAAAGATTTTTTTCTTTTGCCTAGGGCCCATCAAATGTCAGGAACGACACTGCATACCTCATGTTCGAATCAAGCACCTCCAAGTTGTGTCTGCTCGGTCGTGACTTTGTCTGTGTCAACGAACCTCGTGCTTCCTCAACCCTTCATCGATGAAGAATGGTTCTGGGCAGTGTTACTAAAACCAGACCGGACCGATCAGTTCAACCGATTGGACCAATGAACCAAGCATGGACTAGCTCGGTTAATCAATTCTCACAGTTCAGGTAATAGGCATAATTTTGGTTCGATCACCGGTCCGATCAACTATTTGCAACCCGGTTTAACCTGGTTCAATCGAAAAATGAACCACTCAATCACAATTAAAAAATTAAATTTATATTAAAATAATAGTGGCAGTGATGAGTGTCGAACTCATGACCTCGTCTAACCCATTAACGAGTACAAACTAACTACTCCAACTCTACTTCTAAAAAAGATTGGATAATAAATATAATTAACCTATCATTATGCTAAAGTATTTCGTTCAAATATTATTTCTATCTATATTAATACCATTTACTATTGCATATTCAAAAAAATATTTTATGTATAAAGTACTATACTTTAATTATTTGTATATTTTAGGGTTTTTATCAGTTGTGCCCCTCCGAGTATTGCAATATCAGTTATGACCCTATCTTTTTGAGAATATCAGTTGTGCCCCTGACTTCTTGCCAATCTATCACTTGTGCCCTCGGGTTAGTGACCATCCATAACCAACACAAACGGACGTTAACTTCAAGGAAATAAATGAAATTAAATTAAAAAAAGGATTGAAAAGTCTAATACATCATCTTCCTCCTCCTCCCGTCTTCTTCCTCGCTTCTCTTCCTCCTCTCCCATCTTCTTCCTCTTCCTCCCTTCTCTTCCTCCTCCACAGCTCCTCCCTCCTCCGCATGCTCTCCTGCAGCCTCCCACGAGCCCGGCCAAGATCTGCCCTCATAAACGTCCCAGATCCCAGCCCCACGATCTCCCCCCGCCACCTCCCTAGGTCTCCCCCTGCCCTGCCTCCCCCCGCGCCCCCTAGCCCCGCCGCCCCCATGTCTCCACCCTAGCCCCGTCGCCCCTCGGTCTCCCCATGCCTGCCTCCCGTGCCCCCAGGTCGCCCCTAACCCCGCCGCCCCCAGGTTGCCCCCTAGCCTCGCCGCCCCCAGTCACCTCCTTTCCCTGCCCTGCCCCCCTGCCCCCAGGTCACCCCCAGTCATGCCGCCCCCGCGCTCCCAGGTCGCCCCCTAGCCCTGCCGCCCCCAGGTCGCCCCCTTCCCTACCTCCCCCCGCCCCTAGGTCGCCCCCCTAGCCACGCCGCCCCTGCGCCCCTAGGTCCTCCCCTCTATTTCAGTTGTAAAGAACCTGAAGAGGAGGAAGGGGATGAAGGAGAAGGTGGTCAGTATCGTCGTCGTCGAGAACCTGAGGGATTTCAGTATTTGATAAGTTGAGATAAATTTTTAACTAATTGATTCATGAAAATTCACCGAAAAATTCAATAAAATTCACTGTTTGATCCGTAAATGAATGATATATCAGTGAAAATGCAAAAATTTTAGAGATTCGATGGATGCATGAAGGTGTAACTAAGAGACAGAAATTATGAAGAGAAAGGAAGAAGAACAAATGGAGGAGGAAGAAGATGAAGAAGATGTCTGGACAATTATACCCCTCTTAACTGCACAATGGCTTGAAAAAATCATGATTAAGTCAACTAATTGATGGTTAAACTAACGGAGGGACACATCTGATAGAACGACAAGAAATTGATGGCACAACTGATATTCCCAAAAAGATAGGGGCATAACTGATATTGCAATATCTCGGAGGGGCATATCTAATAGAAAGGCAAGAAGTTGAGGGCGCAACTGATATTCCCAAAAAGGATAGGGGCATAACTGAATAGCAATATCTCGGCGGGGCACAACTGATAAAAACTCTATATTTTATATTTATTTTAAGTATTTTTGAGCGTATAATCTGTACATGTTCTAATCCATTCCGGTTTAATTACCATATTTGACCATTTTTCCTTCCAATTCATTCTAATCCGATTTTAGAAAACAATATTATCAACATCTGGTTAAATCGATTTGATTTCATGATCTAACCCGATCCAACCCTTTTGTCGGAAATTTCCGATTCAATCTAGGTTTCAAAACCTTGGTTCTGGGTACTCTCTCTCTCTATGATGGAAAACGTGATGAGGAAATGAGGAGGGTGATGGGAGGGATTTTAAGGCTACTCATGAGGGGGGAATTAGTGGGATATTAAAATCGATTCAATTAGTGGGATTATCGTGTAAATATTCACTTATCTCTAAGATGAAGTCCACTTATCAAAAGACAAAATCCACTTATCTTAAATAAGAGCCACTTATCCGGATAAGGATTGTGAATATGGATGTGCATTTCGAACTTTTAACGAATCAATCGAACTTGAGTGAACCTATGATTTTTATGTTCGGTTTATTAATTTAATTGAGTCTAAACTTATGTTCAAGTTCGATTCATTTATTTTCGATCCGAATTCGAATCAAACTTTTAACGGGCCAAATATGAGCAAATATCGAACATGAACATTTTTTTACAACCCTAGTGACGTCTTGAGTTGCTGCTTCACTATCCAAAGCAAATCAATTAGCATTCATAAAATTCTTTCTCATAAAAATCCATATAATTTGACAATTCCTTTATTACAACTCTAAAAAGTATAGATTCGCAAATACATAATAAACTAATGCGTAACATGTCTTTTATTTAGGTAAATATACAGATAGTGTTAAGATTGAATGTATTTGATGAAAGGAGAATAGGCTTTGCGAATTATGCAATCATCAATTTGGTCTAGAATTTACAGATTTACTGCCCAATCTAGGGATCTTTAACACCAACTTTTTTTATATATTTTTTGGGATTTACATCATGACCCATAAAACCTTCTCCAAATGCACACAGGAATACAGGAGTTCTTGGTGTAACTAGAAAGATTATAGGGGTCGTGGTGTAATTACAAAATTTTAGGCATCATTATGTAAATAATAAAAACTTTTACCATAATTTTTCTATGATTTTATTGAAGGTAAATCATTTATAGAAAAATCAGCGGCAATTTTTCAAAAAATAAAGACAAAAATGAGGTCACAAAACATTAAAAGAAAAAAAAAATGATGCGAAGATAACAATATATTCAATTTAATATTTCAACTTGAAGATAATCAAAGACATGCCAAATTTGGATACTTTGTTATTTCTCTATCAATTAATGCATTAATGCTGATACTATATTGTTGTTAATAGTATAATTATAAAGATTTAAGCGCCAATACTCTTACTACAAGGTCACCAAGCTTATTATAAAGATAATGGATCTTTGGTAAACTTATCTCTCATGACATTTTGAGCTGCCGCTTTAAAATTGAGCTCAAAATCATAGCATCAGATCTTAAGGCTTTGTGGTCGTGTTCGTTTGAAGAATAAGCACTGGAATATGGTTTCAATTCCCCGTCATACGCGGTTTCCAAGAGTATAGCTATTCACATCCACATCTCATTATTTCTCCTTATTCCTATTTTTTTTCACCTTACCTACCCTTATTCTACTTAAGTCTCCTTATTCATATCTTTTCAACCGAACAAAGAATAGACCATTATTCTCCTTATTCCCCATCCTTATTCATGTTTATTTCCGAATCGAACACCCCCTAAGTCTACTAACGTTAAGTCCCGTTAATCTATAACAAGCAAGATCGTGTGGATGGCGAACATGAATATTCATTTACCTATTACTAATACTTGCATAGTATAGAAAGACATTTATAAACCATAAATATCCGTAAATAAATCATTTATAAACCAAGTGGTCGCCCATTTTTACAACTGTAACAAGGACAAATTTGTATATATAACGTCAAGACTATAGTAAGAGAAGTGTGTAATTATACAATAATTTGAAGCTTTATTTAAATAGTTGCCAATAAGATAAGCATAGAAATAAGCATGTGAACAAGCAACTAGATATACAAAGATTTATAAAGGTTCACCCTACCTAGGGATTAGCCCCAAGAATAAGGCCAATGTTTCCCTCACATCCCCTCTCCTTCCTCGTACAATTATTTCCCTCCTCTTTCTCTTTTTCCATCTTATTCCACTCTAATTTCTTTTTTTATTCCACCTTACCTACTCTTATTCATATCCTTCCAGCCAGACACGATTAATGTCTTATTCAAGCTTATTCATCACCTTTATTCCTGATTATTCCTGAACCGAACGCACCCTTAAGGGGTTACCTCCTATGTTTGAAGTTGGCCTCACCTAGGACACTTCTTAGTCAAACTAAAGATAAATATAAATATTAACCTATGGCTTTTTCAAATATGCATGATAAAATATTAAACAAAGACAAGACAAGAAGCGATCAAATCCTCGTATACAATATAAATAAATGCAAACCGAGGATGTTGCAAACAAAAAAGGTTGTGGGAGTGGGGTTCAAGTGAAATTTTGAAAACCAAAATAAGTTACCGTGCTAAACTTAAAATACTACGAGATCTATGTTTGTATAAAAAAGAAGAAGAAAGGTGCTTCTCTATTTATAAACCACTTTGTTTTCCCCACCAAAAATATGGATATATCTATTATTGGCATGTTTAATCAGATTTAGCTTACATCTTTTGTAACACCCATACCCCCAAACATAGTGCCGCATCTAAAACTCACGAAGTGTGGGTGTGGTTTATAAGTGGTGGAGATTACTACTTGACAACTTGAGCTTAAGCATTTTGGGTGGTTGCCAGCGGGTCCATTTGGGCCCGTACCCAACAAGTTGTCAGGGCAAGTTTTCCTCGACAACGGACCGGGGACATAAGCTAAGGACGTTACAAATGGTATCAGAGCGGGTTCCCTCTGATAGTTGAAAGGACTACCCGAGAGGTGGAGCCAACCCTACAAAGAGATAAGAGGAAATGGCTACCCGTAGTGTGCAGCCGCCACTGTCACTGGGAATAAGTGGCGAGCCATGTCGCAACGAGGACATTGCGAATATAAGTGGGAGAGGTTGTAACACCCATACCCCCAAACATAGTACCACATCTAAAACTCACGAAGTGTGGATGTGGTTTATAAGTGATGAAAACTACTACTTGACAACTTGGGATTAAGCATTTTGGGTAGTTGCAAACGGGTCCATCTGTGTCCGAACCCAACAAGTTGTGAGGGTCAGTTTTCCCCGATAACGGACCAGGGACCTACGCCCGAGACGTTACATCTTTGCTTTAGAATCATCACGTTGAACAAAGATGACTTGATATACAAAGAAAGAAATGGCAATTATGATCAATGTTTTGTTGTCACTGTTGAACACAATTTGCTCATAGTGTCCGATCTAGACATGGTGAATATCGTTAGAGATGATATTTGTGGGTAGTCGAGAACAGTTCAGCCCTACATGTGACTTTCAATAAGAGGTTTTCACATCTTATACTGGTAGTAATTTTAGCATTCTTAGAATGGACTTCGATTTCTCGTTCAATGTTATTGCATTGGTGACATCATATTAAAGAATGCTACTAAAGTCCTTTTGAAGTAAATGTGTTAAGGCATGCATTTGATATGCATATGAAATTAACATCCACAGGAAATCCTGATGATGAAGGTTATTGCTGCATATTTGATAGAAATGGCAATTATGATCCTGATGATGAGAAGTACCTCTTTTGTGGTAAAATGAAGAAGTACAACAATAATCTTTATTTAATGGAGGCACTAGTTTTCAAAGATATATCATATACCAGTTATAATGATAAATCAATTGAGTTGTGATATGGGGGCTTAACCATACAAGGGAGAATAACATACAACAATAACCCATGATCAGAAAGAATATTCTTTCATGTATAAAGAAATAAAAATAAAAATATGCACTAATCGCAAGCTAGAAAGCATTCAACAATTATATATGTTAAACAATAACTCATCCTCCAAGAAAAACATAAGCATTGGAGTAGGTCTACTTTAAGGCTTCGTTTGGTTGCAGAGTAGAGTTGGATTGGGTTGGGTTAGGGTAATAGTAAACTGTGAAAAAGATTGGGAGGGTTGTAAGGAGGGGTACACCGGTGTACCCCAACCCAACCCAACCCTGCAACCAAACGAAGCCTAAAGATTATTTTTTTATGGGGCTCTTTATTTTGTCAAGTTTAACCGATGATATTTTTTGAAGCTACGTGCACATATTGAAAAGAGGAAGGATCATCTCCTTAGTATGTTCAAGGACTTTCATGTATTTGTAGAAATGCATACTTGAAGATAAATGCATGTTGCAAAGTATGTGTGATCTTGGGCAAGTATCATAGGTCTCACGAGATCAGACATCAGGAGACTTCACTTGGGACTCCTCAGGGGAATAGTGTTGCAGGCAGGGATGAAAACGAATTGGATACAGATCGGATATGCCTATTTCCATATGCATATTCGTTTCATCTTTATTGAATAAGAATACAGATACGGATATGATTCGGATATGCATTAAGGAAACCATATCCTTAAAAATACGGATACGAATCCGAATCGGATATTTATCGAATCCGAATACGGATCGAATAGAGAGCGAACCCGAATACGGATCTAATAAAGAGCTAATTCAAATATGAATTAAATAAAGAATGAAATCAAAATATGTAATCCAATAAACAAGGAATCCGAATATGGATCGAATAATGACCACACACAAATACAAATTGATTTTTTTAATCAAAATTCATTATGATTTTAAAAAATGACAATGAAATTTAAATAAGTTGCATCATGACAAAAAAGAGCTTTGAGGTCATCTGCATTCTTGGTCGGAAGCAAAAAGGGGGATTGGATTCGTAACGTTGTTCGTGTCCATCTACAAACAAACATAAGTTTACTAATATCATTAATATGCTAGATTATATATATATAATACTAATATAATACCATGATGATGTAGTTTATATTATATTAACTAATATATAAAATAATATTAAATATTGTATTCAGATATCTGGATTCGGATATTCAAGCCATTACCATATCCGTATCCGTATCATGAAATATTTTACAATCCATATCCATATTCGATCTGTATTCGATTAATATTCGAATATAGATATCAGTATTCGATAATTTTTCAAATACGGTAAGCGGATATTTGAATATACCCATATCCGTTATCATCCCTAGTTGCAGAGAGGTTGGATAAGAATTTTATGAAGAGAGCCAAGTGCCTACTTTCTAAGATAAAAATACTTATTTACTTTTACAATACATTCGTGAACAGAACTACTCCTGTGATCAACTCTCCATGTGTAGCTTTATATGGAGATATCTCAAGTGTTTCTTGTATAGAAAAGACGTTTCTATTGAGTACTTATGAGTATTTGGTTGTAGGACCTTTCATTATATATGCTTCAAAAATGAAAAATCCAAGTTGGAATCAAAGACCAAGAATTGCATCTTTGAGGTATATAGATAGGATGAGTTTGACTGCAAGTTCTATGATTATGTACAGAAGAAGCTTGTGAGAAACAATGATGTAGTATTTGACGAGGATTATGACATCAAAGATATTCAGAAAGCATCTACAAATCCATCTTACAAGACATTTGATGCTTTAGCATTTTCCTTTACAACATCCACCACATTTACATAAGAAGTTGAAATGTGATAAATATGTGTTTCTTTGTAGCCAAATAGCAGGTTGTGTTTGGCAACTTAAATCATCCATTTTCTCTCAATATATGATACAAAAGTTTGTGGATAACCAATTGCTTTAAATGGTTTCTTGTTCTAAGTACATCCACCATACTATTCATAAAATTAAACATGTCAAGTATATATCTATGATATTTTTTAAAAAACAAATTCATTACATCACGATTTTGACTTAATTCTAACTCATGCCACTAAAGTAATTCTGTATAAAATATTACTTTGTTTGGATCTCAAGCTACTAATGAGATCCTCAAGATTACATTTAGATGATATTATCCGATATCCTCACTCCTTACAACATATCCATTATTTTGTTGCCCATCTATCGAATTTTGCTTGTGGAGAGGACATCTTTAGGACATATTTTAAAAAATAACCATGTGATATTCCATCGAAATTACCTCTGAATTTGTTGTATTGACGTCTATGCTAAGTGGAAGTAATCTAAGATGATTTAGCTAACACGTTCTTCTCCCTACTAATTGCAAATTATATGTTCCTTCCGTGCGGATAGGACATGCTAACTTATTTTTTTTACTTGAGTAGACAAGTTAGTATATGTTCGAAAATTCACTTAAATCCACGAAAATGTCGCGTGCATTTTACGTAAATATTGGTTGTGTTTCGTAGTACTTTAATACAATATAAGCGATAATAATATCATATAATTTAGAGGTGCACATGAATCGGATTGGTTCGGATTTTAGCTTAATCTGTATCCAATCCAACCTTAACAGATTTTTATTTTTCGAATCTAATCCATCAGATATCTGAATCCAATCCGATCCAATCCATCGGATTACATATTGGATCGTATTTTTTTACTTATAATTTTCCACTCAATAGTCTGCTTTACATGTTTATACTTTTCAGCACACTAGCCCATGAACATTCGAATAATGGCGTAAAAAGCGATCATAGGAATAGAAATAAAGAAAAGAAAAAACATATCAAGTGAACGTTGAAGAAGTCCATTAATCAATTAAAAAATTGAAGACCACGTAATCAAGGATTATATTGAACTTGAAGCTTAAGTTTCTTTAATAAATAATGCATTAGTTTATTTTTGTAATTGATTTCCACCAAATGATTCCAATAAAAATAATACAAGTTATCAAATAAGGATACAAAGATAAGTTAGATAAAAAAACGCGATCTCTGTGATCGAATATGATGAAGTTCATGATAACTTAGAATGTCAAGCTATGCCAAAATCCAACAACTCGCAAGAACATCCTTCAAGGCTCTATAATATGTCATTAAAAATGAGAATCATATAACATTCATACTCGATTGAGTATGCAAGATAAAAATAACTTAAATATAACCCACCAATTAGGCATCATGCCTCTCATTTAAAATGGACTTGAACTGGAATTTATATGTAAGATTATATCTATATTCAAAATATGAAAATTCTACGAAAAATATGAATAAAATTATATATCAAATTAAAAATGAAAGGAATAGAAATAATATTTATTTCTTGTAAGATGATTATGACATATTTGTTTTATGTAATTGATCTAATTTCATCACTAAAATAATGTTGCAAGCTAGAGCAAGTAAAATGTAAGAAGAAAAGGGATCAGAAATATATAACAAATGTACAAAGCAACTATCCCAAATCTATTTTCTTTTAATGAAGATAAAAGAGTGGCAACATACGAAGGCCAAATGGTATCGCGTCAGAGTGAATTATGTTGTTTGATACGGGCGATGACATCGCGGGGAAGGGGGCAGTGGTAAAATTGTGTTGGGGGGAAGACCATTGTGCAAGAAGGACGCATCATCGAAATGGACTAAGAGGGAATATGGAGGGATTTTGACGGCCAATAGTGAAATGAGAGATGGGAAATGAGAGAGGAATAACGGAAAATGGATTTATAATTTTACAAGTTATAGTCATACTTTATTATTTGGGGATTTGATATTTGCCTTTCAAAAGAAAAGAAATGTGATATCAAGAGGACTTGTATCCAAGAATGATATGAAAAAAATGACAGGAATGACAATAATTATTCCTTACAGAGAATTCAAATAGGTGCACATAGATAATATATATGTATGTATTTATTTATGTATGTATGTATCTACATGCGCACATGTTGTGTTAACAGATTAACGGATCGTATCGGATTTTGGTAAAGATCCGATCCAATCCGTACTCTACTAGATTTCAAAAATTCTAATCCGATCCATTAGAATGGTAAACCAAACCAATCCGATCCAATAACATCAGATTGGATCGGATTACGGATTTTATCTGATCCGTGTGTACCCATAATATAATTAACCTTCAAAGCGTCAATGAAGCAATTTCTACATGAAAATTACCACGATAATATCATAGAGATAAATGGTATTAAGACTTTTTACAATTGTTCCCCTCTTATAGGGATGAAAATAGATATGGATATATCTAAATATCCATTTACTATGTTCAAAAAATTACTAAATATAGATATATCTATTCAAATATCAATTGAATATGGATGTCAATTATAAAAAAATCCGAATATAAATATGGTAAGAGCAAAAAGATTTGAATTCGGATTCATACATATACAACATTATATATACAATATACATACACGCATACATATATATGGGTGGGGAAATATGTAGCTCAACTGCATATAATTTCCATGTTTATCACATCTCAACCACTCTTTACCTCAGAAACTTGAAATTGCACAAGTTGTAAAGCACAGCAACTTGCATTCCCTCATCCCGAGATAGGCTCAATGGTGGAAGGGAGGTGATAAACACAATTTCCTACAACTCAGCAACATATTCCCTTTCCCCACACACGAACATAGGGTGGGGAAAGATGTAGCTCAGTTGCATATAATTTCTATGTCGATCACCTCTCAACCACTCATTTGCATTCGAATTTGAAACTGCACAAGCTCCAATGTAGAGCCACTTCCAACGCTCATCCCAAGCAAAGTCAAGAGTGGAAGAGAGGTGACGAACGCACAATTTCATGTAACTTAAGAACAATGTGTGTGTGTGTACGCATGCACGTGCATGTGCAAATGTGTGCGTACACTTGCACATAGCTTTTGTAGGCATAGGTGGCGTGGAAAGGATAAGAGAACATAAAGAAGTAGAAGAAGTGAGCTGCAAGTAGTAATGGAATTTCTGAAGACTTTTCACAACCCTACATTACTCATTTCAAGGCTTGAAGATGGCAACTAACTTCCATTCATTGTTTCCTCACTGCAAAGTCTCAAAAAATCGAATAGGTGATCCAACCCTCTCCAATGCATCATAAGGCCCCTAGTTCAAATGACTCATACCACAGGACCTTTAGCTCTAACAACAACAACAAAGCCTTTTCCCACAATTAAGCAGGGTCGGCTACATGGATTCTTCGCTTCCATTCAAATCTATCTTGGGTCAATCCCGGGCTTATATCAAAAAAACTAAAATCCATTCGTATAGTCTCTTTCCAACACTTCTTGGGTCGTCCTCGCCCTCTCTTAGCCAGCTCAACATCCCAACACTCGCATCTCCTAACTGGTGCATCTGTTGATCTTCTTTGCAAATGAACAAACCATCTTAAGCGGTTTTCTCGCATCTTATCCTCGATCGAAGCTACACCAACTTTCTTTCTGATTGCATCATTCCGAATCCGATCTTTACGTGTTTGTACACACATCCGCCTTAGCATTTTCATTTCTGCTGCAGCCATTCTCTGCACATGTCTATAGTTCACAGGCCAACATTCAGATCCATAGAGCATAGCAGGTCTCACGGCTGCTTTGTAAAACTTTCCTTTAAATTTTAAAGAAATTATCTTATCACAGAGAATAGCAGAGGCTCCTCTCCACTTTAGTCAGCCTGCATTTATTCTATTAGTAACATCTCCATCAATTTTCCCATCCTGTTGCAAAATAGATCCCAGATATCTAAAAGAATCTATCTTCCAAATGTTATTGTCACCAATCTTCACCTCAATTCCTTCACCATTGCTTCCATCAAAGGTGCACCCCATATATTCCGTCTTAGCCCTACTTATACGAAATCCTTTAGTCTCAATGCATGTCTCCAGACATCAAGCTTCTCATTTACTCCATCTCTAGTCTCGTCAATCAACACAATATCATCAGCAAGGTAACTCATCCTGAATGTGACTTGTCAACTCGTACATAAGTAAACCAATGTTGATGTCAAAATAGTCAGTCTTCCCATACGGGGTCCTTACACAAGATAAAGCCCCATCATACATATCCTTTATGAAGTTAATGTATAGGACAGGTACTTGTCTCTTCTCCAAAACTCTCCACAATATATCTAGTGGGACAGAATCATAAGCCTTCTCCAAATCAATAAAGATCATATGGAGGTTCTTCCTTTTAGCTCTATAAATCTTCATTGTTCTCTTCAGCAAATGGATGGCTTCAATAGTTGAGCGACCTGGCATGAATCCAAATTGATTTTCTTTTACGTTGGAAACTTTCCCCATTCTTCTTTCAATCACACGTTTCCAAATTTTCATAGTGTGACTCATCAGCTTAATACCTATGTAATTTGAACAATTTTGAATGTCTCCTTTATTCTTATAAAGAGGCACTACGATACTCCTCCTCCAATCTTCAGGCATTTTCTTGCTTTGCCAAATAACAGTGAATAGATTCGTAAGCCAAGTCAAACTGCACTCATCTAAAACTCTCCGTACTTCTACAGGGATGTCATCCAGTCCTACATCTTTCTAAGGTCTCATAACCTTCAAAGCCTCCTCTACTTCCGTTCTTTGTATCCGTCTATAGCTTGCACGATTCAAGTAACTTTCACTACTAGCTAGATCACCCAAAGTGATCTCTCTATTTCCTTCTCCAATGAAAAGTACATGGAAGTACTGCTCCCATCTATTCTCTATGTCCTTCCGAGTAACAAGCACGTGGCCTTCCTCGTCCTTAATGCATCTCACTTGAGAAAGTTCTTTGATCTTTCTTTCTCTTGCTTTGGACAACATGAATATATCCTTCTGGCCCGCCTTAGAGTCGAGATTTTTATAAAAAAAAAAACTTCATAAGCTTTTGACGTAGCTTCGCTTACATCCTTCTTTGCTTCTTTCTTCGTTATTTTGTAGTTTGTGACAGTTTCCGTTGTTCTAAAGCATGCTCTTTTAATTTTTAGTTTCTCTTGCATCCTTTCACTCCACCACCAAGCCTCCTTTTGACCTGGAGCTCCTCCCGTCGACTCGCCTAGTATCTCTTTGGCTACCTTTCGGATACAAGATGCTACTACCTCTCACATCTCATTTGCACTTCCGCTACAATCTCAAGACAAGTCTTCTAAAACCTTCTCCTTGAAGCCCAATTGCTTCAGTGGAAGATTCCACCATCTAGTTCTAGTGATCTTAGGAACCCTCCTTTTCTTTATCAGGCCTCTTTTGCACATCCAAGACTAACAAGCGATGTTGAGTGGTCAAACTCTCTCCTGAGATTACTTTGCAGTCTTTACAACACAACCGATCTCTTCTCCTCAACGCAAAGTAATCTATCTGTGTTCTAGTTGGCTCACTCTTATAAGTAATTAAAATGCTCCTCCCTCTTCTTGAAGAGAGTGTTTGCTATGAAAAGATCATAAGTCGTTACAAAATCCAGAATGACTTTTCCATCTTCATTTCTATCCCCGAAACCATATCCTCCATGAACACTAGCATACTCCGAAGCATCTTTTCCCCACATGTTCATTAATCTCCACCTATGCAAATCATCTCTCTTTGTGGGATTCCTTGTAAAATCTTATCCAAATCCTCCCAAAAAGCTTGTTTAATCCTTTCATCTAAACCGATTTGTGGTGCATAAATTGAGATGATATTCAGAATTTCCTCTTCAAGCACCAATTTTAGCAAAATAATCCGATCCTCGAATCTTTGCACCTTAACCACAAAGTCCTTCAAATCCTTATGAACAACTCCAACACCATTTCTACCCTTATCTTTACCTGAATACCAAATTTTAAAGCATGTCTTCTCGATCTTACTTGCTTTCTCTTCAACCCATTTAGTCTCTTGAAGACATAGTACACGAATAATCCTTCTTTCCATCGTATCCACTATCTCCATCAATTTTCCAGTTAAATTGTCAACATTGCAACTACTAATCCGCAACTTCCTTTGCAATCTCTTTTGGACTAACTTCTTTACTCGCATGCGTCCATTATGCGAGAACCCTTGTAAATTTTGGACTGCATCCGAACGGTGATGCAGCAGAACTAGCTTAATTACCCACGTGTGTTCCTCATG
Source organism: Ottelia alismoides (assembly GCA_037367405.1). Taxonomy (NCBI): domain Eukaryota; kingdom Viridiplantae; phylum Streptophyta; class Magnoliopsida; order Alismatales; family Hydrocharitaceae; genus Ottelia; species Ottelia alismoides. The sequence continues at coordinate 767,502 of JAZKJV010001014.1, read as the reverse complement.
CGAGAACCCTTGCAAATTTTGAACTACATCCAGGCTGCGATGTAGCGGCCCTTGCCAATTTTTCATTGCATTCGGTCGATGCAACGCGTCGCAAGTAAGGAACGCCCCAACGAAATCTGTACGTTTGCTTAAATCCATGTTGAAAAGATCCGACTGTCGTGAGGCAACTTCCTAAATAGTATTTTTTAAAAAATAATATTTAGGAAGTAGTCTCCGGCTGTTTTACGATGGTTGCCGGCTACCTAACGCAAACCTCCTCATGCGGACCTTTAGCTCTAATTTGCTAAAAATGTTGCCGAATGCTATCTTCAATGCCTTGTTCGGTAGGAGCATAAGGCGGAATGGAATAAGGGGAATAAGCCCCCAACACGCTTCCCCGTGGTACAACTATTCCCAATTATTTCATCTTATTTCACTCTTATTCCTATCTTTATCCCACCTTACCTACCTTTATTTCACCTTATTCTCCTTATTCTTATCCTCCAGTCGAACGGAGAATAGACCCTTATTCCCCTTATTCCCAATCCTTATTCCTGCTTATTCTCCTACCGAACGGGCCCTAAAGGTTTCACATAGATGTCAACAACGTAATTTTTGCTAGATAGGAAGAGAACTAGTATGGATCCCTTAACTGACGTTTTGTGTTACAATAGATAGACAATTGCAATTTGATTTTATATGGCAACCGATCCCCGCGTAGGAGAGATCGACAAATAACTTGGTTTCTAGATCGGATTTCTTAAGGAGTGGCATTCTCCGAGGTGATCTTCTCCTTCCTTTGATCTGGTTAACAAACCATTCGACTTGGGGAAGCATGAAGAAGGCAAGCCTCACTGTCCCACCAATTGTAGAGGTAGGATCTTTGGTTGTGCAGCCAGGAGATAGAACCAAACCAATGCTCAGCGCATCAATAGTTTGGAGCTATAGTCGAGGGGGGCAAGAATCTTGCAAGGATGACGTCGGAAAGGTCAAAGATCAGTTTGCGATCAGGGCGCTATTATTTATTTCTTTGGTGACCCATAGATCAGAATGACACCTAGAAAAGTCAAATAACTTCCAGGAGCTCAGTATGCATCAACGCGTGCATTGGATAAGGGAAGTATGAGTCATCAGTTACCATCTAGCAATCGAAGAAATAATGGAGAGGGTGCAAGACTATGCATCATGTGGAGTTACATGCTCGTTTTTACTATTTTCCATTAAGAAATTTAGCATTTATAGTTATAGGGTGCAAGATTTTCCAAAGACAATTCCATTGCATGCCTCCAACCAAGGCCCCTTTGGGATGGCCCTTAGGTTGGACGACACTTTGACATATCAGTTAACCGTCACAATATAGCAGCAGAATCTACCTGTGTAGCTCGGCTCCGGGTTCCCGACAGACCTTGTTTTTACTTTCTTATGGAACTTATAGTTTTAAAGCTTCAAAGCACATGCCCGGGGACTGGCATCTGCACATAGAAGAGCAAATCCAAATATCAGACTGCAAATCCAAACGTACAGATAATTATATGATTGCCAAAAACTGTTTACGTTAGCCACAATGTCATGTTTCATTTATTTTTCAGATATCGAAGAAGATCGACCGAAGTTTATATAATCGACCGATGGTCGACGAAAAACCCAACAAAAATACATAACAGCAGGACCTTACTTGAAAAGGAGTGAATCAACAGACGATGAATGGTGCACGGACATAATATGTGAAGTAGCTTAACGAGCAATTGGCAGACCAGGAACTATGTACCCTGACTGCTGATATGCATGCACGACGACGGCTATCTGTTCATCTGTACGGTGTTTCACACACACTGAAGTCAAGAACCCGTCCTTCATTCTGAAAATAACATTGGAGGGCTTCATAAGAAAGTGCTTCCACATATATGATGGGGGATAGATCTTTAGCTTCACAAATCCAGAAAACGAGAAAACAATCTACAGAATAAAAGGCATTTCTACTTGGCAACATGCAAGCACAATGTCAAAACTCAAATAAATGTTTCTACAATGCGCAAATGGGATTGAAAACGAGGCAATGTCATATGGAAACCCATCCCCACTTAGGTCAGTTGCAAGGATAGAGCAAGGCGCTAAGCTAGTAGAGCAATGTCCGAACAACATTCCAAGATGGTAGACCTGCTGCCCCCTGTTTGACTAAGTACTTGCTATACTAAGTAGGGGGATACACGGTGCTATTGCTCTCGCAGCTTCCTATGAGTAATCAAAGGATTGGGGAAAAGCATTGAATCTTTTCGCATTAAAGGAGACATCCATGATTTCCACATCCTCGTATGGTGACTGACATCTGTCCCATTTCTGCTAAATTGAGAATGGCTCTCTTTCTTTCCACTTCCCCATTACGATTCATTATTCTTCCTTCAGGAGTCTGGGAACTCAAGGGGAGTGCACTCGGTGGGTATCCAACCTGTTTGATCACAACTAGCTCCAAACCATCATTATCGGGTTATGGGTTGACCCGACCAGTTTCAACAGGTGTCCGATTCTAATAATACACAAATTATGTGAATGGGTCATGAGTACCCACGGGTAGGCATGGAATATCAATAAAAAAATGGTCGCATGTGCTAAAACAATAACAATAAATAAGTAATCAAAATGTGCAAAAATTAAATGGTTTGGAAATTTTGAAATCATACGATCATATACACACTATTCACATAAACGACAAAATCTTAAATGGGACGAAAAGTTTGACCTAAAATTTGCATAATGTATGTCTTTAATATGGTCGGCCTAACTCAATGCTCATCTATGTTGACATTGTATTTCAGGTTAGCTATGAGCATTAATATCAGGCACTAGCATATCATCCCTACATATCGCCAGAGCAAGGTTGCAGAAAGTGGTAGTCGGTACTCGGGCGACGGGGTCACTGACTAAGGATTAATCGGCAGTAGGGCGACTAATCGGATTTAGTTGGCCATTAGTCGATTTTGAATTTTTTTAATTATTTTAAATATATAAATCAATTTTTATGCACATATTCTTATATATTTACATTTATTTGTACATTTTCTATATCATAATGAAATAAAGAAGTAATTATTTTTAAATATAACATTGAGCATATTAAAATAAGTTTGCTTTTAAAAAAAATGAAAAACTAAAAAATTTATAAAACTCTATGTAAAAGTCGGTTGAGCAGTCAGGTTGACCGACTAATGGCCGACTAGGCCTAGTCGAGTCGGCTACCCTCCCGACTCGACTAGCGGGCCGACTAATCGGCTTAGTCGATCGACTTTTATAACAGTGCGCCAGAGTGGTGGCTTTTATGAAGCAACATCGCCCCACTATGGGCATCCCCACCATCAGGACACCGTGAACACAACCAACCACTCTAGCTCCATGATCCTTGCCCAATAGGGCCCTTCCAACTTCTCCACTCCAACCCCTTTCGACTATGGCTAGGACTTTTATCAACCCCTCTCATGCCCTTAACCCCAGCACCGTCTACGATGCCTAGCTCATGTGCAATGTGCTCAGGATCGAGTACCCGACATCAGGGATAGAGTGGTGTTCAGACCTCACTAATAAACAATAACAGTAAAGGATGTCAAATATGAAATAGTTTGTGTTAATGGTCGTACTAGCATAAACTAATTGTCAAAGGCTATGCAAATGTGGCTGCATACAGAAATTTAAATGCCAAAAAACTTTTAGTATGTGAATATTGTCACGAAGTCAGTAATCATGTGATTCCTCGTCTTGACGACGTCAGAGTATAGTTATTATGAGATCAATTACGGGTTAATGATGGTGGTAGAGGCAACGAGGATGTGGAGGAGAGGACACAAAGAGAAAAGAGAATGAATCTCTTTTTTACTAAACTATGTAAGTTTTGAATATTCTATTCTACTTACCTAGAGATTTCTCCTCTTATCTCTTATTTATAGGTGTAAAATATCCTAGAATACATGTAGTGTAAAATATCCTAGAATACATGTATACTTTCTACCATGTGCAATTGATGGATCAGTAGCGACTCATCTACATTAATGTTGGTCCAATTCCTAAGCAAATACACACAAGCATAAAATGATAGAACTTTACAAAATAATTGTCAAATCAAAATGGGCTAAATATACTAAATTAGTATATAAATAAGTCCAAAAAAGAAAATTCTAAAAAAAACTCACTTGTAAATACAAAGCTGACTTATACAAACATTAAATCGGTAGGGAATCTTCCCAAATTTATGTGAATCTCATACTAACTCTGATTGACTCGATTACGATTTAATTAGTTTAACAAAATGTAAATAAAATATAAAAATAATCAAAAAACACAAAGTAGACATATCCCAAGGAAATAGCATGTTCTGATCGCCAATAGGCTAAAATTTAAAGCTAAATATCTAGAGCATATAACTCCAACCAAGAGTCTAAGGGAGGAGTCTCATATCGAAAGGAGGCTTGGTGACGGAGCAAAGGATTGCAAGAGAAGCTTAAAATAAAAAGAGCTTGTTTTAAAGCTAAGCATAGAACAGATGAAACTATCACAAACAACAAGATAGCAAAGAAGGAAAGAAAGCTGTAAGTAAAGCTAAATCAAATGCTTATGAAGTTTTGTACAAAAAGCTTGACTCTAAGGAGGGCCAGAAGAATATATTCATATTGGTCAAAGCAAGAGAAAGGAAGACTAGAGATCTTTCTCAAGTGAGATGCATTAAGGACGATGAAGAATATGTGATTGCTACTCAGAAGGATATAGAGATTATATGGAAACAATATTTCCATAAGCTTTTCATTGGGGGAGGGAATATAGAGATCACTTTGGGTGATCTAGCTAGTAGTAAAAGGTACCTGAATCGTACAAGCTATAGATGGATACAAAGAAAGGAAGTAAAGGAGGCTTTGAAGGCTATGAAACCAGGGAAATGTATGGGACTTGATGACATTCATATATAACTATGGAGAGAGTTCTAGATGAACGTGGTTTGACTTGGCTCACAAATTTATTCAATGTTATTTAGCGAAGCAAGAAAATGCCAGAAGAATGGATGAGAATCATCGTGGTGCCTCTTTTTAAGAATAAAGGAGATATTCAAAATTATTTGAATTACAAAGGTATCAAACTAATAAGTCACAGTATGAACATTTTTGGGAACGTGTGAACAAAAGAAGGTTGAGTCAAGTTTACAAAGTAACAGAAATCCAATTCGGAATCATGTCAAGTCGCTCAACTGTTGAAGCTAGCCACTTGTTAAGGAGAGTGCAGATATATAGAGCTAAAAGGAAGAACCTCCATATGATTTTTATTGATTTGGAGAAGGCTTATAATTCAGTTCCACGGGAGATTGTGGAGAGTTTTGGAGAAGAGACAAGTACAAGTCCTAAACGTTAACCTTATAAAGGATATGTATGATGGGGCTTCATCTTGTGTAAGGATCCAGTCTGGGAAGATTGACTATTTTGACATCAGCATCAGTCTGCACCAAGGTTCAGCTTTGAGTCCATTCCTTCTACTTTCATTAAGGATGAGTTGACCAGTCACCTTCAGGATGAGATACATTGGTATATGTCGTTCGCCGGTGATATTGTGTTGATTGATGAGAGTATAGATGGAGTAAGTGTAAAGCTTGAGGTTTGGAGGCATGCCTTAAAGACTAAGAATTTCGTATAAGTAGGGATAAGACTGAATATATTGAGTGCACATTTGATGAAAGCAATGGTGAAGAAATCAAGGTGAAGATTGGAGACTATAACATTCAGAAGAAAGATACTTTTATATGCTTAAGATATATATTGCAGCATGATGGAGAAGTCGATGAAGATGTTACTCATACAGTAAATGCAGGTTGGCTAAAGTAGAGAGGAATCTCTGATGTTCTATGTGATAAGAAAATTCCTTTGAAAATAAAAAGAAATATTACAAAGTAGTCGTGAGACATGTTATGCTCTATATATCTGAATGCTGACCTGTGAATAATAAACATGTGCGGAGAATGACAATAGAAGAAATAAAAATGCTAAGACAAATGCAGTGTTCACGAAATCGGTTTGAGCGGCCGCATATGCGGCTGCATATGCCTGAGCGAATACCCTACCGAGCCGCATACATGAAGCCCCTCATTAAGCGCCCTTTGCGCTTATGCGGTCCGCATATGCGGGTTGTGCGGCCACATATGCGGAGACTGTGCGCCTGCTTCCTATTTTCGGAGCTTAATTGGGTTGTCGGATCTGGATCTACGAAAAAAGGCACTCGACACCCCGAATCACTGAGAAACCCAAAACCACGATTAGAGCTTCCACATCCAGAATCCCAATTCATCGATTAGGGCTTCCATCTCCCGACTTCTGAATCATCGGAGTTTTTTTATTCTATACTTTCATTGGTCTACCTTGATGTGTGCTAACTTTTCTATTGAAGTATTGATATTTGATTGATAAAGATTATTTTGACCTCTATATGAAAGTCATCTTTCTTAGATCTTGTGTTGGACCACAATTATACATAAATTTAGTTCAGTTGTAGTTAATTGTGTATATATTTATTTATTTTTCAATTAAAAAATAAGAAACCGCGTAGAACCACATATACCCCGCATATGCCTCCGCGTACCGCTTAATCGCTATTCAGTGACCCGTCCGAATGCATACGCATACCGCTTTCGTGAACCTTGGACTAATGTATGGTCATACACGAAAAGATCGGATTTAAAATGTTGTGATTAGAAGGAAAGTTGGTGTCGCTCCAATAGAGGATAATATGAGAGAAAATCGCTTAAGATGGTTTGGCCAATTGCAAAGGAATTCGACTAGTGCGTCAGTTAGAAGATGCGAGATTTGGGATGTTAACTGGGTAGGAGAGGGCGAGAAAGGCCCAAGAAGTGTTAGAATGGACTATCCGAAGGGATCTTAGTTATTTGGATTTAAGCTTGAGAATGGCCCAAGAGAGATCTGAATGGAGGCAAAGAATCCATGTAGCCAACCCAACTTAATGTGGGAAAGGCCTTTTTGTTGTTGTATATGAACTCCAATCAAACCCTATTCGTTTTCAAAGTTGAACACTAAAAATCTACTTCACAATAGATATGTTTTAGGATGAAAAGAGTTCGTTCATTGAAAGTTGGATGTTTGACCTAACTCAACTATGCATATATTGATTCCGAACATACGTATTTTAATTTGAACACATGCACTCATCACTACTTGTACATATTTTTATAATTTTACTTATATATATTCCCTTAAAAAAATATAAAATGACAAAAACACTTGAGGCCAAATGGAAACAGAAATAAAGAAATCAAGTTTATAGGCCTTCTAATTATAAGCCCAATTTCCCTATTTTCTATATGACTTTCACCAATTCAATAAAGACAATAAAAATATAAATGTGTTTAATAATGTATATTATAATAATAAAATATAAAACCAATATGCAAAATATTTAAAAAATCAAAATTGATCAAATACATGTATTTCATATATGTATTTAGCCCCAAAATTTTGTATCTCGAGATGTGGACCGATTAGGTTATCAAGTTATGAAAGTTGTAGGAAATTTAATTTCCTACGACTTTCATGCTTTGAGTTTTTTCAAAATTCGATCTATAACTATGAGATTTTTTGTTTTTCACTCTTTTGGACACCTAGGATGGTGGCACGTATTACTACCCCTTTCCTTCTCTAACCCCACCAACCCCATCTCAAGTATCATCTTCTCCTATCTACAACTGATAACAGTGGGCACTGAGGACATCTTCGATGCTAACCAAAGGTAGTTGGTTGATCTAGGAACAAAAACCAGCTCTAGGGCCTTATGATGCATGTGTACATGCATGTGGAGCTCAGTCGTGCTAAGGCTTCGAGCGACGATGGGAGGTGTTCGATCTCCATTATAAGGTGCTTCGATCATCTTCTCGCATATAGTTCTTCATAAAATAGGCATCCTTCTCTTCCACTTTTCAATTTTATCTTTCATTTCATTTTTACCACCTCCAATTTGGAGTTCAATTATGGGTGAAGCCTTCTTCATCATCCTCAATTCACAGTCTCCGACTAAATTTGCCTTCACTGTTCATCCCCATCTCCTCCTCGGCCATCGATTTGGGTCGAGGGACTCCTCTCACGCCTGCACGCATTAGAGGATCATATTCGCCTCCTATCTCACCCGTGCTACAGAGCTCACATCCTCCATCGTTGGCATCCAGTCATCCACCCTTGAATATTGCCAAAGCCTAGGGAAGCGTCACAAGAAGCGGAGAATTCATTTATAGGTCTTCACATGCATGTACAAGCATAGGAATAGCAACCTTGGCTGCAACCACCTCACAGGAGAAGAGGATCCTCCAAATACCTCCATTCCACTACATTTTGCATCAATTGTGATCAGAATCAAGGGTTGATGATGTTATTAATGTTTTTCATGTGCTAGTGCCATCAATAGAGCTAGAGTGTCGTCTCTTGTGGATTAATCAAGGCACTGTTGAGAGCTCCATTCAGAGGAGCCGCTTCGCCTTCCTGAGCACATCCTGCCACTCTATTGCATAGCATATTTCTTTCTTTCTACATTACATTCAAAATCTTAATACCAAAAAATACAATGTGGATTTGCATGATTGCTTGTTGCCTATGAGTTGATTGAATAAGCTAAGCATCGTCTCGTCAAGTTCGGCCTTAGACTTACTAAGGTATACAACACTAAACCCACATATATTAATGTGGTTTTTTATTCAACTATTTTTCGAGCGTGCTACATCCGAGACCAATGAAGTAATCGAATTTCGGGCTTATCAATAGTCCATTTATAAAATAGGCCTTATGTAATGGATGGAATAATGATGAAGATTGCATTTTGAGTAAAAAATATCTCTCATTCTTCCTCTTATAAAATTCTTCCTCTCCTTCAACACTTCTCTCTATCTATCATTCCCTCCATCTCCCTTCATATCCATTATCTTCAAAGGTCTCCCTCTTCTCCCTCTCTCACTATCTTCTTCTTCCATCGCTTCTTCATCCCTCGCGTCGATCTCTTCCTCGTGTGTCTTTCCTTCTCAGTCTCGCTCTCATCCTCGTTTGTCCTCTCTCCCACAATTTTGCATCGCATTCCCCCTCAACAATTATTATGTCTTTCTCTATGTTGCTCTCCCATCTCTTCTCAATCCGCCCTTCTCCCCTCTCTCTCGCTCATATTTGACAACTCTCATACTCATCTATCTCTTTATATTTATATAATATATTTCCTCTCTCTTAATGTCTCTCCATTGTTCTCAAACTTCCTCCAATATCATTTCACTTTCACAAGCATCTCTTGATTCTTCTTTTACTCCCCACCCCCCTTCTTCTACTTAATTCCATCTGTCTCTCAATTTTCCCCTGCGCATATTTATTTTTCTTCCCAAAATCTGCTTTCCTTATTTACCATCCAACACCTTCGCCACGCTCTTTCCTTTTATTTGTGTTAATGGGTGATGAACAAGATGGAGCGCGTGCCTTCGTTGATTTTTGGTCGTCGTTCTTACATCACCGACAAGACAGTTCATCGATCGCTCCAATGCGATGCAGTGCCCATTCTAACATGATCAAGCCATATCACTACCTCTCTCTTGGTGCATCTCAACGTACGTGTGCCATCTTCTCACCAAATACACATTGCTCGCACATTGTACGAATATCTCATGGTGACTCCACATATAGCAACACCTTACCATGTTGGGGTGGTGATGTCGTCGTATCACTTACAAGATGCATCACCTTAGTGCTTTGTGCATTCATGAGGTTGTCATGTTGTCTATGCAATCGTCGATCTCGCTACTTCAATTTCTAACGTGCATGTCTTCCATGTTACATTGTTTTCATGCAGCAGCATCTTAAGCGTGGCTCGAGATATCGTGATATATTATATATTCATAGTATATCAATATCGACGAGATAGAGGTATTGATATCCACATGTATATCATTTTCCAGGATGTCGATCGATATTGATGATATTCTGCTAGTATCTATGTATATCAATGATATTACCCATGTGAGCTTGATTTCATTACTTATTTAGCAACTCCCAATATTAAAACACATAATGATTTTTACATATTTTGTTTCGAGTAGGGGTGCTGGCCCACATCCTCGCAGGGGGAGCGCACCAGCTCCTTCTAGATCTCGCTCAGGCTCGCTAGCCTGGCAACAAGACCCCGCCTGGTAGAGTATTATGCCACATGGGGGTGCATATGGCGATTCTTCAACTTGGAGGACTTAGCTCCCCTTTTGGTAATGGAGATGAAATAACTCTAAAGCTAATCAAGTTAGAATCACATATCCGGAATATACTCCAATTGGTATTAGAAACTATTAATAATATAGTGATCCAAAAACACAATCATGGCATACTCCAATCGTTATTGATTTTTTAGTTCAATTACGAAAGTTTTGTTTCCAATCGATATTAGTTCATCTTCTTTCATTCAAAAATATTATTATTATGAGTTATGTACTTTGACACCATATGTTATTATGCTCATTTGCTTGTTTGCTTGATTTTCAATATAGCTCAACATGTTGTTTCTGCATAATATGCAATGTAAAATAAACATAATGTGCTAAATAAATGTCATTTCTGTCTCTAAATTGTTATTGTTTGAATTTCATCACTTCCTTTCTAATACCTCTCAGTAGTCAGTAGTCAACAGTCAGCATTGACAGCCAACGATATGTACAATAAAATGTGCATTTGTGCGCTAAATACACCTCATTATTGCATATACCCAAGCTTTAAAAATCGACCGACTAGTCGATTCGGGGTGGGGGGAGGGGGAGTAGCCAACTCAACTAAGCCTAGTCATCCCCCCACCCCAACTAGTTGGGTCAACTAGTCAGCCGATTCTTAAATGAAGGGTTTTTTTAATTTATTTATGTTATTTCCTGATAACTCCTAATTCTCTTGGTTTGTGTTCTTTGATTAATTGATATTGTTATATTTTTTGTGCATTCTCACTGAGATTTAACATCGAGACCCCCGTGCTGGTAGGGTGTTGGCACGGAGGGGACATCGAACAATTCTTCAATTGGGTTCAAAAAAACATATGGTTAGGATTTAAGGCATATCAATAGTTTATGCTATTCAGTTTTGTATTATTGTTAATGTTAATGCTATTGATTACTATAAACATCTACATAGGGTTGATTTATTTTTTTATGTTGTTCATTCACTTCTAATACCATTGGTTAGTATATTTATGCTATTCGTTTTTCTGAATGTTAAGATTAATAGGTGTAGTAATCTTGTTATGTTTTTAGGAATGTGTTATAATATTAAAAATGCCTAAATCTATGCAAATATATAAGACTATATGAATGAAAATGATTTATATATCCAAAATATTTAAAAAAATTCAAAACCGACTAAAGATTGACTAAATCTGATTAGTTGCCCAATGGTCGATTAATCCTTAGTCAGTGATCGTGCCGACCGACTTTTGCAACCTTGCATATACTTGTGTATTTGTATGGTATTTATTGTTTTAAGAACTAGGATGATCTTAATTTTTAAAAAAAACTATTTTGCACCATTTTCGAGATTTCCGTTGATATCATCGATATATCCCTGACATAAACCTTTTCAAGCTCCGATCGATACGATATCGATATTTCAAACCTTGGTGCACTGCCCACAGCATAATGCCCTTATTGCTTCATTAAATCACACATCCTCAAAATGCACTGCATCAAACCAAACTTATCATGCGCAAGCATGCATAGTGCTTGCCCATACTTCAAAAAACTTCAAAAAATCAAAATGAAACATGATACTTAAAAGAAATCTAAGAAATAACTTGTTGAAATACCATGTTGAAAATGACAATCTGGAAATGAACACAACCACAATATCAATATGGGTTTACATGGGTTCGAGAAGATTAGGATGAGTGCTCAGCTACATGAGACAAGCGACAAAATAATCGTATTTCTTAATTGATTCTTATGAAACCAAAACAAGGTCCTTTATATAGGCCCACTTATACATGACTCAAAATAGGAGATGTAAGACTAAACACATGAGACCACATACCTCAATAAGTGGATTTTTCATTTTTCCACAAGATTCAATTACCGAATTATCTCAATTCTTTGTTATTCTCAACAAATCCCTTATCAGAGATATCCATTTGGATCAAGCGTCACTACATATATTATCCTTGTCTCTGAAATTTGAAATTTAAACCTAACATGACTTCACAAATAGGTTTTTCTACACATGTTCGATTCTTGATTTATAAAAGACCGATCAAGCTTCAATTATTCTTCCTAAAAAATTTAAAAAGTATGTCAAATATACAAAATATTTAGGTCTTATATTTTATCTTATTTGAATTATCATGCCTGATAGAATATAGAGCCATCTATACACAGTATCTTAAGTATAATACATACCGTGAATACATGATAACATTAAACAACTTTGTAAGACATTAAACAGGGTTCTATGTTCAGCTATTGTAAACGACTGTAACTGATTGTTTCATTTTTTGTTGATCGTTGTGAAACTTGAATGAATTCAAAAACAATTTAGCAACTGTCAGGCCAATTCCATGCATGACTGATCATAATGGATTACAATTTATTTATGAGGTGTGTAGAACATAGTATACAAATATTTTTAGCTAAAAAGAAAAGTATAACATGTCCATAGTTAACAAGAAATATACCAAACCATGAAGAGGGATGTAACTAATAAATACGGCAAGCTGGGCAAGCTGGACATTGAACGTGCACAATGATGGTACTCAGCTTGTGAGAGCTAGTAAATATAGCTGTTTACAAAGAGGAGCTCTTTTATGCAACTTAGGGAGAAGCGTCTATCTAATTGCACTATTAATTGGAGTGGGACGAGTATAAATAAAGTGTGAATGTCTATGTAAAAGCATAACATCAAGGAGCAAAATCCCGAAACCCTTAAAAGGAACTCAAATAGAACACTTCACCACGTGGCTCTAGATTCAAAACTTTGTGATAAGATCCAAACCCTGGGTTGTGTGTGGAAGCCGACTAGTAAAAACATAGTGAGACTGTATACAGAACACTCGAATTGATGTTTAAAAATCCATCCAGATGAGATCTTACTAATCGAAAATCCATCCACGATGAGATCTTACTAATCGAATAGAATCAGAAAAACAAATGAAGTCCCAAGTAAACATCCATTTAATAGGAAATGATAGTTACAAGGCAAAGTTAAATACCTCAAATGTTGCAACCTCGTCAAATCTTTGCCCCATGAGAAAAGAGCTCATGAACCCAGGTGACTTCCAAGCAGATGGAGATTCGATTCCTCTTTTAATACCGGGAGTTTCCGAAAATCTGCCAAAAGAAATGGGACTTAAATGATTAGAAAACTCTAAGGAGCTTACACTACTAATACAGTTAGAGATACCACCACAATGCACAAAATGACATAACCCAGAAGATCTAACAGAAAATTTTCAGTGTGTCTACTCTTGTTTTTCACAAGCGCATTGACTAATGGAGGAACCACAAGCAATAGCAGGTCAATCGTCAAAATGGAGTGCAGTAATGATGGCCTAGATACAGAATAAAAACTCTAAATTTCTGAATCTCAGCACATTCCATAGTTGTTTCATAAAAGTTTGCATACTATAGAAACCAAAAATATTCAACTGTAAGACTCTAGAGAGATTTTTACACCCATAATCCTCTATATTTTCATAAATACATATTGAACTGTCCATAACTCAGAATTATATGTAAAACCCCAAATAGTTATTAACCAGTATATGACATAATCATATGTAAACTTCCATCTCCTTTCTCCGTTAACTTTGAGGAATCCATTAAATTTTGATAATTCTGCCCGTTGAACCAAATCACATTTGCAAAAAAAAAACCTTCCAATGCCTTCCCCTCATCCTCCGCCATGTTACCCGGCTCTCACCTCGACTCAGTAGGAGCAATGGCTATTAAGGCGCCAAAAGAAAATGTTTATAATAAGGTTTGACATTATTGAAATACATATCCAAAATTAAACAAAAAAAAAAGACAAAAGGATGATAGGTGTTTTCTCAACTGGGAAAGATGGAGAGTCCTTTAGGCCAGTGAAAATGAGAAGTGAGGTGAATCACAGTAGAGTGGATCACAGCAGGGATCTCCACGGCCTCTAGTGGCATACAGTCACCGTCCCGTCCCATATCTCTGACATAGCATTGTATAGGAACCTACTCTGATTATTGTCCTTCGCACCCAATTCCCGCATCACTGCTTCGCGCATCAGCTAACACCCCAAGTAGTTGGATGAGCTGATGATGTACCTGGGTGTCCTCAATTCGACGATCAGGCACCATGGTTACTTAATTAACTCCTGCGGCAAGTTGCACAGTTGTTCTTGAAGAGGAGTCGAGAGATTCATATATAACTAAAGGTTTTCATGTGTGTGAGTGTGCGCAGCCAAGGTGGAGCCGAGGTCGTAAGATCGATGGTGTCCGCAAGGAGCATGGATACGAACTAAAGAGGTTGTGTGGATGGCATGGCAGCAGGGGGTGTTGCTCAGCTTGGGGCTGGAACTCAATGGGTAATTATGATTGGAGGGGAGCAGAGAGAAATCGGAAGAGAGATGAGAGATAAAATGGTGAATAAAATAACAAAAAATCAACCATAGGATCTGTGTTGGGTTTGCTTAACGTCAAGAGGTGGTTGAGTTAATGAGCAAAGTAACTATAGGGTTCTATGTGGAAGACAGAGCAACCACCCAGGGTTCTACATGTAATTCACAACAATAGAGTTCAATGCGTAATTATGAAATTATAGAAGGTTAAGGGTATAAAAAGCCCTTCTATGAAGCATGATAAAACAGAACGGCAATTATACCAGAATATAAGATCCATGTAACTTATGATGGCACGGTACCATCTCTGTCAAGAGAGGAGTGGTCCAATAACTGAAGTCACGATTTTCTCCTTCAACAACTAGTCCATAGTGTATAATACCCACTGAATCAAACCAACCCTCGAAATAAGTGTTGGGAAACTAATAGATTTATTTAGGAAAAATGACAAACCTCCATAAAAGTTCCGTCCAACTTTGTATACAAGACCCAAGACTCAAAGAGAGCAATGGCATGCTCCAATACATTCTCTTAGTAAAACCCCTCATCCTTAAATTTCAAGCTATTTCTCGCCAACTAGATCGCCCCTCCAATCACTACATATCGAAACCCAGAAAGCGTCAACACTGTCTCACAGTAACCATGGTAATGCCTCCTCTTCCCATGCCTCCCTTGACACAAGGCATCTGAAGAATAAGTAGTCCATGTCCTCTACAACTCCCCGAACACTGCTGACAAATCTCATCATCCCGGGGAAGATCTTGGTCTCCTAACTCATGTCATAATCAAGGTTTTAAAAAACGTGAGGCGTATCGAGGCGTTTTCCTATCATTGCCTCGAGGCGTAAGCCTCGAGGCGTATCGAGGCGTAAGCCTCACTCGTGAAAGAATTTTTTTCATAAAATATTTTAATTAATCGTAGTTACAATTTTTAAGTTCTAGAAATTAAATAGTTATGATTAAATGCATAACTCCATGATATTTCAAGGCTAACATCATGGTTTAAACATCCAAGTTGTTATATAACTCTCTCTTTTTAAACTCTAAATCTGTAAGGAGTCAAGTAAATATGGATATGTAAGCATAATAATGGGTAACTCTCCACAAAATTTAAAGTTTTGAATAAAATTTAACTAAAGGGACTAGATATAACATACCATTTTCAAAATTAGGTGAGATATGTGTCATTCAATTGAGAAGGATAAGAGAGTAAGCAATGAATCTGCGATCACTTTTTACTTTACCATAATGATTGGGGGATAAAATACTTGAATATTGCATGTTATGATCATCTTTGTTCATGCATGCTTTGATGTGTATTAATTTAGTCCCGATTGAATAGAAGAAAAGATGAGACATGTTTACAAAAATATACTTTTCAAAATTTAGGTCAAAGTAGGGGACTTGCATTCAAACATTTTAATAAAGAAAGCATTCATGCTTGATTCATACTAAAGAGTAGAGGCATTAGATTTAAGGACTCAAGAGTCAATTTTTTGTACATGTTGATTTATAAAAAAACATGCATAACAAAGTAAAAATAAGCTTAATATGTTAATAAATTTAAAAAAAAAAGGAATTTTAGTGAATCATGAGCTTAAAGACTTGAAAATACATATCTAAGAAAGATGAAAAACTCACAATCAAAAAGAAAAGAAAAAATATTGCAGAAAAACCAAAAAAAAGCAGCCCATTCATGAGGCTATAGCCTTGAGGCACGCCTCGAGGCGTAAGCCTCGAGGCGTGCCTCATAAGCCTCGAGGCGCACGCCTCATTGAGGAGGAATGAGGCTATAGCCTCGCGCCTCAGCGCCTCGAGGCGCGTTTTTAAAAACAATGGTCATAATGCACCCTCCTTTGAACTTCCAGATGAAAACCCTAATCCTAATGGGCACCTTCCAACTCAATATCCTTGCGCAGATGTGAGACACCTCATTTGTCTCCAAAATCAACATGGTCGATAATGGCACATACGCCTTTTTTACTGTGAAGGAGTCGTCCCCCAGCATCAGTAATCACGGCCCTCTTGAGGTTCCTCCACTCTGGCTAGCATGTTTGTCAAATTGAAGAACTCCTCTGCTCTTTGATCAGAAAGCACAAACACAAAGCTCGATGTCCACGACCACCCAGACCACACATCTACCACGCAAGTCTCCTTATCAACAGGCAACCGCCAGTGTGAAAAATCCGGGGAAAGCATCGCAAAGAGCCCCCTCTTCCGTCCAGTAATTCTGCTAAAATTGAAACACGCATCCATCCCCCAAAACTAGCCTGAGAGGGTACCACTTCTGGCAGAACAGAGCAAATACCCCTCTAAAACATGTATGGTGAGGGCAAAAAATCCACTCTCGCGGAAACGCTAGAAGAGATAGAGTAAATAGAAGGGACCTACCTTTAGAACAGATCAAAACCATTGCCCCCTTCATGAAGGTATCAGCAAGTTGAAGCTTGGATGAGATGTGTGGTATTGTAATCCTCCCTTAACAAATTGAAGCTCTGATGTAATGGCAATCAACCTCGATGCTCGATATGTTTGGCATACTCATCAAAAATTGGATTGGAGGCAATATAGGTAGCACATTTGTTGTTGCACTATAAAGGATTAGAAGCCTAGATATATATTTAATGATGTTAGGGTTCTTCTTATTCATATTAAGATTCATCCTAAGTGTTCTGGGAGGATGTTGCTCTCACTATGGTCTAGATAATCAATCGCAGTCCCCATCCATTCAAGGTAGGTTCCTTATAGGTCGATATTTGTCCTTTGCCCATACTACATGTGAGTAAATAAAATAGAAATGAGAAATCAAAAAAATAAAGAATGTTAAAAACAAATTCAAAACCTATTGTTGAGTCTTAAATTAGATGAGAATATGAAGTTTTACATGGAGATCATTAAAAGTTTATATCCATTATATATGCTCTAAGTTCTTAAGTTTTTTAGGGAAAGAAAATGGTGTTGAGCATGCAAACCAAGTATAAATTCATATCTATATTACTACAATTCCCATACTTACAAGATAGAAATTTGAGGGAGAATGACCTACATTCTTGAGCTAAAAACTATCCATTGTTTATACACTAATCCCATGATGAAAAATATGGAAAGTAAGGGGTAAATTGCGTGTATTTAGACCTGAAATCAGATCACTATTATTTCGAAACTTTGGGTTAAAAATGTGAAAGACTTGAAGTGATTGACAAGACATTAAGATCAAATTAAAGACCATTAATGAGCCACTATTCATGCCTTAGAATTGAGAGAAATTGGATAATAAAATAGCATGATTTGAGTCTAAAATCAGACTTACAACAGCTACAATTTTAAGATCTAATTTGATGAGAAATTTGAAATATTTTGCATACAATTTAGTATCAATTAAGATCCAATTTCAGAACATAAATTAGACATTAGTTCCATGTTAAATTAAGAGAAATCGGTGGGTGATTGACATATGGTTGAAGTCTAATTTCAAGAACATTAATTAGTTATACCTTACATGTTGAAAAATGAGGAGTTGTTGATGATTTACATATATTCTGACCCAAATTCAGAATAGTGTTATGATCTTATTTTATGATTAAAATGATAAGGATTTGAGAATGAATTGCATGTGATTGGAGTACAATTTCATATTATCTTGATATTAGGAATTACAATAGGCGTGTTAGTAATTTTATGGTTAGAAAGAGAAATTTCTGCGGCGATACAACAACGTATTGGGCCTGAATACGCCAGCCCATTAGGAATTCTTCAAGCTCTAACAGATGGAACAAACCTTCTTTTTAAAGAGGATATCCTCCCTTATAGAGGAGATATTTGAGTATTCAGTGTAAGACGGGCTATAACAGTCATATCAACCCTACTAAGTTATTTAGTAATTCCTTTTGGATATATTCTTGTTTTACCTGATCTCAGTATAGGTGTTTTTTATGGATCGCCATTCCTAGTATTGCTCCGACTGCGCTTCTTATGTCAGGGTATGGGTAGAATAATAAATATTCTTTCTCAAGTGGTCTACGAGCTGCTGCTCAATCCATTAGTTATGAAATACCATTAACTCTATGTGTGTTATTAATATCTCTACATGTACACAACAACAACAAAGCCTTTTCCCACAATTAAGTAGGGTCGGCTACATGGATTCTTCGCCTCCATTCAGATCTATCTTGGGTCAATCTCTACGTGTAATTCATTAAAAAATGGGCTTTCACCCTTTTCTTTATTTCTAATATAGGAAAAAGATTGAATGTATTCAATAGATATCTTTATTTTTTGGGTTTTTATCAGTTGTACCCCTCCGAGATATTGCAATATAAGTTATGCCCCTCCCTTTTGGGGAATATCAGTTATGCCCTCGACTTCTTGTCGTTCTATCACTTGTGCCCCTCCGTTACTTTGGTCGTCAATAAGTTGAACTTAGTATGGTTTAATCAAATCATGGTGTAGTTAAGAGGGGCATATCGGGAAGAAAAGTCCCCACACCTCCTCCTCCTCTGCCTCCTCGACTCCTCTGACCTCGACGCCTTCTATGCTTGAGCCTCCGACGACACAGAAGAGCTCAAGTACGTGCTAATGAGGGAGCACGACCTCTTTTGACAACTCCTTCTGCAGAGCTATCTTGAAGCAGTGAGCGACATCTTGATGCACTCGTCGAGCATCATCTGAGTAAACTGCACCAGCAAAGATCACAGTCGTTGTGAACTCATACGATCGGAACACCTCTCTTACCTCCGACAACGGCTCCATTATAGTGTTATACATCTCAATATACCGGAAGATCTTCTCGAGGGAACGCATCCCCTTCGCCAAGGTTGCGAGCTCCAGGAATCTAGGAACTACACCGCAGCATCCCTAGCGATCTCGGCGAAGCACGATGCTTGATGGCAGTCGAGGACTCGAACACGAAATCGCATAGCACCATCTCCCTGTTAACAGGTTCCGGATCGCGACGCTGGAGGCGGCAAACCCATTGGTGATACACCTATCGAAGGAACCCCAATTGAGCTTCTGTAATTGAGAAGGTTTCAGCCTCTCGAATCAGAGTTTGGGCACAGAGGATAGGATGGTGCGGAGGAGGGGGAGGATGGGGGCAGAGGAGAGGGCGAGGTGGATGTGGAGGAGGCGGGAGGCTGGGGCAGAGGAGAGGGCAGGGCGGAGGAGGGGGGAGGCTAGGGGCGGAGGAGAGCGCATGGCGGAGGAGGTCGTCGGCCTGGGGAGGAGGATGAGAGGAGGGAGGATGAGGTCGTCCTAGGGAGGAGGAGAGAGGAGGAGGTCGGCCTGGGAAGGAAGAGGATGGGAGGGAGGAGGAGGTCGTCCTGGGAAGGAGGAGAGAGGAGGAGGTCGGCCTGAGGAGGAAGAGGATGGGAGGGAGGAGGAGGTCGACCTGGGGAGGAGGATGAGGGGAGGGAGGAGGTCAGTCTAGGGAGGAGGAAGTCGATCCGAGGAGGAGGAGGAGGGCAGGGAGGAGAGGTTGGCCTGGGGAGAAGGGAGAGGGTGAAGATGCTCAAGGAAGACCTCTCAACGTCTTCTTTTTAATTTATTTCCGTTTGTGTCCCCAAAGTTAACGTATGTTTCTATTGAGGATGGATGGCAACTAACCCAAGAGTCATAAGTGATAGAACGGAAAGAAGTCGAGGGCACAACTGATATTCTCAAAAAGAGAGGGGCATAACTGATATTGCAATATCTCAGATGGGTACAACTGATAAAAACCCTCACTTTTTATGCCGTTGAATAGCTACATATTCACAATTGATTTGATGAGAATTTGAGGTGTTTTGCATGCAATTAGAACTCAAAATCAGAGCTATAAATATTCAGATTAGCATGCTCGAATGATGAAAATTGGGAATGTGTTGCATGAAACTAAACATAATTCCAGACCTTTGATTTCATGTTGGTTGAGGAGAAATTAAGGATGATTTGTATGCAATTAAGTCAAGTTTAAGAATATCAATTAGCTACTAATCTCATGGCAATAAATTAGAGATTTGGGGTTGAATTTGTACACAAGATGAGACAAGTTTTAGATTTAAATAAGTAGATTTAATCTCATGACTAAATATGAAGAACTTGAAATTTAACATTTATCTAAACGTGAATCCAGATCTATGAACAACGCCTAATCTCACAATTCGAAAAATAAGTACATTGGGATATTTCATACATGTGATGTGACCTATAAAAGTTAGATCAGTAATCACACCACTAAATTATGAGTTGAATAAGAAAAGATGAATTTTTGCATCAATTCGAACTTAGATCCAGATCCAAGGAAACATTTTAATCCCATGACCTTACTGAAGAGATTGAAATACAAATATAAAAATAGTAATGCTCTTCTCTTACAAAGTCAACAAATGATCTCCTAAAGATCATTATAAATAGAAATCCTCAATCAATTGATCCTTGAGTATAATCTACTATTTATACATATTACCAAAGATAGGTAGTGATAAAATACCTAGATTTGTAAAGTCAACCATAGAAGAGATTGAGAAAGGATGGGGTAGACAAATAAGTGAAATCAATAGTGAATCAATTATATCAATAAGATCGTTAACTAAAAGACCTAGATCGGTACAATCAACCACGTAAATGATTAAGAAAGGATGATGAATCAAGTCGGCGATGACTGATATTTAAGAGTGTCATTCATGGTGACTTTTACACCTGACTGTGCGAGGGTGCGGTGACCCTCAACTGGACGGAAGATAGGAAGCCCACTTAGGGCAGTGGCTGCTTACTGTGCGGGTCTAGGATCCCAGTCTTTTCTCGATTTTTCACGAGCACTCGTAGTTTTATGCCTCTTTGGGATCCACAGGTTTTCTTCTAAGACCATTTCCGTCGACCCTTGTTCTTTAGGATGCCTAGGCTGCAGGACCCTCGATTTTAGTTTTTCAATCTCGTTTGCCCGTACCGGTCAGGTCGGTTTTTTTCTTTTTGAGTGACTCTTCGGGAGTCTCTGCCACCCGTCTCAGTGGTGCAGTTTTCGAGTAGACATATCCCTCTACTGGATCGTACTTCCACTTAGAGGGTGAGAAGGAAGGGTCTCTTAGGAGACTCCCTTACCGCTAGAGTTTTGGTGGCGATGGCTACAGTTGAGTTGGTTACAGATTGAGATTGATTACAGTTAAGTTGATAACAGTTGAGTAGAATACAATGGAGCTTGATTATAGTCGAGTTGGAAACAATTGAGCTTGGTTTCAGTTAAGCTAGTTACGGTTCCGCTAGTAGGTTCTGGCAAAGAGAAAAGATCATATTATGAAAATCATCCTTATCAGACTAAGAGATACTACCACGGATGCCGAAGAAGCTAGTGGACGTGTTGGGAACTTATTTATGATGCATTTACCCCACTGCATACCTACGGAGGCACCTCAACCTTAAGGATTCCTTACTGTGTTAGAGTCATAGTGTGAGGTCACACTCAGACCAAGACCACAGACTATCCACTGAGCTAGGGAAATTTAACAAGAAAGGAATCAAAACACGAGACTTATCGTCTAGACTTACTATAATCCATCCACGACTATAAACATAATCAAGATATATAGATCACCTCGATCATATTAATCATTATATAATCATAATACCGGGATCACCTCGATTATTATAAGCATTTAATAAAGACAACGATCAGATCAGAAACTCATCATCCATATTATCAAGATCCATCAAACATGATTCACAAAAAAAATGATAGCTTAAATACGGATCATATAATCTATGTATAAAAATGATAAATATGGGTAATTAAGGCAGGGTGAGTAAGTCAGGGGATTCACATACCAAACAACTTGAAAACTTGTTTCAATGCAAGTGGCTCATTAAATTTAATTGTCTATATATTTGCTTTCTTTTGGAACCACTGAATTTTCTGTTATTTTTAATTGATTACATGTGCATATTATTGTTTCTTTTGTTACATGCTAAATGCTATGCAAATTTTTGCAATATAATTGGTGACACATTGTAGTTATGTGGTTTGTTGGTAAAAAATGAATGTCTCGTAAAAGCGAAAAAAATTTCCCTCATTTTCAGTACTCTAATGCGATCTGTAGCGAACATGATACAGCGGGTGACGTGTAAACGAGTATCCCAGATCAGTGGGAGCGGGCGCCACATGGAATGTGGGCAGTGCAATTTCGATTGGGAAAGGGTGAGCATATATGGAATGTGGACGGTGCAATTTAAGAGAGGGTGGGCACATACGAATATGGGAGTATTTAAAAAGGGAAGGGTGAGAAAAAGCCAAAGGGATTCCAATATTTTAGGTGGGGCACGTGCCCCAACTCTCTACCAATATAGGTCCACCACTAGTTTCAGAGATGAGACACCTTTTTATGAACTTTCCAGATTTCGAAAAAATCAGAACAAATCTTCATGGAATTAGGGTTTTGTGAAACCCTATATCTTTTGATCAAATCACAAATCTCGATCAATAATTGAATAATCTTCAAGAACAATGAAGAATGCTTCTTTAATCGAATCTCGAATATAAATAATGAATGTAAAATCCTCGAGAATCGAACATGCTCTGAGAATATCGGAGAAAAGATGAAATATTTATGGACATCAGGATTTTACGTAGAACCCTACTCCTTAAGGATCGGGAAGAAACCACGGGAGAAGGCCTCAAAGGGCCATATGTTTCATTCAACTTTCTCACAGAATACAGAAGGTATGGGGCTTCTTATATAGCCCTCACTGAGTCTCCACATTCTACAGACGGTCGATGTGGGACTAAACAACTGGATGTGGTAAATGGATCCTAGAGTGATCCATTTACCCATCTACACCACAAGTGACGCGTAACACATATACTCCAACACATTCCAAAATCTAAAATATGACCCATCCCCCATGACATAACACAAGAAAGGGATTGTATCAAGTATAAGAATAACCGAGCAGATGCCTCTCCAGAAAGCATGTGACAAGCCCATTACATAAATGATTCCTCCAAATTGGCTGCGCACCCATCTTTGAGAAGTCCGTACCAAAAATCCCCATTAGACTCCCAGATTCAACATCTTGATTAGTGCTTTATTCATCTCCTTAGGATTCAGCATGCCCCCAAATCTCCATCCGTAAACGGCCTTGGAAAAAAGCCCTAGTCCACCAGCATTATTCATCACCCACTGTTGTCTTGGCCGAAAGTAGCCCAGAAAAACCTTAACGTCAAAGTCTTCAATCTCTCTTGCACCCTAACAGGAAATTTATGAATGGACAAGTAAAAGATAGGAAGAACCGAGAGGACGGAGTCCAGATGAGTTGAAGAAAAAATGTGCAATTAAATTTAAAAAAGCAGGTAAATTAGGAAATGTTTAATGCATCATCCAAAGATTAAGCATTAAAATGTGGGGGGAAATGCAATATAATGTCCTTCAAAAAATGTCACTTCAATGTGCAAGGTAAAAAGCACCTGTAGCAGAAAAATACATAAGGTCTATCAAGTGGACGTACATGTTCAACTTTTCAAAGTTCACATGTATAGGTGAACTCGTTTTTTCAGTTTTACTGCTTGTATGACCTGACGATGAGACAGACTTTTGCTTATGCTTTCTCTTCCCAATACTGGACGAACCAGAAGCAAAAACTGCTTCTGCTTCTTTTCCAAGTATTCTTCTAGCAGTTTGTGCCCGTGTCTCGCCACAGAAATTATTTGGAAGCCCTTTTGAGTGGACAATAGACGGAGTTGTCAAGTAAAGATCATTTGCATCATGCTCCGTGAGAGGGACAGAGACCTGAAAAGGCACAAATCAAGTTTAAATAAAAAGGTTTCTAAAAGGCAATTATGCTTGAATACCGAAAAATAGAACAGTAGAAGAATGGCGAGCAGCATTTATCAATTCGAAACATAAGTTACATTTTTTTATAAAATCAATTCCGTCTTTGATCCCTCCACCTTAGGAATTGTTAATAGTGTCTAAATGTGGTGTCTGGGGATTTACAATAAACAGCTTCGTGCCGGTGATAAAAATATACAACCATAATGACAACTTTATTTCGTAAATCCAATTGAATGTATTGTTGTAGTTCCTCTCTTTTAAAAGCCTGTAGTTTTCATTTTTATTTTGCAACTCTGACAACAAATTTGATGACTGAAAGGGCAGCAACCAAGAAGGGCATCCAAACAAAATAGGGGTTGACTAGTCGAGTGATAATAAGACAAGAGAGAAGATATCTTAGGCAAAAGTCCCAACATGTGATCCCTTGTCTACAACTCATGTTACCTCACAAGGTGTTAATCCCATCAACACCTTGTTCATGGATGTGCAAGCTTTATGCTTCAATCCCTTTTATGTAAAACAGGACATGACTATGTACTTAGGACCACATACAGAAGAAAGCCAACATAGACATGCGTGAGATATTGACCTAATCAACCTTCCTTGATTTGTACTGGTTTTACAATATCCTTGGTTGACTTGCTTTTGTGCGTGACCTGATATTCCACTTCCTGCTCGTCAGATTGTCCATAGCGTTCTTAATTGTGTGTCATGGTGTATATCTTTTTAGTATATTGCCAATGGAAGTTTAAGATATAACTTGCATATATTAACAGAAATTTATATGTATAAAGGGATTTTGGCATATACGACCCTGCAAACAATTACCATTAGGTTAAGAATTCATTAACCATCAATACAAACAATTCATAACAGCTCGCATATAAACAACCAAAAAAAATGTTTATACCACATAATCGCATTCAGTTAGATTCAAAGAAATTCACAGATTTAAGGATGTATGTATTCAAACTAATGATCAAGATTGAAACACATAGTTCAAAGTATCCTGATATGAAGTTTTGGTGAAAAAGCAATGAATAGAGGCATGTGATAATGGAGATGGTTGCAGGAGTAGGCGGTAACAAGCAATGATGGGCGATGTCACACCTACAAAATTACATAATAAGGAATTCCCATGGATGCTTGATGGGAGATACACGCACATGAACAACAGGGAGCTTTGGTTCGAAGTAGCATAGACAAGAAGCTATGCACGAGTCTTGAAAGACTCACATTGGCCATCAGGTTCGTGTCATGGCCTCAAATTTCAACGAAATTCGGTCCAATTTCTGTCAAATATCGATATCCAGTCGAAATCGAAATTCGACCGAAATGACCGAAATATGGGGGTCCTAGTAAAATGACTGAAATTTCGATCGAAATTTCACCGAAATTCCATCGAAATTCTGTTTTGGTCGATACCAAAATCGTGACCGAAACCGACATTTAAGGCCTTGGTTCGTGTTTACGGAAAGATGTTTTGGTAAAGTCGACGTAAAAAGTACAAGCAACAGTGCAAGGTACCGAGGTTTGATGATGGATGCGTGCATCAGCAATTACAAGAGTGTGGTGGTGGTGGCATGCCCAAGGATGCATCACATACATTGTTGAGCAATGAGATTAGGCTGTGAATGTGCACGCACAGAAGCACATGTGTGTGTATCGATGCAAGGCGATCCATGAAGGTATAAGTACAGGTTACATCCGTTGCACGAAAGCAACATAGCATGTGCTCAGTGATGTGCTCATATGAGCTACTTGCAACATCAAAAAAGTACAAGCAACAATGCAATGTACTGAGGTATGATGATGGATGCACGCATCAGTGTTTACAAGAGTGTGGTGGCGGTGGCATGCACAAGGATGCATCACATGCATCGTTGAGCAATGAGATTCGGTTATGCATGTGCAGGCACAGAGGCACATACGTACGCACTGATGCAAGGCGATCCATGAAGGCATAAGAATAGGTTACAGCCGCAGCATGCAAGCAAGGTTGTGTGTGCTTGGTGACGCTTTCAAATGAGCAACTGTACATACGTACGCATTGATGCAAGGCGATCCATGAAGGCATAAGTACAGGTTACAGCTGTTGCGAACAAGTAAGGTTGTGTGTGCTTGGTGATGCTTTCTGCAGAACCAGGTCGACATCCAAGCAGACCTGTGTCACGTAGCAAGTCAGTGACATATTTCCTCTGAGTCATCACGAGTCTTTGTTCATTTCTAGCAAACTCCAATCCAAAGAAATATCTAAGTACTCCTAGATCCTTGGTAACGAAATCACGGCCCAAGAATTCTTTGGCTCTTTTTACTCCCTGCATATCATCTCCTGTAATGAGTATATCGTCAACATACACCATAATGACAGTCATACCTCTGGATGTCCTCTGTACAAAGAGAGAATGGTCTGCACTTGACCTTTTGAACCATTGCTTCTCAAACAAATCTGAGAGCTTCTGGAACAAAGCTCTCGGGCTCTGCTTTAGGCCATAGATCGCCTTTTGAAGCCTGCATACCTGTACACACTCCCCCTCAGCAGCAAACCCAGGTGGTTGCTGCATGTAAACCTCTTCCTGAAGATCACCATATAGAAAGGCATTTTTGACATCTAATTGAAACAGGGGCCAATCTCTAATCACAGCAACAGATAAAAGAATTCGTAAGGTAGAATGACGAACAACGGGAGAAAACGTGTCAAGATAATCTACCACATACGTCTGAGTAAAGCCCCGAGCAACCAGTCGAGCCTTGTACCTATTAATACTGGCATCTGCATTATGCTTCACCGTAAAAACCCACTTGCAACTCACAATGGATGCCCCAGTAGGAGCTGGAACAAAGCTCCAAGTACCTCTCGACTGAAAAGCGGCCATCTCTTCCTCCATAGCCAGATGCCATCTACTATCAGCTAATGCCTCATGGTAAGTCCGTGGAATGTTCACAGCGGATAAAGAAACTACAAACCTCCTGAAATCTCCTGTCAGACGCTCAAAGGTAATATGAGAGGCAATCGGATATGAAGCACAAGACCTCTTCTGCTTTCTCAGTGCAATTGACAAATCAAGATCTGCATCAGCTGTTCCAACATTCGTGTCATCCCCTACCTGCTCCTGTTGAGAAATACCGTCAGTCCCATCATTAGAAATAATGTTATCAGAAAACCTGCAGCATGCTTGAGGATTGGCCACGATCATGAGCAGGGGCTGGCCGTCGACTGTAGTGGCGTGGTAGAGGAGGAAACAAAGATATGGAAGGTGGTAGAGGTGGTGGCGGTGGTGGAGATGGTGGTGGTGATGGGATGACGGTGGAGGTGTAGGAGCAAGTTATGGTGCATACAAGGATGGAGGAGGAATATTTCATCATTTGTGTCTGAAGGCACCAACCTGTCACGTGTAGGGGAGAAAAACATGGCAGACTCAAAAAACGTGACATATGTACTGACGTAATATCTTCGACGTAACATATCATAGCACCGATACCCCTTTTGAGTCCTGGAATACCCGACAAAAACACATTTGACAGCCCTAGGGAGAGAGCTTGTCAATCCCTGGAGACAACTAGTGAACGAATGCCACGGACCCAAAGATACGAGGAGTAAGAGAGAACAACTCTTGTCAGGAAAGACAAGGGAGAAAGGTATCTTCTCCCCCAACACAGACGAGGGCATGCGGTTAATGAGATAATATCCCAGTAAGAACAGTAAGAACTACTGCATGCCCCAGAACGAGTGCGGAGCACAACTCTGAATAAGAAGCGTACGAGTGACATCAAGAAGGTGGTGGTGTTTTCTTTCTGCGACACCATTCTGTTGGGGACGTGTAGGCACAAGATGTTTGATGAAGAATGCCATGGAATGAAAGAAATTGAGATAATGTTCGAGTGCAGAATTCAAGGGCATTATCAGTTCGCACAATTTTGATAGAAACAGAAAAAACATTCTGCACTTCTTTAATAAAATTCATAATAGTAGTGCCCGCTTCAGATTTATTCTTTAACAGGAAGACCCAAGACAAACAACTAAAATCATCTACAGCAACTAAATAGAACTTGTGTCCCTGATGATCGGGGAATACGACTTGGACCCCAAATATCAATATGAAAAAACCTCAATAGAAGAGCTACTGCTCCGACTCTGACGACTAGGGAAGACGGACCGATGATGCTTCCCTAACTGACAAGCTTCACAATGCTGCAGTGCCTCCGCGTGACGGCTGGACATGCCTTTGCATCCGTTTTTGGCGGACATTCTCAGGGGCACTCCCATTCTTTCTGGCGCGATGTTCTCTCTGTCTTCAACTCTAACCGCTCGCTGGTTGCTCCGGCTATTGGCGATGGAAGATCCTTTCGCTTCTGGACTGTGGATTGGTCCGGGAAGGGCATTTTCATGAATCTGTTTCCTCGTCTGTATGCGTTGGCCAGGGATAAACTCGCTTCCGTGGCCTCTTGCTGGGCCAATGGCGTCTGGTGCCTATTTTGTTGGGCACGCTCTCGGACCAGCGACTCAATGACTTCACCGATTTGATGACTCTTCTTGCGGACGCGTCTACGCCTTCTTCAGGCCGTGATCATTTTTGTTTGGTTGGATGGGACTTTCTCCCTCGCGAAAGGCTTATCTCTCTGTTCTCCCCCTTTCTTGAATGCGGATGCATCTCTTCTTCGGCACTGCAAGCTCATTTGGGATCTCAAGATTCCGGAAAAGGATTGGCGTTTTCCTTTGGATTCTCAGACGCGGAAGATTGCTTACGCGTGAACGCTGCGCCTCCATATTCCCGAATATCTCTTCTTCTTGTGGTTTGTGCGGCCTCGACATTGAAACCTCCGGCCACCTTTTCTTGCATTGTCCCTTCGTGCAGGCCATCTGGGATGGCGTGGGATGGGTGAATCGCTCCTCCATGCTTGACTTCTGGGAGAGCTTTGCTGCTGCCGCGACTCGCCCAAGATCGGACAGAATTGTCCCCATTGCGCGTATTTGGAGCATTTGGCTGGGGAAGAAACAACTTGATTTTTGTGGGGCAGCGCTTCTATAAGGAAAATATTTGTATCGCTGCAAATAATTTCTGTACGGACTGGTTATCGATGTAACGTCTTTCTTTTTGGGAGGCGGATGGTTTCTTCCCTTTTACCAATCTACCTTAACCTTTGTTGTATTTCCCGCTGTAAGTATTTTCTACCTCCATTTTTAATAAATTGGGGGCGAACACCTATGAGTGTTTCCCCCTCTTTTGAGTGTCAAAAAAAAAATTGAACGACGAGCGGGGTGAGATTTGAGGAAGGACTTGATGCAGTTTCTGAAACGGAAGATTACCGAAGGCAAATGCCATAGATAATGGAGACAGGTCCAGTGGAATGTGATGATGCTCCAGCGCAAGGTGTATGGACCAGTCGATACAACCCGCCTTGCTCACGGCCATGTCCAATCACGCTGCCCATGAAAATGTCTTGAAACACAAGAGATGATGGGGTCAAATATCGCTCGACAATGCAGATCCTTAGTAATCTGACTAATTGACAGTAAATTCATCGAGAAATTAGGAGCATGAAGCACATTCTGCAACTGCATAGAAGGTGTTAAGGCGAGCTATCCCTGTCCTGTGATGGGAGAATGAGTCCCATCTGCTATGATGACAGCCATTCCTGGGGAAACTTGCTTGTAGGATGTGAGTTGGTGTCTATCTCCACACAAATGATGTGTGTCACCTGATTCTACAATCACATTCTGAGGTACATGAACCCTGGTAGAAAGCAGAGTATGAGCACTACCAGAGGAACTAGCTTCTGCAGTAGCAGCAACGTCCAAGCTGCTCTCTGAAACAGGTGGGAGGAGTACTGGTTGGAGGCATGATATCACTAGACGAGACACTAGATCATCATATCGTCGATCCGACGTTGGTGTAGCACCATGATGCTGGATCTGTTCTGTTGCATGAGCAGATGTTGGGAAACCATACTTGGAGTAGCATGTGTCTTCAGTATAACCAGTCCGATGACAGTAAGTGCACCGTGATCCACGGCCACGGCCAACCCTACCACGTGGTCCTCGTCCACGAAAGTGAGATGAATTGCCTCTTCCTCGAGAGGCTGCCATAGCAGAAGAATTTGGCACAGTAGTAGGGCTTGAGATGTTGATTCGGCTCAATCTCCGAAAGGCCTCCTCCATGGGAGGAATGGTAGCATCTGCCAGAATCTGAGAAGAAGTCGCCTCATACTGTGAGTCAAGAGAAGCTAGAAAGACTCCCATCATCGTTGCATTACGATGTGTCTTCAATTTCTTTGGAGTAGCTGTGAGAGGCATGAAACTATGAAGCCTCTCAAACATTCCCCTCAATGCAGTGTAGTGAGCATGTAGGGGTCGACCATTTTTCTTTATCGTGAAGATGTCATGCCGGAGCTGTAGGATTTTTGTCTCATTATTGGCTTGGGAGTACGTGGAAGCAAGAATATCCCACATGGCTTTGGCAGTAGGTTGGTGCAAGACATCATTAACAATGTATGGAATCAGAGTACCAGACAACCAGACCTGAGCATATGCGTCATCAGCCTCCCATGAGGCATATAACCATGTTTTCTCCTCTGGCTCATCCTCGGTAAGAATATGTTTTTTACACATCGACTTCATTAAGCTCATGAACTGCATGGCTCATAACTCATAGTTGGATCCATCCATCTTCACAATAGGCGCAGGACCTCTGAAGGCGCCTGTAATGGGGATCTCGATCTTGCTTTCTGATATTCTGACTAGAGAAAACTAGGGATTAAACAAGATAAGCTTTTGTCTATACTGACATGACTAGGTTTAGTTGCACGTGTAGACCTTTATGCAACCAAACCCATCAACCTGGAAGCGAGAAACGAGCCCCTTAGAAAGACACGGCCGAACCCTAGGTCGAAGCCTAGATCACGGCCGAACCCTACGGACCACGGCCGAAGCCTAGGCACGGAGGAGGGGCCGCACGGGAAGGCGGCACACGTGGGAGGGGGTCGCGCGTGAAGGCGGCGCGTGTGGGGGCCGCGCGTGGATACGGCGCTCGTGGGAGCGGCGCACGGAGGGCGGCGAGCGTAGGGTCCGTGCGTGGAGACAGCACTCGTGGGAGCGGCGCACGGATGGCGGCGCGCGAGAGGCTTGAAGGTGGAGGGCTTGGTTTAGGGTTCCGTACTAGAGCTATGGTCTAGGACCGCCGCTCTGATACCATGTTGGGAAAAATCAGAGTTATGTTTATTCCTTGAGCCCTAGACTCTCTTATATAGGGAGAGGCCTATGGGCAAATTACAAACAGGAGACAAACGAAAAGAACAATAGATAAAAGATACAGACACATAAAATAAACTTCTACACTTTCAAATGAGCAACTTGCAACATCAAAAACGGCACCATGGACTAGTAGCTTGGACCCTACGCACGGAAGGCTTGATAAGCATCAAATGGGGAAAAGCATGTGTTGCTACTAAATCCCAGGGTCGGGATTCGAGTATATGGTGCGAGATTTCCTACAAATGCATGTGCCTCGAATGGCCACAACAATACAAATACGAACACTGCACAAAAATCATGGATTTTTTTAGCCCAAAAGGGGGAAAGACGCTTTGGTATCCACCCCAAGAATTTATTAAGAGCAGTAAAGTAGGGTTACAGAGAAACTTATATCGTCCAGGATTCAAGAAGAGGTCTGGAGTGGAAGATTACATTTTCAAAATAAAAGCACTGAGAAGAAAACAAAGTCACATTTCTATCTTACCATATTGCTCAAATCATTGCTAAGGGGAGCAGGATGCCCTCACGCACGCGGTGTCTAGAGATAACCAGGGATTCCCAAAATGCTCAAGGTCCTGAAGATTAAGCCAGCTAGAGTTTAAGTTGTTCCAGATTGGGACAGTCTTCGTACAATGAAAGAATAAGTGATCCGCAGTTTCAACATTCGTTTCACATAGGGAGACATCTATTAAAGATGTTCTGGAATAACTTGCACAACGGTCTTGTCATAATGCGCCTTCTTCCCATGAGACACATGAAAAATCCAATTCTGCTCGGAGGACGAAGCTCCCAGATCAAAATGCAATCTCGAATTAAAGAGTCTGTCCAAGGAGGGGGAGGTTTTGCAGATAGCACGGTATGCCCGCCGGCCCAATAAGGAGTTGTCCCGCCAAACCTAATGGTCTCTCCCGAAGATGGTATGTTAGAACGTCTCAACGGCTCAAGAAGGTTAAGGAAATCTTCAAGACGTTGATCAGAGAAATCGGCAATAAAGTGTGGCATCCAATTTCCATCGCTCCAGCAATATGAAACAAGGGTGTCTATGTTACAAGACAAAGCAAAAAGTCGCACGAATCTATTGTCAAGAGAACCACCGTCTGTCCAGTAATCTTTCCAAATGCAAAAGAGTTGTCATCTCCAAGCACCGTGCCGAAAAATGTCCTGAAATTGAGGACGCATTGAGATGATACCTCTCCGAAATGCAGAAAGGGTGTACATGATTCCGTTGTAGGGGGTTTTGAGGGACCCAATATTATAAATATTGCGTAAAGTCTGCAACAAATGCCTTGTCGCTACCCAAAGCATCCGACCCATTTAAACAAAAAACCTTATTCATCATTTCTAACTTCATTAATCCTAGATCGTCATCCATTTTAGGTAATGTGACGGTCTCCCAGTCAACCAAGTGAGTCCCAGCTCCATTTTCCTCGATATTCCCCAAAGAAATCCTATGCATGATCTTCTCCAGTATGTTTCTGATACCAACCGACAGGAGGCGAGAGGACATAAAAAAAGATAGGAATAGCTGAGAGTACCGCTTTAACAAGCACCAACTAACCACTTCTGGACAGATTGTCGTCTTCCAACCCGACAATTTCTTTCCCAGCTTCTGAATAATCGGGAGCCAGTTCGCCATCTTTATTCTACCACAAGTGAGAGGGAACCCAAAGTAGCGGATTGGAAGAGCTCTGCATGTTGTGTGTAAAACATATGCACATTCTCTAGCAGTTCCTCAGGTAGACGAAAAGGGACAGTTATTGATTTTTCATAGTTCAAAACCAAGCCCGACATCTCACTATATATCTCCATAGTCTTGGCCTCATCCCTGCCCCCCTCGATAAAAAAATGGTGTCGTCTGCATATTGTAAAAGAGGAATGGAGATATCACTATTTGAGTAGCCAAACGTAAGGCTATGGGAAACGACTTGATTCACCATATAGGAAAGCACATCAACTGCACTGACAAAGAGCATAGGTGCTAGGGGACAACCCTACCTCACACCCCGTTGTGGCTGGAAGAAACCACCCTCAGGACGACCGTTGATAAGCAAAGAGTGCAAGGCTGTAGTGACACGTTGCTTCATCCGGGAGATCAAACGAGAAGGAAAATCGTGTTTGGATAAGGCTGGCCAGAGGAACGCCAATCAATCGTAACATAGGCCTTAAAGAAATCTACTTTCCAATAACACCCTTCACCTTTCTGCGCTTCCAGTCAGTGATGATCCCAGTAGCCATAGCTAGGCTATCTACAATTTGTCTATTGGGAATAAAGGTAGATTGCATCGGTGAAAATGATAAGATCCATAACAAGGCCCTAAATGTCGGTTTCGGTCACCATTTCGGTATCGACCAAAACAGAATTTTCGATGAAATTTCGGTGGAAATTTCGACCGAAATTTCGGTCATTTCGGTCATTTTTTATACCAGGCCCCCATATTCGGTCATTTCGGTCGAATTTCGATTTCACTGATATCGATATTCGACAGAAATTCGACCGAATTTCGCTGAAATTTGAGGCCATGATCCATAAACCCTATTCATACGGATGGCCAGAACCATTGCCACAATAAGGTAAATTGCATTAGAAAGTGTGATTGGCCTGAAGTACTCCACACGTTCAGGAGCAACAGTTTTTAGGAAGAAGGAAAATTAGGGCCTTGTTAATTCTCTTAAACCCCCCATTGGCCTTCGGCAAACTCCTCGACGACCTCAATAAACATCAGTTTCCCAACAGAAAACCAGAATTCACGAAAGAAGATGGGGGAAACCATCTGAACCCAAAGCACCATCTGCATTTAAGTTCCAGACTGCATTTTTTACCTCCTCGATAGTAAAGTTCGTATTAGATTAGTAGCATGGGCCCTCGGACAAGGATGAGGCCCCCCAACCAGTCCAAAGCCAAGGTTGCCCTCCTCTCTCCTAGAGAAATAGAGGAAGTGGTCAGCAATTGCTTTGCCCATTTCACGGTTACCCTCCACAAGTGTACCAATCACCTGTACAGATCAGATTCGATTATGACGAAGTCTCCCGCTAGCCATGTGATGGAAAGTACGTGGTATTGGCCATCCTCATCTTTGAGCCAATTCTGCCTAGACCGCTGCATCCATTCAATGATGCGCTTCTTGTCCTCGGCTATAATAATATTTTTTTTGCAGTCGCTCTCGCGGTCAACTCATCCTGCAGGAGATCTTTGGTATCCCCAAATCATCGAGCATTTGCCTCCGCAGTAGTGGTGCAGCTAGTCTAGTCCCTCTACTTCCTTCTTATAGAACGTAAATGTTTACGAAATGAAGCAATTCTTTGGGTAAGACAGGAGGCAGCAAAAACCATGTAACAGTAGTGAATGACCAAATGTCACAAACAAGCTCTCTGAAGGAATCTTCCGATATCCAAGATCGTTTGAGTCTGAAGAAGCCCCTATGGATGGGCTCAACCCCGAACTCCCAAATAAGGGAAGAGTGATCAGATCAGGTGCGAGGTCGAGAGGAGCAAAAAGAAAGGGAGAATTCAACCATGAGCTCATGGGATGCCAAGAAGCGATCGATACTAGAACGGGAGCCAGATTTCCTCCAAGTAAATCTCGTATCAGTCGCATCGATCACTTCGAGCTCCAAGTCATCAATCAACTCAGTGACGATCGACGAGATAGGGTCCTGACCACCCGCGAGTACGGGCGGTCCGAATATAGAGGGAGACATTGAAGTCCACCACCAAGGGAGCCATGAAACGCCAGGATACGCAGCACTGGCCTCTCAAATGTCCCGTGTGGTGTTTCAGAGATGTTGTGGGGTTTCCTTTAACATGAGACCAAGTGATAGGTATAAAGTAGCATTTTTGTGGAGCACTAACAGAGCTACATCAATATGTGTTGGAGCATAGGAACAATTGTCGATCGATTGTACATGACTTAGCATCACCTATTTAAAACTTAGGACATGAAAGGGCATCAAGGAAATCAAAAAGACAAGGAATACAAAGGAGTGCTACAAAGAACAAATAGTTGCTTCAGAATGTGAAGGGTTAGAGCGTAACAAGAAGACTTCTAGCAAAACACGAAGATTCCCCATTCGTTTTGTCTTCACTGATGTAAATGTAATAATGGCCATCATGAGTGCCTATCTTAATTATGACCAAGTTCACGTATTAAAAAGAGGCATGTGGGTATTATACTCTACAATCCCCACTTAAAGCAAGTCTCCTTTGTGAATAGAGAGTATCTTTGCACATGTTTTGTGAGTTCATGCAGGAGTACGCCATGTGCATGAGCTCTTATGTGCAGTCACACTAGATCGTAAATCATTGTTGTAAAAGTCGGCCGACTAGGCCGATTAGTCGGCCCGACTAGTCTAGTCGGTGGGGGTAGCCGACTCGACTAGGCCTAGTCGGCCATTAGTCGGTCAACCCGACTAATCGGGCCGACTACAAGGCCGACTTTTACATAGAGATTTTTTTTATTTTTTAGTTTTTCGATTTTTTAAAAGCAAACTTATTCTAATATGCTTAATGGTATATTTAAAGACAATTACTTCTTTTATTTCATTATGATAGTATAGAAAATATACAAATCAATGTAAATATATAAGAATATGTGTATAAAAATTGATTTATATATTTAAAATAATAAAAAAATAAAAAAAAACCGACTAATGGCCGACTAATCCGATTAGTCGCCCGACTGCCGATTAATCCTTAGTCAGTGACCCCACCGACCGAGTACCGACTACCGCTTTATGCAACCTTGATCGTATTAATCGCAGATAGTTATAACATTCGAATGCTTATGAAGGATCAAGTATTGCAGAAATGATAAAGCGGAAGAGATAATCAAGAACATGCAGGATAAACATGAAGAAACACTGGAGATTTTACGTGAAACCCTACTCCGTGAGGAGTGGGATGAAACCTGTGAGAGAACGCCTCAAAGGTTGGATTTTCTATTTCATTCTCTCAATGAGTACAGGGGTGAGGGCTCTTTATATAGCTTTGTTGACTCTCCAGAGTCCTACCAATAGACGGTGTGGGAATATTCTTCATGGTGTAGTAATTGGATCCTAGAGAGGTCCAATTACCCACCCTAAGTCATTTTCCAACATTCACTTAAGATGCAGCATGTAATGTCTCAGCTTGGACAAACAGTAAGAAGGCACGAACTCACTCAATGAATAACAAGACACTACGGACCATAACGAGTAACGACTCAATGTATACTCTATCGGTTACAGCTGAGGACTAGGGGTGTTTACAGGGCGTACCCATTTGATTTATGACCCGCCCTGACCAAGGCCTTAAATGTCGGTTT
This sequence comes from Ottelia alismoides, assembly GCA_037367405.1. Classification (NCBI taxonomy): domain Eukaryota; kingdom Viridiplantae; phylum Streptophyta; class Magnoliopsida; order Alismatales; family Hydrocharitaceae; genus Ottelia; species Ottelia alismoides. Next base: position 730,576 of record JAZKJV010001014.1, on the reverse strand, counting down.
CGGTCACCATTTTGGTGACCGATCGAAATGGTCATTTCATTCATTTTTTGTACTAGGGCCCCCATATTTCAGTCATTTCGATTATTTCGGTCAAATTCCGATTTTCGACAGTATATCGATATTCGATAGAAATTCGACCGAATTCGCTGTAAATTTGAGTCCATGCCCCTGACATATCATAACCGAGTCACGAGTTGACCCAACCTGTTTGAACAGGTACCAGATTAAATTAAGTGGGTCACAAGTACACGTGGAATAACCACTTCCAAGAAAAATGGTCTCATCTACCCCTTCAATCCTTCAAACTAAGTTATTTCAAAATGTTATGAAATCATATGTTCGTTTTATTAACTTGTTACAAGGTCATTGTTATTGTCAAAGTTTACAATGCATCTCAATGAAGTAAAATTGTAATATAAAAGGTTTAACCTCAACTTGTCATTGTAAACACAATTTATATTCATCATATATTCTCAGTTGCATTTGCAAGCAATAAAGAGAAAATATTCTCAACTCTAAAAATCCACAAAAGATAGGAAGAGATGATCGACACATATGTCTTGTAAGTAAATTCCCTCTGCACTCTTCCAGATCGGAACAACTAGCCAAAATTGCAAAAAAAAAAGTCATCATTTCTCCAACACAAGATAAAATCAATAAAGTCGAGGATGGAAAGGGGCTCGTTGGATCGGAATTGCTTACAAATTCCTTTGTGGTGATTGTGTAGGCGAGGTAGGAAGGATGTGGGAGGCGACGGAGCATGAAGAGGATCAGGCTGAGGCAGGATTTAGCAGAGGGATGAAAGAGGAGGTGGTGCATTGTGCGAGGATCTAGAATGTCCTAATCTAGAAATGTCCAGTTATTGTATGAATACAAAGGTATGGCTATAACAAAAACAAATGAAGTTTCCATCGATCAGGCACTCGAGGAGGCTGAAAAGCAATTCATAAAAAAGTTGATATTGGTAATTGTTGAAGTAGTCTTGACTTCTTGTGTAATTTTGCAAGGAGCTCTCAAACTATTCAGGCTCTTCACGTGCAGCTCTAAAAAATGCGGGACTAATCTATAAATTTGTAACTCTCAGAGGAACACTTGTGTAAAATGACCACCGTTTAAGAGTGCACGATGATGTTTGGTTCAGACCAATTAATGAGGATCGTCCATTGTTTGTATGAGTGGCATGAATCTGACTAACCTGGAGATCATTTTTGTTCTTCATGGTCGACGATCTCGAGATGTTGTGGCCCTTGCGAGTACGAGTATGGCTGACAATCAAGGAAGGTCGTATAGGCGATATATTGCCGATATATCGATTTCGACAGGGCAGCCATCTCGATATCACCCTGCATATCTTTTTACCGAGTGCCGGTGATATATTGATTGTTGGCGATATATCGCCGACACAGAATATTCCTGGCGAAAATGCACGATATCGGCCTCATTTCGCCTTTAAGGCTTGATTTCGCCCCCATTTCGCCAGTATCGACGCTGCAGCTACTGGAGACTCCGACTCTCCAAGGCCCTTCTTCCATTGCATTTTGAGGTTAGATCTACTCTTATTTGGTGTATAAAAACACAATTAGTTAAGGCTTTTGTTCATTGTAGTTATTTGAGACATAATCTTCTTTTTTGTAAAATTTGGAATAAATCACTACGATTTTTGGTGAAGTAATTTGGGCTTTTGTTTTTTTGTTGAGTTTTAAGTTAGATTATGAATGAATGATGTTGGATCTCATGTTTTAGACATAGGAAACATGATTTCAAGGTGATTGTTGTTAACAAAAGATGTGTAATTAATTAAATCCGAAAATTAAAAATTAGATCTATAATTTAATGAGATTTTTGGTGAATTAGTTTGGGACTTCTGATTTTTGTTGAGTTATTAAGTTAGGTTATAAATAAAGTTCGATCTCATGTTTTAGACATAGGAAACATGATTTCATGGTGATTTTTGTTAACAAAAGATGTATAATTAATTAAATCCAAAAATTAAAAATTAGATATATAATTTAATGAGATTTTTGGTGAAGTAATTTGAGGATTTTGATTTTTGTTGAGTTATTAAGTTAGGTTATGGATGAATGAAGTTGGATCTCAAGTTTTAGACATAGGAACCATGATTTCATGGTGATATATGTTAACAAAAGACGTGTAATTAATTAAATCTGAGAATAAAAACAAAAATACCACCAATTAATCGATTATTCTCCTCATATATCTTACGAATATTTATTGTATATTTTTTTCAAATTTCATCTGTATACAGCAAATCGGCCTAGAATATGATATCATTTGTCCCAAGTCTGAGTCCAGGACCTATGGATTACGATACATATGGACGACGTGGCCATCGCCCTACAGACAGTTACATGGACGATTTGACATCATCTGTATGTTCGTTGAGCTGCATGGACATTGACAGCCCATGCCATGGAGGAACACCAAGTCCCCTGGGCGGATATGGATCCTCACAAGATGATAGATCATTTGGGGTCTTCCCCGAATATTTTCCTGCTCATCCACCTGGACATCTTCCTCCTCCTCAGGCGTATACTCCTCCATCATATGGATATGGTTACAACAGTGGGTATGGAGGATATAACAGCTACAGCGGTGAGAATTACCAAGGTAGCCATCCCGAGCAGAGCTAGGGTAGCTTCTTTGGTGGTGACAGATTTGATTTTTCCTTGAGTACTACACGCTCGTGCCTCCTCCTCCAGGTCCTCCTCCGCAGAGATCTTCTCCTACTCCGTCGTCGTCATCCCGAGGATCTCAAGCTAGTACTTCGCAGCCTCGTCGTGCACCTCGTGATACCGGATCTAGCGATGCGTATCCTCGACCTGGGATACTCATAAGGATTGATGACCATCAATACAGATACTATGTCATGGATTATAAGGCCATGTACTCGTACATGACATGGGAAAACTATTGCGAGTTCATTGAGTCCGCAATCCGCTATGAGTGACAACAGGACAGGGGGTGATTCAGATCCGCTGAGGAATTCTTTGTTTTAGGTAATCTCTTTTATAATATTACATCGATTTGAATATTTTCCATTTATTTTTGTAAATAGATAAATCTTTATACCAAAGAAACATTGTCTCGTAAATCATTACTAGCATTTTTTGAATCAAATGGCTCTTTTCAATGCCATTCACTACCATGTAACTAAAATGACCGATATGAGCGAGTGATATAAGGATCATAGATGATCTATAATTATGTGTTATGATATCTAAGTGTATATTTGCATGTTATTTCATGTTATAAGAAATTAAGTGAAATTCATTTCCAATATGATAATATCTATAAGTCAATTCTTAAAAAATATCTATGACTATAGTCTATAAGTCAGAAATCAACATTAACATCGATATGTTCTAAATGATCGATATATGCGATATAAGGTTCATAGATGATCAATATATGTGATCTAAGAGTACATTTGTAAGTTATTTAGTGATCAAAGAACTTGGATGAACTCCATTTCCAATATATATATATAGTAGATCAACAACTAACATTATCAGTGATATGATCGATATGACTGATATGTGCAATATAAAGATCATGGTCCTCATAAATGATCTATATGTGTTACCTAAGTTTATATTTGTAGGATATTTCATGTTATAAGGACTTGAATGAAATCCATTTCCAATATCTATAAGTCGAGAATCAACATTAACATTGATATGTTCAAAATGACCAATATGTGTGATACCGATATGTACGATATATGGTCTATAAATAACCGACATGTGTGATATAAGTTTGTATTTGTAGGTTATTTATTATTTTAATATTTTGGATGATCTTAATTTCTGGAAAATAGTAAAAAATGGCTTTCTTGAGCTATTTTTGACATTTCCACCGATATAGTTGATATATCGACGATATATCTCGATATATCCTTTTCCATGCGGACTAAAACGATATCGATACCGATGCGGACTTCCTTGCTGACAATAAAGACCTGAACAAGGCAGAAACCCTCCTAGTCTCGGCTCGCACAGTTGTAGGTTTCAAGTGGTGGCTTGGTGCAGACATTCGGGACAAATGAAGCTCGAAGGTGGATTCATCATACCCTTGTATTCGACACCAAGATCTTACGAATGGGCATGGGAAGAGGCTGGGCATGGAGAGAAGCTACACAGGATCTGGCGGAGGGACATGGGAGGCGACAGAACATGGAGCATGGTTGCGGCAGAATATGGTGGAGGGCATTGACAAGGAAGGAGGAGTTGTAAGAATGCCCTACCACGAAAAAGGCAAATCAGAAGCCCCTAAAGATATGTGGACGGGCATTCAAACAGGTTCGTACCCAACTGAAGCCCCAAGAACCCATCTGAATCAAGCAGAAAGTTTTGTTCTGTTCTTTGCTTCATTTATGAAACAACTTCAACTGGATGAGAGGAAAGCCTCATGGAAGGACCTGACAGGGCAACTTAAGATTGATCAGCATAGAAAACATGCTACATCCAAAGCACCATTGACTTGGAGCACCATATCAACTTGCAAAACAGAGACATGCAAAAGAATTGGCAAGTACATACATGCATGTTATAAACATAGGGACAATTATAAGGCGCACAAGTTCCATCTCTATCAACAAGTCAAAGGGCAATTAGCCTAGGCAATGGGAGAATGTGTCACTCGTTCTCATATCTCCATTACAATTTCTCTCATCCATCTAGAAATATATCAGATCTCCCTCAATAAAAAGGTTTGCACCTTGTCTACTTACATCCTCTCTCTTTTTGTATAATACAAAGAAAAAACATTATATGACCCAAGAAATTATCTTTTCATATTTGAATTCAAAATTTATGCAAAATAAGCAAGCAGAAGCTACAAAATTGAAGTAGTATTTTACCATGCAGCTCGCACAATTTGAATAAGCTTTTTTATTAAAACTAGTGGCAACATGTAAAGTGCATCATCAAGCATCCTCATTGGCCTATAAACACATGGATATGTAATGATTACACAAGAAGCTCAATTATTATAAAATATAGAAAAAATCTTACTGCTTTAAATCTCCCATTGCCATTGATTTTGCTTATTTCACCGCTTACGTCGGCTCTTTCATATATTTCTTACAATCTATGGGCCCTTCCGCAAAACCATTGGGTGGGGATATAGTTTTGTCATTCTTTCCACCCATTTGTAGATCTTTGATGTATCCTCAGATTTCCTTCTCTGATGGCTGGGTGATAGCATACGCTCGTCAATAAAACATGACTCACGAGTGCCCTTTTCCTTAAAATATATCTTATAAGGAGTACAGTTTTCTTTGTTGCATATCGAATATTGGTCATGATTGTTGTCACTCCCGGATTCTAGTTTATTTCTCCTATCTTGCAAGGGAGAAAGCAACTCACGCTGCCTCTTCTTCAATATGGATGGTGTGGATAGGAAACTTTTTGCAGCATTCCTAAGAATGTTATCAGGACTATCCCCACAAATAGGTGAATCCCATAGATTGTATGATGCGGGGATGTTCATTGTGGACATCAATTGTCTGATGCCAAGGGGACTATATGCCATATGAGAATCACCGGAGGAAACAAGATCACAACTAATGAAAGGAACGTCTATGCTCGGAAATCTTGGAGGTTCATAGCGTAAACCATCTGGCATTTGGCTCTTTGCACATGCACTAGGATCGTCCTGAAGTCTTCCAGAAATACTTGAGTCATTTAAATGTATACATTCCTCATTATCTTGCTTTGTTGACCCTGTTTCCTGATTACCCTCAATTGTGACCAAATCCGCATCTCTGGCACTGTCAAGAGAAGGTATTATACTGTTCCCAACAAGCATTTGATTACATGAGTGGGAATTATGGTCAATCTCATGATTCTGAATATGAACAACTTCTTGATCTGGATGATCTTCAATTAGAAGATTCCGATCATCTGGATAACTCGCCGGTAGATCAGAAGTCACTGAACCATGACTATTCATTGCGGGTATCGCATCTGATGAGTGCATTGGAGATGTGATCAAACCAGCTTCAGATTGAAGGGCCTTACAAACAGAGTCTGCAGAAGAAAGTGAAATCATGACAGATGAACCTGAAATGCCCCCCCCCCCAAATCATCGATGAATGTCAATCTGGAAAAAATGAAATATCTGCTTTCAAAACGGCAACAAAAAAATATTGCAGTGCTCATTTTTAAGAGTGAACCAAATTAGTGAGTTATCAGAGTCCGAGAAAGTGAAAAGGCAATGCATACCACAACCCCTTGGCGAACCAAGTCTTTCCCCAAAACTAGTATCTAAACATTCTGATGTTATCAAAGATCCTGCTGATTCATCTTGTGCAACCACCAAAGATGAATTTGATACATCCTGCAAGCAATGTCGTTCATGTATGGTTTCAGATGTTGCACCACCTACAAAGATACATTTGTCAGAGGCATGTGAACGTGTTGAAAGCATGAAATATAATTCTCGGTAAATGTATGTGCCTGAAGGAGTCTTTGAAGAAACATTTTTTCCATTGTGCATGACAAGATGATTGTTTTGGATGTTCTCATTAGCAGAAAAATCCACTGAAGCATTTTCTAATGAAGAACCTGGGCCTGTCTCGCACTCAGAGTAGGAGCAACTAGCTTGAACAGACCCAGCAGTGCACTCAGAAACCCTTTCAACATCCGGTCTGTCTTTTGGAGGAACTTCATTGATTAGTTTCTGTCTTTCTTCTGAGGAAATTGATAATAATTGGTTCGAGACTTCAGCAGTAGCTAAATCTTCGGAATGTGTGAGTAGCCCTGATGCAACATAGAAATCAAATTTCTTCTTTACAGAACTGTTCCAATGGTTTTTTATTGCATTGTCTGTCCTGGTAGTGATGACATGATAAAAGGTCAGTAACTTGCAGACAGATGACATGGAATTACCCAAGGTTGAAGATAAAAAGCGCAGCTTAATTCATTCCAGAGGTATTCAACTCCTACCTGCCAGGAAGGAATTTTGACAACTCTGCCCATTTGTTCCCATATAATTGATGAGCCTGAATCAGTTTCAACTCTTCTTCCTGGGTCCACGCATCCTTATTTATCGCAGGATTTAGATGATTATGCCACCTGAAATAGTTCAAGTTAACCCACATGAAAGCCAACAATTCTGAAACCGTGACTTTCATGTTAACAAGACTTGTAAAAATATCCTAATATAACAATGACATTGACAATTTTGACATTTATGTTCACATTTCAACTCTTCTTATTTGAAATATCAAGCATAACATGTAAAGAATGCAACATAAAAAAGGCAAAGAGAGTTCCGGTATAGTGAGTACTAACGTCATTACAATCTGCAATGAGAATTCAATCACATCACCAACATGAGACATGGTGAAATGACTTCAATGCAGATGCATTACCTCAAACTCTCAAAGCATGCAAAGGTTTTGCAGGCTTCATCTATTTCATAATTTGCAAAGTAACCCCCAACCATATTTATATCTCACTCAATCACCCTCCACCACACATATACACGCATAATTTTTTTTTGAAGCCATGCACACGCATAAAATTGAACAATAGAAACAACAAACTCCACCTGATTAACAGGTACAGCAAATAAAAGGGCCTTCGACAAAGATATTTTGATAATATGCAATTAGATTGTACATACTTCAAACTCCTAAAGCATACATGAATTCACCCATAACCATGATCTATCTATAAATACTTGGACAGGTCATGATATACTAAATCCACAACAAGCACATATGCATATTAATAAAAAAAACATCCATGAAGCTAAATCACTAGTTGAATAACAAAACAAGTGACTCACAAATAACATGAAATCCAATAAAATGATTATCCACTACGGACTGTTAGGGTACCATTCGCCATGTACAGCGTTTGGAGAAAACAGCGACAAATGACTGTAAGGCTTCAAATAAAATTCCAATCACTGGAGGACGATAGGAAACTAAAGAATACAACCTAATTTTGAACAACACTAAAACTTAGCGCTTCTCCAAATCATTGGTTGCAAGAAACAAAGTCTAGTCACAAATTTTTACTCAAACTGTGATCCATTTTAGTTTCTCATGTGATAAAATTCTATCCACTGAATTACATGTTTTAGGTAAACCTAATGTACGAGTAAAGAGACCAACTTACAGTTTCAGGGCCACCTATCCAATATGCATCAGCATATTTGTATAAAACATTCAACGCATATAGGGTGTTTATGTATACCTAACTGGTGATACGGATGAAATGGGTACGAATATATTCGAATACTTGCTTTTCATATTCAAAAAATACCATATATGGATATCCATATTCAAATATTAATCGAATAGGAATCGAATGCGGATATAAATTGTAAAAAAATCCCAAATGTGGAAATGGATATAATAACATCAAAAAAATCCGGATCAGATTCGGATATCCAAAAATAAAATATAAATATATTTAAATATGTGATTTATTATGTTTAATAAGCTTCTGACAACCTAAAATTATTTTCTCCCAATCCAAATCCATACATTCCCTTCACCTCTGACGACCACTACGTCTTTATGCCTCAACTTCATAGGATTGTAACATTACATGCCTCATGCAGATTGCATCACCTCGACGACTATATTTGTAAGGCAAACTCCTTTGCTATTAAAAATTTGATTGGCTAGACATTTTTATGAAGGTATATATATATATATATATATTAATGTGATCTTAAAGTCACTTCACACTTGAGAATAATACAATCTAAATTCATAATTTATCTGTATTCGATCATATATTCATATATGATCTTAATTTGTTCCATATTTGTGTTAGCTCTTTATCTGCTCTAGATTCGTATTCAGTGAATGTTCGATTGGGCTTCCACGTGAACACCAGACGTGGATCAAAGAATGTGTCCACCTCATCAAGGGTTGGCTACTCTTCTGCAAATGCATCCACAAGCAAATGTAAGCCAACTTTCACCAAATGAAAATCAACTATCGTCGACAGTGTCGATCGCAATTTTCCCTCCATGACGACCTCGGCGTCGATTCCAACAGTATGACGAAGTCCAAGCAATACAGCCTTCACGACAAACCGAAGAGGCACCACAAAAAGGATACATATGTAAAGTCTCTACATCGTGAAGTGAGCAGCGCAAAAGTAGGGATTATGAATACATTATTGTTGGGGAAAAATAAGCGAATCATCTATTCCATAAGCCCTAGGCTCTCTTACATAGGAGAGTAGCCTATGGGTAAATTACATGAGGCATACAACGAAAAGTAAAAATAGAGAAGGGGTACGGATAGTCGATACTACTACTATATGCGTTAACACTCCCCCTCAAGATGGAGCATAGATATCAATCATGCTCAGCTTGGACGCACACTTCTGGAATGGGCCTCGTAGCAATGCTTTGGTAAATATATCTGCAGTCTGATTCTCTGAGGTAACATGAGACGTAGCAATGAGCCCTTCTGAATCATGTCGCGTATGAAGTGATAGTCCACCTCAATGTGCTTTGTCCGCTCATGGAATGCTAGTTGTTTGCAATGAACAAGGCAGCCTGATTTTCACATTCCAAGTTCATAGGAAGTGGTACATCTAAACATAGATCTGTAGGCACAGCTTTAACCCATATCATTTCTGTAGTAGCTTGGGCCATAGCCCTATATTCGGATTCAGCATTAGATCTAGCTACCACCGTCTGTTTCTTGCTTTTCCATGAGACTAGGGCATCTCCAACATAAACGACATACCCTGAGGTAGACTTCCTGTCCTTGGGACATCCTGCATAGTCTGCATCTGCACATGCTGAGATAGAAATCCCCTTTCCTTTCTTGAATAGCAGACCTGCACCTGGAGAAGATTTGAGATATCTAAGAATCATGTGTATTGCATCCATATGCACCTGACGTGGTTGTTCCATGAACTGGCTCACGCGACTCACTGCAAATGATATATCTGGTCTAGTGATTGTAACATACAGCAGTTTGCCTACCAATTCTCTGTATCTTCTCCTGTCCACCTCCTCTGTGTTATCTTCATAAAGCTTCATGCTAGGATCCATTGGTGTCGTGGCAGGTCGACACCCAAGCATACCTGTTTCACTCAACAGATCTGTCACATATTTCCTTTGTGACATTACTAACCCATATGAATTTATGGCAAATTCAAGCCCCGGAAAGTATCTAAGGACCCCAAGATCCTTAGTGACAAATTCACTTCCCAGCATTTCTTTCGCCTGCTTTATGCCCTGCTCATCATCTCCTGTAATCAAGATGTCATCAACATAAACCATAATCACAATGATTCCTCTAGCAGTCTTATGTACAAACAAGGAATGATCAGCATTGGAGCGTTGGTATCCTTGTTTTCCGAAGAGATCTGAGAGCTTCTGAAACCATGCTCTAGGACTCTGCTTAAGGCCATAGATAGCCTTATGTAACCTGCATACCTTGGAACACTCCCCCTCAACAGCAAAACCAGGTGGTTGTTGCATATAGACTTCTTCCTGCAAATCTCCATATAGGAATGCATTCTTCACGTCCAACTGATGTAGCGGCCAGTCTTTAGCAATTGCAACTGACAACAAGATTCGAAGAGTGGAATGACGTGCCACAGGCGAGAATGTGTCTAAGTAATCCACCTCGTATGTTTGTGTAAAGCCACGTGCAACAAGACGTGCCTTGTACCTGTTAATGGAGCCATCTGCATTGTGCTTCACTGTAAACACCCACTTACAGCTCACCGGGTTCACATCTGGAGGTATAGGAACCCAAACTCCAAGTTCCTCTGGACTGAAGTGCCGCCATTTCCTCCTCCATCGCTAGTTGCCATCTACTATCCTGCAGAGCATCATGATGATTACGTGGAATGTCTACGGCTGACAGTGCCACAGCAAATGACCTGAAGTCTCCAGATAGCCTGTCAAATGATACGGATGCTGATAATGGATATGTAGCACAACTCCTCTTCGACTTGTGTAGAGCAATGGGAACATCTAAATCAGTTGTAGTCTCAACTGGCCCCTGCAACATATCCTGCTCAGAAATGTCGTCAGATCCATCAACATTAATATTTTCATTACATACCATAGGCGAGCTAGTAGACGAGTCATGACCATGAGCAGGAGGAGGCCTGCGGGTATAATGAAACGGTAGCGGTGATATAGTTGGTGGTGGTGGCGGTGGTGGTGGTGGCGGTGGTGGTGGTGACGGCATCTGAGGTGGTGGTGTCATATACACGGCATCAGTGGATAGAGGCGGTAGCTGCTTGTCTCCTGAGGCTGAAAAATACATAACAATTTCAAAAAATGTAACATCTGCACTAATCATATACCGCCGACGCAGAGGATCAAAACACTTGTACCCCTTTTGAGTTCTGGAGTACCCGACAAAAACACATTTGACATCCCTAGGAGAGAGCTTGTCAGTACCAGGCGACAACTAATGGACAAATGCAACCGACCCAAACACACGAGGCGTAAGAATAAACAAATCCTTGTCAGGATGAATGATGGTAAACGGAATCTGTTCATTTAAGACTGAAGAAGGCATACGATTAATTAGGTAACATGCAGTGAGAACTGCATCACCCCAGTAGGAGTAGGGAACATGACTCTGTATAAGGAGTGATCTTGTGACATCAAGGAGGTGACGGTGTTTCCTTTCAGCAATTCCATTCTGTTGAGATGTATGAGCATAAGACGTTTGATGAACAATCCCTTTTGAGGAGTAATAATTGGCAAGAACATTGGTGCACAACTCTAAAGCATTATCACTTCTCACAAATTTCACGATGTGGAGAAAACATTTTGTATTTCATTCAGAAAATGGATAAAGATATTTCCTGCTTCAGATTTATTTTTCATCAGAAACACCCATGACACTCTAGAAAAATCATCCACAAATACTATATAAAATATGTGTCCCTGATGATCAGGTACACGACTCGGACCCCAGACATCAACATGGAATAATTCAAACTTGGAGGTACTACTCCGACCTGGACGACTGAGAAAGGACGACCTGTGATGCTTTCCCAACTGACACGCCTCACAATGAATAGGTGTGTGAGGAAGACCATAAGGTAATACTTAACGCAACTTCTGAAGCGGTAAATGACCAAAGCGCAGATGCCACAGTAAAGTAGATACTTGTCCAGCAGGAGAGGATGAGGTTCCAGCAAATGGGGTCTGATTCAGGCAGTAGAGGCCTCCTTGCTCATAGCCACGACCAATCACGTTGCCCGTATGGATGTCCTGAAAAATCAAAGAAGATGGATCAAAAATTGCTCGACAATGTAGATCCTTCGTAATTTGACTAATTGACAACAAATTCATTGAAAAATCAGGTGCATGTAGCACATTCTTGAGCAGCATAGAAGATGTCAATCTAATCTCCCCCTGACCAGTGATGGGGAATGTGTGCCATTGGCAATTACCACTGTCTGTCCTGGAGGGATCTGAGTGCATCCTGTAAGTAGACTCTGGTCGCCACATAGGTGATGTGTAGCGCCCGAGTCCATAATCCATGGCAATGTATCTGATCTACTGCTGTGGAGTGCAAGTATACTACCTGAAGCACTTGTAGACGCAGAGGCAGAAGCAGCAGCATCAGAATGACTCTCTGTAGTCGGTGTTGGACCAGACGGTGGAATAATGCCCCTCAGACGGGCAACTAGATCATCGAACCGTTGATCCAAAGTAGCAGCAGACGGGGGCTCTATCTGCTCAGCAGCCGTGCGGAGGCAGGAAATCCATGCTTCGAGTAGCATGTGTCTTCATTGTGTCCAACTCGATGGCAGTAAGTACATGTTGGCCTAATGCGGCCACCTCTTCCACGAGGTCCACGTCCACGGCTCTGGTGATGAAACCCGCGACCTCTGTTGGCTGCCATGGCTGAAAAATTCTGACTCGCAGCTGTGAAGGAACTGTGATCCGACTCAATCTATGAAAAAGCTTCCTCCATGGGAAGAATAGTAGAGTCTGCCAAAATCTGTGATCGTGCCGCGTCATACTCAGGATCAAGTGCAGCCAGGAACACCCCCACCATAGTCGCGTTCTTGTATGTCTTCTGCTGTTCTGGCGTAGCTGTAAGAGGCATGAAGCTATAGAGCTTCTCGAATATCCCTCTCAGTGATGTATAGAGAGAATGTAAAGGGCGACCATTCTGCTTTATTGTGAATATGTCATGCTGAAGTTGCAGAATCTTCGTCTCGTTCTTCGCCTGAGAGTATGTAGCCGCTAGAATATCCCACATATCCTTGGTCGTGGGTTGGTGTAGGATGTCATTGGCAATTTCAATAGCCAATGTACCAGATAGTCAAACCTTGGCATATGCATCATCAGCCTCCCAAGAGGCATTGGTTCCAGTCTTCTCAGCAGGCTCTGGATCGGTAAGAATGTGCTTCTTACCCGTTGACTTCATCATGCTCATGAACTGCATTGCCTACAGTTCATATTGGTACCGTCCATCTTTACAATAGGCGCTGGGCCACGAAATGCGCCAATAGATGGGATATATGCCTTGCTCTCTGACATATTGAACACTGAAGACTGGAACAATTGACAAAATATGTGATTTGTCTACAATGACATAGATGGGATTAGTTGCATGTGTAGACGTCAAGCAACTATCCCCATGGAGATGTGCGTACTAAGCCCTACACGCGCACAAGAATCACGCGCAGGCACAGAGAAGATGCACGGGACAGGAGAAGCGTGCACTGGGAAATGCACTAGGCCTGCACTGGAGATGCGCTATGGATGCGCACATGCGATGCACTAGGCCTGCACGCTACAGGTGATCGTCCACTGGTGATGATGCACGGGTGCAAGGGAAGCGCAAGTGATCACGCACCGGTGCAAGGGGCGCGCACAGGCACACAGTGTGCAAGGATGCGCGCACAGGCGCAGTTGATCACACACGGGATGCGCACTGCACGGTGGAGGCGAGGCGCGCAGATGCGCAAGGGGAAGGCGCGCACAAGCGCACAGCACGCGTGTGCTACATGCGGTGGCGCAGCAGCGATGGAGAGGCGGCGCCGATGGAGCGAGAAGAAGAAGCCGGCGGGTGTGGTGGGGTTAGGGTTAGGGTTTCGAGAACTCCGGTGTAGGACCGTCGCTCTGATACCATGTTGGGGAAAATAAGCGAATCTATTTCCATAAGCCCTAGGCTCTCTTATATAGGAGAGTAGCCTATGGGTAAATTACATAAAGCATACAACGAAAAGTAAAAATAGAGAAGGGGTACGGATACTACTACTATATGCGTTAACAAATACGTTTTATCGTCTTTTCATTTTCATCCTATTTGAGCCTATATTGATTTGATTTTTACTTAAATAAGAAATTTGCATGTGATCTTTATAAAATATTATAGATGATACGTTTATTTACGTTATAGAGAGAGATTGGAGGCATGGAGCTATACAAAGTAATGCAATGCGAAATTAGGGATTAATGTTAAATTAGGATTTATCGACTTTTTATTCGTGTCCTATTTGAGTTACACCATCTTATACTCGATCGGAGCTACACCAACTTTCTTCTGATTGCATCATTCCGAATCCGATCTTTACGTGTATGTCCACACATCCATCTTAGCATTTTCATTTCTGCTACAGCCATTCTCTGCACATGTCTACGGTTCACAGGCCAACATTCAGAACAATAAAGCATGGCAGGTCTCACGGCTGCTTTGTAAAAACTTTCCTTTGATTTTTAAAGGAATTTTCTTATCACAGAGAACAGCGGAGGCTCCTCTCCACTTTAGCCAGCCTGCATTTATTCTATTAGTAACATCTCCATCAATTTCCCCGTCATGTTGCAAAATAGATCCCAGATATCTAAAAGAATCTCTCTTTTGAATGTTATCGTCACCCATCTTCGCATCGATTCCTTCACCATTGCTTCCATCAAAGGTGCATTCCTATATTCCGTCTTAGCCCTACTTATACGAAATCCTTTAGTCTCCAATGCATGTCTCCAAACCTCAAGCTCTCTAATTTACTCCATCTCTAGTCTCGTCAATCAACACAATATCATCAGCAAATAAACATAACCAAGGTAACTCATCCTGAATGTGACTTGTCAACTCGTCCATAATCAAAGTAAAAAGAAATGGACTCAAAGCTGAACCTTGATGTAAACCAATGTTAATATCAAAATAGTCAGTCTTCCCCGTCGGGGTCCTTACACAAGATAAAGCCCTATCATACATATCCTTTATGAGATTAATGTATAGGACAGGTACGTGTCTCTTCCTCCAAAACTCTCCACAGTATCTCTCGTGGGACGGAATCATAAGCCTTCTCCAAATCAATAAAAATCATATGGAGATTCTTCCTTTTAGCTCTATAAATCTCCATTGTTCTCCTCAGCAAATGGATGGCTTCAATAGTTGAGCGACCTGGCATGAATCCGAATTGGTTTTCTTTTACTTGGTAAACTTGCCTCAATCTTCTTTCGAACACACGTTCCCAAATTTTCATAGTGTGACTCATCAGCTTGATATCTCTGTAATTTGAACAATTTTGAATGTCTCATTTGTTCTTATAAAGAGGCACCACAATACTCCTCCTCCAATCTTCAGGCATTTTCTTGCTTCGCCAAATAACATTGAATAGATTCGTAAGCCAAGTCAAACCACGCTCACCTAAAACTTTCCAAACTTCTACAGGGATGTCATCCGGTCCTACACCTTTCCCAGGTCTCATAACCTTCAAAGCCTCCTCTACTTCCTTTCTTTGTATTCGTCTATAGCATGCGCGATTCAAGTAACTTTCACTACTAGCTAGATCGCCCAAAGTGATCTCTCTATTTCCTTCCCCAATGAAAAGTTTATGGAAGTACGGCTCCCATCTAGTCTCTATATCCTTCTGAGTAACAAGCACGTGACCTTCCTCGTCCTTAATGCATCTCACTTGAGAAAGGTCTTTAGTCTTTCTTTCTCTTGCTTTGGCCAACCTGAATATATCCTTCTGGCCCTCCTTGGAGTCGAGATTTTTATACAAAGTTGTTGTTGTTGTTGTTGTGAACAAAAAATCAACCAAGAACGATAAGCTCCGATACCATGTTAGAAAATATGATGCGGAAGTGTATTAGAGAATAAAATATTAAACGATAAGGAACTCGGGAGTTAATGTGGAAGCCTATTCCTTAAGGAAGGGGATGAAACCACGGGAGAAGGTCTCAAAGGGTTGGTGTGTCTATTGCACTTTCTCACTAGATAGAATGGGTGTGGAGGTCTATATATAGCCCCCACTAAGTCTCCACATCCCACAAACGGTAGATGTGGGACTAAACTCTGGATGAGGTAAATGGATCCTGAAGTGATCCATTTACCCATCTACAACTCAAGTGACGCATAACTCAAATACTCCAACAGAACACATTGATTGCATCATCTAAAAATGAGTCTAAAAAAACGTCACTAAGTGTCACCCTTACCAGATCAAGGCTCTCTGAAGCGCCTTCCGCAACAAAGCAACAATAAAGAGGGACACTAGTAGCCACACTTGCAACCTTCTGCCAAATCCCCACCTACCACACACATCATTTTTCTTCTAACATACCCCGGATAGTGCATATGTATCCTAACAATGGCCTATACTTACATATAAAGAAAAATCACTGGGCCATAGCATTCATTAGCAAAATGACCCATATCCATGCACCCAAGGCATCAGATGGACCTGGCTCTTGTGCTTTCCGATAGCCATTTCAGAAATCTCTACATGAACTCCCTCCTTATCCCTTCTGCCCCTTTTATCGCATCCTCTGTCGTACAACTTTTGCCCAAGGCTTGTCACCTACCTCCTCCTCTCTCCCATTTTTTCCTCTTTCTTCCCTGTGCTTGCCTCTCCTTTTATCCCATGTCTTCACCTCACATCCCTCCCCGCTTTACTCATGATTCTAGAAGGGGTTTCTTGAAGAAAAGTTCTTAAGGAATCAAACCAAGAACGGTGTCCTTGACTACAAGGCGTTGAGGAAGCATACAACCACCCTTGACTCAAGTTTTGCTTTATACTTCAGATTGATTTGAAAGGTAGAAGGCTCCCATAAAGAGTAGGTTGCATGTAAAGTAGGGAGGCTTTTCACCATGGCATCGGGAAGCAAGAGGGAATTAGTTTGGATAGAAGGTATTTCGTACGCGATGCATGCAAGGAGTACGAGGACCGTCTATTTTTCTCATGACTGTGTGTGGTCTTGGTGTGGAGATCAATGGGATTCACATGGGTGGATGTGACTGCATCATCAACATTTTGGAAGAACTTCTAGTTCAGGAGAAGAATGATCGGAGTATTCCGTTGTACATAAGAATTAGTGGATAGCACATGCATCATGTACAAAAGAAGACATGATCGGAGTACTCGGTTCTTTACTTTAATGTAAAGGATCAGAGTAATTCCAATTGATCAGATCTACATAAAAAGGCATGATTGGAGAATTCCATTCTTCACTTTCTAGGCAACTTGGATGGAAAGGAATGCGTTCGTTCAGAGGCGATATATTATGTAGAAAATGTGGTGTATAGTGTGAAGCCGCTCTATGTGTCATGGGTGTCAATGTTCGGTGCATGTTGTATTTTTTTTTCTTTCTTCGTAATTCATAAACAAAATAAGACCCCAGTCTGGTGGTCACGGTCACCTCTAAAAAAAGTTGTTCAATCAATGTGGAATTTAGAAGAAAAAGAATAAAACAGCTACAGTATATGACCACCAAGTACAATGAAAAATATCGTACCTTTCCCGACATTGTTTGCCTATGCGCCCAGGTAAAGCTTGGGCAATCAATGACCACTTCTTTGCGCCGTGCTGATTTACCATTTTAATAATTGTTTCATCCTCCTGGTTAAAGTATAGCAAAAGTATTAAAAACAAAAAGGAGCAAAGAATGCTTAAAGTAATATCCAATATATACTGCATGACTGTAAATTTGTAATAGCACTTGCCTCCTTTAACCATGGACCTTTAACAAGCTCGGGATTTAAAACCTTCTGCCACCGATGCAAACACTGAACATCAGTCCTATCTGGAAAACACTCAGCTGGAACAAAGAAAATATATCAAGAAATTGATAATCATAACAAAAACTGCTGGCTATTTATAAATTAATAAGTAACAAGGTTTTCTAGTTATCAAAATGGAAATATCAGAACACCAGTGAAAGAGTATGTTAAAGTGATACAAATGAAACCGACAACACTACAGTCTCTTATATAGTCAAGATTAAAAGGAAAATTACACGAGACAACCACAACAGTGGGTACCAAGAAGCTAGATCTTTGAAATCAAATAAACTCGCAATACTTCCCACCTACACCCCCCCCCCCCAAGCTGGAGCATAGCCCGCACAGTAGAACCAACATGAGACATGGGCGCATAACCTTTCTGTATGATATCCCTATTACAGTGTCAATTGACTTATTATAATATGCTTAGTGTTTTATTTAAATTCAATTACTTTTTATTTTATTATGATAGTATAAAAATATAAAAAATCTATGTAAATACATGTATAAAATGAGTTATATATTTAAAATAATCATAAAATTCAAAGTCGATTAAACTCCGACTAAATCCGATTAGTCGTCCGACTGCCGATGAATCTTTAGTCAGTGACCCAGCCGTCCGAGTACCGACTACCGACTTTTGCAAGCTTGGTCTTTTCTACAAGAACTCGGTATTGTTGTCACCACTCTTATACCGCTATATTACGACAACAAATCTGCTACATACATTGCCACGAATCATGTGTTCCATGAGAGAACCAAGTATATAGAGATTGATTGTCATTTTGTTCGTGACGATGTCCGAATTGGGAAGATTACAACTCCTCACATCACAATTGATCTTCAGCTTGCAGATGTATTCACGAAGGCTTTACCCAAGTAGCGTCTCTCGTGGATAATTTTCAAGTTGGGCATCACTGATAGATATGCTCCAACTTGAGGGGGAGTGTTGGTAATATATATTTACGATTATGTTGTATTCATTGTAATCCCTTCAGGATACGTATGTATTTTTTCCAGTATTGAGCTCTCTAGGGTTTCATCATATATAAGGACTATACCTCCACAATAAAGCAAGCAATTTATTCTCTCGTCGTTTTCAACGGTTACAGTCGAGACGGTGTTTAACAGTGACCACGTCCAAATCGTGTAACCATAGCATCTGATGAAGATCCTATAAGAGTCTGTGTGACACACACCCGGCCTCAAGAGCATACAACTTTTCTTGCATGATCGCATGCTATTTATCATCACAAAGTGCATCCTGATATGCTCGAGGAACGGACAATAGCGAAAAGATCAGTGACAAACAGTTGCTACGATAAACTAAATCACTCGGATGACATGCGACCATAGATGAGATGTATCATGTGTGTACGTGCATTTCCACAAGGAATTGGGAATTGAGATTCTGTGGAGCTACAACGTCATCTTGTACTACTGAATCGATGGTGTCACCTACAAAAATTACTGCATTTCTATCAATAGAAAAAGTGTGATCAAAAACTATATCAAGTGTGTTGGATGATGGCACAGGATATTAAGAAGGAACCTTAAGAGGAGGAGGAATCTAACCACTCCATATCTTTTGTCTCGTGCATCATTAAAGTGTCATACCTCGGTATCAGAATCCAAAGTATTCATCTTGGAACATGTGAAAAAGTAGGAAACATACTCAAAAATGTAACATTAGAAGTGACATGATATCTCCTACCCTAAGGATCGTAGCAATAGTTTCTTCGAGTCCTTGAATATTTGAGAAAAATACATTGGGTAACATTAAGATAATTCTCTTAACTTGGAGCCAAAATATGAACAAAAAACAACTGCCCGAGGAGAAATAGGAAAAAAATGTCTCATCAAACAAATGATGCATGAAGCATGCTCATCAGGAATTGTCTAAAGGTGTGCATGTATTAATCAAGTAGCATGCAGAGAGAATAGCATCACCCCACTATTTACATGTGCATGGCTATAAACAGGAAGCGTTCCACCAACATCAAGAATGTGATGGTGTTCTCTTAACTACACTATTTCATAGGAATGTATATGCATAAGAAATCTAATGTATAATACAAACCCTTTTAGAGAAACTGACAAGGAGTTTATATGATGTTCAAAAGCATTATTCGATCTCGTAATTTTTACAAGAGTAGAAAATTAAGTTCATATTTCAGCATTGAAATGCTTGATTAGACCCAACTTCATAGTTAAGTTTTCAAAAGAAAGACCACCTGACATGAGTCATCAACAATGCCATATACTATTTTTTTTGACATGATTGAGAGGTGGACCACCTGTGGTAAGTGGTCACACGGAAGCTTCATTTAAAAAATGTCAGTAATTAAAAGTGTTTCACCAATATTTACTTGAACAAAGCGTGTATCATTACATTTTCCATACGGCCTTTCTCCCCTTTAAAAATCAGAGCATTTCTTGCCAATCAAATGGCCCAACACAAGGCAAAAGTTCCAGTGTTTGATCTAGACCGATACTTCGAGATGCCAAAACTCTTTCGGAATTGATCGTGGCATGAAGTATCTAGCCACTCCAACATGGCTTTCCATCAAACCTGTACAATCACTATAATCAAAAAAGAATTAACCAAATCTTCCACCTCCTAGCACAAATTGGACAAGAAGTGAGCTTGGAACAAATCATGCCTTAAAAGTCCGTGTCACCAACCTCTTCCTCTATAACAGCCACAAAAAAATCACCATTTTCTAGGGTACCCGCACTTTCCAAAATCAATCCACAATAACTGATCAAGCTTGCATTTGGCACCCTGGTACAGGCCAACAACACTTTGTGTGCCTTCCTCACAAATAACTTTATAAGCAAAACCCAGTGATCCAATCAACAAGGGTTTAAATGCCGATATCGGCTTTTATGTCGACACCACATCGATACGATATTTCGGTGAAATTTCGCCCATATCGATCAGCATTTGAGAAGGAATGACATGAAACGACCCCCATATCATCATATCACTTGATAGTTCGGCCCCATGTCGAAACTGAAATTTCGATAAAATTTCATATCGAAATTTCACCAATATTTCGCAAAATCTGAAACCCTGCCAATCACTCATTAGGCTTCTCCTTAATCATCAGTTCCTCCACTAGAAGACAAAACTCCAAGATGCCCTCATTCAAGGGGTTCGGATTGAAAAGTGGAAATCATGTGCCGACCTTCTCGCCCGAATGGGGATCGATTGTCCAAACCGATGCCTCTCGGTCAGTAGCTACTGCAGAGAGTCTAGGAAATCTATATGTTAAGACCCCCACCTCGATCCACTCACCCGGCTACAAATGATATGATTTAGCAACTCTTATCAGCAGGCGAAGCTGTGGAGCAAGCAATCTCGTGCATCATCATACCGACACATTTCCAGAAGTTTGGAAGTGCTAACCCTAAATTGTACTTCACGTCAGAACAAATTTCAAGTCATAGATACTCCAAATCAAATTCCAAGTCATAGATACTCCAAACCAACCGACAAAATATCATAACTCCCCTTCAAGACTCACTACCATTTTTTTTGGCAAAGCCTCATTCATGGTTGTTAGGCATGGATGTGCAAATAAAAGGGCAAGTATACAAAGGGAAGGTTTCCAAGATCACTAGAACTAGATGGTAGAATCTTCAATTGAATCAATCAAGCTTCAGGAAGAAGGTTTTAGAAGACTTATCTTGGGATTGTACGGAAGTGATAATGAGATGTGGGAGGTGGTAGCATCTTGTATCCGAAGTGTAGACAAAGAGAAGCTAGGCGAGTCAAAGGGAGGAGCTCCAGGCCAAAAGGAGGCTTGGTGGTGAAGTGGAGGGGCGTAAGAGAAGCTCAAAATTAAAAGAGCTTGCTTTAAAGCTATGTCTAAGGATAGAACAGATGAAACTGTTACAAACTGCAAATAACTAAGAAGGAAGCAAAAAGGCAGTAACCAAAGCTAAGTCAAAAGCTTATGAAGTTTTGTACAAAAATTTCGATTCTAAGGAGGGTCGGAACTCAGAAGGATATAAGTGAGATGCATTAAGGATGAGGAATGTCACGTGCTTGTTACTCGGAAGGATATAGAGACTAGGTGGAAGCAATACTTCCATAAGCTTTCCATTGGGGAAGAAATAGAGAGATCACTTTGGGAAATCTAGCTAGTAGTGAAAGTTACTTGAATCGTGCAAGCTACAGACGAATACAAAAGAAGGAAGTAGAGGAGGCTTTGAAGGTTATAAGACATGGGAAAGGTGTAGGACCTAATGACATTCATGTAGAAGTTTGGAGAGTTTTAGGTGAACGTGGTTTAACTTAGCTTACAAATTTATTCAATGTTATTTGACGAAGCAAGAAAATACCTGAAGAATGGAGGAGAGGCATCGTGGAGCCTCTTTATAAAAATAAAGGAGACATTCAAAATTGTTCAAATTACAGAGGTATCAAGTTGATGAGTCACACTATGAAAATTAGGAAATGTGTGATCAAAAGAAGGTTGGTGCAAGTTTCCAAAGTAGTAGAAGACCAATTCAGATTCATGCCAGGTCGCTCAACTATTGAAGCCATCCATTTGTTGAGGAGAACAATGGAGATTTACATAACTAAAAGGAAGAACCTCCATATGATTTTTATTGATTTAGAGAATGCTTACGATTCTGTCCCATGGGAGATATTGTGGAGAGTTTTGGAGAAGAGACAAGTACATATCCTATATATTAACCTCATAAAAGATATGTATGGTAGGGCTTCATCTTGTGTAGGGATACAATCTGGGAAGACTGACTATTTTGACATCAACACTGGTCTGCATCAAGGTTCAACTTTGAGTCCATTCCTATTTATTTTGATTATGAATGAGTTGACAAGTCACATTCAGGATGAGATGCCTTGGTGTATGTTATTCGTTGATGATTGTGTTGGCTGATGGGATTAGAGATGGAGTAAATGAGAAGCTTGAGATCTGGAGACATGCTTTGGAGACTAAAGGATTTCGTATAAGTAGGGCTGAGACTGAATATATTGAGTGTACTTTTAATGGAAGCAATGGTGAAGGAATCGATGTTAAGATTGGTGATGATAACATTCAGAAGAGAGAGTCTTTTAGATACTTGGGATCTATTTTGCAATATAATGGAGAAATTGATGGAAATGTTACAAATAGAATAAATACATGTTGGCTAAAGTGGGGAGGAGCCTCTTCTGTTCTCTGTGATAAGAAAAATCCTTTGAAAATGAAAGGAAAGTTAATAAAGCAGTTGTGAGACTTGCTATGCTCTATGGATCTAAATGTTAGCCTCTGAACCATAGACATGTGCAGAGAATGGCAGTAGTAGAAATGAAAATGCAAGGTGGATGTGTGGACACACACGTAAAGATCGGATTCAGAATGATGCCATCAGAATGAAAGTGGGTGTAGCTCCGATCTAGGATAAGATGCGAGAAAATCGCTTAGGGTGTGTTCGGTTGGGGGGTTACCCCCACTTTGGGTGGGTTACCCCCCAAAACCCATATTACTAACCCACTAGTGGGGTCCACCATCTTTTCATCAAAAAATTATATATTATACATCATATCATCTAGAAATCATAAAATACTCAACTTCTACTCACTATTTCAAACTTCAATACAATCAAATCACAACAACTGCCAACTTTTTCAAATTTCAATACAATCATATCATAATAACTACTTACTTTTTCAAATTTCAATACAATCACATCACACAAACCCTCCCAACCCTTAACCCACCAACCAAACACACAAACACAAAAATGGGTTATCCTCCCTTAGATAACCCACGAACCAAACGCACCCTTAAGGTTTGGCCATTTGCAAAGGAGGTTAGCTGATGCACCAGTGAGGAGATGTGAGTTTTGGAATGTTGAGCCAGCTAAAAGAGGGCGTGGAAGGCCCAAAAAGTGTTGGAATGTGACTATACGAAGGGATCTTAGTTTTTTAGATCTAAGACCGAGAATGACCCAAGATAGATCTGAATGGAGGCAGAAAATCCATGTAACTGACCCTACTTAAAGTGGGAAAAGGCTTTGTTCTTGTAAAGCCTTATTCATGGTATGTGTCCTTGCAGCTCATGAACATGACTAGGATCATACATTTACACGAAGCAATCAGAGATAAATGAGCTACTCATGGTAGACATGTTATGAACACTGATGTTTCCCTAGCTCACATGTTTCACACTAAAAGGTTCTTTTTTTAGCCAAAAAAGGGGGAAACACACTAAAGGTTATTTTCAGTGACAACTGCGAAAGAACATGATAATGTTTTTGAAGTGGGAGATGATCAAATTGCATATGCCAAAGATAGGCATACGAAGAGCTTTATATGGAGAAAAATGAGCTTAGTAAAAAAACGTGTTGCCTGATTAAGATCTCCCTGCTCAAGGTTACAATCAATCACCATATTGGTTAGTATTTTTCGAAAACATAATACGATCATTAGTTACTTCATAATCTAACTACTGGATAATAAATGGGGGGAACTTAGTATCTAACTGTATATGTAACACATGCATGGTAGGGTATAAAGAAACCCACCATGCTATGCCATTGGAGAATGTTTACCATCAACAAGAACCACAGATCTACCCGGAGCGACATGTTGGAGGATCTTGAATTGTCCTCTATCTCTATGTAGATGTCAAGAAGCTCCGGAATCAATAAGTCAGTCAGCACAAGCATTATAAGCACGTAAAATACCAGATGAGCCGGTTGCATCAACAATGTTTGCATCATGAATTTTATTATTTTAGTAGGCGGCTTGGATTGATAATTTGACTCAACTATTCAAGGAATTATCCCTACGTGGATCAGATGCGGAAGAAGATTTTTTTAACTTCTTATTCCTAATATGTAGCAAAATAAGTAGTAATTGAGCGACTATGCTTTATGTAGCTCGTATCATCAATGCGAGCATGTTTTATAAAGATGGAGACAACAACAACAATAAAGCCTTTTCCCACATTAAGTAGGATCGGCTACATGGATTCTTTTCCTCCATTCAGATCTATCTCGAGTCATTCTCGGGCTTAGATCCAAAAAACTGAGATCCCTTCGGATAGTCTCATTCCAACACTTCTTGGGCCTTTCTCGCCCTCTCTTAGCTGACTCAACATCCCAAAGCTTGCATATCCTAACTAATGCATAAGCCGATCTCCTTTGTAAATGGTCAAATCATCTAAAGTGATTTTTTTTTTACGCTCATCTAAAGTGATTTTCTCTCATCTAATCTTTTATCGAAACTACACCGATTTTCCTTCTGATCGCATCAACTTTCTAAAGATGGAGAATGTCGAATAATTACAATGACCATCTCCACACCCTCGGGTACCACATCCTCTCTTAGGGAAAAACTCCCCATCAACCATGTGTAACAACCATGGTAAAAGAGATATCAATAGTTGGTGCAATGAGAAGCACAGTAGAGAAGGTGAAGGGTTAGGGTTTCGAGATACTCAAAACCACCATTAACGATCGATGATGTGATACACTGATACCATGTAACAAAATAGGTCGAAATGGTTCATTGAAACAAATGGCTTTAATGGCATTATGATCACTTATATAGTAGACCAAATGGAAGAATTACACGGGAGAATTACTAATAATTATAACCAAACATTTAGGATGTCCTTAAAATAAAATAAACCCTCACCAACCAGATCGTGTTGAATAACATCACAGTTACCACATAACAGCTTCTTGACAACAATAGCACAACTGAAAAATGCCATTTTAAGCAATCTGTCTGCCCAAAGTGATGCCAACGACATTTCATGGCAACATCAAAACAATTAATGCTAGCCTAGTAGTGTCCTACCCCTTCACCAACCAATAATTCCATGTCCATTTAAGAGGTCAATCCATTCACAAGACATCCTCTCTCATGCATAGATACAATAATAATATGTGATATCCTACAAGTGTGAAGGGCGCAAATGCCAAGCCTACAACGATGCAACAATTGGCAACATGCATTTGCATTATTCATTAAGCATGTATACTTGGCTGCCACAGTTTAAGATTTGACTCCCAATTCCATTTCTTAGGGGCATCTTCTCCTCTGTAAAACTGGGAACATTCCCCGCTAGTGCTTGCAACCTTCGTTAGATTCAGTCTACTGCTCCTTAATATCGCGTTCCACTATTGATGCCATTACTTATGTTTTTTCTTCAATCTAATTGTAATAATATGACTCATATTACCATAGCACCAATATTCATGCTCGTTCTTTACGCAAACTCTAATCTTGAGATGAAGACTATCATATTCATGTTCCTTCCAAATTTTGTCCTTGAGCTAAAGATTGTCATATTCATGTTACTATCATATTCATGTTTTTCCATATTCTATCTTTACATTGAAGACAATATTCGGCATACTATAGCAAATGAACATTGACACCACAAATCATATTTAGCTCTTTAGTTCTCATGAGACACGTCACTTTGTGGCATATGGTGTCTACAATCCAGTTCCGTAAAAGTGAATGGTTGCATTTTTGTTGACTTTTCATATCTGGTTCTACTTCCACATCCTTTGCAACAAGCAACTTTGCTAGACTGACATTGTAGTTGATTTATCAATTCAAGCATGTCTAACCCCCAAACTTATAAAGGTGTCCACTTCTTTCAGCCATGACATGACTCATTGGTTCCTCTCCAAAGTTGACTATAATCGAATTAGTTGGAAGTTGGAACATGTAACATGTACATGGACCTCATATATGGTCCAATATACATCAGCACACATATTAACACCCCAATAAACAATCACATGGCTTGGTGAAGCTAGAACCCTTATCACCTCTGCTTCCATGCCTCCACAAATTTCCCCTTCCATTTGGGATGGATTCTTCTGAGGATCCCCATTTATTCTGAAAATTATGTCTACTATTAACTTCTGCATTGTTCCAAAGCCGGGTGTTACACCATGATCCCTTCTCCACGATCTTTATTTAATCTGCACTAACTCATGCCAGCGGCAATTGCATAAGAGTTCATGCTATCAGGTTGCCTCCACTTATCATGGTGCAGGTTTTGATCTCATGACAAACAACAAAGTCATGGTGAATCCCTTCGTGACAAGAATCCCATGCATGACTTTTCACAACCCCATCTATGGTATGACGGAACCAGGATACTTATTGGAGGCAACGCACGTAGATGTGTAAGGTTTCCTACTGCTGCAATCACTTCAACATGAAAAGCGGAAATGTTTCTGGGAGATGTACAGTAGCATAGATATGGGAAGGGGAGACTGTCATTAGGGAGGCGAGCAATGGTGGAGTGAATGCACGGAGTGGGCATGTGGCTTAGTGCAATCGAGCTCATGTAGAATTGATCAGACAATCATAAAGCAGGTTAAGGTCATGCAAACAGAGAACTGGAGAAGTCGGTAAAGTTAATTTGACATTATTTAGATAAACCAAAGTTATCCGTATGGCACCTCACCAATAAGCCAGATTGAGTTTGGACTACTTGAATGTTGTCGCTCGAAGAAAAGTGAAATTAGACATGCACTACATGTTCATAAATTCAGAATAGAGCATCCCTTAGTGGAAGACGTGCAAGTAACAGTGCACACTAAATTCCAACATTTCAATTTCTCAAAATATGAACTTGCTAAAATTTAGGTGCTTATACCGCAATAATATGTAGTGCATATCAAATTATGTGTATGACAATTTCTGTTTCAGTACAAAATTGAATTTATGATCAATAATATGGTTACCAGAACAAGGACCCAGTGGAATGACAGAAGAATGAGGCACGCAAATTTATGAAGCATATAAACTACACAGCAATAAGTGCATATGACGAAAATGAAATTTTAATTCTTGCATCCAGATTACATATCCGGCAAAAACAGCAATAAATTTACTGTAAGCACCAATTTTTTTCCAGTTTCGCCCTTTGAAACGCTCAACAGCTTGACACAGTAAGGCATCCTGCATCACCAAACACGAGTAAAAAAATCAAAAAATGCAACTCTTGCACACTATATGCTTAACTCAGAAAAGTTCTGCAGAAGCTAAACCACCATAGAATAGCAAGCCGTTAGTGGATCAGCACCACAAAACCCACCTTGGAATTTCAAGTTAAAACATTAAGGTATGAAAAAGATAGCACGTAATTGACTAGTATATGAACATTAGCATGCACACAAGCCCGGATTTATTGGCCATACTGGTATACGGGTCTTACTTCTTCAGACGTCCATTGTCCTTTGGTAGAACGCCTAGTCGGACCGGACATTCTCCTGCATGATAAAAATAAACAAACATATAATACAGATCAAGAAAACTCTGGAAATATAAAACAAAAACCATTCTTGCATCCTCTTAAATGATCAATTCAATATCTTGTTTGTTCGGGCATGTTAAACATCCCAATATCAGCATCAAAACTCACAACAAACATCATAAATTGGAAGAAGGTGCCAAGATTCAGAAAGCATATATGCATTCTCATTCCACCAGACGGTCCAAAATGATAAAGTGGTGTGCAAAGCATGTAGTTTTGCGATATCCAACAAAAATAGAAATGATTAATTTAAAATGTCCTTAACAAGGTAATATTTTTACTTTACATGATTCAAAGATCAATGGGCAGCATGTGATGTGCTTACAAACAAGATAAACAGCCAAACGGCAGGTGCATAAAGAAATATGTATCGATAGTGAACCGTGAGAAAAAGGAGTGTTTTCATGTATCGGTGCGAGGTGTCAAATGACGGGCCAAATCATAGAGTAACAATGCCATCGGATGGGGAAGAAAGAAAATGAGAAGAAAATGGTGATGAAGAAGAAGAGAGTGAAATGGAAACAACAACCCAATTGAGTAAGAACGCAGACCCAAAAAACAAGAGAAAGAGGAGCCGTCAAAACCCCAAGGTAGAGAGAGTATGATGAAGAGGAAAAGAGAGAGAGATTAGCAGCTTAGCAGAGATCGGGGGAAAGGAGAGGAGCCAAACTCACATGGACATGTCTATTCTCCTCTCCTCGAAGCCTTCCACTGCTGCCGCGGACGACTGGGGAAGAAGGTGGGGAGGAGGAAGGTGGAACTATGACCCCAAAGGGCCCTAAGACACTCTTTCGCTCGCACACGTTTAAAAAAGGGGAGGGTACACAGGAGGCGGAAAATGGAATGCAAAGATAAAAAAAATTACACAGTGACCTTTACAATTAAAAGAAACAAACAAAACACAAAAAAGGATTATATATAGCTGCATACAGTCAAAATATGCATAAATAGCCGTATAGAAATTTATATTAAGAAATTATAAGAAATCGTTATCATTATCCATATGGAGATGGCTGCTTTGAAGAATTTGATGTACAACGAGTTCTCGTATTATTTCATCAAAAAAATAACATAGAACAAAATAAAAATATATATAAAAAATTAAAGGCATGGTCATCTATATTGTATGGAATGGCTTTTGATCACTCATATTCTCTCATTTCATAAGCTAGATCAGTTTTTTTTATTCTTCAAATAAAGAAACTTATATCTAATTCGAATTGGATCTCTTTCAACAAAATCTTTTGAGATATTTACACCCATAACCCTGAGTAATATGGTAATTACCCCAGAAACCCTCTATAAACACTAATTATCCTCAGGACCCTGAATAACCACGCCGTTTTACATCTATAACCTTCTGTTAGTTTCGTTCGTTAACTCAACCAGATAGTTGAGTTAATCTAACCCAATCATGATCTAAGGGCTTAGATTAATAAAAAAAGAGGTGGGCTTGCAGCCCTGGGGTCCACGGAGTGCGACGGGCAACGACGAAGGTATGCGGGCGGTACGTGCTGAGGCGGGCTTGCGGGGGAGGGTAGGCGGAGGCGCGTCCGAGGGGTGGCTGGGGGTGAGGTGCGGTGAGGTGCGACCGACCTGGGGGGTGAGGGAGCAGGCCTGGACCTGCAGGCGGATGGCGCGCGGGGGTTGTGCCGGGGCACGACCAGGACCGCAGGGGGGTTGCTCTGGAGCTCGCGGGGGTGCCCGGGGGTTGTGTCGCGGCGCGGGTGCAGGGGGGTTGCCCTGGAGCTCGTCGGGGCGCGCGGGGGTTGTGCCGCGGCGGGGGTGCAGGCGGAGGGTTGCCCTGGAGCTCGATCCCAGGAGGGGGAGGGGGTGCGACCGACCGGGGGTGGATTCGCAGGCGGAGGAGGCGCGAGCGGGGGGTGGGGGCGGCGGGCGTGACCGACCTGGTGGGGCGCAGATTCGCAGGCGGAGGCGCGAGCTGGGGTTCGACCTGCAGGCGGAGGAGGTGCGGGGTGGGGGGGTAAGCGGATTCGCAGGCGGAGGCGCGACCTGCAGGAGGAGGAGGCGCGGGAAGGGGGTGAATTTTACCCTTGCGCGCAGGGGTGGTGGGTATGGAGCTGGCAGGCGGAGGGGGGGCCCGATTGGAATGGGAGAGGGGAGGCATCGTCCGGGGCTGCGGAGGGGGTGGGAGGAGTCACGCGGGGGAGGGGGGATGCTGGCGGAGGCGCGCGGGGAGGGGGGGGGCTGCAGGCCGGGGCTGCGGAGGGGGTGGGAGGAGTCACGCGGGGGAGGGGGGCTGCTGGCGGAGGCGCGCGGGGGAGGGGGGCTGCCATCCGGGGCTGCGGAGGGGGTGAGAGGAGTCACGCGGGGGAGGGGGCTGCTGGCGGAGGCGCGCGGGGGAGGGGGGCTGCAGGCAGAGGCACGAGGGGGCGGGGGACCTGGGATGGTGGGTGCTGCTTGGAGGTCGAAGCGGAGAGGAGGAGGTTGTCGGAGGAGCTTGTTGCTTGGAGGAGGAGGTGGGTGCTGCTTGGAGGAGGAAGAGGATAAGGTGGAGGAGGAAGGTGATAAATGAATTTTTTTGTAAATAATAGAAACTTAAAGGGTATAAATATAAAATACATAAGGGATACCGTCAATAGTTAACGGTAAAATGGATGGAAGTTGACTCAGGGTTATGTAATGTAAGGGTTAAACATTATTCGGGGTTCTGGGTATAATTCGTGCTTACGCAGGGTTCCTGGGGTAATTACGAGATTACTCAGGGTTATGGGTGTAAATATCCCAAATCTTTTTAAGAAAAGTAACCAATGCCGATAAATAAATTGTTGCACAACCTCGTAGATGATCATGACAAGCTTGTCCATCTTATGATATATCTATTGATTTGTTGATAGAATCAAAAGTTCGTTAGTTGTCACCATGTACTCGCGTTTTCAAATTTGAGCATCAAATCAAACAATCTATTTTAGATATTCAAAGTCGGAGGATGGATAAAATCCAAGGGGAAATGGCAATGAATGTAAATTTGACAAACAAAATGGGTACAATGTAAACAAATATAACGGAATCCGGTTAGTTTTAACGGACAAATGGATGGGAGTTAACCAGAGGGTCTGTACGGTAATGGTTAGCAAGATTACGGGGTCTAGGGAGGAATATCGATGTTTCAAAGGTCGTAGAGGTAATTTACAAAGATTTCAAAGTCTGCTGGGTAAATATCCCTTATTTAAATGTCTAGAACGAGAAGATATAACGTTACATGTTCATCATTTTCTACAAAATACGAATATGCTCTTCCGTATTTTCACGACCACCAATTTCTATCATGTTAGGAAATTTGACTAAAATAGCTGTAGCAAATAAATTGCCTAAAAAACGAGAAAAAATGTGTATGTATTAGAAATATGAGCTTTATTGCCATCGTGTTCACACACTAATATTGATGAAATTAAAATAAATTTACAATTAAATGATAAAAAATATATTTTATTATTGCCAATTAGAAAGTCAGGGATCGAACACAGGACAAGGAGTTCTTTATTTTTTAGGGATATTTTTTATCTTATTTGATCCATTCATGACACCTGATTAATTTTTGCATTTGGGAATTTGAAAAGCGGTGAAACATATACACGATGTTCCAAACAATTTTATGCATTTTTCGAAATTACTTGGGATTTTTTTCGGAATCTTTGACTTTGGAGATTTTTACCCACGAGCTCTATAAAATTTGTCAATTACGTTATCGACTTTTGAAACAATGTAATCCCCCTCCCCCTCGATCTTATAAACTTGCTCCATCTTATCCCACAGATCATGTCATCAACTTTAACTTTATTGGAGCCATGCTTAGGTTAAACTTGAATTAATCTAACAAAAAAAATCAGACGATGGATCTTCAATCGCCTTCTCTCCTTCCTTCTCATCCCTTCTTCTTCATCGTCTTCTTCTACCAAATCAAACAGGAAGTTGCAGAAGACCTGGAGGATGGTGGGCCTGGAGGAAGAGGCACAGGTTGAGGAGGATGAGGGCGCCCTTGCGACGGATCGGGAGGAAGATGGGGAGGTTGGAGAGGCGGTTGCCCTCGCAGCGGACTTGGAGGAGGAGTGAGAGGTCGGGGAGGGAGGGGAATGGGCCCCCGCGACGGATTTGGAGGAGGAGGGGGAGGTCGAAGAGGAGGAGGGTGCCCTCGCTGCGGACCTGGAGGAGGAGGGGGAGGTTGGGGAGGCGGTTACTTCTCCAAGCTCCTTGAGGCTCTTCGCCGGTTACATCCAGATTTTCAAAAGTTACAAGGACAGTAAATTAAATTCTATGAAACTTAGTAAATATTTCATAACGTAAATGGAAATCTATAGACTTTTTTTGCACCAAAGGAGAGATGTATTTCTTTATAACCGAGTAAATGGCAACTATAAACTAAGGTATGAAATTACGACGTTCTCTATAAGGGGGAAAACCATGAAATCGAAATTCACATTTTTTTAGAAATATAATATTCCACGGAAAAAATCATCGAAAAACACTTTAAACAATTGCAGTAATGTTCGGAACAGCTAAAAAATAATAATATGGTAATATTATTGTGGGTAAAATGGGATTATCTACTAGAAGAGTGAATTTGGATCCCCGCCTCATTTTTCCTTTTTTTTGGAAACATGATTTAGTGGGTCTTCATCATCATATCTCTATATTATATTATTCAAGTTTCGTGTGAAACAGAGACTCCTACAACCTCCACCCAGACAATCATTTTTTAACGATCGCATAATTGTTGAAATCAAACGCATTTGGATGGAGGCCGTAAGAGTCTTTGTTTATATGTATATATATATGAAAATCTACAGAAGTATTTTTCAAAAAATAAAAAATAGAGAAAATGAATCAGGGAGTCAAATTAGCCCCTTGAGAGCAGCTCCATTTTGTCATATTATTATTATTAAGACGAGGATGACGAAAACAAAAACTTCTGCAATTGTGGAGGTGACAGTGGTGAACGCCACCCGCAGTGCGGGCAGCTGCAATGGTCACCCAAGGTGAGTGACGAGCGGGGCCACTGCTATGCTCTGCTGGCAACGTATCAATCTCGGAGAACTGAGGTCGATGGGGTGGCTTCCCCTCAGCGTTAAAGCTAATCTGGGCCAAGCATATGACAGCGAGTTTGGAGATCGTCGGGAGGAGCTGTGGCAACCTCCAGCTTCAAGCTCGAGATCCAACAATGGGCCCTCGATGGCAAGTTTAGCATGAAGGATGAGGGGGGTAATTGCTATGTTAGCCGGCAATCATACTTGTTCCTCAATGGTTTAGGTGGCCATCGTCCTTGACGGCGAAGGTTGAACTCCTGTTGTGAAGATGACGGTTGTGCTCAATGCCGACGAAGCATTGGCTGGGGAGGCAGACTGTTAGTGATTACCATTTGTAAATATGGGGAAGAAGCCGAGAGGAGGATGGGACTTCCCCCACATGCCTTCCACATGTGCCGTGGAGGCCAACTTAGATTTTCCCCCTTTCTTCCAAATTGAAATGGGATAGAAATCTTGCCTCAAGCATGGGGACTAAAAATGGAAAAAAAATAGCAAAAATATAAAGAGTACATTACAAAAAAATCATTGATCAATACATCTGATTTCAATATCATATCTGAACTTTAAAAAGTAGCATTGTGGTACCTGGACTTCAAGATTTGTCTCATATTGTGGTACCTGAACTATTGAAATTTAGCTGATCATTTCGTCTTTCAAGCCTTGAATTTCAATAGTCAAGGATCGAATTGAGATAAATCTTAAAGTATGGGTACCTGAAAAATCAACTTTGACGAGGGTCTAATGAGACCGACGGTGTCGCTGAAGTGACTGCTCACGAAGTCGGATAATTCAACAATTAACCCACAATCAATGATTAAAGAAATGCGATGTGTGTGGAGCTAAAATTTATTGTATTTAACTCTACAAAATATGTATATAGGTGCAAGTGTGTAGCGTGTCGAACACAGGAAGCAATACGTGGTAGTACTAATTACTGTTTATAATTAAATAATGAATAAATAATATGTGTATTTGTACAATATTCACTCAAATAATCAATCAATTAATTAATAGAGGAGGTAGGATGGGCAATTCGTCAGATCTGGTATGGATCGTACATGGATGATAGTTAGAGTCGGTGGCTCTCCTAGGGTTCCTGCATCTGGGATCCCTGAGGAAGAGGATCAAGTTGGCCCTTGTGCAGCTTGATGCACTATCTCCCTTCAACCCTTTGAGCGAAATGTGGCAAAAGGAAAGGAAATCCATGGACCGACCCCCGTCGTCTCCACCCCGTAGGAACTACGAGATCACCCCAAGGACGCCTTCGACATCCAGGGAGCGCGGACTGATCATAGACCCTGTTCAATTTCCATAAGTGGAAGGTGTTAGTTGTCCGCTCTCCGGTTGGACAGTAAGGGTTGGTGAAGGGTAATCATTGTTCTTAAAACCATCATTCTTAAAACCAAAGAGTCGGGCGGAAAAAGGGAGAGAGCTCTATGTTCCTGGTTCTCCTGTAGTTGGATCCTCTAGAACCACAAGAATCCAATCCTTAGAATGGGATTCCAACTCAGTACCTTTAGATATTTTGAGACGCAAGGTGAAGTGAAGGCGAGGAAGGTACGGGCCGCCAGGGGAGGTTCGAGGAGTTGTTTAGGAGTGAAGACGAGCTCGGGTATATAATAGGAGTCATAAGCCAGATTCAACGAGTACCCTAAGAATCAGATATATATTAGTCGGCAGCACCCTCTATGAACCTAGACTCTGTCGTCTGTGAAAAAAGAGTGAAGGGAAAGTCATGATGAGTACCCGAGGGCCCTATAGTGACCTTGGCCTCAAGGTAGTATAAAGGGCAAGGTAGAGGCAGTCCCGCTCAGCAATGGAAGGGGTGCGAGGAAATGCTCTCTTTCGCAAGTGTGAGAAGAGTAATAGAACGACAACAATGTCCGGGCCTTTTGTATTCTATAACATATACGACATCGTCAATGAATTTCCCATGCTTTGCCTTACCATGACCCCAGATGTCTAAAGTCGTGACCGACTAGTATAGAGAGGACGGAGAAAGAAAGATTGGCCCCCTTTTCCAAGGCCATTTCCGTATCATTGAGGACGAAGCTTGAATATACATTCCATCATCCTAGTCGCCCTGTGAATTCCTGTCCTTTTTCTACTTTTACCATTTTCCTTACGGTTTTATGACTACCTACTAATATCGGGAAGTTGGGAAAACCCAAGTTTCCACTCCATTTTTAACGTTACCATCCTCACCTCCCCCATACGGTTTTAGAGGATGAAGAGGCCTGGGGCTCTTCGTGGAAGGCTTGGTCGACAGGGAAGGACCTTCCTCAAGTGAAAGATCGGGGAAAGTGGGAGGAAGTTAGGACGTCGTAACAAGGTATAACTGAGCACAACGAGTCCACTGCTCACAAGAGGCGGCTGGAAAAGGTGGTGTCACCTCCTAGCTATAGTAGTAAGGGGAAGTCACTTTGACATCATTGAGATCCTAGGAGTCCCGCAGCCCAAACTAACACAAAGGCAATTCCAGCAGTACAGATGATGTGAGAAGAGCAGAGGGTGAGAACAGAATGGGGAGAGGAGGAAGCGCATGATGGAAGAAAAGCCAGCATGTGACCCCGAATTAATTAATCCACACTGCATGCACCCGCTACTTAGATCTTTCTACTGGATTAAGCGCCCTCTGAGTAGCCTAAACTCTCATACCAGAATGTGATACAAATTCATTTCAAAAATCAAAGACAAGACTCTGTCTGAGGTATTTGCTAAATATGACTTTATTAGATTATTCCGAAGTCAATGTTGGAGAGTGTTTTGGGATTTCTGATTTCCATAATAACGGAGAATGGATCATGAAAACTGTAATATCGAACTTATCAGGATTTTTCTATTACCACTGAGATCAACACGCGAATAGTAGCTATACGTGCCACGGGTGAAAAGGTGAAGTCACGTACATCGCGTCTATCCCTTGGCTACTAATCGTGCCTTATAGCACTCCACAGAGCCATCAACACGTTGACAGTGCCATTTTCACCCCACACCAGAAGCATCAACTAGCTCCCAACCTGTAATGCAGACATCTCATCCTCCATGCCTGAGGCCATTTCGGATCAATTAGTGCCAGGATGGTCTCTAATATAATAGACTCTCTGCAGACAATGCTTTAGCTTATCAAATCCCTAGCTGGAAAGTAGAAAATCCCTATCAGAAAAGTAAAAAATCCAGAAAGAATGCTGGAGACTATCCAAAATAAATAAATGTGAAGGAGACATAGTGAATATATAGTATAGTATGGGATGCATGGTACTGTAAATACTCTTGCATGTCCTCTGCCATGTTCTCTTGGTAATGGAAAAAGCAAATCACCATCAGTATCAACATCTTCCCCACATCACCAGAATTTTCACCTGCATCCAGCGGGTCAGATGTACACTGCTCAGACCCAAGACCTCGCCACCAGCCTCACATGCATCCACAGAGTCAGGAACATGCTCCTCAGACCTGACCTCAAACTCAGGAGGCGATTGATGTGATCGTGAGGTAGACTTCCCCAGATATATATAAGCGGGGGATCCCGAAACTGACTCGATGACTCCTGTGTGGCGAGACAGGACTCCAGAGGGACAGGAGGAAGAGGCATATGAGCATGAACTTGATAGGAAGGGGGTGCTATGTCAAGTTGAGCGAGTCATTTCAGTATAAAAGAAGGGAAGAGACGACCCTATAGTGACGTGGTGACATTAGCACTCACATAGTGAGGTCTTAGAAGAGGATCATAGCACCTATATCCTTTCAAAGTCCGTGAATAATGAAAAGGCATTTGACTACCCACGGTGAATAGACAGTTGAGGTATTAATTAAAGAACTCAAATTACATACAAGATTTTCCCAATTAAATTACATATGCGGTTTTTAATTAAATAAAATAATTCACTTTTTCTAATTTATATTTATATATTTTTAAAATTTTTAATTTTAATTTTTTTATTTCTTTTTATATTTTTGATTTTTAGTTTCTTTTTTTGATATATAATATAAGTATATAACTATATATATAATATATAGTGTAACATAATTATAAACACAACTAATAATAATCAAAATTTACATACAAAAGTATTTTTGTGCTTTTTATATTTTTCTAATATTTTCTGATTTTCAGGGATTTTTTTAATGTTCAGGTATTTTTAAAGTCCAAAATATACAAAATCAGGGGCTTTTTAAAAGGGTCGAATGTTTAGTATATTAAAAATATACAATAAATCCAAAAATTCTTAAAACTATTTTTAATAGATAATATATAATATAAAGAAAATTCAGAGATAGAAATAAATATTTATATATTTAAAAGATTTTTTATAATTTTTATAGGTTTTTTGGAGCTTTTTAATTTTTAGTGATTTTCTTTTTCTATTTTTGGGATTTTTATCTGAAGGTAAAAATACAATAAAAGATAAATGCCTTTTTTGAATGTTTAAATATGATTTTATTTTTTTTGGATTTTTTAAACTCAAATAGGGAACAAAACATGCTATTTTGATTTTTAATAAATAGGAAACTTGTAAAATGCAAATCTAACTGTATAGCGTGAAAGATCAAGCATGCAATCACATAATCCTATTTTTGCATAATATTTGGAGAATGGATGATATTTTTACAAATAGAAAACATACGAAAAAATTTAATTGAACTAGTAGGGGTATATTTGTAATTAAAATAAAATGCAAGGGTATTCTGTAAATTACTCAAAAGTTTATAATTAAAAATCAAATTTTAAATATTAAACTACGATTATAAAAATCCAGGAGGGTTTTTATGTAAAATACCTAGCTCACGTGAGGGGCCACATGAGCTGAGCTGGCAAGGACCCAAATATAATATCCTCAAAAGTCAAAGATTTACATGCAAATGTCTACAAAATATTAAACGGTTAGCTTTTTTGTAGGACTAAAAATACATAAAAAGTCAGGATCGGATGTGCAATTTACCCCTCAAAATAGGCACGATCAACAGCTCTAGATGCTTCACTTGCTACGTGTCAGCCGTCATCATGTAGTCATGCTTTCGTGCAGCTACGACTGAGATTAGATCTCCCAAGGAGATCTGACGGTGGAGGCTCTTCTAATCTGATGACAGTTGTACACTTGGGCTATCTACGTTGATCGAACGACTGGGACATGCGGTGGATGAATTGAAGAAGAAGAGGCACCCGACGACCTTGAATTTGGGCTCCCTAATAGCTCTAACCTCCTCCTTCATGGTTGATAGGCTAGATGCGATCCTAGAGCGATACTAAACATGCAGCTAGTCAAATCGTGGCCATGACCCAAGGAATGGATCCTGGAGGTTGGGGAAGAGAGTGGACATGGAGCACCTTTTCTATAGATCGAAAAGCCCTCGGATGGGCTCTTCCAACCGCGTACCTTCCAGTTTCAACCAAATATGTCTTTACACAATAATTACACTTTGCATTTCGAAGACCTTTCGAATCAACAATGGTTGAAAAATGATCCCAACAGCTTGATCGAGGTTTATTTGCCCTTCAATGATTACTTCCACCTTTGGAATTAGTTCCATTTTTAGATTCATTCCCACTCACGTATGTTATTGACACAGGAGGCTTAGAGTTGGAGATGGTTCAATTGATTGTGAAACTGCGCAATCATTAACATTGGACATCTACATTTTAAATGCAATGCATGTAGACAAATGATAATCAGAGATTAAGATGATTGAATAATCGGTGTTACATAAAAAAGTTTCACATGCATCATAATGATGAAAACAATATTAATGGCAGTTGATTATCAGTTCATAACTATATTTCTTTTCATCTCAAGTGCATACAATCTAATATTGCTATCTACCAAGTTCCAAGGACAGTTCATAGCCATCAAATATACGGAAATAATGAATATATATATAAGATTTTGCTTGTTTATATCCACAGCGTATCAACAAGATTGTTCTTCAAATCTATGGAAAACAACAATTTATAAACTTGCACCTTAACACATATATCTAATCATTTTCTCCACAAGGATCTACAACATCATGAAGTTTTATACTAAATAGGACTTACAACAAAAGTTGATAAAGAAACAATATTTAAATTAAAGGAGCATTTACGACATACTAATGCACAATTTATAGAAATTAAGAACTGACTAATAATAGACAAATACTCTTAGTTTTGTGGAAGGCATTATCTAGTTCTAGTTGTTGTTGGTTGATGTGTGATGGGCTATGGTTGATGCTATCCAAGTGTGGTTAAGCAGCTCGTGCTCCCGTGGTCGTGGAGGTAGAAAACTGAAATCAAAGGCATGGTGTTGTTGTTGTTGTGGACTTGCATAGGAGACTAGAGTCTGGATCGTAAATAGTTGAAGCGAAAGGACAAAGGCCAGGAAGTCGGAAGGTTGGAACTTGGAAGACTTGTCATTGGATGATGGATGGAAGTCGGAAGGTCTATATTGGATTCCACTTTCCAACATGCCAGGTTGGCAACATGCATTCAAATCACATATGCCACCAAACCTATTAGGCTATCCCATTTTCAGCCATGATCATTTATTAATAAGTGAATAGATATAATTACATATCATATATAGAGGGCCGATCCTATGAGATGAGAGTTTTGTGAGATGGTGAGATGGGAGATTCTGGGCCACTAGTTTCAGCCAGGAGAGAGAAATCATGAGAGAGAAGGTTGAAATTAGTGGTCCAGAATCTCTCATCTTACCATCTCACCAAATCTCATCTCATAGGATCACTTGTCATCATATATAATGGTATAAATATTATGTATGTGTATATATATACATAAATGTATTCATACGATTTTTGATCTGGTGGGTCTAAACCACGGCTCAGCCATATTAATTATTCGGGTTGTATGAGTGGTCATGTGGACACTATCAAACCCATCAAGCAACCCAATACCCATATAAATAAAACGATTTTGGGTCTAACCCAATCTGAAAATCCAAATAACCCAAATCATTTGACCCATATCAAATGATTCGATTGTGTTATTTGGTTTAAATCAAACAATGCCTACCCTAGTGACACCCTGAATGGGGTTGAGTGTCAATAAGCAGGGTCCGGCTGTGATAGGATCCTTGGAGTACCTTTCCACATAGCATAGGTATCATCATGCCACTACAAATCTTCTTCTCTCTACAATGAGGAGTTGAGGCAAGGACTGGTGGTGCATCTATGCACCGACAACACCCACAGAGGAACCACACACACCTCCATCTACCACCGTCCAAGTTCTTACGCTTGCATTCCTTTTCCTACATGTCTTTATTCTCCCCTACACATTATTCTTCTTCCTCATCTTCTTGTGAACCTCGATTCTTCTATCTCCATATGTTGCATTTTGTGCCCCGCTGTAACAGATGAATTTTTTTGAAGATAACAAAATAATTAAAATAAAACCTAAATCACATCACCCTTAAAGATAATACACGATGAGATAAAAAGAGATAAAATAGCCAACAACTCAAGTTGGTTGTTTCTTTATCTCTTAATTAAGTCCAATTTATTATTATCAAGTACCTCATTGATTGTGCCTATAAATACCATGAGACTCCATTGACTCCCCACACATTGCCCTCTTTGAGATAAAGCAGATAGAGAGAGAGAGAGAGAAGC
This sequence comes from Ottelia alismoides, assembly GCA_037367405.1. Lineage (NCBI taxonomy): Eukaryota > Viridiplantae > Streptophyta > Magnoliopsida > Alismatales > Hydrocharitaceae > Ottelia > Ottelia alismoides. The sequence continues at coordinate 689,606 of JAZKJV010001014.1, read as the reverse complement.
CGACGATGACATTCTTTTGTCGTGCCGTTTCCGAATTCAACATCGACAACCCTCTCCGTCAACGTTGGAGTTTGATCCGACGAAATTGAAGGAACAAGGACGTGGTCGACAATGTCTGGATTGGTGGAATCTTGGTCGACGAATTTCTTGCGTTGACGAAGTATGTGTCGAACCTATAGGTGAATTACATATTACCTTTGTTCCAAACCACACGTGCATGAATCAACCGATATGTTTCATGGATAATAGAATTATCACAAGGTTATGAAGATAATTAAACTCGTCTTTTCAATTTCCATGGTATATGGGTGATTATAAGGAATAAGCAACAAGTGTGGTAACATGGGACGTATGGCACTGGAGATCACTATGCATATGTTTCCTCGACGAGTATTGTGAAGATTTCATGGATTTAAGTTGCCTCATTATGCACTCCCTCTGTTATGGATTCGGAATTTTTCCTAATCAGTGAGATTTACTTGCGTGACCTCTTAAGCAAAATATTAGTATTTTCCTAGGGACGATTTCCTGTAGGAATTTTGTAGCTATATTGAGGAATCAATCGAAAATGATATGCTAATGACTTCCTGATTAGTGGTCTACTTCATACTCGTGCGTTGATCCTTTAGATAACGGTGCGCACACTCCAATCACCAAACTTAGTTCGTAGGAAAAGTTTGCAATCATATGAATTTATGAATGGTGGATTGGGCACTCGATTATGCCATTAGTTCCTTAAATTATGCATGCAATATGCTAATCTTTTTAGATCAAAACAGATGTCTGTCTTCCTTTATGTAAGAAACAGGAACAAATGATATATTCAAACATGTGATGTTACTTTCTTGCTTTAATATGATAGTACGTCTACATATTTAAATCAACATCCATGTGCCACTACTATGTTCATTTAATATGCTCTTATATCTTAGGATTACACCGCATTGAAATTAATGGAATTAGATTATTATATTATCCACTTCTGTCAACGTCAACAACAAGAGCGTGACTGGTTGGTTATGAACTATTAAAAAGGAAGTAACTTTGTATCGAAGACAAAATGTACACAACACAACGTGAGATAAATTAGAAAGAAAACGGATCACGCAAAGTCCACGGCCACATCGTTAAAGAAACAGTGTATGCCTAAGTTCTCAAGATAAAGATTTTGGTACCGACTCGAATTAAGGGGTCGTAAGGGCCTAAAGGGCCAACGCCTTCCGGAGGCGTGAAGCAAAAGATAAGTCCTCTACAGTTGTAGCTACACTGTCATGTTATGTATTGTTAATGAACCGCTTGTGCCGGCGGTAAGCCATCAAAGCTGCCTAAGAATTTAACAATCAAGCACTCTAAACATGGAAAATGTCACGGGCATATGTCCAATTTATGTTATTATTATGTGCATATATGCAATTATATTACTGTTATGGACACATGTGTAAGTTCTGTTAATGTTAAGTGCACGTGCGCAATTTATGCTAATATTATGGGAATATATGCAATTTATGTTAATGGTATGTGCATATGTGCAATTTATGATAATTTAAGGGTACATGTGCAATTATGTTATTGTTAAGTGTATATGTGCAATTTATGTGAATATTATGGGCATACATGCAAATATGGTAAAACTTTCGGGTATATGCACAAATATGTTATGAGATTCATGGTTATGAAGGGAATTTAGTTATATGTAATAAATAAGTTGATTTATGATTTATATGATATTGACTTTTGTGACCTATTTTCCACGCTAGCCGGCTTGATCCTAACTCGGCACATACTGAGCATTATGCTCATAACATGTTTTGTCAATCTTTTTCAGGAAAACGCGAGGTGTGGATCATTAACGGTTTAAGAGAGAGACACAATCTTCAAGAAGTAGGAGCGGTATAGAACTACTGCAGATTTTTTTGGGAGGACGTCTTTTATGTCCACTGCAATACGGAAATCGTGGATACGATTTCATCTAGTTTATTTATCTTTTCTTTAATTAAGGAACTCTTGGAATTGTGACCTTATTACGATTATGGAAAAGTTTTTTTTGGTTCTTTACTGCTCTTTTATGCTATGATTGATGCTATGAGTAACGTTCTCGAGATTGTCCATTTTATTCTCGCTTCCACATCATTCTCGGACGATCGGGTTCATTACACCTTTCCCCCACCTTATTCGTTATTCTCTATTAGTCTTCCTTAATCGCATCACTGATCCACAAGTGCTTTCCCAAGATTCTCCACAAACCCCCTCACTATGTTCATCTTTGACATGTCTCCTTAGTTGATAGATATTGGTCCTCATTCTGTCGCCCCCGTGAAGATGATCCCCATTCCATTGTACCACATCCCATCTCTAAGCGAGTTCATGTGAATGTGGAACCCTGTGATGCATTAAAACTTGTAGCACCTCAAACGTGGCACCACATCTAGTAATCACGAGGTGGTAGTGGCTTATAAATAATAAGGGCTATTATTAGTCATCATGGACTTAAGCATTTTGAGATGTGATCAAGGGCTCCAATTGAACTCAAAGTCCAATAAGTTGCCTAGGACAGTTGTCTCCAATATTAGATCGAGTCTAGGACCCGAGACATTAAAGATGTTATCAGAGTAGATTCTATGTAATAGTAGAAAAGGCTATCCAATAGGAGGAACCACCCCTACCATAGAGTTAAGAGGAAAGTTCTACCACATAGTGAAGCCCTCACTATTATTGGGAATAGGTCATGGGCCATTGCGCAAAATATTGTGAATATAAGTGAGGGGTGACTGTAGCAGCCCAAACATAGTATTGCATCCAGTTATCACAATGCGGTAGTGACTTATAAGTAGCGGGGGCTACTACTAGTCAAGTTGGGAGTAAGCATTTTGATTTGTTGTTAAAGGCTCCAGTTGGACCCAAGGCCAACAAGTTGTTAGACCACTAATCCCTGATGTTGAACCACATCTAGGGTCCGTAACATTACATATGTTATTAGGGCAAATTCCCTCTCATAGATGAATGGGAAACCCAAGAGGTCGAGCCACCCCTATAATAGAAGTAGGATAGGGCTACCCAATAGGCGAAACTGCCGTTATTACTAGGAACATGTCTGGTCTATTACGCAACAAGGACATTACGGATATAAGTAGCGATGATCGTATCACCCAAACACAATACAACATCTAGCAATAAAAAAGTGTGGTAGTGGCTTATAAGCTATGAGGGTCACTACTAGTTAACATGGGATTAAGCATTTTGGGTTGTCGCCAAGGGCTTCGGTTGTCCCAAGCCCAACAAGTTGTTTGGACAAATAATCCCTGATAACGGACTACATGGTACGGGATGTTACAAAACCAATGCTTCTTGGTTAACCTTCATCCAATTCAAGCCGAATCAAGGTACTCGTCATCTCGCAAGGTTCAGTGATGGAGCGACCAAGACCATGCGTCATTGGGACGAAGGATAAGCTCCTTTGCGTCATCAAGGCTCAACTCATGCGAATATATTTTTATTTTTATTTTTATTGCACTTATACCTTAAAAAATACAAAAAAACCCCTTCAAAAACTAGCAAAATCACTAAAAATCCAAATAATTGCTAAAAAACTAAAGGAATAGTGTTTTGGACGGCTTTGATTAGTACTGCCTTGGAAACATATAATTAGATTTTTAGTGGCCATTATGTAGGGGACCCTATTTTGAAACCTCGCACATTTCCTCTTATTTACTTTTGCAAAACTTTATTTTTATTGCCTTTTCTATTTTTCATAACTTAAAAAAACAAATAAAAATTATTATTATTTAATATATGTGTATCACTTATTTTTTACATTAAATCACGCTTATATATATGTATGTATTTTTTTAGCCTTCAATTGAACTTTATTAATAATATTAAAAAGCAACAAAAAAATAGAAAAGTAGAACTAAAAATTTAAAAATAATACACAACAACAACAATGAAGTCTTTTCCCACAATTAAGTAGGGTCGGCTACATGGATTCTTCGCCTTCATTCAGACCTGTCTTGGGTCAATATCGGGCTTATGTCTAAAAAACTAAAGATCCCTTCGTATAGTCTCTTTCCAATACTTCTTGGGCCGTCCTCGCCCTCTTTTAGCTGGCTCAACATCCCGACATTCGCATTTCCTAACTGGTGCATCAGCTGATCTTCTTTGCAAATGATCAGACCATCTTAAGTGGATTTCTCGCATCTTATCCTCGATCGGAGCTACACCAACTTTCTTTCTGATTGCATTCATTCTAAATCCGATCTTTACATGTGTGTCCACACATCCATCTTTGTATTTCATTTCTGCTACAACCATTCTCTGCACATGTCTATGGTTCGCATGCCAACATCCAGATCCATATAGCATAACATGTCTCACGGCTGCTTTGTAAAACTTTTCTTTAATTTTTTAAATGAATTTTCTTATCACAAAGAACAACAGAGGCTCCTATCCGCTTTAGCCAGCCTACATTTATTCTATTTGTAACATCTCCATCAATTTCCCCATCATGTTGCAAAATAGATCTCAGATATTTAAGAGAATCTCTCTTCCGAATGTTATCGTCACTAATCTTCACCTCGATTCCTTCACCCTTGCTTCCATCAAAGGTGCACTCCATATATTTCATCTTAGCCCTACTTATACGAAATCCTTTAGTCTCCAATGCATGTCTCCAGACCTCAAGCTTCTTATTTACTTCATCTCTAGTCTCGTCATTCAACACAATATCATCAACAAATAACATACACCAAGGTAACTCGTCCTGAATGTGGCTTGTCAACTCGTCCATAATCAAAATAAAACGAAATGGACTCAAAGTTGAACCTTAATGTAAATCAATGTTGATGTCAAAATAGTCAGTCTTCCTAGACGGGGTCCTTACACAAGATAAAGCCCTATCGTACATATCCTTTACGAGGTTAATGTATAGGACGGGTACTTGTCTCTTCTCCAGAACTCTGCACGATATCTCTCGTGGGACAGAATCATAAGCCTTCTCCAAAATCAATAAAGATCATATGGAGGTTTTTCCTTTTAGCTCTACAAATCTCCATTGTTCTCCTCAACAAATGGATGGCTTCAACAGTTGAGCGACCTGGCATGAATCCGAATTGATTTTATTTTACTTTGAAAACTTACCTCAACCTTCTTTCTATCACACGTTACCAAATTTTCATAGTGTGACTCATCATCTTGATACCTCTGTAATTTGAACAATTTTGAATGTCTCCCTTATTCTTATAAAGAGACACCACGATACTCCTCCTCCAATCTTCAGGTATTTTCTTTCTTCGTCAAATAACATTGAATAGATTCTTAAGCCAAGTCAAACCACGCTCACTTAAAACTCTCCATACTTCTATATGGATGTCATCCGGTCCTACACCTTTTCCATGTCTCATAACCTTCAAAGCCTCCTCTACTTCCTTTCTTTGTATCCGTTTATAGTTTGCATGATTCAAGTAACTTTCACTACTAGCTAGATCACTCAAAATGATCTCTCCATTTCCTTCCTAGTAAAAGTTCATGGAAGTACTGTTCCCATCTAGTCTCGATATCCTTATGAGTACAAGCACGTGACCTTCGTCCTTAATGCATCTCACTTGAGAAAGGTCTTTGGTCTCTCTTTCTCTTGCTTTTGGCCAACTTGAATATATCATTCTGGCCCTCCTTAGAGTCAAGATTTTTAAACAAAAACTTCATAAGCTCTAGACTTAGCTTCGCTTACAGCCTTCTTTACTTCATTCTTCGCTATTTTGTAGTTTGTGATAGTTTCCTCTGTTCTATCCTTAGACATAGCTTTAAAGGATGCTCTTTTAATTTTTAGCTTCTCTTGCACCCCTTCACTCCACCACCAAGCCTCCTTTTGAAATGGAGCTCCTTCCTCTGTCTCGCCTAACATCTCTTTGGCTACCTTTCGATAGAAGATGCTATTGTCTCCCACATCTCGTTTGCACTTTCGCTACAATCCCAAGATAAGTCTTCTAAAACCTTCTCCCCAAAGCTTGATTGCTTCAATGGAAGATTCCGTCATTTAGTTCTAGTGATCTTAGGAATCCTCCTTTTCTTTACCATCCCTTTTATTTGCACATCCAAGACTAACAAATCTATATGTTTGCTTAAATCCATGTTGAAAAGATCAGACTGTCATGAGGCAATTTCCTAAATAATATTTTTTTTAAAATACTATTTAAGAAGTTGTCTCCGACTATTTTATGCTGATTGTTGGCTACCTAACGCAATTCTCCTCATTTACCCAGACTTGGGACCAGCCATGGCTGAGTTAAAAAAATTAAAAAAATATAAATAATATAAATAATAATTAAATCATTTATATTATATATTTGTTCCTTTTTCGTTGCTTTTATTTTACTATATTATGAAAAAGTAGGAGCAAAATTAAAAACTTAAAAAAAAAGTAAGAACAAAAATATTAAATACAAATAAAACCACAAGGACACAACAACTTGGGAAACACATACATACTCGCACATAAACACTTGTAGATATTGATTCATGATTACAATAGAGTTAATCATGAAGCTGCTGGCCTCCTTGAGTTTGAAGCAGAACTTACCTGGCTAAACATAAGAAATCACATACATTTTGCTGACTAGTTGGGATTTTATCGACACTAAAACCAACCACTTCTCGACACACAGTCAAAGCTCGATTATCAACTTTATATCTTTGAATCACCTTAGTTAAACCACATCGAAACAAACATTAAAAATCAGATACTGCATCGACACATTTTAAAGTTTATGCACTCCATTGAAATCGAGTGTATAAATCAGGGACTTTTCCGTAATTTACTTATTTAAAAAAGCCTCAACGACCATCACATCAGGCCTCAAAAGCCTTGCAACCGCCGTTCCCACATTCGTTTCACATGCTCCCGCTTTACGCCATGGGGAGGCGAGGCAGCCCACCACATCTCCCCTCCACCACCGTCGCCGCCGCCTTCTCCCCGTTCCTAAAAAAAGGCGATGCCACCTTTTTCTACCTCCCGCCATCGAACGTGCACCCCACGTTCCCCTTTGACGAGAAGAGGAATAGGAATAGGAAGGCAAAATGGACGGGGAGAAATAGAAAACAGCGGGGAGCCAACGACCCGCCAGAGCAGGACATCTGCCGGAGGGGGAGACCCGGTTCAAGGATTGCCGATCGGAGGTCCAGCGATGAGTCGGAGAGGCTACGCGGTCACCTCTCCGGCGGATTGAGGAGTGCTATGCTCAGGTGTCTCAACAGGGGGCACAGCCTTGACAAGTTCCGCAGGGGCTACCGCAAGCTCCCCATGTACGAAGGATCGGACCGCCACACGCACAGCCTCGACGATTCCTCGCCGATGGGGGAGGAGAAGGGAGGCCACCGGCCGCCCAATTCCAAATCGCGCTTCTGTAAGGATGGCGATGCCAATGCCGGCGGCAAGGAGTCACATTATCCCTCGGGTATATGCTTTGTGATTTAATCCTCTTTTTGTTCCACATCTTCAATCGGAGAATCTGGATTTGGAAATTCTAGGTGTATGCAGTCTATGATGAACATTAAGAGGAGCTCTGAAATTTGAATTTTAGGTGACGGATGTGTGTTTGTTGTTTCTAACCTTTTGGAATTAGATATGGACTTGATGAAGGAGAAATTTGCGAAGTTGCTTCTGGGTGAAGACATGTCCGGTGGTGGAAAAGGCGTGTCATCGGCCTTGGCATTGTCAAATGCCATCACTAATCTTGCAGGTATGTTGCATATGCATTACGTTTCCTTCATTAGTCTTGTGAATGTATCTCATTTTTTTTTAGAATTTCGACATATTAATTTTTCTCCTTTAGCAATATATTTGTTACATGTCGACAGTGTCATTACCTCAGTTGTGTGATTCTCACACATGGGAATCATTTAATCTATAAACTCTGGTTTAGCTCTTCTCTTTCACGCCATGGTTCATTGAAATGTGATTCCAGGCGTAACCTGGTTCTTTTTCTTGCACAAATAATTGCCCCACATTTTCTCTGTTGAAGGGAATAAGCGAGATAAATTTCATCTAACCCTAGAGCTCTCTTATATAGGAGAAAAGCTCTATGGGTAAATTACAGAAACATGACAATTAAAATACCCCTATCTTTTCAGTGAAATTACAGAAACATGACAATTAAAACATCACTTGTGCCCCTCCGAGATCTCGCAATTTCAGTTATACCCCTATCTTTTTGGTAATATCAGTTGTGCCCCCTCAAAAGTTTCTCCGTCATCAGTTGTGCCCTTCCGTCAGGTTGACCGTCAATGAATTGACTTAACCATGGTTTTTTCAAACCTTGCTGCATTTAAGAGGGGTATTATTGTCCAGAGGTCTCTTCTTCCTCCTCCAACCTCCTCCTCCTCCCTCTCCGGCCCGAGCTCCGCCCCGAGCTCCCCTCCCCTCCCCGGCGCCGCCCCGAGCTCCCCTCCCCTCCCCGACGCCGCCCCGAGCTCCCCTCCCCTCCCCGACGCCGCCCCGAGCTCCCCTCCCCTCCCCGGCGCCGCCCCGAGCTCCCCTCCCCTCCCCGACGCCGCCCCGAGCTCCCCTCCCTCCCCGGCGCCGCCCCGAGCTCCCCTCCCCTCCCGGCGCCGCCCCCTGCTCCCCGAGGTGCCCAATGAGACTTTTGACTACTCCAGCTTCCTCTACCAGTGGGCCTTTGCCATTGCCGCCGCGGGCTTCACCTCCGGCTCGATCGCAGAGCGGACCCTTCATCGCCTACCTCATCTACTCCGCCTTCCTCACGGGGTTCGTCTACCCGGTGGTGTCGCATTGGTTCTGGTCCAGCGACGGCTGGGCTAGCCCGTTTAGGACAACGGGCTCGCTCCTGTTCGGAAGCGGTGCGATCGACTTCGCGGGCTCGGGTGTGGTCCACATGGTGGGCGGCATAGCCGGCCTATGGGGGGCCTTCATAGAGGCGGCCGCCTGGAGATGGAGGCGGAGAGCTCGAGGTGGAGCTGGGCGGCGCGGGGCAGGGGCGGGGGCGGCGGCAGCGAGGGAGGAGGAGGAGGTGGAGGAGGGGGAAGAGGATGTGGAGGAGGAGGAAGAAGAAGAAGATGAGGAGGGTGTAAAATGACCTCCTAACCTTTTTTTTTAAGTAATTCCGCCTATGTCCTCAAAGTTAACGGCCGTTTGCACTGTGGATGGACGGTCACTAACCCGAGGGGCACAAGTGATAAATTATCAAGTTTTGAGGGGCATAACTGATATTACCAAAAAGATAGGGGTATAACTGAAATTGCGAGATCTCGGAGGGGCACAAGTGATAAAATCCCAATAAAATAACATATAATTATTCTAACACTCCCCCTCAAGCTGGAGCATATATATCTAACATGCTCAGCTTGGAACAACATAGATGAAAAGGACCTCTAGCAAGAGCCTTGGTGAACATGTCTGCAATCTGCTCTCCTGATGATACATAAGAAGTCGAAATAAGCCCCTTCTGAATCAAGTCCCGTGTATAATGACAATCCACTTCAATGTGCTTTGTCCTTTCATGGAAGGCTGGATTATTGGCTATGAACAAGGCCGCCTGATTATCACATTTAAGATGCATAGGAAGAGGTACTTCAATAGTTAAATCAGTCAAAACAGATTTGACCCACATCATCTCAGCACTACCTTGGGCCATTGCCCTATATTCTGACTCTGCACTGGATCGAGCCACCACAGTTTGTTTCTTACTTTTCCAAGCTACTGGTGAGCTGCCAACAAATACAATAAAGCCTGAAGTAGACTTTCTATCATTAGGACACCCATCATAGTCTGCATCAGCACAACCTGTGACAGATATAGAGGTATCTTTTCTAAACATAAGACCAACACCTGGAGACGACTTCAGATATCTCAAGATCATAAAAACATCATTCATGTGAGCCTGTCTGGGTTGCTCCATAAATTGACTTACCCTACTAACATCAAAGGATATATCTGGTCGGGTAATAGTGACATATAACAACTTCCCCACGAGCTCTCTATATCGTCGCTTGTCCACCTCCTCAGAGTCATCATCATAAAGTTTAACATTAGGATCCATAGGAGTATTAGCTGGTCTACATCCTGCCATTCCTGTCTCAAATAACAGACCAGTAACATACTTCCTTTGTGTCATTACCATGCCTTGCTCATTTCGTGCAAACTCCAATCCCAAAAAGTAACGAAGTGTACCCAGATCCTTCGTAACAAACTGCTCACTAAGAAAATCCTTGGCTGCTTGAATGCCCTGCTCATTATACCAGCGATAACAATATCATCGACATACACAAGGATGACCACAATACCTCGCTGGTCTCTCTTTACAAAGAGAGTATGATCTGCTGTAGATCTGACGAAGCCCTTCTGTTCAATCAACTCCGAGAGCTTCTGAAACCAAGCCCGTGGACTCTGCTTCAGGCCATATATGGCCTTATGAAGACGGCACACCATACTGGACTCCCCCTCAGCAGCAAACCCTGGTGGCTGCTGCATATAGACCTCTTCTTGCAAGTCACCATACAAGAAAGCGTTCTTGACATCAAGCTGAAATAGGGGCCAGTCACGGACAACAGCTACTGCAATAAGAATCCGTAAGGTAGAGTGACGTGCTACTGGAGAAAACGTCTCCTGATAGTCCACCCCATATGTTTGGGTGAACCCACGAGCAACCAACCTGGCTTTGTATCTATCCACCGTACCATCAGCCCTATGCTTAACAGTAAATACCCATTTGCTGCCCACTATTGACGCACCTGATGGAGGATGCACAATAGTCCACGTACCACGCGACTGCAATGCTGCCATCTCCTCTTCCATAGCTAAACGCCACTGACTGCTCTGTAGTACCTCTTGGTATGATCGTGGGATCTGTACTGCCGATAACCCAACAACAAACTGGCGAAAGTCTGTGGATAGATGCTCCAACGAGACCTGAGATCCAAACTCCATCCCATACTTGGGATTCATCGTCCGCGCACGCTTCTGCCTTCGATGTGCAATAGGAATATCTAGGTCATCAACTGGAGGAGTGGGAGTACCATCAGTACCCTGTACATCCGGCTGCACATGCAAATCACCCGTGCCATCAGAAGAACTCAAAGGATCAGTACATACCTCGGGCGCGCTGGACGATGGAGGAGGCACATGAGTAGAGGGCCGACGCTGATAGACCTGAGGATAAAAAGGTGGTGGTGGCGGCGGCGGCGGTGGTGGTGGCGGCGGTGGAGTAGCTGGTGTTGTCGGAGTAAAGCATGGAACAGACGGAGGAGGAGGAGGAGGCACATAGATATCGTCCCCTTCTTCTGAGTGAGTGAGCCTGTCACCTGTAGGAGAAAAATACATAATGGACTCAAAGAAGGTGACATCTGCACTAACATAATACCGTCGTCTAACAGGATCAAAACACCGATAACCTTTTTGGGTTTTGGAGTAACCCACAAACACGCATTTAACAGCTCTAGGAGAGAGCTTGTCAAGACCAGGAGAGAAGCAATGAACAAATGCAACTGATCCAAAAACACGAGGCGTAAGGGAGAAAAGATCATTCTCGGGAAACGCAATCGAGAAAGGGACCTTTTCCCCTAACGCAGAAGAAGGCATACGATTCACTAAGTAACAAGCAGTTAGAACCGCATCTCCCCAATAGGAATGAGGAGCACGGCTCTGAATCAAGAGAGTCCTGGTGATATCCAATAAATGACGGTGTTTCCTCTCAGCCACCCCATTCTGTTGGGAGGTGTAAGGACACGATGTCTGATGCATAATACCCTGAGCTTGAAGAAATCGAGAGAACTGAGAAGTACAAAATTCTAGAGCATTGTCTGAGCGTATGTACTTAATTCTGGCAGAGAAAATGTTCTTAACTTCATTAATAAACGACTGAATAACAAGACCAGCATCAGACTTATTCTTGAGAAGAAAAACCCAACATAACCTAGAAAACTCATCAACCGCAACAAGATAAATCTATGTCCCTGATGATCAGAGACACGACTAGGACCCAAAATGTCAAAATGGAACAACTCAAACAGACTATAACTACTCGGACTTTGGCGACTCCCAAGCTGACATGCCTCGCACTGGAAAGTAAAGCGAGGAGAAATCTGAGGGAGAACATGAATCAGCTTTGGCAGAGGAAGATGACCAAATCTCAGATGCCACATATACGGAGAAACAGACCCAGTGCGTAGAGAGGATGAGACACCAGCATATGAAGACTGCACTAGTCTGTAAAGGCCCCCTTGCTCACGGCCAGTTCCAATCACGCCGCCCGTAAGTATATCCTGAAACACAAGAGCAGATGGATCAAATATAGCACGGCAATGTAAATCTTTGGTGATTTGACTAATAGACAGCAATTCATCGAAAATTTAGGTGCATAGAGAACATTAGACAGTCTCAAGGTAGGAGTCAACTGCACCTCCCCCTGACCAGTAATAGGGGAATATGTACCATCAGCTATCACCACCGATCGTTCAGATCGAACAGGATGAAAGACACTAAACTGACCTCTGTCACCACAGAGATGATGTGATGCACCTGGAATCCATGATCCATTCCGATAGATCCGCCTTGTACACGTAGTAAAGGCAAATACCGTACCTGTCGTGGATGCTGAAGCAGAAGCAGCCACTCCGAAGATCCTGAAGGAGAACTGGTAGACCCAGATGTGTCAGGCATAAATCTCTCCTCAGTCTTGCTACAAAATCATCAAACCTCTGATCAGGTAAACTCCCAGTCTGCTGTGTCTGCTCTGCTACCCTGGCTGACGCTGGAAACCCATGCTTTGAATAGCAGGTCTCCTCAGAATGACCGGCCTGTGACAAAAAGTGCATGATCGACCTCGACCCACCACCTCCTCTACCACGGTTTGAGCTTCCTCGACCACGATATGCTGTATGACTGCCTCTACTGTGAGGCTGCCATTGCTTGAAGATGTCTGTTGCTGTATGGTACTACCAGTGGATATAGATAGTCTGCTCCATGGAAGGACATATCGATATCGATATCGTTTCGATATCGTGTCGATATCGATATATCGGCGATATATCGCCGATATATCGACGATATATCGCTATATCTAGGATTCTTTCTGAAGAAAATGCCTGAAATCGGATATATTGATATATCGATTTCGATATCGGTCCCATGTCGATATCGATATATCGGCGATATATCACCGATATATCGGGATACGACCTTCCATGGTCTGCTCAATCTCCGATATGCTTCCTCCATCGGAGGTATTGTAGCATCAGTGAGAATCTGTGCACGAGCTGCATCATAATCTGGATCCAGGGCTGCAAGAAATACCACAGTCATCACAGAGTCTCTATATGCTTTAAGTTGTTCTGGTGTAGCGGTCAAAGGTATGTACCCATGCAACCCTCTCGAACATACCCCTCAAGAGGTATAGAGGGTGTGAAGCGGACGACCATTCTGCTTTGATGTGAAGATATCATGCTGTAGCTGGAGGATCTTGGACTCATTCTTTGCCTGGGAGTAAGTCGCGGCAAGAATGTCCCACTTAGCTTTGCAGTAGGCTGGCTTAGTATGCCATTGGCTATCTCCGTGGAAACAATCCCGGATAGCCATATTCGAGCATACGCATCATCTGCCTCCCAGAGGCCTGTATCCCAGTCTTGTCCACTTGGCTCCTCTGTAGTGAGGATGTGCTTCTTGCCATTACACTGCATAAAACTCATGAACTGCATGGCCCACAGTTCATAATTGGTTCCATCCATCTTGGCAATGGGTGCGGAACCTTTGAAGGCACTCGAGGATGGAACATCCACCTTTGTTGTCAGACATGATGACAACACTTTTCTATAGACTGGGACTACAAGAGGCTTAGACAAGAGTGTCTACTTGGACATAAAAGAAGGTGGTTGTGGATGTAGACTTATTCCACAACCCCTTCCATGCCTTGAAGTTCTTCTTTTCTTTGGGAAGAAGGCAAAATATGCTGCTCACAGGTGGATCACGTGAACAACCAAGGGTACTGTTCACAGGAGAAGACCGCATGCACAAGGGCGATACTATTCACGTTACAGCCCTTATCACGCGTGGAACCACAGGGATGCGCGCAGGAGGGCGCACAAGGCTCGCGCGTAGGAGGAACTCGCGCTCAGGAGGGCGCACAAAAGGCACACTCAAGGAACTAGCGCGCAGGAGGGCGCTATTGGCAGGAGGGCGCTATCGCACAGGAGGGCGACTACGCGCAGGAGGCAGGGCAATTACGCGCGCAGGCAGGGCAGGGCTTGAGAGGCGGCACCCTTTGTCGAGCGGGGATGGAAAGCCTCACGCGCCACGCGCAGGGGATGCCACCAGGGAGCGCGAGACGCCGAGGCACGCCGCCGCCGCGACCTTGGAAGACGCGTGTACGTACACGCAGTGGAAGAGGCGGCGGCGCTGATCAGAGGAGAGAGAGGAGAGGCCGGCGGGTGGGGTCGGGTAGGTTAGGGTTTCGAGAACTCCGGTCTAGGACCGTCGCTCTGATACCGTGTTGAAGGGAATAAGCGAGATAAATTTCATCTGATCCTAGAGCTCTCTTATATAGGAGAAAAGCTCTATGGGTAAATTACAGAAATAGGACAATTAAAATAAAATAACACATAATTATTCTAACATTCTCTATATTCCCTTTTGTCAGTACTGTACTCATTTCTAACCTCTCTTGGGTTATTCATGCACATTTTTTTGTTTATTTTCTTGAATCGTGGAAGCAAACACGCACAAACACGATCAATCAAGTAAGATGCAGACACACTGATATACAAGATTCACCCGTAATTGGGCTACGTCCTTATGCGGCGATGATCGGTTTTCACTATGTGGAGATAGAATGAACATAGAGGATACTGAAAAGATAAATATATGGGATGAGATGAGGATCAGAATTAGGAGTTACAGTAAATGGTTGCCCCAATGCCCCTTTTATACTACAACAAAAGAATACCAATTTTATTCAGCAATCCATCCCAACAACTTTCAACCAATCATGATTCAGGAGCCAGACTAGTCATCTCAGCAATCCATCCCAACAACTCTCAACTAATCAGGGTTTAGGAGGCGGATCGGATATCTCAGCAATCTAGCTCAATAACTTTCAACCAATCAATATTCAGGAGATAGATCAACATCTCAGTAATCCAACCCAACAACTCTCAGCCAATTAGAAGGCAGGACGTAGATCAGCCACATCAGCAATCCAACCCAAAAAATTATTAGGATTCAAGTCATATCAACAATCTCCACCTTGAATTGAATCTTCACAGCGAAATTAACCGCTGCTAGACTCCACCATGAGTAGATTCTTAACTAGCAGAATTAATCATTGCTACACACCATCAGAGTTGAATTCTCTTATAGCAGAATTAACCACTACTATACTCCACCATGAGTTGAATTCTCCATTAGCAGAATTAACTACTGCTAGACTCCACCGGGTTGAATTCTCAGATAACATAATTAACCATCGCTTGAAAAATCCAGATAGTAGGATTCAAGTCATATTAACAATCTCCACCTTGAATTGAATCCTTAGAGAAGCTATGCCAAGCTTCACCATACCGCCACCATCCTCTCCTTGAGACTACTGCCAACCGTAGACATCGAGCAAGTCCAAACAATGCTTACACTTACCCCCAGAAATTATAGACCCATGCATGACATATGTAGTCTTCTGCTTGTTTCCTTGATGATAACAACCTCGGCTTTGGCAATCTGCATGACTCCACCTTCAATATTGTATCAATATACTTTAGTGTCAAAGGCTCTAAGGGATATCAGGTTCTTCCTCAGATCAAGAACATGGAGAAAAATTCCTAAGAGACGTAGTTGGAAAACAATATTCTCCACCTAAGCCGAATTTTTTTTCTTCGAATAGTGTACGCATATCGCAGACTTTCTGTGCGCTATATTAAGATGCATTTATTCTATGCGCTTTACGTTAGCGCAGACTTTCTGTGCGTGTTCTACCTATAGTGCAGAGAATAGCTGCTTATAGTCTGCTACTCGGCCAAAAAAAATAAGGGAGGCAGCCTATACCGCATAGAATAGCTGCGTTATAGTCTGCTATGCGGTCAAAAAAAAATAAAGGGAGGCAGAAGCTTGGACAGAACATAACCACAACACTGAGAATTGTAATCACTATACTTCTTCATCCATAAGATATGTACAAAATTTGAAGATTGTTTGAATAGACGTCCATAAATAGTCTTCATTGCATCCAAAATGAGTACATGAGGGGTACAATACAAAAAAGTAAGGACTACGTTGTCAATTTTGTTTACATTACATATCTATCTCTTCCTCCTCCTTTGGTATGTCCTTCCAAATCTGAGATCAAGATCATGTTGTTGAGAACTTCCAATGCCTTCTCCTCTTCGAAGGTGGGCGCAGGTGGCGGTGTCAATGCAGCATACGCATGTTGAGCTTCTTCACCTCTAATGTTCCTTGGCAGGAGCTTGTGGGTTGACATCTCGCCGGTTCGAGGTTCAACAGTCGGTGTGACAAACTGTGTCTCTAAAACAAAGTCAGAAACGTCATCCATATCCTGGTGTCCCTCCTCCAAGTTGTCGCCATGTGCAAAATCTTGTTGTTGTTGTTGTGCCCTAGCCCGACCTCGTCCATGAGCATGTTGTGCCCTAGCCCGACCTCTTCCTCTTCCACGTCCTCTTCCTCTATCTTGGATGTCCTCTTGCTGCGTGCACTCCTCGTTCAAGATCATAGCATCTACAAATTGAGTTGCTAATGAATGCTCCATCTCGGACTTGGTCTCTGTGCTATGTCTCTATACTGGTAGTGGCCAGGATCTCTTCCTCCTAAATTCATAACAAGATCCCATCTTTGCATCTGAAAATTTGAAATAAATGTGAATTTACATAATAACAAGTTAGCGAAATATATTTGGGTTATGTATACTTACATTGTAGGCTAGGATTGCACCTAATCTCTCCACGTATCTCTGGTGATGCGGAGATACCAACCCATGTAATCCGGAGTTGTGCTAACCCCAATTGATTGGTCTATGTGGAGAAACTCTATCGTGTCGAGACATCCAAGCATTGATGTGGTCAACATGCTTCTCTCTCTAATCTACATCCACCTTACCCCGCAGATCGATCGCATGTAACACCTCATCAGTGTCGCAGGGAGCTGGAATACTTTGGCATCCACCGAATTGGCGTACGACACGGTCGAGAAAGTAGTATTCGACCACGTGGAAGTAAATAAGAGGTACATGTGACGTCCAAACATGCTGACCATCGAGGCAGTAATGTGGAAGCCCTTCCAAGATGTCGCTCCCATACGGCATCCACAAAACCTGCACATACCTGAATTACATTACTCCATGGATAATTGAAAACAAATGCATCACGATATGGGCGAACAACATGTGTTGGTTGCCGTCTATTCTCAAAGTCCGCCCTCCACCGAACACCTAATGGTCGCCCGTGCCATTGGGGCCTCAATCTAATGACAGGGGGTATATGGGGAAAGTGCTCCCACGCCCAAAGCTGTAAAAGGATAACAGAACCTCCTATCTCTTCAGTTCCCATGTCTGCAGCGTAACAAAAATGCCTGTACAAATAAGCCAACGTGGCAAATCCCCAGCTGAAAGTACCAGTAACATCAAGATCGGATAAAAGCGGTAATGTTATAATCGATATCAACGATCCGCTCTTGTCCGTGAATAAGACACCTCCAAGGAGCTGCAGGATGTACGCCCTGGCATGACGTATCAATGTCACCTCATCTGCATGGTCAGGCACATGTGCAAATGACTGATACAACCAACTTACTAGCACCCTCGAGCCTTGGATCTCGTTCTCCAATGGGCGAACACCAAGTAACTGTTCGCAAACATCAGCCCATTTCCCTACAGTCAATGTGGCACCGGTCACCGCCATGCCATCTACTCTCAATCCCATCAACACAGCTACATCCTGAAGAGTAATCGACATCTCCCCGTTGGCCATATGAAATGTATGTGTTTCCGGCCTCCATCGCTCCACCAAGGCAGTAATAAGATGCCAATCCAGGGCTATGAACTCCAACTCAGTAACTCCTCCAAAACCTGCCTGCACAACAAATGGGCGGATCCGCTCATCTAGTGGTATATGTCGTACTTGCTTCTCCCTTCGCCGACAATGTAGCCATGATGAAACCTGCATAGTAATTATGATATGAGGTGAAACGAACATAATAACTATCTTTGAAATAAATAGAAATTCGTAACTTACATCGCCCTCCCAAACTCGGCGTGAGCGATGTCGGTGTTGTAGTGTCAGTATAGAAGCGTCAATCGGGCCTGGATCCATCTACAACACACAAAGATATCACAAATATGTTACAATGTAAACAGGAAAAGATATCACAAATAGAAAAAGCATTAAACATAACAATTTTTTTAAGAGTTACATATAAAACTTACTATGGCCGTTACATTTTCTCTTATTATGCCCTTCCTGACCACATGTTCCACATCTATTTTTGTTTCGATATGCTGTACATCCTGTAGTTGATGAAGACGCTCCTGAATTTTTCTTTGGACACGCGCGCTTGCTATGTCCCAAAGTCCCACATAAACCACATGTATTTTTTTGCATTGCTACTCTAATATCCATCTCATTATGGATTCTCGTGGACTTAGGTCTCCCTTTACTCGCTTTAACTTCTTGTCGGGTCTCAATTCAGGATACGACATAGGCACCCATGTATTCCTATCGCCCAAGGGAAAAAATTTTCCTTGGTACACCTTTAACTGGTGCTCCCAAGTGTACCACTCAACTATGTAAGAGTCCACTGCAGAGCGTATTTGCGACATAACAACCATTGCATGCGAACAAGGAATCCGATAGGTTTGCCATTTCTGGCATGTGCATGTGCCTTTGCTTATCAAAACCGTATATTTTTTGCGGCCTTTCATGCCGTACTGTGTACGCCTAGCACCTGTAACAACCTGAAAGAGTAAATCAGGAGCACATTGTATTTCTGTGACATTGTGCCCATTTGCAAAAGAACTCCATGCTTTTAGTTTTGCAGCAGTCCATGCGGTGTATTTCTTCCCATTAGCAATGGCGGCGGCAACTTCATCTCTACGTTTATTGAAATACAAAATGCAATTGTAGAATGTTTTTTCAATAAGTGCTGAAATGGGCAAACATCGCGCGTCCTTCAGTACAGCATTGTAACTCTCACTGAGATTGATGGTTGATTGACCAAATCTAAAACCACCATCGTAAGCCAAAGTCCACTGCTCTTTTGGACAATCATGACTTTCAAACCATCTACTTGCGTCTCTATTCCATTCTCTCAATTTTCTCATGAAGTATGCAAATTTCTTAGAGGATGTCTGTAAGGCAGCTGCAGTCACAATATTTTTCATGTAACCGTTCTTAAAAACAGTGTTGAAATTGCTAGCCACATGTCGCGAACAAAAACGCCAATGTGCAAATGGTGGCAGTAAGTCAACAACAACATCATTCATTGCAGACTTTATACCTGGATGACGATCTGAAATAATGCAAATGGGACCTGGATGCATCCCAATAACCTTGATAGGCAATAGAGAAAGAAACCACTTCCAAGTTGGCGCAGATTCCTTGTCCACAATGGCAAAGGCAAGGGGGACAATATGGTTATCACCATCAATCCCACATGCAATCAGTAATTTTTGTGTATATTTTCCGTACAAGTGTGTACCGTCTATGCTGAGCAGTGGCCTGCAATACTTGAACGCTTCAATACATGGACTAAACGCCCAAAAACATTGCTGAAATCTACGACAATGTGGCTTCCTTGGATCAGGATGGACTGTATGCGTAATAGCTATTTTTGTCCCTGAAATGACAGCCTTCAAAGCATGTAAGAGATGTGACATTTCCGCATAGGATTTCTTCCATTCATCATAAATGATTGCAATCGCCTTTCGTCTCGCATCCTACACCCTTTTCTTTGTAACCAAGTACTTGTACACCTTGTAGATATTGGTCCTCAGAGTTGAAACTGAAACAATTGGGCTATCCTTCACAAAGTCAAGAACTTCTCATGCCATGAAATTGCAGTCAAGTTGGGGATGATCTTGACCTATGGATGGATTGATACATGAATGTGGATCGCCAAGCTTGGATATTACCCACAACCCATCGAATCTACGGTAATGACCATGTAAAAACCACTTGCATCCATTGGAATCCATCGTACACGAGATGGACCAAACCAATGTGGTGGATTCCTTCATAGTGAAGTTGTAATGGGAGAAAATGTGGCACCTTTTCACACAAAAAACAAGGTCATCTTTCGTTTTGAAATTGCGACCCTTTCGTAGTTCATCAGTAATGCTGTCAATGGCACTTTCCTTTCGAAAATTATCTTCGAAATTTGCGAGGCCGTCACCGCCTAAAACATTGAAGAAGGGTATTGAAGAGACAATTTGGGAATCATTTGTTACATCCTGCCCGACATCTTCAGCTTCATCGGTTTCATTCTCTATCTCATCATCAGTGACCTCTGGAGGACAGTCATTCAGAACGCGATCCACTTCCCTCATCAAAGACTCGCCAATAAATGTTCTCTCATCATTGTGTGCCACAATAGGTGCCTCGTCGTTAGATAGATTTGCAAATATGGGCGCACTGTGATGTTCAAAGGCGCGCTGCTCGGTTCCGAATTCAATCAAAGATGCTTCTACTACCATCTCTACGGGAAACGACTTTGCATAAGTCTCAGTGTAAAGGAAAACATTGTCTACATCATCATCATCTGTAATGGACGTCATCACTGAACCATTTCCAATGCGCTGCGATATCTTCACGTTGTAAGTGCTCCTATCCAATGAAAACTTCTTACAAACCAAATCCAATAACTCTTCATACGACATGGATTTTCTCAATCGCAGACTTCGCTTGACAGTAGAACAAGAGTCTTCATTATGACTCTTCAACTCAAGCACGCAAAATATGGAATCCATTGACCTCCTATAAATTATATTCACATGGTCTTAGGTCATACAAAATCACAATGTCCAACTACAAAATGATTAAGCATAATAGATAAATAACCCTAACTAAATAATGTCAAAACCATTACTCTTGCAAGGTAGTGGCGGCAACGGCAGAGGGGAAGAGCTTCGGCAGCGGCGCCAGAGATGAAGCTGGGCGGAGGTCGCGGGGAGGCAGCGGCAGCAGTTGACGGAGAGGATGCTGGGCGGAGGTGCGGGGACGCCTGTGGCAGTCGCGGCGGCGAAGACGATGCTCTGCGGAGCCGGGGACGCTGGTAGGCGGCGAGAGGAGGCTGGGCAGAGAAGCTCGCGCGGACAAAAAGAAAACGAAGACGAGAGCGAACGAAGGGTTGCGTAAGTGACCCTTCGTTCACCCTCTGTAATTTATTTTTCGTAAAGGGCATATCGCAGGGATTTGCTGCGCTACCGAAAGAAAACGCATAGAATAGCTGCGCTATTCTATAGCGCATACATTGTATGCGATATCTCCATACTATACACAGGAAAAAAATATTGGTGGCTTATTTGAAGAATTTTTTTTCTAGCCATGTTACTAAGGAATTTGCCTCCAAGAACATGGCATACTTCTGTCATCGTCCTCACCACTCCATCATGCATCTTGATCTTTACAGAGCTGATCCCTACAATCTTGCACGCTGCATTATTCCTCATGATGACATTTCCACCATCTATCTTCGCATAGGTGCAGAATCAATCTTCATTAGGAGTCATATTGTAAGAACAAATTGAATTAAGAATCCATATGCTATCCATCGTCTTCTGATCTGTGACGGTGAGAACGAAATTATCTTCATAATCTCTGCCTCCTTGAGCCACTGCAACAACCGTGGCCTTTTTTGGGCAGTCTTTCTTCCTGTCCAGATTACTTGCAGTAATTACAGATATTCTTAGAATTCTGATTTTTGGACTTATGTTTTTCCTTTTCTTGTGTAGCCAGAACCAACATTACTCTTTTCATGAATTTTAACCGAACCGGCAACGTTAGAGTCCTGCATCCCGATAGCCATATGCCAAAGTTCGCGAGTATGCAGACTCGTATGAGCTTCCTCTAAGGTTATCGATTCTCTTCCCATAATAAATGATTGAACAAAATTCTCATATGATAATGGAAGAGAAACCAACAAAATCAAGGCATCATCCTCATCTTCAGTCTTAATATTTACATCTCTTAAATCCATTAGTAATGTATTTAAGCGATTGTTCTTTAAGAGATGTAACTTCCTGCATGTGAAGAGAGAGTAGACGTTGCTTCAAGAGCAACTTGTTGGTCAGAGATTTCGTCATGTACAGACTTTGGAGTCTCAATCACAAACCGATCTCAGAATCCTCATCCGCAACATCCGCGATAATATCGTCCGCCAAACACAGTATGATCGTCGAGTGTGCCCTCTCTTCCTGCACCATCAACTCAGACATCTCGAGTGTCTTTGCCCGCTCCAGATCTAACGGTGCCTAGATGCCCTACTGCTTTAGAAGGGCCCGCATCTTGATCTTCCATAGACCGAATCCATTCTTCCCCGTGAACTACTCGATCTTCAGATTGTGCGGCGCCATCTTGCTGGATGATCTTGGCGGAACCCGAAGCTTTGATACCCGTTTGTTGCGAATCGTGGAAGCAAATACACATAAACACGATCAAACTAGTAAGACACAGAACACTGATTTACAAGGTTCACCCGTAACTGGGCTACGTCCTTGGGCGACGACGATCGATTTTCACTCTGTGGAGAAAGAATGAATACAAAGGATACCGGGAAGATGCAGATATGGGATGAGAATGAGGATAGAGTCAGGTGTTACAGTAAATGGTGGCCCCAAGGCCCCTTTTACTGCAACATAAAAATACCAATTATTCAACAATCCATTCCAACAACTTTCAACCAATCAGGATTCAGGAGGCGGATCAAACATCTCAGCAATCCATCCCAATAGCTCTCAACCATTCAGGATTCAGGAGGCGGATCAAACATCTCAGCAATCCATCCCAACAACTTTCAGACAATCAGGATTCAGGAGGCATATCAGACATCTCAACAATCCAGCCCAACAACTCTCAGACAATCAGGATTCAGGAGGCAGATCAGACATCTCAACAATCCAGCCCAACAACTCTCAACCAATCAGAAGGCAGGACGTAGATCAGCCACATCAGCAATCCAACCCAAATTATTGTTCGGGTTCAAGTCATATCAACAATCTCCACCTTGAATTGAATCCCCAAATAGCGGAATTAACCACTGCTAGACTCCACCATGAGTAGAAATCTCCACTAGTAGAATTGATCATTGCTAGACACCACTGGTGTTGAACTCTCATATAGAAGAATTAACCACTACTATGCTCCACCATGAGTTTCTCCACTAGTAGAATTAACCACTGTTAAACTCCATCTGGGTTGAATTCTCATGTAGCAGAATTAACCACTGCTTGAAAATCAGATAGTAGGATTCAAGTCAATATTCAAAGTCGTGGCAGTCGTCACGTAGCAGCAATCTTGGATGGAATGACATAATAAGGTTAAGAATGTTGGCAGATAAACAGCCGCAATGATTTTAGATAAAAGATTTCAACAATAATATATGGGCATTTGCACGCCTCGTAGAATTCCAACTCTCTGTTTATGTACTGAAACTGAAGAACATTCTATTTTGATATCTAAGTTCCAATAAATGCATGTAATTGTATATTCCAGAATATTCTATACTTAACATATTACAACATAAACTCGTTACTCAACAAATAATAATATATCCATGCTTAATATATTACATATTGAATACATTAAAATCAGCCAGCTTAAGGTGGCGATGGAGTTTTGAAAGATGTGCTGCAGGGAGCCATGAGCTTGAGGATCCGAGGATACATGTTCACAGAAGAGCACGGGCTTGCAATCGAAGAGGAGAAAAAATGGGAAGAAAAATGTACAAAAATAAGCATGACTCTTAATACAGAATAGATTTGAGATGATGCCTTGTGGATGCCTCACCATCTTGGCATTGCCTCGAGTTTGGAAGGCACATACCTCACCTGGGTTGCCCAAGGCTATACTGCTATGACCTCAAGGCCTTTTGCATGGAAAAACACCTCGAGGTGTATGCATCAGGACCTCAGGCGCACTTTTATTAACAATGCTCTCAAGCCCCTGCATAACCACATCTGAATAGCTTATCCAAATGCACATGCTTCATAGTCGAGATTACCGTACCTGCTGAATTTCTGGTCTTGTCACTGTAAGATACAATGGTTTACCATTCATAGCCTTGAAGCAAGTTACATCCTGTAGCCGTAGACTCTCATAATCAACAAGATGTACTTGAGAAACCATAGGAATAAATGTTGGCTTGCATTCGATCACCCTAACTTTACGAAGCATGTTTAACACATACTTTCTTTAAGAATCAATGCATTATTTATATGAGAAACCTCGAATAATTAACCTTCTATAAGTTCTTGATGGAAAAATGCGAGTGATGTAGATGCTCTGTATCATCAGTTTGCAGTAATGTCACTGCCATTAAGAAGCGCACAAATAAGATCATAGATCCCTGTATTAAAATATATAGAATGATTCAAGTATTTCTTGATGAAACCATGATCATGAATAGCCCAGCTAAATTTGATAAATTCTTTGCTTCAACCCAAAAATAGCCTTGTTGAGTTTACATACCCTCAAACACCCCCACCCCCACCCCCGCCCAAAAATAAAATCCTGGATATTACTGCATAAAAATCTCTTCAGTCTCGTTTTTCGTCCATCCCATTTTGACTCTAAAAGCACCATAATAAACAACAACGGATATCTCATCTTGTCTTATGTTATAAACATCATTGCTAGATACACACGGATATCCTGTCTCTTCTCCTCGTATATGCTCTCCAATGTGACCCATTGTTTTCTAGCACCCTTCTTTAGAAGCACAAGGGATTGAATATTAGGAGAGACATCATTGATAACCTAGTTGCTGCATTGGCTATCTTATATATACCATTGGTCATCCATTTTATCATTAAGACTGAGAACTTTCTTTCTTCCTTTAAAATACCAACAATGTCCTTTTGACGCAAGATCAGCCTCCATTGCATTGCATCATAACAAATAGTTTGTCTTTGTTAATTTTGTTGTGATAACATGAGTGGCATGCTATCTATCCCAACTGTTAAAAATCTAACTAAAGTGTGGGTAAAATTATCTTTGGATGAAGGACCATTTGCTCATTTATAATCTAAATCCAACTCAACATTGGCCAATGAGGCCTTATTTCGCTAAATTCTTCCATCGGAATTGACCTTCAGGGTGAACATCCCACCTACATTTTTTGAGGAAAGCACCCATGGGTAGGTCGACCAAGTTCACGTTCCTCGTTAATGCAAAGTGGGCATCTCGCCCTCCATCACATCCTTTCAAGAAGGCAATAATACCTCATAATGAGATTTGGGAAGCTGATGACCATCAAAGGGACAACAGAATCCGTCAATCATTAGATGTTAATCATCAAGGGGGTAAATATTAGAAATATGGTATTTAGGAAAACAGATTTTTACACACATAGCCCTCTATACTTTCATAATCATGTGCTGAACCCTCCATAATTCCGCATTATACGTAGAACCCTGATAGTTAACCATTGCATGAGATAACCCTATGATAACTCCCGTCTATTTGCTTGTTATGTTTCACATGTCAGAAAAATGACAAATTTGGCCCTAAATACTAGTTCTATTTCCAAAGCATGCCCTCTTCTTGTACCCATTCCCATTCCACTCGTACTTCCACCTCCCTATCTCCCATGTTGCTCCTTCACCTCCTCTTCCCCTCTTCTACCCTTTCCTTGAGAGAAGATCCTCAACTGTACAGCAGGGATCTGCTGTGAACTGCGAGGAGGTCCGAGCCGCTCGATTAAGATCAAGCAGTTCGCACAGAAAGGGCCCATAAAAACACGGATTTCGTTTGAACTGCTCGATCTTGATTGAGCGGCTCAGGTTTACAGACGACACTCCCCTCTCCCCTTTTTCTCGACTCTCACAAGAAGCAATCATACCCCCAAGCCCTCGCCAAACACAAAACCTCCTTTCGATAGCTTCCGTCAATGCTGGTCTAGCCCTTCCAATCCCGCGTCGCCACATTCATTTCCAGGGAATGGGTTCCCGACCGCGATCCGTCCCCTACACCATGAACCATTGTAGTGAAATCAATATCGTGTCAGTGTCAGCATTGAGGAACTCTAAGTAGAGGTTCACAGATATCCTCATCCTCCAGCTTCCTGCTTGCCTCATATGTTAACTCGATGCCAAGAAAGCGGAGACTGATCAATCATGGCCCATCACTTCTACAAGCCACTCCCACCCATCTCGCCAAGTGGATGTAAAGAGGCTCTGGTGCATAACTTCATTGTGGGTTGTTTTCATCATGAAATCCACTAATACACTAACATCTTACCATGGGCAAGAAATTGCATATGATACCAGAATCGAACCCAACTAAGAAGATGACTGAAATCACATTGTGATCATCATCCTTTTCTTTAGAACATATGAAGCACTTTAGCTCCACAATTGTCCTATAAGCCCAACCTTCACTGGCCATGGAGTTTCAAACGTCCTCCTTATAGTTATTCATGGGTCTCCCCCCACCATCTTCTCCAGTCGCAGATCTCCTTTGCAGCGGAGCTCTAGCCATTCTCCCGCAGCCAAAATACCGCCATCACTGTGTTCGTGGGAGTACAACCCCCTTGAGTTTTGCCAACATCACCGCCCAGGAGGGGGAGGTGTAGAGGAAGGGAGGAAGTGGGAGTGGGATCGCAGAGGTATCAACAATACGAGGGTCAAAGGAGGAGGAGGTAGGGTGGCGAGAGGTGCTCGGAGAGGAAGGAAGAGGGGCCATTGTGATAAAAAATACTAATCCTTGGATTTAGTTTGGTTATAACTGAATAGATTGGTTAAGTTAGTGTCGTAAACTAATGGAGGAGTCTATTTGTAAACGAAAGTCATTATCGAAGGTTCTACGTGTAATTCGGAATTATAGAGGGTTCAACACTTACTTATGGAAGCATAGAGGGTTATGGGTGTAAAAATATCTTGGGAAAGCATCTTTTTGGCTTCCGTAAGAAATAGAGTATATAAATCATCATAAAAATGGGATGATTTTACATAAGAAGGATCTCAAATGGACGAGCTAGGACTTGCATGGGGAGTCTGAAGGGCAATATTATTCGGTGGCTCTTCAAATATACACACGCACCGGTTATATCCACACGTTTAGAACTTTTAATGTTGGAGTTGGCAATGATGATGTAGGTGAACTTGGCTAACATGGTACCACCATCGGCCAAAACAAGAAAATATCAAAATTCTATGATACCAGTAACTTTGCAAATCCCGCATTTTTCAACATGAACAAAAGCAAAAAGTTTTTTTTTGAAGAAAGAACAAAATAAAAAAGATGCGACTAGGCTGAAAAAATGGTACATGATGCATTTTAAGTTAGCAGGCTTTATAGATGAACAACTATGCAATTGGTTCCTTCACGCTATTCAATATACTCATGCTTCCTCAGTTACTATCAAACATCCCAATTAGTTTTTGTTGAATTATAAAATAGAATTGCAAACTTATTAACAATAAAAATGAAATCAATTTACATGGTTCATGATGATTCCGAAAGGTTGTCCTCTACTGGAGATGGAACCTTATGGTTCAAATCTTTGACTGTTTTTTTTACTAAAATATGCAGTAGAAGCCCTATATATGAATTCGATACATACCCAACTTTCCCACAATAGGCGATGTAGGGATTAACACGTGGCCTATACGAAAATTGTTGGATTTTTCTACAAGGTCCAGTTTTCCAATTGATGCAATCCTTTGCAATTCTCTATAGTTAGAATACGTTTTTTCTTATGAGTTATTATAAAGCAAAGAAATAACGTGGACCATAATAGTAATTAGTTATTATCTATTTGAATTACGGCACCTTGCATTTTTTTGAAGTGTCCTTTCAATTTTTTTAGAGCGATGGTAAACACTTTTTATAGGTGGTCATTGGTAGGTAGACCATAAAAGGAATTAATCATTTATTAATAGGGTTTATTAATCATACGAATTATAAGTATAAAGGCCAATAATTAAAAATCAAAATTCATGTAAGCCAAATTATTCTCCATGGAGTCGCTCATTACGAAAAATCAAGACATCCCTTGAAAACCTCGTAGTACAAGAGTAATCAACCGAATTCAAATCCACAATTCTAAACTTCCTGAGTAGACCCATAAGAAAAGTACAAATGATCAATGTTCAATGCCCCATGTAAAATAGATATGCAACATGCGAGGAAGAGAAAATGCGGGCCCTGAGCATCTTCGTCTTTACCCAAACGTTCACAAATTCATAAAGGGATCTTTACCCTCAGTCAAGAATAGCAACACCACGTGTATGTTGTGCTCTTTAGGCCTTCTTCATTGAAAAATCCTTCTTTCCTTATGCTTTTGGTTTTAAGAATGGAGGAAGGGCTGCATATAGAGTAAAAACCCTTTGTTGATCTCTGAAAGTCTTCAAACCTCTACTTGCTAAAAATAAAGCAAGATTCTTCACACAATAATAGATTAGGAGTGATGCTGTTTGGTTCAATAAAGCATGGACTATTTTGAGACATGATAGACATTTTGTATTTCCGTCACACACGGAGATCGACACAAATCATTGAAGGTGCTAGCAACCCTTATCTTGTTCTATGTATTTCAAAGCTAACTTATTTGATCATTGTTGAATTAAAGAGACATTTGAGGACTTTTCCAAGTCGCTCAGCTTCTTCTTTCTTGTCTATCGCTATCAGGAACATTTTTGATGAATGTAACCTATAATATAGCAATAAACTCACTATTATGTGAAGATGGATGATAACATCTAGAGAAGAAATTTACAGTTTTTACTTTTTTTTTGTAAATCAACTTCTCCTCTTTCATATATGGAATAATCAAATCTATGCCATTAAAGTTTCACTACAATACCTTAAATAAAAGAAGTGTTGGAGGAGAATGTGTGCGATGCACATGGTGTGGAGGGATATGTGCCAAACAACATGAGATAGAAACATACATGGGTTTGAGAAAAAGAGGGGTTTGTAAGGGGACATTAAATTAAATCATCGGAAGGATGATTACAATAATTGTATTTCATGTATCATATATGTTGGAGAGAAAAAAGCACATAATGAAACTATGGTTAACGTGGAAACTCTTCACAACCGAAGGAAAGAACCCCAGGGAATTGTCCCTGTTGTTCACATCAACCATGGATTTTGCTTTACTTATTTCACATATAAAAAACAAGGTGGGGTGAGTTCCATATACGACTCCCAAAAGGATAAAATGGATCATCACTCATGATCCATTTACCCATAAGACAAGCCACTTAGCACTCCTCAAATTGGGCACAGAGATTGTATATGTTCAACTTGCCCACATTCTAGATCTTTGGTGAAGACATCGTCAACTTGATAGTACTCAATTTTTATGTATGGTAGGACAAGCTCCATAGAGTCAATTCTTTCTCTGACAAAGTGATGATCAATCTCCACATGTTTGATTTTGTCATGTAGGATATGATTGTTGGATTGATTTATAGCATCCTTATTGTCACAGAATAATTTCACATACACCTCAAAATTATTCCAATGCATGTTAGAATAATCTTGACCCACAACAACTAGGAAACTCCCTTGGCAACAACATGTATTCAACTTTAGTATTGGACCTAGCATATATCGATTGTAGTTTACTTATCTAAATCATCAAGTTGCCACCTCGAAATATGCAATAACCACTTGTAGATCCCCTTATATCAGTGTATCTTGCCCAATCAACATCAATGTACCCTTTGATCTCAATTTTTGCATCTTTTGCAAAGATAAGTTCTTTTCGGGGTCCTTTTTTATGCTATAATGCCTTCATTTGAATATTAGGTACCGATCCTTGAAATCTTCGTAAAGTTTCTTTTCGTCTTTGATGCTAAACTTGCGACTCCCTTCAATAGGTACATGAGAAAGTTTACATCCCAACTTTCCAGCTTCATTCAACAGATCTACAATATATTTTCTTTAACAAAGAAAAAGACCTTCATTCAACCTTGCTAATTCAATTATCAAAAAATATACTTTAAGTTCCTAAGATCCTTCTGGTCAAGAACCACATCCAGCTCTTTTTTTAGATGAGTTATCTCCTCTTCATTGCCCTTGCGATAATCATGTCATCAACAAAAACAAGAAGAAGAGCCGTTTTATTTGCACTCCTTTTAACAAAGAGAGTATGATCGCTATATCCTTATCGATAGCCCAATCTGATCGTCACCACCCTAAGACATTTGAACCGAGCTCTAGGAGACAGTTTTATGTCGTATAACACTTTCTTCAATTTATATCATTTTCCTATCTTCTGATATCCATGTGGAAAATGCACGTAAACATCTTTTAAGAGATCGTCATTCATAAAGGCATTCTTAACTTCCATCTCATAAAGTTTCCGTTCCTTAAGAAGGACAAGAGAAAGCACAATCCACATTGTATTCATTTTTGCCACGCGAGCAGAAGTCTCAAGGTATTCAATGCTATATTTTTGACTGAAAGCCCTTGTAACAAGTCTGACATTTTATCTTTCTATTTGTTCCTTTGCTTTATATTTTAAGGTGTAGACTTACTTTGAACCAACTAGATGCAACCCATCTGGGATATCTACAATGTCCCGCGTACATTTTCTTATAAAGGCCTCCATCTCCTCATGCACAGCCTAAGCACATCTATGATCGGAATTAAATTCAACAACGTTCTTGGGAATCACATAGGCAGATAATTGAAGAGATAATAAAGCATTTATAATTTTTGCTAAGTTTAGAGTAACCGACGTATTTGTTAATTGAGTAGTTGGTACATTCAACATATCTCAAGGGGCGCCTTCATCTCCTTTGCCCATGTCTCTATGCAATCAAATTTTCTTCAAAAATAATCAATCCATCGACACTCACATCTCCAGTGTCGTCATTGACCTCCTTTTCTAGATCACTTTCAAAATTAGAGTCTGAATCACAAATGATATTGGAGGAACTTGGATCCTATAGGGTTTGAACATGGTTGGGGTTTAATCTCTCTTTCCAGAGTTTGCACCATATTTTCTTGTTGATAACTCTTTCTATAAGTTTTTTCATGCCAATGAGGAGAGTGAGACTTCCACTCCTCTGTTTTTACATTAATCTGGTTGGAGTTGCCTATACAACTTATATAATTATCATACACTTTCAAGATAAGAACATATGGATATTTATTTCACCATCACTTCCATTTCCCCACTGAAGGGAATGCTCAAGAAAGTAAGATCGATGCTTAATAAAGGTGATGTCTTTGGTAACATGCATTGTCCCATATGTAAGCATTTTTAACTTTTCGGAGTAGGAGAGTATTCCAAAAAATACCTCTGATTGCACGTGCATTGAGTTTCTTCGCATCAGGTGCAGAATTGTGTAAATAGCAGACACAACTAAATGTCTTTGGAGGAAGAGAAAATGGCTTATTCTCTGGATAAATAATAGAAAAAAGTAGCCATGTTCAACCGTTTTGATGGCATCATGTTTATGAGGAATGCAGTAATGAGAACAAACTCTCCTTGGAATCTCTAGGGGAGTTTTCTTTGAAATTAGAGTGCTCTGTTAACTTCAAGAAGGTATCACTTCTTTCGCTATGCTGCACCATTTTGTAGGAGTACAACTACAAGAAGTCGTGTGAACAGTTCCTTTAGTACTATAGAGTTATTACAATTCGTTAGATAAATATTCTCGAGCATTATCAGGCATGCAACGCTTAATCACTTTCACGTATTACATACTAATAAGATTGAAAAACCTTCTTACGATGCTGAAAACTTCCCTACGACCACAAAGTAAATAAATAAATGTACTCCTACAATAATCATCAATGTACATAATGAAGTACTTATAGCCATTAAGAGTAAGAACATTAGAGGGGCCCCAAACATCAGAGTGTAGTAGCTCAACAAGTTTACTTATCTTAGTATCAGAAACATAGTAAGTTGCATGAGTATGCTTCTCTTTCAAATAAACATGACATACAACTCCTTCAGATAACCAAATGGAAAATGATCAAGGCATTCATGTCATTCTTTGAGCAAACTATAATGGTCCTTTTTGTTTTTCTTTTCTTGAATTGTAGTTGTTAATGCAACTGTCACTTTAATTGGTAGACAATATAGACAAAAACTAGACTGTTAGAGTATGCGCCATATATAGAGATGGGTAATTGGATCTCTCAAAGGTCAAATTACCACATCCACAGGTTTAGTTCCATATCTACTGCGAGTGGGACTCGATCTTACTGGTGGGGCTATATAATAAACCCCACACCACCTGTAACAATTGAGAGGAAAAAAATACAGAATACCCTCTTGAATGCCTTCTCTAGTGGTTTTATCCCACTTGTTACGGTGTAGGGTTTCACGTTAACATCCGGCATTTCTTACACTGTTTATATTCCTTTATCTCTGATACACTTCCGCATTCATTGTTTTCTACATGGTATCAAAGCGGGTTCAATTCTTGATTACTCTTGAAAATCGATTCTTGAGGATTATTTATTCATGTTCGAAGATTGTTCAAGTTCAAGAAAATAGGGTTTTCAAAATCCTAATTCTACGACGACGTGAGGGTTTCTTTGCAACCGCTATCGACACCAACGCCAATAGATCTCTGGTCACATACATGTTTGAGAGTTTTAGGGTTTCATCGAAACCTTAATGCTATGCTCAATGAGGCTTCACCTACGTAGTGGTGGGTTTCCATACTTGAAGAAGAAGATGATGGGTGAGGTCGGGGATCTTCTTCCCCTCACGCACGAGGAGCTTCAGGCCTAGGTAATCTCTAGCACATATCCTCACACGATGAGGCATTACCTCGTGCAAACTCCTCGCAAGCAACAATCCAACGTCATCGGTGATGCTTTGAAAAGAAGAGACCTAAAGAAATCGACAATCCATGATCAAGTTTCCTTAAAACCCTAGATTGGATTCGTTCGTGTTCATGCGCAAGAAGAAGAAAAGGGTGTCTCTTCGGCTCTTCTCGCAACCACCGCCACACCTACAACATAACAATTCCTAGTTTGAGCACAACATCATCTTTTACCTTCGAGTTCTTGTGGCAATCAATCATAAGCAGAATCCCTGCACGATGACAACCTCTGCCTCCCAGGAGGCCCTGATCTTGTCGACTCGGGTGCACCTTCATTGTACCTCCATGCGATGGGTTTCTCTCTCTTCTCCATCACAGCAAAAAGTGGTGGCATACATGTGGGGGAACCCTATTTGATGAAGGGAAGTGCCTAGTGCCCTCTCAATGGGTTGTGGGTTTTAAGGTTCGATATCCTTTTTCCCTTAAATAAAAAGGGGGACCTAGTACTATTACTTTTAAAAAAGGATGCTGCAGGATCCTGGGCCCAATTGGGCCAAGAGAAAAAGGAGAGGGGTTGTGTATTTTTTTAAGGGAGGAGAAATGTGGGCCTAATTTGGGTAGCGATTTCAAAAAAAGAGTTTTTTTTTGGGAAAAGGCAAGTACAAAAAAGAAAAAATGCCATACGTAGAACAAAGGATTTTGAAAAAAAGGGAGATGGCTTTAAGAAAGAGAAGAGAGAAATACCCGAAAAAAGTTTATTTATAATTGGTTTTTGTTTTCTCCCATCTTCATGTCTTCCCCCAACTTGGTCAACGTCCTATTTTCCGACCAATACGGGAGAAAAGGGGAGTATTTTATAAGTTCTACAATTCAGAATCAGATTATCCAATTCATATTCCAGTCCATATTTCAGACTCTACTAGTTTGATTGCATATTTTCAATCACTATGTGAGAGGTCCCCATCTTGATTTAGACTAAGGATTTTCACATGGATCCATAGGGACTCCAGAGTAGAGATCCCATTCTCTGAGCTAGTGTGGACTTAGGATTTTCAAGTGGATTCATAGGGACTTTAGAGTAGAGATCCCATTCTCCGAGCCAGTATGGGAGAGACCCAGTTCTCCGATGAGGAAACTCTTTTTTCAGATTCCATTCTCCAGTGATCGTGGACTTTGATGAGGATGTTTCCACAACTTTCTCTAGTTTGGACCTTAAGAGGGATGGAGCAGTTGCGGACAAGAGTTCTCAATGTAGAGACTCATTCCAGTTTCCGTGACTCTGTGCATTCAGAGCATACGTTCTCTGATGAGGAGACTTATTCCACTTTTGTTGACTCTGGCATACATAATACATAGCAAACGTTCTCCAACGAGGAGGCTCATTTCAGTTCACACTCTTCAGTTCCTCCTCACCAACATGAGAAGCAACGCCTTTAGTAGGCAACTAGTAGAGTATACATTGAGTTGATATTATACGTACTATCTTGCATCGTGAGTAAGCAATTTCTTTTTATTTTTTCAAGCTGAGCATTGCATGTTCCAGCTTGAGGGGGAGTGTTAGAGTATCCGTCATATGTCGAGACGTGTAATTGGATCCCTCTAAAGTCCAGTTACCACATCCATAGGTTAGTCCTACATCTACTATGAGCATGACTTGATCCTATTAGTGGGGTTATGTAAGAAGCCCGACACCACCTGTAACAACTGAGAGAAAAGAAATACATAAATACTTGGTCCTCGAGAGGCCTTCTCCTATGGTTTCATCCCTTTCCTCACAGAGTAGGGTGTCGTGTTAAATTCCCGTGTTCTTTCCACTATTTATATTCCTTTATCTCTGATATGCTTTTGTATTAATAGTTTTCTACAAACCAATTCCAATTCTCGTTCTATCACTAAGTCTTGCGACATACAACGATCAGAAGAGAAAACAACTTTACAGTTCAATCATTTTGTCATCTTCTTAACAGAAAGAAGATTTAGAGACATGCCTAGAACATGAAGTGCATTATGAATAGCAAATTTGTTAAGAAGTGATACATTTCATTTCCCTACCACTGTAACATGAGAGCCATCAATAAGGGCAACATGAGCCTTACCAAAGGTTAATTTATAGTCGCTAAAAAGTTTTCGATCTCCTATCAGGTGACCAGTGGCATCACTATCTACTATTTGCTCTTTGTTCTCATCGGTGTGAATGTTACCTGAATCGTGCAAGCTATAAACCAATACCCAGGAAGGAACTAGATGAGGCTTTAAAGGTTATGAAACATGAGAAAAGTGTAGGATATGATGACATTCCTATAGATGTTTGGAGAGTTCTAGGTGAACGAGGTTTGACTTGGCTCACAAATTTATTCAATATTATTTGGCAAAGCAAGAAAATGCACGAATAATGGAGGAGAAGCATTGTGGTGCATACTTATAAGAATAACAGAGATATTCAAAATTATTTGAATTATATAGGTATTAAACTGATGAGTCATACTATGAAAAATTGTGAAGTGTGATCAAAAGAAGGTTGAAGTAAGTTTCCGAAGTAACTGGAAATTAATTCAGATTCATGTCAGGTCGCTCAACTATTGAAGCTATCCACTTATTGAGAAGAACAATGGAGATTTATAGAGATAAAACGAAGAATTTCCATATGATTTTTATTGATTTGTAGAAGGTTTATGATTTAGTCTCAAGGGAGATATTATGGAGAGTTTGGAGAAGAGACAAGTACATTTCCTATACATTGACCTTATAAATGATATGTATGATGGAGTTCCATCTTGTGTAAGGATTCGGTCTGGGAAGATTGACTATTTTAACATCATCATCAGTCTGCATCAAGGTTCAACCTGAGTCCATTCCTTTTTACTTTCATTATGGACGAGTTGACTAATCACATTGAGGATGAGATACCTTTGTGTATGTTGTTTATCGATGATATTGTGTTGATTGATAAGACAAGAGATGTTATAAATGAGAATCTGGAGATTCAGGAACATGCCTTAGAGACTAAAGGATTTCATATAAGTAGGGTGTAAGACTGAGTATATGAAGTGCATCTAATGGAAACAACAGTAAAGGACTTGAGGTCAAGATTAGAGACGATAACATTCAGAAGAAAGATTCTTTTTGATACTTGAGATCTATTTTGCAACAAGATGGGGAAATTGACGGGGATGTTAGTCATAGAATAAATGCATGTTAGCTATAGTAGAGAGGAGCCTCTACTGTTCTTTATGATAAAAAATCCCTTTGAAAGTTAAAGGAAAGTATTACAAAGCAGCCGTGAGACCTGCTAGGCTTTATGGATCAGGATGTTGGCCTATGAACCATAGACATGCGAAGAGAATGGCAGTAACAAAAATGAAAATACTATGCTAGCTGTGTGGTTATACATGAAAAGATTGGATTCAGAATGATGTGATCATAAGGAAAGTTGGTGTAGCTCCGATAGAGGATAAGATGAGAGAAAATTGCTTAAGTTGATTTGACCATTTGCAAAGGAGGTTGATTGATGCATCATTTAGAGGATGTGAGATTTGGGATGTTGAGCCGGTTAAGAGAGGGCGAGGAAGGTTCTAGAAGTGTTGGTATGAGACTATCTGAATGTACCTTAGTTATTTGTATTTAAGCCTGAGAATGACCCAAAATAGATGTGAATGGAGGCAAACAAATCCATGTAGCCTACCCTACTTAATTGTGGGAAAAGTCTTTGTTGTTGTTGTTCTCACCGATGTGCAAATCGCGACGTTTCTTTAGAGCAACAATGACAAGAGCACTATTAGTAGTGCATGTCTCTTAAGAGTTTTCCTTCCAAGTGCTAATCATACTCAGGTAATCATGAATTCTGTTAATCGGATCGTGAGTAAGAGGAAGCCAAAAGATATGCATCATAGGTAACACCTTCATTGCCACATCATAGGGATCATTCACCTTGTTGTGTTCTACTTCTCGTGGAGTTTTTTCCATGGTTTTCTTATTTACATCCTCAAACATATAACCAATACTAGCTTCTTTTTGTCGTTCATGCATTTTGTCGAACATATGAAGAGCAAATCCCATATTATTGGAAACAAACATCTTCGCTGCATCTTCAACCTTAATTCTACTCTGAACACTACTCTCCTGCCTCAATCAATCCAACCAACAAGATGATACCCAAAGATCAAGAACAAACATCAATGTTTGGTAAAAAACAAGAAAGATCTGCAACCACAAGGTCCACAAGGGTGACAGTTGGGAATGGAACAAGAACACAGAGGGCGCACAACACAACACAATAACAACATATTGGAGAGGGCTTGAATCAGCCTACACAGCAAACCAAAGACGATTGAAATCGGCACAACACAACATAACCCACAATGCGTGTTGATATGCCTTGGATCCTAACCATCTGAGTCCAAGTTGAAGAACCGTTATATGCATTATCTTCTGTCATACCCTAAACCCAATAAAATGGGGTCTCGTTGCCCGATCAATGAGCCTGGGGGGGCATCTATGGGAGAGTAGGTACGCTCCCCCTGCTAGGGTATGGGTGCAGCACCCCAGTGATTTTTTTATTAATGGTTCTTTATGTATTCGGGTACTTGGATCTTGTGTCAGGGATCCATCTGTATGGGAGTAACTAATAAACTCCTTAGGGTTAGGGTCTCTGTAACCTATGCATTCCTTCTTTCTCCATATAGTGAAAACCCATCGCCGTTGCCCAAGGACGTTGCCCAGATACGAATGAACTTTGTAAATCCATGAGTTTCATGCTTGCTTGATTGATCTCGTTTGTACGTGCTTCCGTTATTCGCAACAAACTAGTATCTAATCCAGATTCCGTCAGGATCATCAAGCAAGATGGCATCACATAATCTGAAGATGGAGAAGTTCACAGGGAGGAACGGATTCAGTTTATGGCAGATTAAAATGTGTTCCCTTTTGAAGTAGTAGGGCATATAGGCATCATTAGATCAGGAACATGCGGAGACTTTCGAACCCTCTGAGTTGATGGTGCAGGATGAGAAGGCACACTCGAGGATCATGCTGTACTTGGCGGATGAGATATCACAAAAGTTGCCATTGAGGATTCCATGGCCGGTTTATGGTTGAGACTCGAAGTCTGTACATGACGAAGTCTCTGACCAACAAGTTACCCTTGAATCAATGCATGTTCTCTCTCTCTTCATGCAGGAATGTACATCTTAAAGAACATCTACATCACTTAAATACATTGTTAGTGGATTTAAGAAACAAAGATGCTAAGATTGAAGATGTGGATACTGCTTTGATTTTATTGGTTTCTCTTCCCATGTCATATGAGAATTTGGTTCAATCGTTTATTGTAGAAGAGAATTGATAATCCTAGGCGAAGTTCATGCGACTTTATATACGCGTGAACTTCGACATATGGCTACCGGAAAGGACTCTAATACTGCACACATGGTTATGACTCATGAAAAGAGTCATGCCGGTTCCGCATATGCGAAGAAGGGAAAGTGAAGTCCAAATCGAAGAATCATAGTTCTAAGGACATCTACAATTACTACATGACACTTGGACATTGGAAGAAGGACCACCTAAAGAAGAAAGGGAACGCCACGGTTGTTGTCATGGCTTAGGGAGACATAGACTCTAAAGATGATCTGGTTCCCACCATCATAGATTAAAAAACAATGGATAACACATGGATTCTTGATTCATGTTGTTCTAGCATGACTTCCAATGAAGATTGGTTTTGCACCTATGAGAAGATAGATGGTGGAAACATCGTCATGGAGAATGATGCATCATGCAAAATTATAGGGATCGACTCTGTAAAGATCAAGATGCATAATGGAGTTGCGAGGACGATGACATAAGTACGCCATATTCTTGATCGGAGAAACACCTTGATTTCCCTTAGAGTCTTAGACTCTAAAGGATATAGGTACAATGTTGAAGGTAGAGTTATACCGGTTGCCAAAGATGGGGTGGTTGTCATCAATGGAAACAAACAGAATAGCCTATATGTCATGCATGGTCTGCAATTATAGGCTCTGTTGTAGTGGCATCCCAAGCCGTGAAATTCGATTCACAACTGTGGCATACGCGATTGGGACATATGAGTCAGATGGGAATGAATATCCTCAGTCAGAAAGGGTCTCATTGGGGATCTCAAGGGATCCAAGCTAGAATTCTGTGTGCATTGCATGTTTGGAAAAACAACAAGACGAAGGAGAAGCTCGACTACATCAATGCAGATTGTTGAAGCCCTTCACAGATCTCATCTTTGGGAGATGTCATGTATTTATTTCTGTCTATTATTGATGATTACTCCAGGATGGTTTGGGTATACATGATGAAGCACAAGAACGAGACATTTCAGACCTTCAGCAGTGTAAGATCTTGGTGGTGAACCATACTTTTAAAAAGGTAAAGCGTCTTCGTACGAACAACGGATTGGAATTCTATTCATCACAGTTCAATGAGTTCTGCAAGGATGAGGGTATTGCGAGACGTCAAACCGTCAAAGATACTCCACAACAGAATGGAGTTGCAGAACGAATAAACATGCGCTTTTGGGGAGAGCAAGGTGCATATGCTGGACTTGGTAGATTATTCTAGGCTGAAACTATGAATACAATCTGCTACTTGATGAATCAGAGTCCCTTATATATTATTGACTGCAGAACACCCATAGAGGTATGGTGTAGTAATCATGTTGATTATTTTGTTTTATGATTCTTTGGTTATGCTTCCTATTATCATGTTGATGAAGGGAAACTATAACCAAGGACAAAGAAAGTGGTATTTACGGGATATGTTGCATGAGTAAAGGAGCACAGCATATGGTCCCCTTCTGAGTATAGAGTTATTGTTAGTAGGAATGTTACATTTGATGAGAATTCCATACTTTACTCAAGTAGCGAGTCTGTTGATGCAGAGACATGTGATGATATACACGAACATGTGGAGTTCGAACTGACGCCTAGTGATCACGTAGTTGATCACAGTACTCCTGATCAGGCTGATGCGGAACATCCTAAAGATGAGTAACCAGAGGAGAGGCAATCAAATATTGCTACTGATCGGCCCGTAGAGAGATACATCCGCTGCAAAAATATGATTTTGAAGACATGGTTGCATTTGCACTACAGGTTGCAGAGCAACGGAGGAGGTAGAGTCTCCAGAGCCCTCCATTTACACTGAGACCATAACTGGGGTAGAATCTGGGTAGTGGATTGTTGTTATGGTTGAGGGGATGGAGTCTCTTTACAAGAATCAAACATGGGAGCTTGTCAAATTGCCAAAGGGGAGGAATATTGTTGGATGCAAATGCTTTAAAAAAACATGAATCTCAAACAATGAAGGCATCATATATAAGATACGCCTAGTTTCGAAGTGTTACAATAAGAAGGAAGGTGTGGATTACAATGAGTTATTTTCTCCCGTTGTAAGACATACATACATCAGGATGCTACTATCTCTTGTCGCACATCAAGACTTGGATAGATGTGGCGACAACTTTCTTGCATGATGAGCTTGAAGGAGACATTCTTATGATCCAACTAGAGGGATTCATATTTTAGTGTGAGAAAGACCATGTGCATATTTAAGAAGTCCATGTATGGGCTTAAGTAGTCTCATAGACAATTGTACACGAAGTTTGACAGCTTCATGACTAATCATGGGTGCAACAGGAGCCCATACGATTGTTGTGTTTACTACAACAAGGTGGATGATTGCTCCTTCATCTATCTATTACTGTACATCGATGACATGCTGATTGTTGCCAATATGAAGAGTACCATAAATGATCCAAAGAAGCTCCTTAGTTCAAAGTTCGACATGACGGTCCTTTTTGGAACGAAGAAGATTTTAGGATGGAGATCATTAGAGATCGTGCATAAGGGAGCTTTTCTTATCTCAGAAGAAATACATTGAGAAAGTTCCAGTGAGATTTGGGATATCTACTTCTAAGCCTCTAGATTCTCCATCCGCTATGAATATTCATCTTTCAGTTTCTTTCATACCTCAGTCAGACGCAGAGAAGGAACACATGTCACGTGTTCCCTATGCCAGTAGCCGGGAGATTATGAATGCCCCGGTATGCACAAGACTTGATATCGTTCATGCTATGAGCATTGTTAAAAGATTCATGTGCAATCTAGGGAAGGAGCATTTACAAGTAGCAAAGCAGATTTTTCACTATCTGAGAGGAACATCAGACAGTGACCTCATCTAAAGAAGCAATTCGGAGTATTTTGTTGCTGGATATTTAGATTCAGATTATGCTGCAGATGTTGTTGGGAGGAGATCAATGGCAGGCTATGTTTTCACTTTGGAGAATTCTTCCATTAGTTGGAAGGCTACCTTACAACCATCCGTTACTTTGTTTACCATAAAGGCAGGGTATATGGCTTTAACAAAAGCTGCAAAGGAAGGCATCTGGCTGAAGGTCTTAGTTGGAGATTTCGATCTACAACATGATCATGCTATAGTATATTATGACAGTCTCAATGCAATATGCTTTAGCCAGGGATCATGTGCATCATGAGAGGACTAAGCATATTAATGTCAGATATCACTTCATTCATTTGAGAAGAGGACCAAGGTGAAGAAAGTCGACACAAAAGATTATCCAACCAGTATGTTCACAAAGATAGTTCCTGGGAGTAAGTTCAAACAATGTTTGGACTTGCTCAATGTCGACAAATGGTAGTAACCCCAAGGAGGGGCTGGCGGCGACACGACGAAGCTTGTCAAAGCTTCTCAGAGGATTCAATTCAAGGTGGAGGTTGCTGATATGCCTTGAATCCTAATCATCTAACCTTGGTTGAAAAACCGTCGTATGCATCCCTTCCTACTGTACCATACCCTAAGAAAATAAGGGTCTCGCTGCCCGGTTAGTGAGCTTGTGGGGTAGGGGCTGGTCTAGGGGGGGCAGGTGCACTCACCCTCCTATGGGGGTCTGGGGGTAGCTCCCTGACGATTTTTTTATTAATAGTTCTATTTGTATCCGGGTATTAGGATCCATTTGT
Source organism: Ottelia alismoides (assembly GCA_037367405.1). Lineage (NCBI taxonomy): Eukaryota > Viridiplantae > Streptophyta > Magnoliopsida > Alismatales > Hydrocharitaceae > Ottelia > Ottelia alismoides. The sequence continues at coordinate 647,650 of JAZKJV010001014.1, read as the reverse complement.
TTCAGAGATCCGTCTATACATGAGCAGTATATTAACTCCCTAGGGTTAGGGATTTTTGTATCCTATGTAATCCTTCTTTCTCCACATAGTGAAAATCCATTGCCAGTGTCCAAGGACATAGACCAGTTACAGGTGAACCTTGTAAATCCACGTGTTTCGTTTTTACTTGCTTGATCTCGTTTGTGCATTCTTCCGCAATTCACAACAATGTGTGCCAATGAGCAGCACAAACATCCATGAATCAACCCACACTTGTCTCTGATATCATGTAGACAAAACAAGCATACAATGAAATAACGGTTAACACGGAAACCTTTCACTACCGAAGGGAAAAACCACGGGGGAATTGTCCATGTTACGCATAACAAGAGATTTTGCTTTTCTTATTTCACGTCAAAAATAGGGTGTGGTGAGTTACATATATAACTCCCAACGGGGTAAAATGGATTCTCACTCATGATCCATTTTACAAGCCAATCAACATATGTATTACGTGAATTATAAATTCTTATAGGCTTTTCTATGTCTCTTCAATTCCTCTGCAACAATAAAAACATAAAAATGATCACTGATTTCTAATAATGAATAAATAAAACTTCTCAATACTCTTACTGTTAAAATACTCTTACTGTTAAAATCTAATAGGTTAGATTCCAATGGACATAATGAATGGGTTGGTCATATCAAAGATGTGGGGCCAAATGGCCTAGGTGGCGGGGGTGGGCTTGGACTAGGATTGGAAAGAGAACCTTGTTCAGGTTTCTGAGGTCATTTGAGAATAGTGCTGCACTGGAAAAACTAAGAAGCAAGAAAATCTCTACAAGTTTCATTTCCATTCAGTATAAAAAAAGTCACGTATTCTGCAGCATGACTGCTTATATATTCATGTTGTTTTCTTCTAATATTGAACTCTAGTAATTTCCTATATTTTAATATTGTAGCATCTGTTTTTGGGGAGCAACGACGCTTGGAGCCCATGGCACCTGATGTAAAAGCTAGGTGGAAGAAGGAAATTGATTGGCTCTTATCTGTCACTGATCACATTGTAGAGATGGTTCCTTCAAAACAAACAGCGAAGGATGGGACACAGATGGAGGTCATATTTTTCTTCATATTTTGGTTGTTCTATGCTTGCTATCACTAGAATTTTCAAGGCACTAGCAGTTACCCTTCTTACAATACATGCAACAGAATTAATTTCTTATGTGTTGCTTGCAGATAATGACGACACAACAGCGTAATGATCTACACATGAACATCCCTGCATTACGCAAGCTTGACAACATGCTTCTGGTAAGAGCTTTCATATTAGCTCATGAAAATGTTGTTTTATTAATGGGCTCCTCCATTAATTCTATATTATCAACCAGGAGTGTCTTGATAGCTTCAAAGACCGGAATGAGTTTTGGTATGTTAAGAGGGGCTCAGATGAGTCTCAGAATGGAAATGGACAGAGGAATGAGGATAAGTGGTGGCTTCCTGTTGTGAAAGTCCCTCCTAACGGATTATCTGATGTTACTAGGAAATGGCTGCAATTTCAGAAGGAATCAGTAAGTCAAGTTCTGAAAGCATCTATGGCTATCAATGCGAAATCATTTCGGAGATGGAGATTCCTGATAATTACATAGATTCCCTTCCAAAGGTGAGACATGATACGTATGTTAAATGCTTTCTTTTGAATCCGTCTCGATTCTTTAACAAAAACAGCATCCCTGAGACTCAATATTGCACTAACTTCATACTAAAAAAAGTTTCTAGGATGTTAACATCAGTGGGCAGATAAAAGTGGTTCAAAAATTTCATCCACTGCATGGAATATTCTGTGTGCAAGCTGACATTCTCCGGCTCCACAAGAATGAAATTTGTTCTAAAATGTTTGCACAGTTTGCGGGATGACATCTCATATGTGTTTTATCTATGCCCATGTGTACATGTTCAGTGCTAGTAGGAAAGGAAGATTGATCTTCACAAGCTGCCTTACCATTTCTGTCAGGAATTCTACTTTGTGACTTTAGTTCTTTCTACCGCTTTATGACACTTCATCATGTATTCTGTTTAATTTATATATTCTCAATATTTGAAAATGTTGGTTGAAAAATTATCTGGGATCAATATATTATGCGTAGGCTTGCCTTTTTTTAGTAGGCTCTTTCCACGACTTCAACCTTTGACCTCTATACCACAGAGCAATAACTTTTACCGCTGCACCAAGGCTCCCCGTCAATTTGACTGAATTATTTAAAATAAGTTTTAGCTTTGTCGTCATCGTGGATGGAAACAAAATTCAAATATCGTTCTTAAATAGATCAGATATACAGGAAGTGGTCATATTTTATCGTAGATATGGTTCATTGCTCTGGACTTTTGTCCTGCTTATTTCGTTTGATCTTTTCTCTTGTAGAATGGAAGGGCTAGCCTTGGAGATGCAATCTATCGTAGCATCACAGTGGAGTACTTCAACCCAGAACAATTTCTTTCTAATCTTGACCTGTCCACGGAGCATAAAATTCTGGATGTCAAGAATCGTATCGAGGCCTCTGTTGTTATTTGGAAAAGAAAGATGGTCCATAAGGACGGGAAATCATCTTGGGGTTCAGCGATAAGCTTGGAGAAGAGAGAACAATTTGAAGAAAGGGCAGAGACCATCCTAGTCCTTCTAAAGCACAAATTTCCCGGGCTACCTCAATCGTCTCTTGATATAAGCAAGATTCAATACAATAAGGTACCGTGGCTGTTCTTGTATTCCCTTTGCTTATTTTCCATCAAATGTAACTCTAGGCGCACACAAGAGTTCGTGGAAAGCACACACTTCTTAAAATCTGTGGAGTTTCGAGTGAACTGCTTTGCATAAATGGTACAACTATCAGCTATGTGCATGAAGTTTCTTTCCTTTTCTCGAATTCGTGTTTGATTGCAATAACTGGTATAGTTCTGATTTTCTACAGAATTTCTTAGATGTGCATTAATATCATTTATTGTTAAATATATTTAACATTATTCAAGCTGTATATATCTCTAGTTCTTATGTAGATCATTCATGCATATTCTTTTCTGTACATTCTGAAGGATGTTGGACATTCTGTGCTTGAAAGCTATTCCCGAATCCTGGAGAGCTTAGCTCATACGGTGATGTCAAGAATCGAAGATGTGATGGAAGCAGATGCCGTGGCTCGAAACGTGGAGTCTAAAAGAACTTCACTAACGGATTCCGAGTTGGGGACTGGCCCAGTGAAGTTCCCCAATCCTGAAGAAGAGATCCAGAAGTTAAACAACATGGAGGGACCAACTTCAATGACCCTGTTCGATTTCATGGAATGGGAAGAGAACCAAGATCCGGATTCAAAGAAGATGGGCTCGGAGAACTGGGATGATGTGCGGCAAATTTTTGTGAAGAAGCCTCTCCACATCCTGCCGGAGAGATTTTCAGATACGGTCCGGAGCCTTGGTGGCTTGAGAAGTCCCAGGGCTCGCGATTAGCCAGAATTTGGAGCATACACACTCCTATGACAAAGGTTGATGGTTTCAAATGTAAATATTTGAGATCTTACACAGGAGTTTCTGAATTCCTTACTTGTTGTTTTTGTCCTTCCACGTTTTAGTTGGCAAGGTGGTGATAATTGTTCTCCGGCTTCTTCCTCTTTCCTTGTACCTCTAGATGGTCATATGATCTGTTGGTGTAGCCACTGACAAAATTCTCAGTTTGTTATTCCATTTGGATCCATATATATTATTATAGAAACTCCACACTAAGTGGATCCATGTTGAGCTCTGGTAAAACTGATAATATATACGTATCGATGGTGTAACCGAGTTCTCAGGAATAAAAGGAGGCACGCATCGGAATAATGTGCTTGCTTACATAAATTCTGTTGGATGGCTACTGACATATACCATGACTCAAGATTTTCTCTGTAGTTTGCGATGAAGATTTTCAGTCCATAGTCATGCAATCGAGAAAGCGCATGGCGAATAGTACATGTTGGAGCATAAGTTGTATGCGCCCATTGAGTTGTAACAGGGTAAATGGATCCTGGAGGAGATCCATTTACCCCATTCAGTGTTTAGTCCCACATCGTCTAACGGTGGGACTTGGAGGCTCTGGAGAGGCTATATAAAGAGCCCCAGACCTCCTGTACTCATTGAGAAAGTGCAATGCATACTACGCCCCGTTGAGGGCTTCTCCCGTGGTTTCATCCCGCTCCTCACGGAGTAGGGTTCCACGTAAAATCCCGCTATGTTCTTCTTATTATTTACTTTATTCCATGTTACGCTTCCGCTTCCGATTTTCTAACATGGTATCAGAGCGGGTCGATTCTCGAGGAGTTTTATATGCTTTATTTTTGTATTCGAGATTCGATGTTTTATTGTTCGATCAAGTTCCTGATCTAGGGTTTAGATAAAACCCTAGAAATGATTCGTCATTCGTCTCAGCCACGCAATCCAGATTCAGAGATCCTATTATCACTGGTTCTATTGCATCTAGGGTTTTCGAAACCCTAGTTATCCTTGATATGGTGTCCAGGCGATGGAACACCTCTCCTTCGGCGATGGAACACTTCCAAGAAGCTCTCTCATCAAGCTCCAGGCCGCTGGCGATCAGAACCCAGGTCCTCCGCTTCAGGAAGCACCGCCTACACCAAGGCGGCGCAACCAAGAACCAGGCAGCGCAACCCTTCCCTCTCGCGTGTCCCTCTCGGGCTGCAGGCTGCTGGCGGAGCCCCAAACACGACCATCTTCATCGGGGTCGCATATTGTGCACCCCAGGCGGATCCAGTAGCAAAGCCCGGGCCGCACGAACCACCGTTGAAACCCCAGGCGCGCGTGCTCAGGTCGAAGAAACTCCCAGTCCTCATCAGAAGCCCCAGGCGGCAATCCAGATCGACGCAACCTCCATGCGCGACTTCTCCCCAAATGCGCAGGCGGCGCGCGATGTCGAAGACGACCCTGCGCAGCACAGGCGAGCCAGGCGCAAGCCCTAGCAGAATCCATATCCATCACGGCGCCCGCGCGAGCCGATCCCAGCCACAGCCCCCTGTCGATGGCGGCGCACGTTTGGAAGAAACCCCAGGGGGGGGCAGCGCTAATGGGTTCCCGTGTAGGGAACCCTATAAAGGAGCGGCGGGCCGATCCTTCAGGCGGCGGCGTCGGGTTGAACCCTCCAAAGGGAGGAGGCGGCGGCATTTGAGCGAGGTTTCCAATAGTGGGAAACCCTAAATGGGATTCGGCGTTTTTTTTAAAAAAAAATGCGGGGTTTTTTGCTTGTAACGGCCCAAGTATGTCAATAGTTGTAAAAAAAAAAAGTGAAGCCAAAGGAAAAGAAAAAACAGGGGGGGGGCTGTTTCAGAATTTAAAAAAAAGGGAGTGAGAGAGATTTAAAAAAAAAAGAGAGAAAAAAAATTTAGAAAAAAAAGGCGCGTACATGGAAAAAGTCGTACGCATTTAAAAAAAAAATTGCAAAAAAAAAGACGGCTTTAAAAAAAAAAATTGAAAAGCCGCAAGTATGGTTTATTTTATCCCCATCATTGTTGTCTTCTCCCAACTTGTTCGACGCCCATGTTTTTTCCGACAAGTATGGGAGAAAGGGGGAGTATATGTAGAGTCACATGTATTATTCAGATGATCCAGATCAGATGCAGATTTCCAGACCGTCCAGTTTTTCAGACTCTACAGGTGTTCAGACTCGATGTCAGAAGTTTCCGAGTCTCCAGTTTCAGACACGCACGAGTGTGCGGTCATTGTCAGATGAGCATAAGTTGCCATCATTGTCAGAGGTCCCCATCATTCTTCTAGTTGTCAGGCCAGAGTTTTCATGTGAGCCATAGGGACTCCAGAGCAGAGGACCATTTCCTTGAGGGCAAGGATTTTCATGTGGTATCATAGGTACACCAGAGCAGTGCACCATTCTCTGAGCCAGATGGGCGAGATCCGGTTTCAGGCGCAAGTTCAGACTCGATGGTCAGATTCCGAATCTTCAGTTGACTCACACTCCAGCCCGTTCGTCCTCCTCACCTGCACGGCATGAGAAGCAACGTCCTCGACTGCAGCATGTGCGCGTTGGGTTGATATTGTCCGTAGTGTCTTGTAGCGTTGAGTTGAGTTTCTTTCTGGTTGTCCAAGCTGAGCATTGCATGCTCCAGCTTGAGGGGGAGTGTTGGAGCATAAGTTGTATGCGCCCATTGAGTTGTAACAGGGTAAATGGATCCTGGAGGAGATCCATTTACCCCATTCAGTGTTTAGTCCCACATCGTCTAACGGTGGGACTTGGAGGCTCTGGAGAGGCTATATAAAGAGCCCCAGACCTCCTGTACTCATTGAGAAAGTGCAATGCATACTACGCCCCGTTGAGGGCTTCTCCCGTGGTTTCATCCCGCTCCTCACGGAGTAGGGTTCCACGTAAAATCCCGCTATGTTCTTCTTATTATTTACTTTATTCCATGTTACGCTTCCGCTTCCGATTTTCTAACAGTACATAGATGAGGTTTAACCTCGTCGTGGATATGGAACGTAAAGGGTTTCGTTTTGTCGACCCTAATTTATCTAGGATGAGTTTTCAGCAAAATATTGAGCTTCATAAGATTAACCAGAGCTTACATACAAAGTAGAATGGTAATAATCCACAGTGCACCTCACCACAATCAGAGAAGGGGAGAGAGATACAGAGATTTTTGATGTTTAATTCAGTAACTCTAAGAGAGTCTTTCCAAATGATGCGCGATTAGATCTTGCCACGGGGGCCCACCTGAGGGGGGAGTTGGGGGCCCTTCTTGATCGGGAGAATGTCACCGGTGGCTGTGGAGCTGAAGTAGGCGAGGGTTGAGCCGCCACCGAGCAGCAAGAACTTGAGGAGGAGCCCTCTCTTTGTGAATGGTGCTGCGAATGTCTCGAAGAACTTGCTCTGCAATGCATCAGATTCAAAAAAATTAGATTCTCTCTCGTTTATTCTCGTATCGACAGGCTTAACTCTGCATGATCAAAATTTACCTGCAAGGAGTTGTATGGCGAGGGACCATCGTTTCCATACAGGTCCCATTTCCCAGTGGTGTTGGGGATGTCCTCCAGATCGAAGTAGACGCTCTTGTCTCCATACTTAGCCTCCACTCTCGACGCCCTGGATCACCCACTTTTCATGGTTATTATCACTGTTCTAAGACCAGTCGCTTTGATTGTTTTCATGCTTAAATTTTAATGCAGCATGAGTAGATTCAAGCAAATGACATCTTTGTGTTACCTGAGGGTGTTTTGCGGCAGAGTGCGGCGGGAAGGTTTGATGGCGAGCCTCGTGCCAGAGAGGGAGCTGCCGCCGAGGCCCTTGACAGTCGTGACTGGTTGCACGGTGGCCATGGTGGCTAGAGATGCCATCTTTCCTCTCCTCTGCTGGTGGTCTGTTCTCTCACTCCCTGATCAGCTCTCTGTCTCTATATGCTCTCACAGTCACTGGTAGTGATTGGTTCTGGATATCAGTTTCTTATGGCCTCACGTCTTGCCACCTGGCAAATCTAGATATGCAAATGACACCATGAGAAGATGACACGTGGACCTTGCAGATAGCCTCATCCTGTCTGTGATTGGGTCTCCCAAGATCTTCTCCGAGCATCTCTGTTTGAATCTTAGAAACTGGGAAATTAAATTGGAGCAATTGGCTCACTTATAGCTTCAAATTTTGGATTAGTTTTTGACACTAATACCTCCACAAGGAATCCAGGCCGTTGTTTTTGGTTCCAAGATTAGGTTTATAAATTGAACAATTTTCCAGTAATAACACACATATTGCTTGAATTAAAAGGCCTAATTTAGTGCAAGTATAAACTTTTTAGGTTAATCTTCCTGGTGAAGTGATATCATTTCTTCGTCATTTTATCTATAAATAACTTAGCTGGTGGAAAAACATGTTTTTGCATGATGTTATCTTGAGAAGTTGTTTGTTATTGTAACATCCATACCCCAAAGATAGTCTCACATCTAAAACTCATAAAGTATGTGAGTTATAAGTAGCGGGGATTACTACTTGATAATTGGGCTTAAACATTTTGGATGGTTGTCAACGGATTCATTTGGACATGAGCTCAATAAGTTGTCGGTGCTGGTTTTCTTCGATAACGGATCAGAGACCTAACTCCGGGACGTTACAAATGATATCAGAGCCAATTTCCCTCTGATAGTAGAAAGGGCTACCCGGGAGGTGGAACCACCACTACAAAGAGATAGGAGGAAATGACTACTCAAATCATGCAACCACCACTGTCACTGGGAATAAGTGATAGACCATCTCGCAACACCCATACCCCAAAGATAGTCACACATCTAAAACTCACAAAGTATGGAAGTATGTTATAAGTGGTGGGGACTACTATTTGATAACTTGGGCTTAAGCATTTTGGGTGGTTGTCCATGGATCCATTTGAGCACGAACCCAACAAGTTGTCAGGACCGATTTTCCTCGGTAACGGACTGGTAACCTAAGCCCAAAACGTTACAGTTATGCAAACATAATATGCAACGGATTTACAAGGAAAAGACATAATTGTTTTCTAACATTTTATTTCGTATTTAATTCAATTATATTATTGTGATACACACACACACGAAGCTATTAGTTTTAAAATACAATTTAAGAGTACTTGGTATTTAGAAATTTATTAAATCATACTTGCAACTTAATAACACATGTATTACAATCAGTGGTGTGTTTAAGACAATTCAATGCATTGTGGGTTATTTTAATTTATATATTTTCCAAAAAAAATTAACTATCTTATGGGATTTTTAGGAAGGATAAACGTTTTTCTATATTTTTTTAGTTGGACTAAATGACTGAAAGTAAAATTAATTCTTAGCATAGGTGACAAAACACCCGTAATATATAAAATTAGAAAAAAGGGATTTTTACCCGACAGACCCTATAAACTTTGACAATCACCTCAACGACCTTTGAAACAACCTAATTCCCCCCTCGACCCTGTAAACTTGCCAACTCTTACCCCGTGAACCTTTCGGGTAATATGTTTTAAGCCCTTGGGGGTTCTTGGGGTAATTTACAGGGTCGATTGGGGTAATTACATTGTGCAAAAGGTCGTAGAGACATTTCACAACATTTATAGGGTCTGCTGGGTAAAAATCCCTAGGAAAAATATACAATCCTAAAAGACACTAATCCTGTGAAATTTAAATGTCAGATTAACTTCGTAAATACAAAAACATAAGGCGGATTTAATTGTAATTTTTGAAAATATTCAAAATTGATTTTAGTTCTTACTTTAATAAGGGAAAGTGATGCAAACTTTATGCTAATTAAAAAAATAAATTTAAATGAAGGCCAACTAAAAATTTATAAGAAAACCAATCCAAAGAGACACCATCACAAATAATGCACGAACTAAATAAGAAACAAAAAACTGAAAATTACGTAAATGTTCTTAAAAAGCTGAAATTACGAGAATGTATACAATTACAAAATAGAAAAAAAATGTACGATGAGCCTTTGGTTGTGGCTCTGCGGTGTGGCTGAAATTGTGTGTGTGTGGGGGGGGGGGGGTGTCACTTATTTTAAGCGACGCAAGGATGATAAGATGCCATCACTACAACAAAAATTACATTTATTTGGAACCCCTCTAATGGTCTGGTGGTAGAAGCAGTGGCTCCCACTTTAAAGGACCAGGGTTCACCGTCGCTCCGGTTGCTTCATCTCCACCTCCTCCTCACCTCTTACATGCATTATGTATATCTTTTCTCTTTTATTCCTTGTTTTATAGGTTAAATATACTAGTGGTGGATGTTGTTTTTTCTTGTGTGTTAGAGGCTATATGCTTTATTTTGTGCATTCATGTTATATATTGTTATTAATTTACGTTAGGGGCCAAATATATAACTTTAGTGCTTTTTTATATGTAGCCCATCATGCCCATCACCATTAAATTTTCGATGCATTGTAGACATTCGATGAAATGTATAAGAAAAAAATGATAAAATGAGAAATTACATGGTTATATATGTTGTAATAACTTATATGTGTGTGTATATGACTAAATGCTCAAATTTGTTTAGAAGATACATATTTAGGTGTATAGAGTAAATGTTTGTATGTATAGTATTTGAGTATATATGTGAAGTCTATGTTAGTGTTTATGCTATTATGCACATGTGTTTGTATGTTAGTGACTTAGAATGAGTATTATTAGTGCATGTGAGAAAGTATGTGTTGGTGTATGTTAGAGAGAGAGAGAGTGTGTGTGTGTGTTAATATTTGTGTATGTGTGTGATAGCATGTATGTGTTAGTATGTATGTATTAAAGTGTGTGAGTGTGTCTGTGTGCATGTTAGGTTAGTGTACTTGTGTGCATTCGTGTGTATGTGCGTGTGTATGTGCGTGTGTGTTATAGAGCGTGTATGTCTAATATATGTGTGTCTTATAGCGCGTGTAAGTAAGAATCTAGTTTAATGCTAAACTTCTCTTTAAAGTTTGCATTAGCTTGTAGTTAACTCAATCTTTTTCCGTATGTCTCAAAAGGTACCCACAAATGATGTGGATGAAGAAGAAGAGTGAAGCGGGACAAGAAATGATAATACAACTTCAAAAAAGAGTAGTAATAAGTCTTGACATTAAGTTATGTCTGTTATATGTATGATATTCTTCTTCTATTTTATTTCTGAATATTGTATATAGATATTACTGTATTCATTTTTTTAAGAATAATGCAAGTATATATGTTTAGTATTTTTCTATTTATCACTTTATGTCAATTAGTGTAACTAGCATGGAGCAGGCATGGAATCCCTTTAAAATATATACATTCGCATGTATAATTGATTATTTTTTATGTATTCTCTGACATATAAATTATATATTAATTTTATTTTCAATACATGTTGTGGCTTTATAACATGTTTTACAGCTTCAATGGAGGCTTGAAACCCTGATGAACCTATGCAATTTTTTCTATTATCCAAATTGATGAGCACACGGTCCTCACAAAGTCGCCACCCGGTCCTAGCTAGGTCGGGGTCCCAACGATCTCATTGCCACAAGGTAACGAGCATGCTTCCTCACCTTTACAAGCTGGCGAGGACCCCACAAGCACTAGTGATTGTTAGGTTGGGTTAGTGTTGAAGGATATGAGAAAATCCTTAAGCGCATCACGGAAGTGTGAGACACATCGTATGCGATCGGGAGCGACTAATCACATTAGTTACTCGAGGCAATATAATTTCAAAAATTTCAAACGATGAAACCACATGATCCAAGAATACTTCTCGGATCGTTTCGTCTAAACCACAAACAAGTATTAGGTTTACCTCTTGAAGCGTGGTTGCGATCGAGTCTCTAAAGGAAGAGATCTCCTACCTCAAGTCCGATCCGACAGAGGAGACGCTTGCGAGAGCGTTGATGAAACACGTGCTCCTCGCAATCCATGTTGATGATCCAAGCGGAAAATCTCTTGATCTCGTCACACGAGATCCGACGTCTTCTTTACGAGCGAGGCACATCGAAGGAGACAGATATCCACGAGCAAACAATCCGGCAGCATAACAAAGATGCTGCATCGATGATGACTCTCTTTAAGGCTCCATGGTGGACGATCACAATGAGAGAGGGAGAGACTTGATGTGTAGTGAATGAGAGAGAGAGAGAGCATGTGTTATTCTCTTGTTGTAACTGAAGAGCAAGGGGTGCCTCTTCTTATATAGTATTTTGGGAGTCCAAGGATCACAATCCATGGACTACACAGAATCAATGGATGAGATTGATTTGTGCTTCTTTCAATGGCCAAGATTTTGTTCTAAAACACAACAACAATTAATTTAATTTAGATTAAATATATTGAAAAATCAATATAAATTAACCCCAAATTAAATCAATCAAGTATGGAGATTACGGAATGGAGATTTCCTCCTTTCATTAGAGAGGAGTGGACGACCACCCTTTCCTAATGGGAGTTGGTCGCCATCCACCCTCCCAACTAGGAAGGAAGCAATCTCATGTAATCTCATGAGATTACATCATTCCACGGAAATCTCCAATATTTACAATAATACTTGTTGTAAATTATTCTACAAAAACAATTCATAATTATTTTGCGAATATTGCAATCTTGCCATTGGAAAATTGTGAATCACATTGACATGATGATTATATTGTTCCACGTATAACGACTTGAAAATTGAGATCACATCTCAAATCCAGATCTGGAGACCTCCCATATATGTTTAATTAAATCAAAGCCGCAAATCTAGTCTTCTCATTGCATCTGAATCACATTCAGAGATCAGATCACTTTTATATCGAGAGAAGTCACTAAAATCCTGACCCGTTTCATCACTCCCTGATGAATCTCCATTTTATCACTTCTATTATATCATTTTGGCCTTAAAAACTCTAGCCAATGCATGCAAATACCCTTAATTTGCACAAAATTGCATTCATTCTTTGTTGTTTAAATACTGTGTAAAATGTTGTTTTTAATGCCAAAAGTATAAAATAAAGAAAAGACAAGAAAATAATAAAATTCCAAGGGTATTTTATGACCCTAAACCTCGAGATCTAGGCATCTTAATGACTAGGTCGACGAGGAATAAAGTAGGGAGAGATAAGGGCCAATAATACAATAAAAATCCCATTAATTAATTCATTATTTTTTCATTTTGGGACCTATTTTTATTTCTACTTTTTATATTTCAAATAAAGAAACATTATACATAAAAGTTGTAGATAGTAATATATAGAAAAATACAAAATTGATTTCATGTAAAAATAATATAGAGTGTAAAAGTTTACTCTGAATAAGATTCCAAAATCCCTACTTCCCAGACCCATATCTCTAAAAAAAACTCAAAATATATCAAAGTTACCTTTAATTGTATATGACTTTTTAATAAGCTATTTAATGAAGGCAGTTTCATATTGTTTGGAGTTAATGTGTGAAAGTTAGGTTTTGGACCACGATTGTACAATATACATGAAAAAAATAATTATTTTATATGTTCTTCATTATTTTTATAATTTTATATTTTTATAATTTTGTAAATATTATTTATATTATATATACATATTAAAACTAAAATAAAATCATAAATAAAATATTAAAATAAAATATCTATATAAAATATCTAGATGAAATGCCAATAACTATACTTATACAATAAATATATCTATTTATTTGAGTGTAAATAATACATTAGAAAAATCTAATAAAAATATATTTATATATCTAAAAATAAGTTATAAATATATAAAATAATAGAATAAAATAATAGAACTAAAAATAGAAAATAAAATTAAAATATACAAAATATAGATAAATACACCTATAAATGGAACCCTAAAAATAAAGTTGTAATAAACAACCTCTAAAAAACAAATAAAATCATAATAAAATATTCTAGAAAATAAGAAACATTTTTTTTATTTTATAACTTTATTTTAATAAAATCGTTTACTATTTATTACATAATTTCTAAATAATTTTGGGTAGGTTTTTCCTATTTGGTCCACGTGGACCAACCAGGAGGCTATGTCAGTTGACCTCGGTCAACTGACTGGCCTACACCTGCGCCTCTGACACCTATCGCTTTGACCCCATGTTCTACCTTTTTCCTTGATCGATGCAAGCATCGATTCAGGTTAATTCCTTCACCAAATCTCTTCCTTCATTACCCCTCATGCACGCCGAGATGATTTCTTGGCCAATGGGCCACTGAATCGTTCACGATCCCTCGTTCTTTGGAGTCACTCAGTCATCCTGTACATAAGCCCACCCGACCTTCTTCTCAAAAATTCGAATATTCTTTGGGCCGTAAGGGATGCAAATCGCTTTCATCATTTCAAAGATGGTTCTTGTTCATGTGGAGATTAATAATGGTGACTAATTTGAGACGCTTAATGTGGAATTTCTTCTTCCCCACTTGTAGGATTCTTTTGTGTATCATCAATTGTGTTCATGCTTGCACACAAGGTGGTATTCGAACATCAATTGCATTATGCTCACACACAAGGTTGTTTTACATATTCATTCACACCAATTGCCATGGCCCTCTGTGGAAGGTACCATTCTCCTAGAGAAGATATGGAGTTTCCATCCATTCTTTAGCATGCTGAAAGTACACTGGTTTCAGTTGGCTGATAGACCATGAACTCCTCAATATCTGCGGATAACATTCATGCCTTGTAATGCAGTTTATGCCATTGATAAGAGATGAACACTCTTTCATCCTCCAGTGGTTACTTCTATATGGTGCTTTAGTTATCTTCCATTCGAGAAATTTACTTGGCAGTGCTAACTTCCCTATTCATTTCCTGCCACAGCTTGTATTCAATCTGCACATGAAATCGACACGCACAAAAATGATGAAGAAGAAAACACACACAACTGCAGTACACAATGGTAGATAGCAGGGTTACATGAAATTATCTATAGATCCTTTCTACATGAAAAAAATCGCTATGTAAGATATCAATCAGTCTTCGTGGAGAAAACCCAACAGATTCCATTAACAATAGACTGAGAACGACATTACAAAAGCATGGCAACGCCATCCATCAAATTGATGGTCATGGTGTTAAATGTTATTGAGATGCATAATTGCCACACATGATTGTGCTTGGCCGTCACTTTATTTATAATCACTTGTGGTTACAACAAATCCCATATTTCTCTCAACACTCACCTCTCTCTTTACAGTTTATAGATCCACCTTCTTAGGAGGAAGAGAATATCTTTACATTTGAATGAGTATACTTATTTGACTAAGTATACCCTACGTTTAATACATGGAAGTACCTTCACGTTTATTAGAACAGAAACAATTAAGACCATTTCAACTGTCTTTGCTGGAAAGAGAATGAGCAAGAACTCACATCTAGCAACAATATCCCTATTTTGAGTTGCTGATTTCATTATCCAGCAAAAAAACTGGAATATGAATGTGTTTGGATGTGCATAGATTTTATTCCCTTAACCAGAGTGTGTGAAATCACTTCCCATCAACTGGAGTAGAATGGCAAAGTGGACGAGCAGTTTCGCTTGAACAGCAAAGTGGAATCAGAATCATGAGAAATGAAGAATTTAAACTTTTCAAGGAACGAGCTAAAATATGTATCATTAACACCAAATCATTTGATTGGACCTTTTCAAGATCTTCTATAAACATGTTATCATTGACATTAGTCAAGCTGAACATTTGCAACTCTATATGAGGTTTCATTAGGATCCAAGTTGATAAGAGGACGCGCTTTCAGTTGTTCCGCCGATCCTCAGAATCATTGGAGAAGCCCAAGGCTCTCAACACAGAAGCTAGAAGGGACAACAGAGAGCTCCAGCTTCCCCTTCCACTGCTCACCTGGTTTGAGTGAAATGGGACTCTCTATCACTGCAGCATCCACACAAACCATCTGCTTGTACTCCTCATCACCAAGATCTGCCATGGACTTGGATTTCTTCTCCCATGGATTCCAGACAGCTGCATCAAACACAATTATCTCTAATGTCATGAGAACAAAAAAATGGCAAAGCCTTCTCCCACTATAAGTAGGGTCGGCTACGTGGATTCTTGCTCAAATCCATGTTAAAAGATTCGACTATATTTTTCACTGGTTGTCGACTACCTAACGCAACCTCCACACGGAGGATTTGAACCCAGCCATCTAATGTCATGAGAGAATAGACAAATTCCTGCTTAGGATTTGTTAGATTTAGCATTCTGCCATTTCATGACATAGTATGTGTTCTTACAGAAAATGCTGAATTTTGGTCCTTTACTTCTATAATGTTCAAGTTAGTCGACTGTCTCGACAAGGTCAGTTGATTGCTTTTGTTAAAAAAAAGTCCAATAGGTGTGTGCCAGTTTTTACGAAGTAACCAAATAAGTCACTCGTTTAAATGAATTGTTTCTTTTCAATAGTTTCAAGAAAGCCCTAATCAAGCTGTCCATCTTACTAAAGAAAATAACTAGAAATAATATGTTTCTAATTTATCTACAGAACTTGATAAGTAAATTATTGAAAAACAATCAAAATGTAGTAGAGAGAAGAGAGAGGGCAGAGTTAACTCTCAGATTAGAAAAAAAGATGCTTCTGGTTAGGAATGTGCTTTAAGGACCTGTAATGTATACCAGATTCTGATCTGTAAAGAAACCAGTTCGATCTTCATCAATGAGAGTACCAGTTCATCTTGCAAGGGAAAAAGTTCTATGCAAGCCACAGAAAAATTTCCCTCGTAATTAAATCAAAAGTTCATTTTAAGGCAAAAAAGAAGATTCTAACAAAAGATTTCTAAACATCAGTTTGGGAAGAAAAATCTATTTTTGGGTTCCATTCATCAATTCCAAGAATGGAACAAAGAAGTTCAAGTTATACCGCCATTTTGAATCGAAGGAGAATTGTCAAGAGATGGCAGATCTATTTATTCTACCAACAAACAAGCCAAATCTGGTGTATCATAGAGGATTCACCTTTTCCGTTGATTCCTAGAGTTTGGCTTTAAAAAAAATCTTGAAATGGTATTTAATTCCAGAGGTGAACTGAAAATGAATCATTATAGCAATCATGATAGTTTAGATTTGCAAATATTGAAGTTTAGCTCAGAAATCGATATTTGAAAGGAATGCAAGTTTTCTATTAAATATCCATCTACAAAAGGCAAATGTGCTATTTTTATAGTGTATGCAGGCATCTGTTCTCATCTGATAAGCTATGCTAACATAAGTCATACTCGAAAAGAATTTCTATATAATAGCCTGTAAATCTTAAACCACTGATCAGATATTGATTAATTGCGTAGTACTTTATAAAGGTGTATGACCTTGGTAAATGTATATTGGCTAATGCAAGGTTGAAAGGATATAAATGCAAAATCCGCCGAGGATATAAATGTATAGGAAATTTATTTACTTTCTCAAGAGAATGCCAGCTTAACAAAATCAAAGTAGAATCTTACCAACATCTGGAAGACCTTATTTTCTGATCACAAAGGTCCTCTTCTTTTCATGGTCCAGTACAGCAACTACGTCAGGAGAATTTAAATAAACTCTATCTACCTGCATATAAAAGAACTGGCTAATCACATCAAGAATCCTCTAGAAAACCTAATCACAAACCAATGATCATACTCATATAGGTAACTTAAGAAATCTAGGGATCTGAATGTCATAGCTACTTATTCTGGTCAATCATTTAATAGTTAGGTTTTCAGATTCAGAGATGCTAATTTTTACAAAAAAAGTTCCACCTGGTTGTTGAGCTTACGCTATGTTGGAGAATTTCTCAGGAAACACAAACTGGTTTATGAGACACTTGCACTTTTCAGAACTATAAATATAAAACTATTATGTCAACATGAGGCTCATATATGACCTTTTTTACAATCCAACAGGTTCAGATGGTGATAGCATCCGATTCATACCAATTTAAGTTGACTGGAGAAGCCCAATAATTTAAACTTGTTTATGTTAATCATCTAAGTGGGTCCTAAACTGGGTTGCGCTTTGACATACCTCTGACTCAAATGTTATAGCATCTGCTTGCTCTGTGAAGCGTCTTCGCTGGCAAAGATTGTCCAAATAATCTAGTGTTTCCAGACCTTCGATCCTCACTTCACTGAAATGGAAGTCTTCAAAATTCATATCAGATGTAAAAGGCAGTGAACATGCTAATACATCAGGTTGGCGAAGCCTTCTCCCGCTTTAAGTAGGGTCGGCTACATGAATTCTTGCTCAAATCCATGTTGAAAGATCCGACTATTTTTATGCTGGCTGTCGACTACCTAACGCAACCCCCACAAGGAGGAATTTGAACCCTGGTCTTTTGGGGATAGGCACACTACACTACCACCAGACCATTGGAGCTAATACATCAGGTTTCTATGACAAATTGAAATTGAAATGAAACTGAAAACGAGTACAGTGACTCGTATTATGAAAATGACAATGGCGCTTGTTATTCAGTTGTGTTATTTTTGAAATTGCATGCAATTTTATCCTGCAAAAAATTACTCTGTTTTTTACGAGCCACAGTCTGTAACCATAATATCCAAATTTACATCATGGCTTCATTGTGCGTGTAATATACTATTTCATCTCTAATACAAATTAATCTGCATTTTACCTTCTCTTCTTTGGACACTGCAAACCTAGAATTATTTACCTATTGAGAGCTCTTATGTTTTATGATATTTTATGTTTTGAAAAGCCATTTTCTGAAATATTTGTCTTAAATTATAGACGCTTAATTCTTCCATGCTGGTTAAAAATGAGCAAGAGTTAAATTGGGATATGAAGATGAAATGACTAGCAGTACCCATAGGGCTTATCATTCTGTAATTAAACTTATCATTTAATCACTGATTCCCTCAATGATTTTCTTTCATGTAATTAAAAAAGAATAACACATGCTTATGAAAACAAGAACATGATGGTAATACTATAGCATTAAAAACTAAGGAATATGCTAAAAAAGGTACAAATGGTTTACACATAGCAAAAAAGGCCCAAAACAGTGAGTATCCAATTTACCTTATATCAGACACAGATAAATATGTGTGATACACAAACGAGAAACATAAAGGCTTCCCGTTTAAGTTTCTGACATATGACACCAACGAAAGACTTCCGTCCATTGCAAGAGATACTCTTTGCTGCAACTCGAAGCTGAAAATAAAGTTTAGTAGCATTTTAAAAGATATAAAAGTCCCGAACCTAACGAAAATATTATACAAGAAATTCTAAAAATCAAACCTTCAATATAGAAAAATGTTGGCCAAATAACATCAACCAGGTTTTAAAACACTTGTTTCCAAACAGATATACATGGATCTAAGTTGGGTCAAACACTGGACTAGCTTGTTGCCCGCTTGTCTCATGTTTCGGTGTAAACTTTTCTTACTCTAATGATATAAGAGATAATAGTTATATCAAAAAATAAGAAAATTCTTCAGCAAGTCAATTCTGAGAAGATGCTAGTTAAAAGGATATTGCAAACAATTTCTTAGGTAAACCAATACCAAGTGGAAGCTTCCCTGATGCAAAGCTTCAACAAGCATTAACAGGAAAATATGCCCCAGTCCAGCTCGAGGATAAATGATTATGCTTATGCAAACAAAATGGCATAATGCTGGCGAAATTTGACTAGCACGCCAAGATGGACTCTTTTGTCAGTATATAAACAGCATCTATGTTGCTGTTTATTCTTCCCAATGTCTTGAACAGAAGACAGCAAGGATGGAATATGATTGAAGTCCTAAGGTTCAATCTGTTGGGCAGGAGGAGAGCAAGGAGTATAACAAGGACAAGTCATGTTTTGGTGACCATATCCTGTGCATGTTCCCACTGTCAGGATATCAATCTTCATGCCTCTTCTTGGAAGTTGCAGAGGTTGATGTTCCTTGGGTGGAACAAATCGTTCAATGCAACAAACTCTTGCAAGATGTGCATCTTGTCATAATGCAAACCAGAAAGATTTGCCAATACTCGACAGAGAAAAGCTATTGCAGGCCTAAAGATTTAGACATGAAATGTTTGCAGTAATATAGGTTACTGCAGGAATTTGCTGCCAATCAGACACCAATATTTACCAGCAAGGCCAGCATTTGAGATCATCTTCCGATGGTTTAGTTATCAGATCAACAAAGACACTCCCCTTGGAATCGTTTGGATTTAGCGATGGAGGATTGTGATCGATCATCCAAATCTTGTTCCTTGCAAATCCATGCCTCTCCAAGGAACCAACGTCCCTAAACTACAGAGAAGTCAAAAATCACAACATTCAGAGAGAAGGCGCGAGGTGTTCCTAATACAAGGGGGAAATGTCATGGCTGCAAAGTACCTGAGGGAGACATATTGGTATGCCTCCACGTGTTGTCTTCCCCGGACTTAAGTTAGCCTGCATTTACTCAACAATGGCAAAGGACTATTATCGCGTATGCATTGCAGGTATAACAATCAAACAAGGACACCTTAATTGATATGAAATGCAGTTGAAATCTGGTTGGTCAAGTTCTACAAACAAAATATTTTTTGTCAGAGGTTTTTGTTAATCAGTTGATTCTATATCACAAGGAATCATCTAAGTTTTTGGATGTGTTTTTTAAGTGGAAATTGGATTACTTTGAACTCTACTTTATCAAATATTCCCTTTGTCCTTTTAAGGTTCTCCTCAAAAAAAAAACTACGGCATCTGCAAAAAAAACTCTGGAGAACAAAAAATTATACTGAAAATATGTAACTAAACAAACATATATGAAAATTTAAGATGACTTGAAAGAAACCACTGACAACATTAATCTGATCAAGCCTTTATCAAAATATCGGTAGCTGTAAATAGATCATATTTGTATAGAATATGGGATATTCCCTTGTGAGAATCAGCATCTATTGATATATATATACACACACACACACACCCTGAACATGAGTCGATATACCCAGTAGCATCTGAAACCAAGAATAACAGATATCTATGAACATATACATTTTCATTTGCAAGTTCTTTCATGGCTCATGTCTAATGAACATGCAGTAAACTAATCAACCAGTATATATGGAGCTAGGAATACACAAAATTACCTTGTCACTGGTGAACAAAAGTTCCTCGCCATGCTCATTCCTCCAAGATATAACTCGCCCACCAAGAAGGCTGATCTGGATTATGCATGAAAATCATCAAAACAAACCACATAATGCATCCAACGCCCGGAAGAATGCTCGATGCAACTGTGAATTAACATGAATGATTCACATAATACCACCGCAGAAGCGCCCCGAGGAACTCTAAGTATAACTTGGTCGCATCCGCTCCAGTCCTTTGTATTTTCCACAGCCAACCTCTGATCCCAGATGGCAGCAGACTGACCCATGGCAGAAACTCAAATTCGAAGATCCTCCGAATGCAGTGACAGGAGCAATACTTCTATACAAATTCCACTGAAAAGTTGGGGAGTTGCAGATCTCCAACACTTTTATCTTGTGACTTCAAGCCATTTTCCCCGTGAATCAACCCACCATTCCATCTCTTAGAGAATCTTTCACGTGACAATAGATTTATCCAAAAGCACCAATCTGATAAACAAAAAAACAAAACAGAAGAACAGCAAATCTAAAGTGAAAATAGGATCAGAATACGCTAATGATCATACGTCACCCATAAAAGCCACTCAAGATCATTCCAAATATTTTGTTCCAGTCTCCATGTAAAGATCAAATGGAACCCAAGAAAGGAGAGGAAAAAGATAAAAAATATTGACAGTAAACTCCCAGATAAAGCAGCAGTATATATAAATTGCAACTCCTAGAACATATGATCTAACTTATTATCTTGCCTAAACGTGACTGTTCCAGTGAATCAAAATGGGATTGAACATGGAAAACAAACAATGCAACAACCAGGTGGGAGATTGCCGAAACAAAAAACCTTGAAGCTCAAAAGCAGTAAATGCGGGGAAACGAAGACACCCCAAAACGCACACAAAGGAGACGAACAAGCCCGCGCTCAATGCATCACGAAAAGAACACAAGTTCCAAACTTCCGAGTGGGCATCTCCCTGCTCTCACACAACTCCCATCGAAAAAAGAAAGCACATCTTCACACATTACCCCAACAGAGAGGGAACATCCATTGTACACCAGATCAGTAGATCACACACCACCACCAAAGCCCCGAGCCCCACGAAATCACACCCATAAAACCTCGTTTTCCGGGTAGTACCCACTTCCTGGAAGCACCCCAAAATCCACGGCAGATGCGTCAATGGAGGGATCGGAGACAGGGCTCCACGTGGGTTGAGATAGAAAGTTATGTTTTTTTTTGTGAAATGGTGCAGAGATCACGAAACCATCCAATTGGGTTCGGTCATTTATGCGCAAAACTGAAAGGAAGTGTGGGAAAAAAAGGCGATATCTGCATGGAATGATCGAAGACGTCGCGCCTTTTTCGATCTGGAAAGCTCTGTTTTTTTTACTTTGGGTTGTATTTATGTGATGTTCTTAAACAAGTGGACGAAGATGGGGGTGACATGGAATTACTGTATAAAGTTATGATTAGATTATCCGAATTGGAAGGAAAACCAACGTGAATATATTAGGGATTTTTACAGTCATGACCCTGAGCAATTTCGCAATAACATTCATAACCCTGCATAATCACGAATTACATGAGAAACCCTGATTAATGCTTAACTCTTACATGACATAACCCTGTGTCATGTTCCGTTTGCGATGACCGTTATGTTTGACGTTTTCCGTTAAAAAAATACAAAACTACCCTTAATATCCATTCTTATTTACAAAACATGCCATCCTTTTCATCTCCCCCTACCGTTCAGCACCACCTCCTCCTCCAGGCCATGCATCGAAGCATCCCCCTCCTCTGCAAGACCCAATCCCTCCCCATTGCCGAGCACCTTCACAACTGATATCACCGTCTTCTCCCTGTCCAGCCTCGAAACCCGCCATCTCCAGTCCCAACCTTTGCTTCCCCTGTCCCGGAGCCCCCCAACCCCACACCGACCTTCCCCTGTCCTGAAGCCCCATCCGCACCGAGCTTCCACCCCCCCCCCCCCCGCCGGAAGGAACCCACCCGCGTCGAGCTTCCCCACCCGACCACACCCACGCGCGTGCCGGAAGGAACCCACCCGCGTCGAGCTTCCGCCCCCCCCCCCCCCCTGCGCGTACGGACCTTCCCCTGTCCAGAAGCTCACCTGCGCCGAGCTTTCCCCTCCCCCCCCACCCCGCGCCGACCTTCCCCTGTCATGAAGCCCATCCGCGCCGACCTTCCCCTGTCCTGAAGCCCATCCGCACCGAGCCGGAAGGAACCACCCGCGTCGAGCCCATGAGAAGGTGGGCATTTAGAAGATCTCCACAATACCTACAAATTCCTCGTCTTTCATTTTGATCTTCACAATCATCAACAATGAAATGTTTCCACATCCATGATGGTTTTCGTGAAGACGAGCTTCCAGTCATTTTTTTTGAAGACTTGGTAGGGTGAGGGGGGCTTCTCCAAGTTAGCGATCTCATTTTGAAGTGCATGTCCCAGACCAAGTTCCACGGATCGAGCTTCCGTACTCGAATCCATAGTATCATCCATGCTTGACATGTAATGTAAAAACTAAGTTAATCTGTATATTTAAAAAATATAAAATTCGATGTGGGTGTTTGACATCTAAAAACAAAAAATATTACTGTTTAAATAAATATAGTTGTGTTTATTAAACGAATTTCCTGCAAATTTCCTTAAGCATGTGCCCGGGTTGCATTAAGTTGGATTTTATTTCCATAGAAAGTTGAAGGCATGTCTCAAAAATGCATTACCTAATTTTGATTATCTAATTTTGCATATTTTGATCAGTATTTTTTCTCTGCATTACAGGTAAGAAGATGAAGAAACACACAGTGGTTATAACTTTTGCGGTTGTTTTAGGAACTATCTTCTTAGCATTTTTCTTTTACACTTATATCCTCTTCACAAAACATAAAATAAGATCATAATACTAGCAAATTTATTTTGGTGCAACCTAAAAATCTGATGACAACATTTGATACTTTGCTAGTATTACGATCTTACTTTATGTTTTCTGAAGAGGATACACGTGTCTTGAGATTCGATATTAGATGATTAAGGGATTTTTTAAATTAATTTTAGTTATTCTGGATGTTATCAAAGCCCACTTTGCCGATGGAGATTTGACTATGGTTGCTTCTATTGTTGGCTTTATTGATGGACATCAATTAATTTGTTGTACTGTACATATTTTTGTATGCATATACCAATTACTTAAATATGTACAGTGCAGATTTTTATGTAATGATCCACGGGTACCTACGGGTAACCGAGACCCATTGAATAATTTGTGTACCCGTTAGTACGGGTATCCGTTAGAATGATTTGGGTCGACCCATTGGCCCAGTGATGACGGACCGGGATGGATCATAGCTGAACAGGCCGGGTACCTGCTCCATGCACACCCCTAACTGCAAGGCTAATTCAGTTGCCATATTCATATGGTTACCGACTAAGCATCACATATTTCTATTAAACCAGCCCCGACACAAGGAACCATACCTAATAGTATGCATTCCATCTGGGAGGTTGCATATATTCAGATTCATGATTCAGAGTCCACAAGATGTCTTATTAGTTTAATCAAGATTTGTTCAGTCAGACTGTGTTTAAACTCATTAGCATCCTTTATGGTTTTTCTCCATACTAAATGCCCATGAATAGAGAATATTCATAATAGTGTCCCCTGGCAGAAGGGGATCTACCAAAAACCCCAGAACTCAAGCGCAAACGTGAACAGTGTCATAGGCTGGATGCACACTCTATGCAAGAAACATCACTTGGTTATTAAAGGCAGTAGATGCGGAGGAAAGACTCCTCTTGGACGCATGCCAAGGTTGGCAAGTTAAAGAGAAAAGGAACTCGAGTGACTTCCAGGTGAGTTCCTGACGGAACCAGCAGAGTGAAAAACTTCTACCACCCAGCAGCAGAACTGCATACTAGCATGCTGGAGACCAAAAAAATAGAGCATGTCAACTTCCAATATTTCATGGAAGGCTGTCCATACAAGGTATGCTAGACTACAGAGGTGCATGTCCCTCTTTCATAGTATTTCGACATACCTTGCATGATGTTTTCATATAGATTAAGTTCCTAGAAGATTTTCTCATGATTATATACCAAGCTCATCCACATCGTGAATATAGATTTTCCAGTGTATCACACAACATCCATTGACTCCAGAACATTCATATGTTTAGATCCTTCAGACTAAAGGTCTCTACCAAAGTCATTTTTTTTCCAAGTCTACCCAAGGTATACTAGCATGCTAGAGACTGAAAAATTAGTGTCACCTTCCTAAGTGTCATGGGAAGCTGCCTATATGTTCTGTCAGACCACAAAAAAGTATGTCCCTTTTCTGCAGTATTTCAACATTCTATGAGATGTCCTTGGTGTTTCTTCTCATCTGTTGGAAAAGAAAAGAGCCCACCCATGTGTTTAGTACCACATGGGGGAGCGGTCACTATTGGGTCTGTCCGTGGGGCTATATAAGGAGCCCCACACCCCCTGTACTCATTGAGAACTTCAATGGAAGAAATGCCCAATTCAGGGGCTTCTCCCGTGGTTTCATCCCGCTCCTTCTGGAGTAGGGTTCCACGTTAAAATCTTTGTTCTTATTGTTCTATCTTTATTTCCGATTCCGCTTCCGCATTCTATTTTTCTACATGGTATCAGAGCGGGTTCGATTCTCGGATTTTTCATTATATTCTTTGTTTATGATTCGAGAATCATTTTGAGAGAAAATTTGATTTGTGTTTATCGTCGGAGATTTTTTTTTCTGCATCAATGAGGGAGCCAGGTCCTAGGGTTGCGAAACCCCAATCAAGAAGCTGTGATATCCAGATCTGAGCGCCAGGGTTCCCATGAACCCCCTGCGGCGGCTGATACTCTAGAGGCGGCGTGCCTCCTCAACAGGACTCAGGCGGAGTCCCCATAAGCGCCGCCATTCCCAGGCGACATCAGTTCAGAAATCCCCGCCGCACCTCTTCCCAGTCACGCGCGACTCCCAGTCAAGAAGCTCTCCTCCCTTGAACCCTCCTTCGCGCATCCAGATCTCGCACGCGTGGCGCATCATCTTCCAGATGGCGGCATTCTTCCGCTGGCGGAGGTGCAGATGCCCATCGTACTGGCGTCACCGCCGTCATTCCGAGCGGCGCGAGCGACCCCCCTCCCAGATGCCTGTGCAGAACTCCCAGGCGAAGCCCCTCCATGCGTGCAGCCGCTCCGATCTTCACCCGCGATCCCAGGCACCGCCAGGCAACCCGCGAGCCCCGCGAGCGCAGGTGGCAGTGGCGAGCCCCACGCGAAGCATTCAAGCCTGTGATCCTTGGCGGCGCAGATTCATGAAGCGGCGGCGCGGCACATCTTCAGATCCGCGCGCACCGTAACTTAGCGCGCCCTCCTAGCGTTTCTCAGAGGCCTCAACCATCAAGGCGGAGCCGCTCATCTCCCTTGCGTCCTCGCGTCTTCGTGGCCAGCAACCTTCCCACAGATGGCGCCGCCCTTCGTTGCAGACCTTAGCCGAAGTGCAGAGCCACAAATCCTCAAGTGCAGGCAGCTCGATGGCAGCCCACCTCAGGCGGCTCGATCTCCCAGGCGGCGTCGTGTGCTCCTCCCCAACCCAAGTTGCGGCGTTCCTTCCTCTTTATTGCTCCAGGCTGTTCAGGAAATCGATGGGTTCTCACAAGTGGGAACCCTAAAAGGGGGCACCTTTCCCAAGGGAACCCTAGAGCCCAAGTAGGGTCGAATAAGTTTGAAAAATAAAATGAGAGGGGAGGGCTTAGGGCTGTTGGCGCACATTCAAGGGGGGCCACGGTTAAAAAGAAAAATTGGTTTATGTTTGAGAGCCCAAGTGGGCTTACGGATGTAAATGCCCAAAGTGGGTTGATGCCTGTTGATATTTCTTAAAAAAAAAAGAGGTTGTTTCAGAAAAAAAAAGAAGAAAAGAAAGAGAAAGAGAGAAGGGCCCAAGGGAGGCGTATGCTAAAAAAAAGAGATGAAAAGCCGAGGAAGAAAAAAAAGAGAAAGAAAAAGAGGCGCGTACAAGAAAAAGCCGTACGCAAATTTTGAAAAAAAAAGAAAAGCTGTACAAAAAAAAGAGGGAACGACTAAGCAAAAAAAAAGGAAAAGAAAATTATGCAACAAAAAAAATGAAGCAAAAAAAAATGCATGTTTTGATTTCTCCCAACTTGATGTTGCATGATCTTTATTCTATCAAGTATGGGAGAAAGGGGGAGTAAAAGTCATATGCATCCTACATCATTGATTGACAGACCAAACACTCCGGATTTCACAGAATATCAAGCCATCTTCACTGTGCATCGATCTTCGTCGTGGTGTCTCTATCCTCGACATCGACTCCACACTGGATTTTTTTTTCTTCAAGGCACGACGGAGACAAAGTCCGGTGACCCGCAGGCACGACTGAGACAGAGATCCGGTGACCATGCAGGCATGACAGAGACAGTCCGGTGACCTTTCAGGCACGACAGAGATACGTTCCGGTGACCTGATATACCCGTCAGCAAGCGGATTTGTCTACCAGTTGCGGATACATACGTTTATTGTGGTGATTTCAAGTGAAGATGTAATGGTGTATATTTTTCTTTATTGTTGCAAGTTGCAGCTGTCCCAGCTACCAACTTGAGGGGGAGTGTTGGAAAAGAAAAGAGCCCACCCATGTGTTTAGTACCACATGGGGGAGCGGTCACTATTGGGTCTGTCCGTGGGGCTATATAAGGAGCCCCACACCCCCTGTACTCATTGAGAACTTCAATAGAAGAAATGCCCAATTCAGGGGCTTCTCCCGTGGTTTCATCCCGCTCCTTCTGGAGTAGGGTTCCACGTTAAAATCTTTGTTCTTATTGTTCTATCTTTATTTCCGATTCCGCTTCCGCATTCTATTTTTCTACATCATCCATGCAGATGATCCTTAAAAAACATTAAAACTGTTGAAGGGAATAAACGAGATGAAATTCCATTAACCCTAGAGCTCTCTTATATAGGAGAAAAGCTCTATGGGTAATTTACATAAAAAGGAAAAACAAATACTAAATGATCAAATTACTCTAACACTCCCCCTCAAGCTGGAGCATATATATCCAACATGCTCAGCTTGGAACAACAAAGATGAAATGGACCCCTAGCAAGGGCCTTGGTGAACATGTCTGCAACCTGCTCTCCTGATGATACATGAGAAGTTGAAATAAGCCCCTTTTGAATTAAGTCTCGTGTATAATGGCAATCCACTTCGATGTGCTTCGTCCTCTCATGGAAGGCTGGATTATTGGCTATGAACAAAGCTGCTTGGTTATCACATTTCAGATGCATGGGAAGAGGAACATCAATAGTTAAATCAGTTAAAACTGATTTAACCCACATCATCTCAGCACTACCTTGGGCCATTGCCCTATATTCTGACTCTGCACTAGATCTAGCCACTACAGTTTGCTTCTTACTCTTCCAAGCAACTGGTGAGCTGCCAACAAATACAATAAAGCCAGAAGTTGACTTTCTATCATTAGGACACCCAGCATAGTCTGCATCAGCATAACCTGTGACCAATATCGATGTATCTCTTCTAAACAGAAGACCAGTGCCTGGAGAGGACTTCAGATATCTCAAGATCATAAAAACAGCATTCATGTGAGCCTGCCTGGGTTGCTCCATGAATTGGCTTACCCTGTTAACCGCAAAAACTATATCCGGTCGGGTAATAGTGACATACAAGAGCTTTCCCACTAGCTCTCTATACCGTCTCTTGTCTACCTCCTCAGAGTCATCATCATAAAGTTTGACATTAGAATCCATAGGAGTAGCAGCTGGTCTACATCCTGCCATACCTGTCTCAGATAAGAGATCCGTAACATACTTCTTTTGTGTCATTACCATACCTTGCATGTTTCGTGCAAACTCCAGCCCTAAAAAGTAGCGAAGTGTACCCAAATCCTTCATAACGAACTGCTCGCTAAGAAACTCCTTGGCTGCTTGAATGCCCTGCTCATTGCTGCCTGTAATAACAATATCATCAACATACACTAAGATGATCACAGTACCTCGCTGGTCTCTCTTTACAAAGAGAGTATGATCTGCTGTAGATCTGACGAAACCCTTCTGTTCAATCAACTCCGAGAGTTTCTGAAACCAAGCCCGTGGACTCTGCTTCAGGCCATATATGGCCTTATTAAGACGGCACACCATACTGGACTCCCCCTCAGCAGCAAACCCTGGCGGCTGCTGCATATAGACCTCCTCCTGCAAGTCCCCATATAAGAAGGCATTCGTGACATCAAGCTGATATAGGGGCCAGTCGCGGACAACAGCAACTGCAATGAGAATCCGTAAGGTAGAATGACGGGCTACTGGAGAAAATGTCTCCTGATAGTCCACCCCATATGTCTGGGTGAACCCACGAGCAACCAACCTGGATTTGTATCTATCAACCGTACCATCTGCGCGATGCTTAACAGTAAAGACCCATTTGCTTCCGACAATGGACGCACCTGGTGGAGGATGCACAACACTCCACGTACCACGTGACTGCAACGCCGCCATTTCCTCTTCCATAGCTAAACGCCACGGGCTGCTCTGTAGGGCCTCCTGATAAGACCGTGGGATGTAAACTGCCGATAACCCAACAACAAACTTGCGAAAGTCCGGGGACAAACGCTCCAATGACGCCTGAGAGCAAAAATCCATCCCATATTTGGGATTCATTGTCCGAGCACGCTTCTGCCGTCTATGAGCAATAGGTATATGTAGGTCATCAACTGGAGGAGTGACAGTATCATCAGTACCCTGTACATCAGTACCCTGTACATCCATCTGCGCATTCAAATCACCTGTGCCATCAGTAGAACTCAAATGATCAGTACATACCTCGGGCGTGCTGGATGATGGAGGAGGCACATGAGCAGAGGGCCGTCGCTGATAGACCTGAGGATAATGAACAATAGCTGGTGGTGGCGGTGGTGGTGGTGGAGAAGACTGTGGTGGTGGTGGAGAAGACTGTGGTGGTGGTGGAGAAGACTGTGGTGGTAGATTAGGGCATGGAACAAATGGAGGTGGAGGCGGCACATAGATGTCATCTCCTTCCTCTGAGTGAGCGAGTCTGTCACCTGTAGGAGAAAAATACATAATGGACTCAAAAAAGGTGACATCTGCACTGACGTAGTATCTGCGTTTAACTGGATCGAAACACCGATATCCCTTCTGGGTTTTGGAATAGCCCACAAAAACACATTTGACAGCTCTGGGAGAGAGCTTGTCAAGACCAGGAGAAAAACAATGAACAAATGCAACAGACCCAAAGACACGCGGTGTTAGGGAGAAAAGATCCTTCTCGAGAAACGCAGTCAAGAAAGGAATCTTCTCCCCTAACACTGTCGACGGCATACGATTAAGAAGATAACAGGCAGTGAGAACCGCATCCCCCCAATAGGAGTGAGGGGCACGGCTCTGAATTAAAAGGGTTCTGGTCATATCCAATAAATGACGATGCTTCCGTTCAGCCACCCCATTTTGTTGGGAGGTATAAGCACACGACGTCTGATGCACAATCCCATGAGACATAAGAAATTTGGACAATTGGGTACTGCACAGCTCTAGAGCATTGTCAGACCGTATGTACTTCACTTTAGCAGAGAAAATATTTTTTATTTCAATAAGAAAAGACTGAATGAAATGACCAGCATCAGATTTATTTTTAAGAAGAAAGACCCACGAAAGTCTAGAGAAATCATCGACAGCAACAAGGTAAAACCTGTGTCCTTGAAGATCAGGGACACGACTGGGACCCCAAATATCAAAATGTAGCAGCTCAAATAGACCATGATGACTCGGACCTGTACGACTCGGAAAAGACGACCTGTGATGTTTGCCAAGTTGGCATGCCTCACACTGAAAATTAGACTTGGGAGAAATCTGTGGAAGAATATGAACCATCTTTTGCAAAGGAAGATGGCCAAATCGAAGATGCCAAGTGTAGGGTGACACCGATCCAGCTCTCATAGAAGAGATACCAGCACAAGGAGATTGCACCAGTCTATAAAGACCCCCTTGCTCATGACCAGTCCCAATCACTCTGCCCGTTAATATGTCCTGAAACACAAGAGTAGATGGGTCAAATATAGCACGGCAATGTAAATCTTTGGTGAGTTGACTAATAGACAACAAATTCATCGAGAACTTCGGTGCATAGAGAACATTGGACAGCCTCAGGGTAGGAGTCAACTGTACCTCCCCCTGACCAGTAATAGGGGAATATGTACCATCAGCTATCACCACCGATCGTTCAGATTGAGCAGGGTGAAAGACACTAAACTGACCTCTGTCACCACAGAGGTGGTGTGATGCACCTGAATCCATGATCCATTCTGATAGATCCGCCTTGTAACACGTAGTAAAGACAATGGGTGCGGTACCTTTGAAGGCACCCACAGATGGGAAATCTACCTTGTTGTCTGACATGACGACAACAGTAACCTGTAACTGGGGTTACAAAATCGGAAGACACTGTCTATTTGTACATAGACTCAAACCAGCGGTCACGCGTACAGAAAATGATCATTCAATAAGTATGGCTAGGGCATATAGTGCATACTCACATGGCTTGCGTGCAAAGGAAGGCACGCTACAGGCACTGGACTTGCACATGTTCTGTGCGCAGGAATCGACTGCAGGAAGGCGCTCTACAGCATTTGTGAGGGCGCGCTATAGAACTCGCGCGTATCTGAGTTGCGCAGACAGAACGGGCTTTCACGCGCTAGGGAGGTCGCGCTACAGGGCTTCACGCGCGCTACAGGGCTCACGCGCGCGCTACAGGCTCACGCGCTACAGGGAGGCGCGCTACAGGGCTCACGCGCGCTACAGGGCTTCTCGCGCGCGCTAGCAGGGCCTCTTCCAGGGTGCGCTTCACGCAGAAGGCGCTTCCCAGGGTGTGCTTCACGGCAGAGAAGACGCTAGCAGGGCCTCTTCCAGGGTGCGCAAGGGTACGCGCGCTTCAGGGTGCGCAGGTGCGCATGGGCTTGACGCTCGCAGAAGGCGAGGGCTTGCGTCGCGCAGGGGCTGCAAGGGTTTTGCGCAGACCCACGACGCGCGACACGCCGAGGTTGCAGGCCCAGGCGCGTACGGCGGCGGCGATCAAGAGAGGCGGCGCCGATCACGAGAAACGAAGAGAGAGAGAGGGCGGCGGTGGGGTTAGGGTTAGGATTCAAGAACTCCGGCCTAGGACCGTCGCTCTGATACCATGTTGAAGGGAATAAACGAGATGAAATTCCATTAACCCTAGAGCTCTCTTATATAGGAGAAAAGCTCTATGGGTAATTTACATAAAAAGGAAAAACAAATACTAAATGAT
This sequence comes from Ottelia alismoides, assembly GCA_037367405.1. Lineage (NCBI taxonomy): Eukaryota > Viridiplantae > Streptophyta > Magnoliopsida > Alismatales > Hydrocharitaceae > Ottelia > Ottelia alismoides. The sequence continues at coordinate 615,755 of JAZKJV010001014.1, read as the reverse complement.
CAAATTACTCTAACAAAAACCATTATGTCTGGGTGAGAGCCACTCTTCTGATGTTGGAAGCCTTTTGTTCTATTCCATGCCCATCCTAACTTATGGACGCTGCAATTGACATAATCATATTTTGAGAGGATAAAGGTTATCATGATTACAGTACATACAGATCACTAACCTATGCAGAAACTTCCAAGAATCAGTCCACACATCCTCATTTCGCATAATTCAGCAAACAGAAAACTTTTTACTCCCTCAAGTTCCAGTGGCTCCTGCAGTCCCCTAAGACTGATGTAATAACATTAAATATCCAAGTCATAAGCAAGCCATGGAGAAAGAATTGGGTGCTCCACGAGCTGGTTTGGAATGGGATTAGAGCATAGGGGTTATCCCGGAAATTGGGCTTCTGGATCTGTTTTCAGTCGTTACCAACCCAGATGTTGTTCTTGATAAAGGTAATCTTGAGTCATGGTATTCACTCTTTATATGTGAATATTACATTGTGAGATAATATTAACCAACAAATTATCCGAACAAATCAGCACAATCAGCATTTAAATGTCAGACCAGGGTTACTCCCTGGGATTAGATTAACCCATTGGAACTTATCCTTCTCAACTTATCCCTGAAATTGGGCTACTGGAGTTAGGATCATCTTACGACTCACCACAGCAACATTGTACGCTATCATAATAAAACAGATTTCGACACACTTCTCACAGTTTGACATTACTGATCAGCAGAACCTCTAGAGGTCCATCTTCTACCCAGGAGTTCACATAGACTTGCAAGTCTTTCCGGTGAAAAGCTTCTCATGGATTGGCTGAGATCAGTCCTCTTGTTTAATCAAACAATTCCGAGATCAGCACTCTTGTAAACTAAACAATGTACAATAAATGGAGCTTTATGGGCATAGTTGCACAATGTTTCAATGTATTGCTTAATGAATTCATGCTCATGTACCACTGGTTGAGTTAAAATATCACATATAACTACTTTGGCTCAAAATTCATAGAGCCGTTGTATTTATCATCAGATCTCAGACAGATAATAAATACTACATGCCAATTTGTTTTCAAATCCCTAGTAACAACACCAGATATAAAAACCAATTCCAGGGATTATACCAACATTTTTCAGTTGTGCGATCAATCTATAAATAAGATTCAAATAGATAAAAATTTTGTATAATATAAGGTATTTGTAATTTGTCCAAGAAAGAGAGTCATCTAATCCGATGAAGAAGGTCGGTCGGTTCATGAAAGCTTCGGACAGGAAACAAAATCCTTATTAAGATAAGCTATTTCTTTTGCAATCATGCTAAGATCAAACAAAGTAGAAGAATTTGCAAAGAGCATTTTTTTCTCATAATGTAAATCTCAAGGTATCGTAGCCAAATCAATTAAAAAAGATGTGTGAATTACATAAAAGTCCATGGACTTAATATGCTTATCTAATATAGTCCTCAAACTTTAAGAAGTTATAATGTGGTAAATTAATTTTGAAAGTAAGTCTCAATGTAGTACTTTCGTTATCTTTTCCATGAGTGGTTATCTATTTATTTGTGAACAATTATATCCTTTCATATTCACCCTTCCACCTCAGGACCAACCTAGCTGCCGCTCCAATACCGTGATCGTCACGCGTCACTTTCTTGCATTGTCAAAGCAAAAAGGCAACTATATGATTTCTTGGACTAGCTCATACACTAATGCATGTACATAATTACTGAATACTAAATATTTTTTTGTTGCTAATAGAGAATCAAGTATCTGAATTGCTCTTTGTTGGAGGCAAAAGGGCAGTAATGGTATTTTTCCTGTAATGGTGTATTCCCTCTGTAAACCCTAACCCTAAATCCTCTCTATAAAAGGAGGATTAAGGGGACTAATGACATATGGAAAACCAAATTGCCTTTCTCAACATGGTATCAGAGCGACGGTCCTAGACCGGAGCCTTATATTAATCCGTCACCACCACCAGCCCTCTCTCCGTCGACAAGGAGAGAGGGCTGGACCTACTACGTCGCTCATGGATTCGATGGTCACGCGCAAGGCAGTCTGAGTCCCCAGCAACACTAGCTGCTACCTCTCGAGGCTCCAGTCGCAACTCCTGCGTCGTCGGCACCGCCTGGAGCCCCCCTCCAACAGCCATTGCTTCACCACGACTTGTTTCTCCCAACTTGATGTTCCATACTCTTTATTCTATCAAGTATGGGAGAAAGGGGGAGCCAAAGATGATTCTTCAGAACGTTTGCTGCCCTACCATGACTGACAGACCGACATTGCCCTTCCCCAGAGTCGCTGCATAATGTTCTATTAGTCCCAGACTTCCCGCTTAGTTTACTCTCGATTAGCCAGATATGTAAAGAACTTCGCTGCCAAGCAATCTTTGACGCTTCTACCTGTGTTTTTCAGGACATACTGACTGGGAGGACGATTGGTACGGGTCGTGAAGAAGGAGGCGTCTACCACCTTGACAACCCATTTGCAATGGTCGCCTATTCAAAAACTTCTGTGACCCAGTCTATTCTTTGGCATCAGCATTTAGGTCATCCGTCCGTACACAAACTGCATCGGCTCATCCCTCAAATGTCCTCCATGAGCACTATCACTTGCGAGTCCTGTCAAGTTGGGAAACATCACCGAGCTACTTTTCCCTCCTCCGATACCCAACATTCTACTGAAATTTTTGATTTAGTTCACATGGATATTTGGGGACCTAGTCGGTATCCTGACCGACTAGGTCATCGTTACTACCTTGTCCTCATCGATGACTTCTCTCGCGTAGCATGGGTGTTCCTTTTGAAAAACAAATCGGATGCTACTAGCATCATCATTCAATACATCGCAAAAATCAAAACTCAATTCGGACGAACTATCAAAACCTTTCGTTCCGATAATGGACAAGAATTCCTTTCCCATAACTTGCAAAGTCTGCTTCTTAAGCAAGGTATTGTGTACCAAACCACATGTCCCTACACTTCTCAACAAAACGGTGTTGCTGAACGTAAACACCGTCATATCCTAGACACCAAACGTACCTTACTCCTTGCTTATAATGTCCCATCTCTCTATTGGGGAGATGCAGTCTTAACTGCAACATTTCTTATCAATAGACTACCATCGACAACTCTAAAAGAACAAATACCGATTGAGATTCTCTTTCCAGGAAAGCCCATCTTTCCTATTCAACCACGAGTTTTTGGGTGCACTGGGTTTGTTCATCTTCATGCACCAGGCAGAGATAAGCTTGCTGCACGAGCTGTCAAGTGTGTCTTTCTAGGGTACGCTGCAAGTCAGAAAGGATACCGATGCTTTGACATCCGGTCACGTAAACATTTTGTAAGTGCTGATGTCACCTTCTTCGAGTCCATACCATATTTCTCACCTTCAACTAATTTTCAATCCTCAAATCCCTCCGTTGAAAACATCACCCTTCCAGTACCAGTTCTAACTCCCCAAACTCCCATGTCTCCTTCTGAGCCTGTGCCCCCTCCTCAGGTATGCTCCCCACCTCAGGATTTGGAAACTAATATAGTTGCAGAGAATCAGATAGAGCTCCCTATAGCTCAACGCCGCCAGGCTCGACAATGTCGTCTGTCTATCGGACTAAACACCCGATCAATGCTGCAGTATCTCTCGACAAACTTACTCGGGCCTATAAAACTTTGCGCAGGCTGTCTCCGATACTGTTATTCCAAAGAACCACATTGATGCGTTACAAGAACCCCACTGGACTCATGCAATGCAAGAAGAGATGTCAGCTTTGGAGTCTAGAAATACCTGGACACTAATGGATTTGCCGGCCAATAGCCACGTCGTTGGCTACAAGTGGGTATTCACTGTCAAGTACAACCCAGATGGTTCCATTGCACGCTACAAAAGCTCGTTCTGGTTGCCAAAGGGTTTACCCAAACCTATGGCATTGATTTCTTCGACACTTTTTCCCCCAGTTGCTCGTCTGTCGACGGTACGTATTCTTATTGCAGTTGCTGTTCAGCTAGATTGGCCACTACATCAACTAGATGTCAAAAATGCCTTCCTATATGGTGATCTTCATGAAGTGGTTTATATGCAACAACCACCTGGATTCGAGCGACAAGGGGAGTGTCAGAAGGTATGTATTCTACGCAAGGCAATTTACGGATTGAAACAAAGTCCTCGTGCCTGGTTTCACAAGTTGTCAGAAGCGTTACATGTGATTGGATTCAAAAGATCGTCTGCTGATCATTCCTTGTTCACTAAAAGGACTCCGAAGGGCACAATAGCGATGCTGGTATATGTTGATGACATCATTCTTATAGGAGATGACTACGAAGAAATTGCCAGAGTAAAAATGCATCTTGCAGAACAGTTCATAATTAAGGATCTGGGACATTTACGATATTTCTTAGGGATTGAGATAGCCAGATCAAGGCATGGGTTGATAATGTCTCAACGAAAATATGCCATTGATCTATTGACAGAAACAGGGATGCTTGGTTGTAAGCCAGCACATATCCCTATGGATCCTAAAGGGCAGATCTTCGATGAAGCAGCACCAGAGGATGCTAGCAGATACAGACGCCTAGTGGGTAAATTGCTCTATCTCACTATTACTCGTCCCGATATTACTATGGCAGTTGGAAGACTCAGCCAGTTTATGGACTCTCCCACTATTAATCACTTTGAGGCATGCATGATGGTTCTTCGATACATCAAGCAGTCTCCTGGGAAAGGATTATTATTTCATAAAGACGGCAACCTCAACCTTGTGGGCTACTCTGATGCAGACTATGGAGGATGCTTGCAAGATAGAAAATCCACCACAGGGTTTTGCACATATCTGGGGGAAACCTAATCACATGGAAAAGCAAGAAGCAAGCGGTGGTGTCCACGATCGAGTGCTGAGAGCGAATATAGAGCCATGGCACAAGCAACAACTGAACTTGTGTGGGTCAAATCCGTGCTAACTGACCTCCATGTCAAGACCAATCATATTATGGAACTAAGATGTGATGACCAGGCAGCAGTTTACATTGCAAACAATCCCATGTTTCATGAACGCACGAAACATGTGGAGATCGATTGTCATTACACAAGAGATCTCATCCAAAAAGGACAATTACGCACACAGGGTGTTACATCTACAGAACAGACGACAGATATATTTACAAAGCCATTAGCAAGGATCCAGTTCGAGAAATGCTGTAACAAGCTGAGCATGTATGACTTATATGCTCCAGCTTGAAGGGGAGTGTTGGAGGCAAAAGGGTAGTAATGGTATTTTTCCTGTAATGGTGTATTCCCTCTGTAAACCTAACCCTAAATCCTCTTTATAAAAGGAGGATTAAGGGGACTAATGACATATGGAAAATCAAATTGCCTTTCTCAACACTCTTCATTTTAATTATATCCAGCATGGAATAATGATAAGTTAAGTGATGACAATAACGAGAGATATGTGTATTAGTTAGTCATTTTGAACTGCAAAAAAAAAATTATGGATATTGAAAGTAGGAAGAACGTTTGTAGTTTATTATTTTTTTAAAGAAAAAAGGGCTTCCACCTTATAGATGCGAACCCAAAAACTTCACAATAAATTAGTTCGGTCACCTGATTACAAGCCTGTAACTGGCTGCACACCACATCAGTACAACACTACCAATGTACATCACCCAGCTATTAACAAGCGCTTTAGCGTGCGTCACAAACATTCTCACTATACATTCTGACCCATCTGAAAATAACACCATTCCTGACATTCCAAATCACCCATAGTAGAGCCAAGTAACCGAACCGGTCCCTTTCCGATCCCCTCCAATCCTCCCCAATGTATTTAGTGGTTTGTTAATTTAAATCGAATATGCTTGATGTTATATGCTCATTTTACCGTTTATAAAGTTGTGATGTTTAACATCCTTATGTACCATGTATGTGGTTAAGAATTTTCTTTTCATGGTGCGAGATACTTGAGGAACAGTGGTGCGAAGCATTAGCGACGAATATTTGAGTCACTAGAGCATATAAAGGCAATGTACTATAGATGTATAGGAATTGCGTTGTGAAACCGAGGATGATCTCAAAAATATAATTCATAATCATCTTTTAAGCAAGCTAAATGTAAAATTTGATCGATGAAATAAAGCCAAGAGAGGAGCAAAATGATGTACTTCTATATTATCGGCGACGAATCGCGCTCAAGCATACCCTAAAAGAAAACGCACATACACAAGCTAGTGTTTGTTGATGCAACATGAATCTTTTCAATATCTTCAAATAACAAGTTCTTGTTAGTTTTCTTCGACCACTAAGACAAGTAAAACTCACAAATAAGAAAATTCGCTATTGATTAACATAATGATGTCTGGATATAAAAATAGTAAATTCGATAAATCTATATTGGATACCAAGTATAAATGGCTATTACAAGAAAATCATATTATATATATTATTTACATCATATATGATATATTATATGTATTGTATACGATATAATATACATACATATTAGACATGTCATTCAGCATTGTTTTACAATAGCTTATGAAACAAATATGAAATAATGTTTGATTTTTTAGAAATAATAATAAAATGTTAAAATTTGTCACCATCAAATTCCATATCATTATAGTACACATGCTTTAATTTTGCGTAACGCATGTCACAACATTCACAGACTCCATGATTAGGTTTGATGCTACATAAACATCTATCATTTTATACAGGATAATGTAAAGGATAACATACTATGGTGTGGTGGCAATATGATGAAGCTATGAAATTTGATGCTTTCGTTTCATGTAAGATAATAAGCTATATATTCTGCAAGGAACATATAGCAGCGAACTAAAATGACTATCTCCCAATTTAGAGGTATTAGCAATTTAGCATATAGTATGAAACTCACATCAATGAATACACTATTTGACAAGATATGGTAAGTGTTCACAATCCATACTTAGACTATATATGGGAGCTTTGGATATGGAATCATATCCATAACCAGTTCTTGCATGAAGATTATACCTATGACTATAGAAGAGGCACGCATGAATGCACGAACTACAGTAAACATATGTAGTTATTTGTTATTGATCATCGTCTATGCTCAAATTCATCAGCATAAGATACTTTGAATTAGTTTGAAACTACTAAGAAAAGTTTAACCAGCATTAAAAGTATCGATTTCCGCTTTAACTTATCTAGAAACCCAAGCTTTGGCGCGGGTAAAAATGCATATACCAATCGATACTTTAGAAATAGTTGTTCTATCATCCAGTATTAAAAGTATAATAACATAGATTCTATGTCGCAAAATTTTATATTATACTTGACATTCACAATGAATCTCACAGTTAAAATTTCAAATAATCATCATTAAGTTTAACCAAAATTAGAAGAAAACATCTTGAAAAAAGCATAGAGTAATTTCTTGGAAAGGGTAGATAAACAAAAGCAAGACAAATATTCATTTCGTAGCCACTAAAAGGCTGATCACATTGGTCAAAAAAGTTCGATTTAAACCAAAGATAATAAAAGGTCAGCCACATTCCCACGACCCAAAAAAGAAAAGAAAAAAATATATATTCATTTTTAGATATTTAAGATTGGATGATATGGTCATGATCTTCACTATTTCGAATTTTTAAATGAGGACCTCATTGATTACATCAGTAGCTATGATATTATGAATAACCATATCTCCATCTCTTGTTCTCGTTTATGCTTAATAACTTATGTGAGATTTTGGTCTTTAGAAAAAAAAAACATTTCGTAAAATAGAGTGATCGTCGAAATAAATATATCACTTGTGATTTTCGTAGTTTGAAGAACAAGACATGAATTTAAGAAATCGAAGAAAGCAAGTTTAAATATCAACAAGCCATGTTTACAAATAATATGATCAAAAGCACACAAACATATGTTAAAATTAGACCTGGTCAAAACGCAGGCCGGGCCAAACGGACCGAGGTTAAAAAATCTCAATCCAAAATCTAACATGGGCCGGCCCATGGCCCTTTTCGTTCTTTTTCCATTGAAGTTTTTTAATGGTATTTAATATGTATAAATAATTTTATTAATACTATTTGTACTTTATATAACTAATATAAGTAGTTTACATATTACTTGACATGTAAACTATTGAATTTTATTTAAAACTAGCGTTATATATGAAAAACTTGAAGTCTATTATATTAATACATGTATTACTCAGCATATTTATATATTTTTTATTTTTTACAGGCCGAGCGGCCGACCCATGCCTAAATCTCCTACCCCAAGCTCGGCCCATAAGCGGGCTGGACAGGCGGCCCCCAGCCCATTGGCCAAGTCTAGTTAAAATCCATCCCTATGTTATTTATCCACAATGGGGTTTCAAGCAATTGGATTTTTGTAAAATAAATAAGCTTTTGTGAACTTTGTATGATTTTGTAAAATGAATTGAATATTTGCAATATATTGATTATGTTTCACAAATTTTTGCCGACATATTTTGTCAAGATGTTGTGCGGACCTGTAATTATTTTTGTGAAGTTCACGCTTCTTTTATAAATGTTGTATGGCGTTTTGCAAAATAAAAAAACCAATTAATAAAATGCCTCCATTTGTAAATGGTGTTTCAAAACTTGAAATAATTGATATTAAAGTAAAATTCCTGTACTAATACTACTGGAATATGAAAGACTGTATGGTATATATTGTTTACACCATACATTTAGAAAGCCACCACTTCCTTCAACTGAAGATAATACTTTGAATGTAAGTATTTATTCATTTAAAATATCTTTGCCTGAATCAAAACGTATCCATCGAATTAACGATGATTTTGAAGCAAATGTATACACTATACACCATGAAGGATGCAAAGGTAAAACAAGTACTAAGTTTGAAAAAAAATGAGAAAGATATAAAGATGTCAGTATGAAATTAATGTTTACCAGAATCGATGCAATCGTCCTGAGAAATTCAAAACGGAATTGCAGAAGAGGAAGAGATATGCAATAATAGAGATCATATTTATTAGATGATATTATATTTAAAATTTTCAAACGTGGAAGAAAATTAACCTTGCGTGAAAAAGGGAAGATAATGACTCCAGGGATTTTTTTCCCTTGTGCCCCTTTTAGCTTATGCAATTTCATTATGTTCCTTTCTTTTTTTAATATCTGTTTTGCCCCTAAATTATTGCACTGTTATTACTCGTGTCTTTCCATTAATTTGACCGTCAATGAGTTGAACTAAACCATAATTTATTCAAACTATGATATAGTCAAGAGGGGGGGGGGGGGGGGGGGATTTGTCAATGACCACTCCCAACGGTGATCGAATCAGGGGTCCTCAAGGGGAGATCAACATTACATGACCTCGCAAGGAGGAACAGAGTTTAGATGATCTGAGGAGTGGGAGGAGCCCTATGGCTTATCTCAAGATATCGATGATGTTCCTTCCTGGGTGCGATCTTGAACCTAGCTGAAGGAGGTATGCGGCTCGATCGGCTTCGACGTACTGTAGCGGACCAAGAACACGGTGGTCTCCGATGATGACCTCCGTGTATCAAACTGATGATTCCATGTATCAAACAAGTTCGATGTAGTGTAGCTGAAGGTGCATCATCTACTCGTGACTAAACACTGAGAATAATTAAGACGATGATTCTGAACTGATGATTCACAAATAAAAGGTGATGGGTTGTTTGAGGCATGTGTAGAAGGATCGATGAGGAGTGCACATAGTCATGATGTAGAGAGAGTGATATACATGGGAAAATGATGTATTATATCGACTGCGATGAGGTTTGTAGTAAGAAGAGAGTGGAAATGTACATGTGTGATAAATATTTGTTGAGATATCTAAAGATTGAAATACCATTATATGGGAGACATGGCACGTTCTATGAATAGTGTTATTGGGTCCATGTTCGAGTCGAAATAGGCATGTGCCAATTCCATCTATCTAGGGTAATGAATAGGCTAAGATCAATAATCTTAAACCATTAACTCTATCAATTAATAATAAGGATTATTGTCACAAATCATTAACCCGAAATTCAATTATGGGTATTTAAAGAGCTGTGAAATCCGAATTAATAACACTAACATGATTATTTAACTCAAATAAATAGGAAATGGTTGATGGGATGGGCAACGTATGCTCAAAAAAATAGGCATGCAATGGGTTTCCCTTATTCCTATAATAACTATGATCCTTTGTTATCCTACAATTTTATTCCACTTTCCATTATCCCTCCCCCCTTAAATAGTTATTACTCTTTATCTCATGTACACATTTTCTTATTCAACAATAATTACCATTTATTTCATAGTAATTGTCACTTATCTCACGACAATAAAATCTTCCAAAGAAACCAAAATTGAGAATAAACCTCCTTACTCTTTATCTATATTATTAGGAGTTGTGTGATGTTATTAGGAGTTATGTGATGTTTATACGTATTTGTATTATATGTTAAATTGCTATAGTTCTTATAAAATGCACGTGAACAAACACACACATATATAGCCAAAAAAAACTCAAACATTATTGTTAATGAGATTCATGACGACTTTAATGGTTTGTTTAAAGAAAGTTCACAAACAATGAAACTAAAATCAACATACAAAAGCCTCATCAAGAGCTCGTAAATGAACTCAAACTTAACGAGTTTGAGTTCTAGTCTCCATTCGTGAACTCGAATCTTATCGAGTCACAGCTCGAGTTTGAGTTTAGTTATCGAGTTTGAGTTTAAGTCGAGATTGACTGGATTCATTGAACTCGATAGACACCCCTACTTGTTGTTATGCTTCTAGATATACAACTTTATTCACACCTCTTGAAGAAACAATTGCATTATCGAACAAGAAAAGATAGTCGTGATTATTCTATCATCATTTGTGACATCAAACTAATCAAATAAGGGCATATTTTAAAAAAGGTACTCATTTATGCATCGATACCCTTCTCATTTTTGAAATGTAACAAACTGCAACCCAATTATATTTTTTTAATTTATCTCAGTTTGTAGCTCTCTGCGAGCTTATGCGTAATCTTTTTTTTAAACCCTAAAATCCAAATGTTGATGTCCTTATTTGTTACCATAATAGAGGTAAAAAAATGAGTGTTTTTTTTAAATTTACGCTTTGGGTAATTGATCAAGATACAAGCTCGACTCAATGTCATATTTGGAGAAAGAAAGATAAGAGATTATTTGATTTGAGAAAATGTTTTTTCCATAGTTATTTGCATGTGTTTGAGGGTGATAGTTAGAGTGCCATGATATAATCTAAGTACAATGTAGATGTCTATATGACCAACCCTAACTTAAAAAGCCGGTTTATCGATGACTAGAAGAGGTATCAATAATATAACGATGGCTTGAGTAGCTTTTCTTTGTCTTTATGTGCATTATTAATGTTCCTTTCATCTTCGAAGTGGATAGAGACGTTAGTAAAAGAAGAATTATTAGATACATGATCCTTTTGAAATCTATCTAAGATACATGTTCATTTAATGTATTCGGAGGTCATTATCTCTTCGTCAAACCATTGGTTGTGCAAATTAGATAATATGATCTACTTGCCTTGTGGTTCCATTTATGACCTAGAATAATGAATCTAATTGAAAGAAAATTCAGATTCATGTGCATCTTTCTTGTAAAAGCACAATCGATTTGCAATGTGATTCACAACTCTCAGAATTACGATAAATCTCATAAAATGATCGTAGTTTCAATTTAATTGACACGTTATTTTCTTAGGTTTGGAATAACAAACGTTAAGAATGAGGAGAGATTTTTTTTTGAATAAAAGAGAAATTTAGGAATAGAGAGACCTATCTTTTAATATATTTTTTAAATCGTTACTATGACCATCGCTTATTTTATTTTGGAATCTTTTTATACCACGGCCCCTATAAACTTTTCTAATTACCCGCTCCTCACTTTTTTTACTAGTTAAGGGTGATGGGTTGAACCCCGGTCCTTGAAGTGGGAGCTCACCGGTTCTATGACCATACCATTAGAGGGATTCTTCTCTCTCCTCACTTGTCCTCTCCCCCTTCTTCTTCCTCTTCCTCTCCCTTCCAGGCAACCTGACACCGATACCATTGCTAGTTGTTAGTCCCCAAATCTAGCGGCTCTTCCTCTGCACGGTCCTACTTAGTTCCATGTCCTTCTCTGCTCCATCGAAGGCCCAATCTCCGACCACTACTTTCGGTCCTTGGTGAATGCTTGACCTATTCGTTGATGTAGCCTATATAGCAATGGGCTTCTCAACCTTTGGTATACTTGAACTCCTTCAATGCATGCCCCCCGGCATGTCTCCTCCTTATAGTCCGATCTAGCCGATGCAGGTATCGACACCTTGCCTCCCAACTTTTGATCAGTATGTCCCAAAGCTACACTGACCCACAAAACAATGTGATATTTAGCCTGAACAAAAAAGTGGGAACACCTCGATATCTCGAAGGTTGACCTCTAGATGCAAGCTCGAGCAACAAGGGGAGCTCACGTTGGAAGACAAGCATCTTCTTGCGCGCTATCATGTTTGCCTCAATTTAGTCCTGAAGCCTTGAGGGTGAATTGAAATGTCTAAGGTGGAGGTTAGTGGAGAAGGTGTCACGCGATTTTGGTGGTTTATAATCTACTGTGGATGTCGTTGGGTTCTTCATTTACGATGGTGACACTGTTGATTCTTTGTTCTAAAGGTCCTGGAAATGCAATTGTTGTTTACATGCAACCGTTAGATGAATTGAAACCGTTATGGAAAACAAGAATACCGACATACGATGCCTTTAGGAAAGAGACATTTACAATGTATGATGCATTGTTATGGACCATAAATGACTTTCCAACATATGCCAATTTGGCTGGATGAAGTACCAAAGGCAAACTCTCGTGTCATGTATGTCTTGAGAAAACACAGTTTTCCTGGCTTACAACTAGTATGAAGCGTTGTTATTTGGGTCATCATCGATTCCTACCATTGAAACATAGATGGCAGAGGGTTGGTAATAATAAGAACTTTGATGGTTCACTATTCAGACGACAGATTGGATTAAATCGTATGAGTGGTAGCACCTTATGGCAACAACAATTGGTTGTTGGAAGTAATTTCTTGGGACATCCATTTAAGAAGAATATGTCTAGTGGATGGAGGAAGCAAAGTATTTTGTTTCAAAGAATTATCTTGCTAGAAAGATTTATAAATTCGTCTTAACCTGAATGACATGCATATTGAGAAGAATGTCTTGGAGAATATATTAGGGGTGTTAAATCTTTCAGGTAACTCAAACGATACTTTAAGAATGAGACGTAATTTAATTCAATTTGAAATACGTGAAAATATACAACCAATTGAACTAGACAATGGACAGATTGTCTTATCCGGAGCTATATACACATTAACGAATGGAGAACATGGTAAAATTCTTAGTTTTTGGAAAAATTTGAAAGTATTAGATGTCTAGGTGTGTAAATGAAGGAGAACAAAAGATATCCGAATTAAAAAGTCATGACTGCCATGTTTACATGGAGTATTATTTCTGTTAACTATTCGTGGGATCGTAGAAAATGATGTTCAACAATCCTTAATAGAATCGAGCAAATATTTTAAAGTAGTATGCTCTAAGATTTTAGATCCATTGATCCTACAAAGATTGGAAGAGGATATTGTGACACATTGCACAAATTAAAACAAATACTCCCTTCCCTCATTTTTTGATGTAATGGTGCATTTAGTAGTTCAGTTAGCAAGTGAAGCAATAATCGGTGGACCTGATTAATCTCGTATTCATCATGCTAAAATTGGTCATTTAGGCTCTGTCTCCCATCATTAACCTGTAATTAATCATTAATAGAGCATTATTAGCCATCATACTTGTGTAAATAATATCTGCATTTCATCTGCATAAATTGCATTAAAAATCCCATGTGTAAATTAGCCCAAAAAAGCCGCTAACTTCTCACATTTTTAGTTAATTCATCCTAACTCCAATTGACCTAAAACCACCTCCATTGTGTAGATATTACTAACTTTATTAAATAAAAAATATAAAAAAATTATTAACCCCAATAAGTTTCAAATAATCCCAAAGTCAAATTTCACATCTGACAGACTAAAATGAGCATATCTCCTACATACAGTGTCCGATTTTGGTCTACTCATTTTAAAGTACTCCATTTCAAATACCTTCAAAACAATACCAATTTCATAAAATTCGGAGCTCATATGTGAAAGTTGGGTTTTGGGCCTCTTTTGCGCATTTTAACTTTTTGCTAATTTTGACCTGAGTTTTTATGTGCATAATTAACTCTTTTAATTTTATTTCTTCTTCATTTGTGTCCTTTGATGAAAGTTTTAATAAGAAATGCAAAAATCCGAATCCAGATCAAAACTGAATTCAAAGAAACTACCCGAGTCCAAGTGTCCGTTGTCTGTCTGTACAAAATTTGTGTGTTTCTTACTTCTATTTTATTTTCTTATCCATTAAAAATCCAAAAAAAATAGATTAATGTGTAATTAATTTCCTTATATTTTATCATATTTTTTTTATATTTTTATCCTCTCTAAAAACCACCAAAAAAATACAAAATCCCAAAAATACGGTTTTCCAAACACATGGAGAACCACCAAAAATACCACTTCGCACAGGTGATCTCTTTTGCTTACGGGTCCTTCAGGAAAGTTGTAGATCTCGACGAGATGAATAACTTTCGTGAAGAAAATTTTTCGATCCGAGATCTCCTTCTATCTCTTTTTCCCCTCCAAAATTGTGAAATTTTTTTGGTGCCACGTGGCAGCTCCAGGGCAGGCCACGTGGCACCCCACTCTTCCCTCTCTCTCTCTCTCCAGCCACACCTGGGTCACGTGCCCATCACGTGACCCCACCCTCTTCCCCTTCCTCCAGACGTTCACGCCCGCGCCCCCTCCCTGTCGTTTCTCTTCCGCAGCCGTTCCCCCTCTCGCCTTTAAACCTCCGCCATGCACGGCCCCGGCCGTTACGCGCCGCTGCCCTCCTCCTATAAAGCCCCCTCCCTCCGGCCTTATCTCGCATCCACCATTAACGTACGTCTCTCCCAGCTCCGATCTCAGCCCTAGTGACTGTAGCGGCAAAAGGTCCGTTGAGTGAGGAGGGAGTCAGGTGAGATCCTCGGCCTTCCCCGGCCGAGTTGCTGCTCCATTAGCAGCTCAGCTTGGGTCTTCTTCTGACGGCCTTTTGAGCGTCAATCTTCACAGCACACACACGCTCCCACTGGCTTTGCACAGGCCGGGAACCTTCCCCTTCACCCCACCCATCGCGCTTCGGTCACCAGTTTTCCCCCTTTTTTGGTGCTTTCTCCAACAAGTTGCAGGTTCAGCCAAGAACGCGCGGAGGAGCCGCCTTCCCGCGCAGCTCAGCTCCACTGCGCTGCCCCTCCGTCCGCCTCGCGCGTCGCCACCTCCGCCATCGACCACGCACGGCTCCGCCTCTTCAACGCCTCGCGCCTCCGCCGGCTTTGCCCGCACCGCCCCCTTCACCGACAGCTTCCAGCCTCGCCGCGCCGCCCCTCGCGCCGTGTGTCGGCCGAGGAGCGGCATCGCCGCCGTCGCCACCACCGCCTCGGCCACGAGCGGCTCCTCCGCCAAGCGCTCAGCTCCGCCTTGCGCGGTGTCTGCCCCCGCCCAGATCGCCTTCTCCGCCTGGGCGTGCCTCAGGACACAGCCGCCGTTGGATCGGGCCCAAGCCCTTGATCCAACGGCTCCAATCACGCCACGTCATCCCCCCCGAGCCTCGGCCCCAGCCTCGAGGCTCGGGTCCCCCGAGGCATTCCCAGCGTGCCACGTCGGCTCGGTCAACCGAACCTGAGCCTCTCCACCGAGCCTAAGCCCCGTCTCCTGAGCCTCAGGCTCGGGGCTCCCGAACCTCTGCTCCGTCACCCGAGCCTCCAGGAGCACGTGCCTTGCACGTGCGCTCTGGGGAAATTTGCATTGGGGCTCCTGGCACTTTTAGAAATTGCATCTATACCCCCGCCAGGGGTAAATTACAGAAAGACCCTCAACTTTTTTCTAATTACAGATAAGTCCTCCCAGGGACCTCTTTGCAATGAAAACTTTATTTTATTTACATTTCAGTCCCTGAAATTTCATTTTCGCATATCTTTGTCATACGAACTCCGATTTTAGCATATAATATGTTATTTCGAAGCTAATTTCATGTTCTATCATTTAACATAGCTTGTGATCAGATCTGAGTTTGTTTACTGCCAATTATTGTTTGATGATCATCCATGACTTTTGCAGGCTACTTTTTGACATATTAATGCTTTAGATCTTGATGATATTATTTGCAGGAATTCGGACGAGTATCTTTATCTGATTAAGCCTTCATTGATTATTCTTAATAATTTGGATTTCGCAGGGAATTAGCTTAGATCAATTCCTTTAAGATTATGGTCAAATATTCTAGGAATTAGATCAAAGACAGTCTGAGGATGGATATCTTGCTTTAATTATTCTGAGTATCAAATTATTGCCTGAAGCATTGATTCAGTTGTATTTTGGATTTGTGATTAACTTTGATGAAACTATTGATCATAATATTTGAGAATTAGATACGTTTCAAATCACAAATCAGGAGCATAAATTCTGTTTATTTTCTTTGCATCGCATTCTCCATCATTGCATTGTATATATATTTTTTTCGACACAGAAATTAATCAACCATTGATTGATTATTTAATTTGATTCAAAACCGCGCAACTAAAAATCACCGTTCCCTGTGTTCGACCTTGGTAAACTTGCCAAGTAAAATATTCCACAACATTCAAAGCTTGTGGTATTTTGACGACCGAAATCCGCCTCCTATACTACAATTCCACATTATTAAAGAGACGAATTTCGCGTTCATCAAATGGCGCCGTTGCCGGGGAACGGCGAATTTTTAGGATTTTGAATCATTTTTTTAATTAATTTTTGTAAAATTAATTTTTGTGTCATTTTTTTTCTCCTTCTGCATTTTATTCTGCATTTCTCTCTTACTCCATTTACTAACCGCAATTTCTCTCTTTGCAGACTACTGGGAGCGAAAATTTGAGATTTGATCAAGGATCTACAAGGACAAAAATTTGAATTTTAATTCCTGAGAGAGAGAGAGCTTAGAGTAGATTTTATTTTCTGCAATATTCTCAGGGTCCCTCTCTTTGAACCCGTGTAATAATTTCAGACTGAACAATTTCTGTGGTGTGTCGGGTCTGTTTCAACCCCTTCTGTGTGGTTGGGACCTGACTTGAGTGGCGTAGGACTTAGGCACATATACACTTGCCTGTTTATCTTTGATTGTGCTCGTAATCTTTAGGCCACACTTTTCCACTAATTAAACGCACTATAGATCGTTCAATATTAGCCAAAAATTTTAATCAATTCTTCCCGCTAATAGAACTATCTGTTTAGGGCGTTTTTCCATCTGTGCATATCATTTAGTGTAAATTTTAAATTCCTTGTCTTGCATCCCGCATGAAGAACGCGAGGATTCACTGTATGTCCTTCTCTTAAGCATGCATCATTGATTTACGCTTGCATTGGCTTTTTCGATTCTCCCTCCTCGAGTTTTACAACTTAGGGATTAACGGAATTGGGACTGCTCGTTAGGCGTGAATTTCTGTGCTCACATAAACCACAGTGATAACCTTAACTTAAAACTGGGACTGCTAATCAAGGTGACTGTAAATAACTGACCTAAAATTAACCTGTGTTTGGTGGAGAGAAACCCACTCATTGTTTGTAAGGATCAGAACACACACTTAGGAAGAGCCCAAAACCGAAGTGGTTCATTCAGACTACTGAGTTTAAACAATTAGCTACTTTTCAGTGAGGGTCTCGGGTAGCCGTTTACGGTCCGACTTCCCTTAGCAGAGTAGGTGGTTTAGAGGACACCGCGGAAGGCTCCGTCCTCAAGTAACACGGGTAGCCGTTTACGGTCCATACTTACACCTATACTGGCTGAAAGTAGGAGCAACTAGTTGTATGAACTCAGGATAGTCTTTGTGAAATATCTCGGCACCTAACAGCTCCGCTTAAATTTTAAGACTGTTTTGTCATTAAATTAAAATTACAAAGATAAGCGGCCGAATCCTAACGTGCCTTCACCAGTGTGGAGTGGGTGAATCAACGTGTTTGTTTTGTGTTTGATTTGTGTGCGTCAAAGACCTTGCAATTGCAAGCAAATCGTGGTTCGCTAATCATTCCATCCATCTTGACAAGATGTCGGCACAGTGGTCTTCTTTTCCGATCCCCACGACCTTGTCCCGATATTCTTCTTCTCACACTCCTCAAGAGAACCTGAGCTTCAAATCAAATTCACCTCAGTCATCTTTCTCTTCCCACCCATACATCCCACCCTATGACCACACTTCTTCTTGGACTAGCCCTCTCTCACATTCGGACAATCTTATGGACATAAGAGAGAGATCAGAATTGAGGATAAACAATAGAGTGATCGATACTGACAATAGAACATGATTTCAGGTCACGAGGATCTCACAACCTCTTGAATTATCCCCAACTCAAGATAAGTATCAATTTTCCTTTGACAACCCACGAGAAAACCAAACTCAAGGAAATTCAACTCATGACCAGCCCATAATGTTTATGAACAATCAATACTCTCCTCGAGGATACATGCCCGAATCACGACACATGGAGACTGATTATACAATCACTAGTCATGAGATGTTTGAGGATGAGATTGCTCGGATTAATCATAGAGCAGACACTTTAACTATGAGAATATATGATCTCATCCAGTCAATGCAAAATTCAGAAGAAGTGAGGCCACCACCATGCGAACCACTGGATCATCACAATCAGACACAACCACTGACCTGTGACCCCCCGACTGACCATATTACAGAAAATACCAAAAAAATTGAAAAATTTGAAAATTCAAAAAAATTGGACAATTCTGAAATGGAAGCATTTTGCAAGAGTCTGATCTTAGAGCTTCCATTAATCAAAGCCATAGAATATGTGCCCGATCTTAAGAGATTTGTGAAGAGTCGACTGATACCCAAAAAGACGGGCAAGAAACGATCCAGGACTGAATATCATGTCATATCTATGGCTAGTTCTTTGGTGATGAATCATAAACTCAAAAGCCGTAAAGTCAAGCGGTTGACTCGGGTCACATGTGAAATTGAGGATTCTAAATTCACTCATGTTCGGTTAGACGACGACTCTACATTAAACATCCTCCCCAAGTCCGTCTTTGATCAACTCAAACTCGGACAACTCAAAAAGACTAGGGTGATCGTTCAATTACCCGATCGATCTACCAAAAGACCGCGGGGAATCGTTTCTATCGTCGTAAATTTTCGAGGGGAAAAACACAAAGTGGACTTTATGGTCCTTGACATTGAGCACCCCGGAAGGATGTCTGAGTCTCCTATTATTTTAGGAAAGCCGTTCTTAGCCTCCGCTAAAGCGATCGTCGATTGCGAGACTCGGGAAATCAAGTTCCCGAACTCGGACCACAATGAACACGACCCCAATGACACATCCTGCTCTGAGGAAAACCAACTTGAAACCTACAGTTATAATCATGAGATAAATATTTCACATTATCAGACATCTCCACATGATACACTAATACAAACCCTAGGAGAGTCACCTCAGGGATTGACTGTTGGACAATCTTCGGATCCTCACCACCTTATTACTGCTCCTAGAAAAATTCAAGATTTTGGAGCTTATGAAGAATTGGACCATATTCTTAAAGATCACCACGATTATTTGAGTGGTCCAATCTTTGAGTCGGCAGTAATTCATGAAATACTTGAACCTTATAAGGAACCGACTCCAGAAACATCTGATGTCACCAAAATTCACGATCATTCGGAAGTGACATCAAAACCCCCAGCCATAAATCACAGGATCCGCAGGAACACTCTCCCTCGACCGAAGCAGTGCATGACCCTTCAAGAATTGGTCGACTTTTATGGGGATTCATCTGATGAGGAACTCACAAATGCCACAACGGTTACTCAAGACAGGGAGATGAAGACTGTCCAACTTCCTCCCAATACTTCTCAAGGAAACAAACCGACCAAGAAAGTCACCTTTGACCTTAGACATCAGGTGATTTCTGAAGAGTCCTCATCCGGCCCTGATGTGGTTCATCAGATAAGTGCAATTGGTACAGCTCTGATCCAAGGGCACTTACCTCTGATCGACAAAAGTTGGAGATCCTCTGCAGACGACTACTATTCTCCTGAGGACGACTCCGACGATGGCTGGTCTTCTTCATCGACCCCCTCTTCATCACACTCCACATCTACATACTATCTCCCTCCACACTCCCGCAAGAAGGTCCGTCGCAAACCTCCTTGATCTTGTACATCCGCGAATCTACCCGGTCCCCCATCTGTATTTATCCGATTATACTTAGGCTGACCTGAGCCTAAGTATAGGGGGACCGCTACCATTGTTTATACTTCACTTCTCTTCTTTTGTTTTTAATTCTTCTGTATGTAGTACGAGCTATGTCAACATTTCACTTTGTGCCATGGGGACATAGCACAAGCTAAGTATAGGGGGTGTATTTGTATATATTTTACCTACTTTATCCATAGCTCATACTTTAATCATTTTTTATCTAACATCGGGGATGGGTACAAGTAGTGTATACTACCTGTTTTTCAAAAAAAAAACAAAAAAAAAAGAAAAAAAGAAAAATAAAAACAAAAAAACACACCAAAAACAAAACTTTTTTTTAAAAAAAATGTATTAAAAATTTTTTTTGCATTAAAAAAAAAGAGGGCATCACTCATGGTCTTGCATTTCATCAAGCATTTCATGCATTTCTTGGTTGATATATTCCTGACACATTCACTATCACTCAAGGCTTGAGGATTTTTGAGGACACTTGATTTCTGAAATCTTGAGATTCTGAGTTAGCCTGCCTTAGTCGTTAGGGTTTTTAGAACTTAATAATCCACACTTCCCTAGTTTGAAAGATTTGAGCGCTATATTGAACTCTTCATCCCTACCTTCAAAAAGAATATGATCACCACAACCACTTCCACAACTGCATGATTGATGAGATGAGTTGAGATATCACTTGAGGAACTAGGACTAGAGATTTGAGTTTAGACCCGATCTGATGATATTCGAGGATGAGATAAAGTTAATGATGGCTTCAGAAAACCTGAGTGTCAGCAAAACACTAGCCAGTATGTGAATAAGATTCATATGCTATCTTTTTGATAAATGACCTAAGTGCCAGGGTGTGATGAAATTTAATGAAAATTGTTGATCAGTGTGCGCCAACTTTTGGTAAAAGCAGTGGAGCTAGCCAACAAAGAAAAGAAAAAGAAAAGTCAAGAAAAGCTCTATCATCCAAAGTCAAATTCCAAATGAGCTTCCACCAATGGCAAGCGCTCCCAAAATTTTCAAAGTGTCCACTTGGACCAAACGCTAATTAGGACCAAGGAGTCGGGCTGACACCATAAAAGGGCTCTGCATCGTAAGCGATACAAGTCTGGGTGTCGAAGGTATCTTAGATACTCAAAAGAGACACACCCCGGTGTACTCCCAGAAAAACAAGTGCAGACGACTCCAAATTCTCTTGACGGACACATTGATCAACAAAATAAAATATACTTGTGTTGAGTAATAAGGCACTCGAGAGGCACCTTGTTCCAACGAAAGGGAGAGAAAATCAGACACAATCCTATGCCCTCCATCAACTGGCCGTCCATCTACACTTTCAAGTCTGACAAACTAATGAGACGGTTGACTGAAGCAAGAATAGACTTATTCCCTAGGGTTGAGGGTCAGGTCTAGAGGAGAGTCTCTTGGACTGGAACTTTGGGTGATGCCCCGACTCGACTCTCATGAAATGTAGTACACTTAAAATCATATCCTTATATTATATGTACAAACAGAGAGTCTGAAAATTAGAGAAGTTGGGTTCCTTTTGATTAAAGCTTGGTTGAGCCAGAATTTTAGGATCACTCAAATTAAGGGTCTTCTAAGAATTAAGCCTTGAAAATTCACATGCACAGTCAGGATGTAATCAACTAAGTCATTCATTCATGCTCGGGGACGAGCATGGTCTAAGTATAGGGGTATGATGAATCTCGTATTCATCATGCTAAAATTGGTCATTTAGGCTCTGTCTCCCATCATCCACCTATAATTAATCATTAATAGAGCATTATTAGCCATCATACTTGTGTAAATAATATCTGCATTTCATCTGCATAAATTGCATTAAAAATCCCATGTGTAAATTAGCCCGAAAAAGCCGCTAACTTCTCACATTTTTAGTTAATTCATCCTAACTCCAATTGACCTAAAACCACCTCCATTGTGTAGATATTACTAACTTTATTAAATAAAAAATACAAAAAAATTATTAACCCCAATAAGTGTCAAATAATCTCAAAGTCAAATTTCAAATCAGACAGACTAAAATGAGCATATCTCCTACATACAGTGTCCGATTTTGGTCTACTCACTTTTAAAGTACTCCATTTTCAAATACCTTCAAAACAAGACCAATTTCATAAAATTCGAAGCTCATATATGAAAGTTGGGTTTTGGGCCTCTTTTGCGCATTTTAACTTTTTGCTAATTTTGACCTGAGTTTTTATGTGTATAATTAACTCTTTTAATTTTATTTCTTCTTCATTTATGTCCTTTGATGAAAGTTTTAATAAGAAACGCAAAAATCCAAATCCAGATCAAAACTGAATTCAAAGAAACTACCCGAGTCCAAGTGTCCGTTGTCTGTCTGTACAAAATTTGTGTGTTTCTTACTTCTATTTTATTTTCTTATCCATTAAAAATCCAAAAAAATTAGATTAATGTGTAATTAATTTTCTTATATTTTATCATATTTTTTTATATTTTTATCCTCTCTAAAAACCACCAAAAAAATACAAAATCCCAAAAATACGGTTTTCCCAACACATGGAGAACCACCAAAAATACCACTTCGCACAGGTGATCTCTTTTTCTTACGGGTCCTTCAGGAAAGTTGTAGATCTCGACGAGACGAATAACTTTTGTGAAGAAAATTTTTCGATCTGAGATCTCCTTCTCTCTCTTTTTCCCCTCCAAAATTGTGAAATTTTTTTGGTGCCACGTGGCAGCTCCAGGACAGGCCACGTGGCACCCCACTCTTCCCTCTCTCCCTCTCTCTCTCCAGCCACACCTGGGTCACGTGCCCAGCACGTGACCCCACCCTCTTCCCCTTCCTCCAGACGTTCACGCCCGCGCCCCCTCCCTGCCGTTTCTCCTCCGCAGCCGTTCCCCCTCTCGCCTTTAAACCTCCGCCATGCACGGCCCCGGCCGTTACGCGCCGCCGCCCTCCTCCTATAAAGCCCCTCCCTCCGGCCTTATCTCGCATCCACCATTAACGTACGTCTCTCCCAGCTCCGATCTCAGCCCTAGTGACAGTAGCGGCAAAAGGTCCGCTGAGTGAGGAGGGAGTCAGGTGAGATCCTCGGCCTTTCCCGGCCGAGTTGCTGCTCCATTAGCAGCTCAGCTTGGGTCTTCTTCTGACGGCCTTTTGAGCGTCAATCTTCACAGCACACACACGCTCCCACTGGCTTTGCACAGGCCGGGAACCTTCCCCTTCACCCCACCCATCGCGCTTCGGTCGCCAGTTTTCCCCCTTTTTTGGTGCTTTCTCCAACAAGTTGCAGGTTCAGCCAAGAACGCGCGGAGGAGCCGCCTTCCCGCGCAGCTCAGCTCCACTGCGCTGCCCCTCCGTCCGCCTCGCGCGTCGCCACCTCCGCCATCGACCACGCACGGCTCCGCCTCTTCAACGCCTCGTGCCTCCGCCGGCTTTGCCCGCACCGCCCCCTTCACCGACAGCTTCCAACCTTGCCGCGCCGCCCCTCGCGCCGTGTGTTGGCCGAGGAGCGGCATCGCCGCCGTCGCCACCACCGCCTCGGCCACGAGCGGCTCCTCCGCCAAGCGCTCAGCTCCGCCTTGCGCGGTGTCCGCCCCCGCCCAGATCGCCTTCTCCGCCTGGGCGTGCCTCAGGACACAGCCGCCGTTGGATCTGGCCCAAGCCCTTGATCCAACGGCTCCAATCACGCCACGTCATCCCCCCGAGCCTCGGCCCCAGCCTCGAGGCTCGGGTCCCCCGAGGCATTCCCAGCGTGCCACGTCGGCTCGGTCAACCGAACCTGAGCCTCTCCACCGAGCCTAAGCCCCGTCTCCTGAGCCTCAGGCTCGGGGCTCCCGAACCTCTGCTCCGTCACCCGAGCCTCCAGGAGCACGTGCCTTGCACGTGCGCTCTGGGGAAATTTGCATTGGGGCTCCTGGCACTTTTAGAAATTGCATCTATACCCCCGCCAGGGGTAAATTACAGAAAGACCCCTCAACTTTTTGCTAATTACAGATAAGTCCTCCCAGGGACCTCTTTGCAAAGAAAACTTTATTTTATTTACATTTCAGTCCCTGAAATTTCATTTTCGCATATCTTTGTCATACGAACTCCGATTTTAGCATACAATATGTCATTTTGAAGCTATTTTCATGCTCTACAACTTAGCATAGCTTGTGAACAGATCTGAGGTTGTTTATTGTCTATTATTCTTCAAGGATCTAATTTGACATGCATGCTCAATTTTGACATACTTGTGCTTGAGAATTTAACGATAAACCTGTTGTAGGAGTTCCGTTGAGGAATTTTAATTTGGTTAACCCCTTGTTTTATTGTTGATTATTCCAAATCATTACAGGGATTGAATTGAGGACCAATTTTTTGACTCTCTATTTGGGTGATCAACTATTAATTTAGAAAAGTCATTTTACATTGAATCTGTGAACTTGGAGTCGATTGATTTTTCTTGGTTGCATTATTATTCGATCTGTGATAATATTTGATGATTAATTTAAGTTGTTAATTGAGGATTTAAATCGTTCTAAATCACAGATCCTGAGCTTAAATTCTGTTTATTTTTGCATAGCAATTTCATCGTTGCATTGTATATTTTTTTACACAGAAATTAATCGACATTGATTGATTATTTAAATTGATTCAAAACCACGCAACTAAAAATCACCGTTCCCTGAGTTCGACCTTGGTAAACTTGCCAAGTAAAAATACTCCACAACATTCAAGGTTTGTGGTATTTTGACGACCGAAATTCGCCTCCTATACTACAATTATCGACTATTAAAGAGGTGGATTTCGCGATCATCAGGACCGATGATGAATCTCCACTTCATCACCTTCATTCTTCCATTTTGACCTTAAACCCCTAGCTAAATGCATGCATATAACATTAATTTGTGCAAAATAACAACCAATAATTGACAGAGAAATACTATACAAAATATTGTATTTAATCCCAAAATAAAAGAATAAAGGAAGAGAAGAAAAAGAATGAAGTGGCAAAGACATTAAATGACACTAAACCTCAAGATCCAGTCATCATGATGACTTGGTCGACAAGGAATAAAGTAAGGGGAGAGAGGGCATAGAAACTATAAAGAAAATATATGAAAACCCTAATTTGATTTGATAATAAATGGTCTTTTAGAACCTATTTATTTTATTATTTTTACACCTCAAATCAATAAACTCTATATATGAAATGTGTACATAAAAATACAAAATTGTTTTCATCAAAAAAATAATGCACAGTGTGTCCGGGACACATAGAATAAAAAGCCGCAAAGAAAAATTCTCAAAGCTGCATCTTTTCCATATAAACTCAAAATTTACCAAACTCACTTTTATTGTTCATAAAATTAAATCAACTATTTAATGAAAGTGGTTTCATTCAATTTGGAGTTAAGATGCAAAAGTTGACTTTTGGGCTCCGATTGTGCAATATACAGTATACAATATTCAATATATTTACTCTATATTTTTAACATTTTTATATTTTTATAAACATGTAAATATTATTTAAAATGCATAAAAATAATAAAATTAGAATAAAACCATTAAAATACATTAAATAAATAATGTACTTTAATATATAGTAAGCTATACATATAATATACCTATATACTATATGTACATAATTATCTAAGTAAATAAATAAACGAAAAAAATAAATTAAAAAATGTAAATATGTAATTAAATGAATTATAAATATAGAAATTATGTATATAAAATAATAAAATATAAAATACAAATTAAAAATAAAATAGGTAAAATACATGTATAAATACCTATACTTATACATGCAAGTAACATGTAATAAATTACTTTGTAAAAATAAATAAAAATATCCAAAAAATACTACATAAATAAAAAAATATATATTTTAATAAAAAATAATAAAATCATTTACTATTTTTACACGATTTTAGAAGGGATTTTAGTATCCATATTTTCTGGTTGGTCCACGTGGACCAACCAAAACCTGGCGTTAGTTGAACAGGCAGTCAACTGTACGCCCCTCGCACCTCCTTTGTTATAGGTCTCTTGACCTCTGACTTTCACCAAATTTTTTGAAAGATATCCAAGGCTTGATAGCTGTCGACCCTTTTCCAAAACTCTTCCCCATACCTTCCTCTACCTCGTCATGTCCCTACTTCTCATCAACTCCTTCTACCCTGCACGCAACCTCCGCCCGAAGTTAGCCCTTTTCCATATCTGTAAATAAGGAGGTACGACCCCTTTTCTTTTTTTATCCCTCTCTCACTACTGTAACCCCGTGAGGACCCATCTGTAGAGCCTCTGTGGTGACGACACGATGCTCCAGACCTTCTTAGCGTGGATAAAGCAGTGGAGGTGGTGATCTAGGTGCTGTCAGAGCTCCTCCTGCGATGCCTCATCTGCTCCTTGACTCAGATCAATTCAAGCTGTTAGGTAGAATTTTCTTATTGCCTTTCATTCCTGTATCATATTTTAGTTGTTAATTTTACATTTAATCAACATATTTGGCTTAATTTTTAGATTCAAATTCGATGGAGTACTATGCTCCGACCCTAAATTCATCGTTATCATCCACTGTTTCGGCCCCCATTCGCTCTCATCTCCATCCTCAGCATGCTCTCCATATTCCCCCTTGTTTTCTCCTTGATCCTGCACAGATCGAGCAGGAACGAAACTTCCTCCTCTGCCTTCACTGGAGCTCCACCGATCTGTTACCCACCTTGCCTACCAGCATCAAAGTAGGGTGGAGAAGAACCCTCACGTTGTCCCCTACTATTTTGTGCAGAACTTGGGTCCAAACGAGCCACCTGGAGTGAGGATCAAGCCCAAGTCAGGAGCTCCAGGTGCCTTCAGATCTAGGATCCATTTGATGGACCCCATACTTTCTTAAACCGTCCTACATGTGCGGAAGATCACCATGAAGAGAAGGAGAGCTTCAACGAAGCATTTGGCGGTTGGAGGTGCATTGATGAACCGCCAAATCGACCCTTTAATAGTGCTGAATTAGCACTTGAAGTTGTCATCGTAGTCGGGCCAATTCGGGTCATCAAAGGACCATCTCATTGATATTTCAATAAGAATAAGATGGTCGTAATTTTTATTTTACTTGGTAAGATACCAAGGTCGAACTCAGGGACACGAGCCTCTCTCGGATTATCCATATTCTTATCTATCTAATTAAGTGTTGGATTGAAAAAAATCAATAGGTCAAAGTATGCAAGAAGGTACAACAATACATTAAAATAAAACATGCATTTTTTTTATTTTTATCATGCAAATAAATGCAATGTGATGCAATGAACATATGCCTGAAATGATAATTACTTGAGCCATAAAAATGTGAGTCAAATAGAGTCAAATAATGAAGCATTTTTCATTCATATAACACTTAGGCATGAGAAACAAGGAAATCAGGACACTTAGATAATGAAATAAGGCACTACTGTTCATGGTGTCAATTCTAAAATATAAGCATGCCATACGAAAGAAAATAAGAAGAGCTTCAAAATGAAACTAAAATCAACTAAAACGGAGATAGGTGCTCAAGATATGCACGAAAGAAGACAAGGGCATACATGAAAGAAAACATGAAATAAAATTGCAAACAGGTCTCTGTGAGGGACTAAAATGTAAATATAAGAAAATTCGGGACCTTCCCTGTAAATTGCCCACACGCACAGGGGTATTTTTGCAATTTTAAAAACCCGCGAGGGTTTCAATGCAAAATTCCCACAGTGCACGCGCGCTGCACGTGATCTGGACATGGTTGCAATATAGGAGAAGAAGGCGGGCCTCTGTGCAAATTACCCAGATGGCACGTGCTATGCACGTGCCATCCAGGCTCGGAGGAAGGCTCGGTCGAAGCAGAGGCTCAGCGCTGGTTCGGCTAGGCTCGGATGCTGGCTCGAGCTCGATGAAGCTTCGGCTAGGCTCGGGGGCTCCAAGCCTGGCGGGTCGGAGGCGAAGGCTCGGTGCAGCTCTGGTGTTGACGCATGGCGAATCTAGACCCGTAAGATCTCCAGCATCCGACGGTGTAAGGAGGCTCCGCTAATAGGCAACGTGGCTGAACGGGAATTGTTGGATCTAGAGGATCCAACGGTACCTGGAAGGAGCTCTGATTGGCGACGTGGGCTCATATGGACCGTTGGATGATCCCCTGGAGAGGGTCATCCAACGACAACTGCTATTCCTTCCTCCTCTACGGCTGGCGGAGGAATCTGTCCTCCGTCGATGGGGCTCCTCCTCCGCCGCTCGTTCTCGGCTGCTATGGGCCTCCCCTGAGCTACTGTGAAGTATGTCGAGGACGCTCGTAGCTCGGGGAAGACGTTGACCCTCCGCGATTAAGTCATCGGTGCTCTGACGATAGAAGCACGGCTCGACCAAAGTACGCCGGCGAAGTCTCCGGTCATTGAAGGAGTTGTCTACCTGCAGCATTAGTCCGTAGCCGAAGCGAGCAAGTGTCTTGTGCGTGCGAAGTGGAGTGGAATGGGGAGTTATGCGAGCGGAGACGGTGGTAGCTCGGAGCTCCTCCGCCGTGGGTGGCAGAGGAGAGGGATCGGAGATGGTCTGGGGTTGCGAAGGATGGCCGGATGGAGCGCGTGAAAGGGGGTTGAAAGGCGGAGCTAGGGAAGAGAATGGCGAAGAGTGAACGAGGGAGTAGCGACCTACAAAATTTAGCGAAATTAAATGAAAAATACAAAGGGAAATCGGGAGCTTACATGAGCGATGGCGGTTCGATGGGCTTGTGCGCGAGCTCCATGACGGAGCTCTGGTCTTCGCTGGACCTCCTCAGCCGGTGGAGGCAGCTCAAGCGGGCACTAGGCGCCGCAGCTCCGCCTTGATCGACGGAGGGTCGTCACCGGGGGAGAGGGTCGTCTTCGCTCGATCCTTCCGCCTCCCCCTGTCACAGGGAGGCGGAGGAGGGCTGGGCCCCTCCCACGTAAAGGTGGACACCCGTTCCTGGAGGAGGAGGCGAAGTATTTGAAGGGCGAGGGCCGTGGTTCCGGTGATGGGAGTGGTGGTTTTAGTGGAGGATATGGAGTGACTGGAGACGAGTCGCGGATTGTGGCTGAGCTCGCGAGGATGAAGGATGAAAGAGCTCGGTCGTGGGGTGGTTAGCGAGTGGAGGGAATGGCCGGAGACGAATGGATAATGGAAAGGGCGAGAGTGGTGCACGAGCTGGAGATCGTGTGAAAGAGGAGCGCCTCAATGACCATCTGGCCGTTGGATCTGGAGATCCAACGGTGGTGAGCGACGTGCGAAGGGGCGGCGTGGATTAGATCCGAGGCAAAACGAACAAAGGGCGATGAGTGCGCCACGTGTCGAGCTCGAGGGCAGGCGGAAGCGGTCGGTTGTGATGATATTCAAGGTTTGATCTGGTGGTTGAGATTGAAGCAATCATGGACAGTAAAGATCAAGACATCACGGGCGTGATCAAATGGCGCATAATGCGCCACGTGGCGGGTCCTGGATAGGGCGCTGACGTGCGGTGCGGATGAAGACCTGGGAAGATCAGACGACAGCGGGTAATGGGCGGATGTGGAGGTACTCTGGCCATTGGATCAAGAAGGGATCCAAAGGTCGGAGATGGGGGCGGAAGAGACAAGAGGAGCGGGCCACGTGGCTCACCCAGAACGGGCCACGTGGCCCAATCAAATTATTCCAATCTTCAAGTTGAAATATGAAGGTCAAGATAGCCAAACTTGAGAAAACTCAAAACATGAAAGTTGTAGATCTCGATGAGATCTACAAGTTTCATGTTGATCAAAAGTGGAGATGAGGCCACCTGAAGATACAAAATATTTTTTAAGGGTATTTTTAAGGCTAAAAATACCACGGATTTTAGTTTTGTGATTTTTTGTGGTTTTTAATTTATTAGGGACTCTGATAATTACATGACATTATCTGGGTTTTATTGACAAATATTTAAGCAAGGGGGTTAATAATGGGAAATTAAGATGATGAAATCGGGTTTCATCATGCATGTAATCCAAGATCGAAACTTGTCAGAGTTGAGTTCTTGAAGGTGTTCTTCGTGAACACTCAAGATCCATTAGATCAAGCCTTCGACCCAGATCATCTAATCTGGGTTGTTGATTAAAGGCGAGCGATGTGCGCCCTGACGGTTGATAGCGTCATGTGGAGGCTCCTCTGCCATCCGATGAGCGCGTTGGAGGGGGTGAATATATTAGTAACCCCTCCACATTTGTTTGTTTTTGTTAGTATGCAAATATTAAGTTAAGTACACAATTTTATGTAGAAATTGCATGGACCCCTCATGCTTAGTAGATATTTCAATTAGGTCACGTGCCAGCTCACCTCACGTGGCAGCCCATGTGAGATGGGAAAATTGTATCCGAGCCCCCACCCACTTTGTTTTTTTCTTTTTAGTATTTAAATTTTGTAATATAATGTTAAACTTTTGGATTATTTGCATATAAACCCTTAGATATTTTTATTGCAAATATGCTGCTACTAGGTTGTAAATTAATATTGTTGTCTTTTTATTTTGATTAAATAACTCCTGTGCTCGAGAAATTATGGGAAAATAACTAAAGGTGCTTAATATTATGATTTTTCATTTCACATTTTTATTTTAGTATTTTCTTGCATTTTTTCCATTTACTAAAAATCAAAAGAAGCATATTTTTTCCTTGTTTAACTATAGAAATACAAAAAATAATAAAACCTTATTTAAAAATTCCAAAAATTTTATATATTATATATTGATATATAATTTAACTCTAGACCAAAAATCATATATATATTATAAATGTTAAAAGGGATTTTTACCCAGCATACCCTATAAACTTTGCCAATCACCTCCACGGCCTTTGAAACAACCTAATTCCTCCCTCGACCCCGTAAACTTGCCAACTCTTACCCCGTGAACCCTCCGAGCTATATGTTTTAAGCCCATGGGGTTCTTGGGGTAATTTACAGGGTCGATGGGGTAATTATGTTGTGCAAAAGGTTGTAGAGGTATTTTAAAACGTTTATAGGATCTTATAGGTAAAAATCCCATGTTAAAAACTGAAAAAACCTCCAAACTCTAAAAGATAGTAAAAAATCTATAAAATTTAAAAAATAATTTTCTATTGTATAATTTTCTTTATATTATATAGTATATATAAAAATAGTTATGGGTAATTTTGGACTTATTGTCAATTTTTAAAACTCAAAACAGTCTAGCCTATTATTATAAGTCACTATTTTGACATATTTAATCAATTAAAAATATGTAGAAATTAGCTAAAATTACATAAAAATTCATAAAATAGAGAAAATATTTAAAACAAAAAACATTGTATTTTATACATTTTGAATATACATAGCTATATTTATAAATAAAACCCTATATAGATTATATATATACAATATTACTATATAATACCTATACTAATTATTATTAATTATAAATACCTATAAATATTTAAAACCTTAAAAATAAAAAGGGCTGCGCTCATTTGTATTTTTTTATATATTTATTATATATATCATATATAATATTTATATTATACTTATTATTATATATAGGTATATATACATATATGGGAAAAGGGAGTATGCTCCCTGGTTGTAGCTAACTTACATGCTCCCACCCCTTTTCTCCTATATTTTTTTATTTTTCTGAAATGAAACCTATTGGAATTTAGATCACAATATGTCACCATGGTGTCATTCAAAATTCAACTTAATTCGAGATTTCTATCCCCTCCATCAAGACTGTCAAATTTTAACAGTATCAGAATTGCTGAAATTGACCCCTTTCAGATGGAGGGCATATGAGTCTCTGTTTCTGACGAAAATGGAATGACATGTTCGGGGGATATAGTTATGAATTTATATATTTTTATTTTCCAAAAAAATAAAAATATAGGGAAAATAGAGGTGGGAGTAGCCAATTGGCTACACCCAGGGAGTAGCCTCCTTTAACCTACATATATACTTATTATATCTTTTAAAAAGAAAAAGGAACTAAAAATAAAAAAATTAAAAAGGAAAAAATTTAAAAATATCAAAATTTATAAAATAAAAATCCATAAAAAATAAATATATTTTAAAGGCAAAAAAATAAAAAAAGCCAAAAACTATAAAAAAATATTTGTTGTCTGTTTTTATTAATTGACAATAAATACATATCTACGTAGCTCTCTGTATTTTGACCCCTGCACTTGCTTACTATACACATTTATTTGCACGATATATAAAATTTCACCCCGCACAATTATTCATTGATATATCTGGATTGTGGGTTGTCTGAATCGATTGATTAAGATCTGAGTACTACGAGAACGGTCGACACAATGATTATCGGATTTGACTTGCCGGACACCACAGACCCTCCAAGACCATACGTTAGAATCCTCGCTCTTCCTCATCAACAATTGGTCCAAATATGCCCTTGATCTCTGATACTCACCGACTAATTAATGCACATTAGATTAATATTTGATATATATATATATATAACAATAGGAGAATCATATAAAATGAAATGTAACCGTGTCATACATTCATCCTCATTAATAATACGTCGACAAGTCCATGTCCACATATTGAGATATACAAGTAACTATAACCAGTATACCAAAATATCTCAACAATATCTCAATACATTGTCTCTCAAATATAATAGAAAATAATGCGGAAGTAAAAAAATTACTGTAAGTGAAACACACCATGTCTAGTGCAAGTATAACGTGGAAAGTCTGATCTCCTTAAAATTGTTATTACTACAGCTGCTGCTCAGCTACATCTGTTGAGTTCATATGAGGGTAACGTTATGAGCGACTGTGTAAAGCACCGCACCACGCAACCCCATATAGTAATGCCAGGGCAGATGGTGATAAACCATCTAAGGATTTCATTTTCAGGCATGCCTCTCTCTCTATAAAACGGAACAATGGGGTAAGCAACAAGCGTCAATAAGGAAGCTGACGACTTGCGCTGCTTTTCATAAGAATCCCGTAACAATGCAAAGGCCAAGTTCATCCGAATAGGCTGCACATATTCCGACTCTATAAGTGGAGTGTCTTGCGGAAGGATGAGCCTCGGAGAAAGACTAGACTAGAATCGGAAGCTCTTCCTGGCCTGAATATCTAGTTGGGGATCTCTTGTTTCCATGAGGAGTATGGGTGCATGGACACGTAGCGGGGAGATGAAGAGTGAGAGAGAGAGGCGGACCTATCCCTCTGACCTGAGGTGCCTCCAACCTGCACACATAGTAGTCGATCTTTCTTCACCATAAGGGAACTGGTAATGAGACAAACATTATAATAAATAATGTAGGGTAAACAAGATATGTATATGATATTGAGATTTGCATCTGTTGGTTAAAGTTCACAACGAGATAAAAATATACAGATATTGATATCCGATCATGAATCATTTCTTGTATTAAATTAGTACATGCAAGTACATGACTCATAGGCATCCGCTACACAGGAACTTGATATTCATCTTAAGTAACTATCAAGGATCTCTGTTCATCTAGAACATGAAAAGATCATAACTCTGATTTCTCCAACTTCAAACCACATCCCGTAGGACCTCTCACAATAATAACACTTAAAGTAGAATTTGATGTGGCCACATCAAATTCTAATCAGAGTCTTTATATCGTATACAAGTGTGAAATCAAGAACTCCAATCGTACCACATGCTTACTCCGTCGAGCGACTCCGGATGCTACCGAACTGCTAGGTGCAATGCGTTACTCAACTCGTCCGCTGGGGTCGCAACCTTTAAGGCATCTCCCCGGAGTCCAAGGGTGCATGTCCAATGTCTTACGGCGCCTAACTCCATCTACCCGACCACATGAAATCCGATTCACAGGAAGATAATTACCATGAACAATATCAATAGTAAGGCTTTTTGAATTTTAGATTACTTAGGCCAATGATCATCATTTGTGAATTGTATCCGAAATACAACCGTAACTCATTAAACCATATCAACCATACCTACGTTGAAAGGTACATCTAACATAAATTTAACATCCATATACAAATGATCCTATAAATTTGACATAAATTTACGTGAGTCTATATCATATGAATACATCTTACATTTTTTAAAGAGTTTCTACAAGAGAATGTAATGGTCACTTATTTGTAGATGAATTTTAACCCAAACAGACAGCTTCATTCATGAAACTCCCCTATCATCTACTATTTATCATTATGTACACCATTGATGTGTTGGGTAATAAGAGTAACAGAAGAATCAACATGACATCTCTTGAATGCAAAGATCTAATATCACTACAAGGTCGCAAGATTTGTAAGGAAGAAATGACCACAGGATGATCCGTGACACACATAATCCAACAATAGCCTCCTGCAATCTTATCATGATATTATAATGACCCGATTTTTTTCTAATCCATGCATAGTTAATCCTCTTTAATTAATAACCTCTCAATGCTAATCACTAAGCTATTATTAATGCATGTACCAAAAGAAAAAAATATGAATCACACTACAAACTGGACGTCCTTTGGGGACGCTTATTGGGGACGGTCAAGAAGTAACCGTCCCCGATAACAATATCGGGGACGGTCAGTAGCAAACCGTCGCTTTTCTAATGTAATAGCGACGGTTAATATCGACCGTCGCCTTTAAGTATCCTTTAGGGACGGTTCTTTACCCGTCCCTAAAAAAGCTAGCCCCTGTTTGTTTTTTGTCAACCCGGGAACTGTAGGGGACGGCTATAACCGTCCCCATTACTCCACTGTGCCCGTCGCCTATACAAAAAATCTTTAGGGACGATTATTTACCCGTCCCTAAATAGGCTAGATTTTTATCATCCCGGGAACTTTAGGGGACGGTTATAACCGTCCCCGATAGTTAGTTATAGGGGACGGTTGCAAAACCGTCCCCTCTGTCCCATAAAAGGGGACGGTTCACTCATAACCGTCCACGATCATTCATATAGGGGACGGTTGTGTGACCGTCCTCGATGGTCATATACCCTCCCGCGATGCGAGTCTTCCTCATTCTCACGCCTCGCCCTCCTCCCTCTCCTCCAAAGCCTCCGCCTCCACCCTCCTCCTCCTCCTCCCTCTCGCCGCCGGCGTCCTGCTCCTCCTCCTCCCTCCCTCCGCCGCCGTCCTCCTCCTCCCTCTCGCCGCCGCCGACCTCCTCCCTCTCGCCGCCGGCCTCCTCACTCCTCCTCCTCCCTCTCGCCTCCACCCTCCTCCTCCTCCTCCCTCTCGCCGCCGCCGACCTCCTCCTCCCTCTCGCCGCCGCCGACCTCCTCCTCCCTCTCGCCGCCGCCCTCCTCCTCGGCCTCAACTGGTGCCCGTCCGCCCGTCGCCCGTCCGCCGCCTTGCCCGCCGCATTACTCGGTTGTAAGTTTTGTTTTTAATTTCTTATATATTCATCATGCTTATGATTGAATATTTTTTTGATATACTTATTAGTTTAGTCAAATGCTTAAGATATTAGATTATAAAATAGTGGATAAATGCCTAATTGTGATTACTCTTGATTAAGTCCGTAAATTAGTTTAGTCAAATGCGTAAATCAGTAGATTAATCTTGCTTATGATTAAATGCTATTAGTGATAGAAGATGATTAATTTAGGTAAATGCTTGTAAGTCTTATTTTAAAACCTAGTTTGATTAGAGACATGTCATGAGTCTTATTTGATTAGAGACATGTAAGTGATAGAAGATGATTAATTTAGGAAGATGAATTGAGTCTTATTCGATCCTACGTGCCGCAGCCTGCCCTGCCAAGCGCTGCTCCTGAACCCGATTTGTCGGGAGGAGGAGGGGTAGACCGAGACCGGACTCTCTGGATTGAAGGCCAAGTGTGCCACATGATATTTAGTAGAATATTTGTGTATAGCTAATTCATTTTCATTCGATCCTACGTGCCGCAGCCTGCCCTGCCAAGCGCTGCTCCTGAACCCGATTTGTCGGGAGGAGGAGGGGTAGACCGAGACCGGACTCTCTGGATTGAAGGCCAAGTGTGCCACATGATATTTAGTAGAATATTTGTTCATTAAGTATAATATTTGTGTTTAGCCGATTCATTTTCATTCGATCCTACGTGCCGCAGCCTGCCCTGACAAGCGCTGCTCCTGAACCCGATTTGTCGGGAAGAGGAGGGGTAGACCGAGACCGGACTCTCTGGATCGAAGGCCAATTGTGCCACATGATATTTAGTAGAATAGTTAGGTTGTACTTAAAACTTGTTAACTACCGTAGTTAATAATGATGCCATGTTGTTGTTATGAACAGTAACAAATATTTTTGAAATTAACTTTATATCTTACCTTTAGGCAATGGATAAAAGTTGGATGAACAAAAGATTCGATGACTATCGGACGTATAATAAAGGAGTTATCGGATTCATAGACTGGGCCTTTCGATATGAATCGCATTATCATATTGTAGGAGGTGAAGGAGATAAGATACATTGTCCTTGCATAAGATGTAAAAATACTTTGACCCAAAATCGAGCCATAGTTTACGAGCATTTGATATTAAATGGATTTTGGCTGCATTATACGAATTGGACATATCATGGTGAAGGAGTTAATTTAGAAGAAGATAGTAATGTCCACGGTGATGATGAAAGAGATGTCTCAGAAATACAAGACCGTGATGCTATATTTGAGATGGTAGATAACATTCGAGGACATGACACCGATGAAATGATGGATTCGCTTCCGGATACGTTGCATGAAAAATTACAAGATGCAGAGAAACCGTTATGCTCTGGAGTCAAAATGTCTTGAAAGGGGGTTCTTTCTTTAAATCAAACAGGTAGGTTACAAACAAATGAACCGTATACGCTTGCCAGTCAGGTCGAACAGGTCTTTTATGTTCCAGATAACTCAGTTAGTGGATGGATAATACCAATTAGAACAACACCGAGAGATTTCTTCGACGTAAACGAAGAGTCAGATGCACTAGACAATGATGTAGCATATCAAAATAACTCCAATGATTTTTTGAATGAGGTATTAGACAACGACAATGGAACTTGGAACTAGCAATTTCAGGTAATTTTTTTATTTTCAATTTGTATTAATTGAAATTGTTGTCATCTATCGAAATGTATATATTTGAAATGCTTATTTAAAAATGTAGACATGGCTCCTAGACCTAGACGTATTCGGGAGGTCCCTGAACCTCCCCAACAGCCACAGGGCGGTTCTTCTGATGCAGGCAGTGGATCTACACCGAGACGGCGTGGACCGGCTCAGTGTAGATTCTTAGACCGTCTTGTACCAGGGCAGACGTTACCTGTACGTATTGTTGGCGGAGATGCGGTAGGAGAGAACTCCACGGAGTTCCAGAGCTACCTTGGCCAGGTTGCCCGTGCGCGCGTCCCCATCACCACTCACGACTTCCGACAGCTTCCTTATGCTGTCAAGGCTGCCATACTTGCTGATCTGGAGGTATTCTAAAATCTTAAAACAGTTTTTGCATTTTATAACGTAATCGTTATTATATTTGTTGTATCAGGCTGTATTTACATGGGAACGCAGTACCCATGTCGATTCTCAGATTTTATCCCATGCTGCTGAGATGTTGCGTCGATACAAGGGACGCATAAAAGCTAAGGTAAGATTTTTTTATTAATATTTAATATCAAGATATTTACATATTGACTATATTTATTTCTCCATTTGTAGTACTTCAACCCCCAGATTCCATATGAGCAGCTTGTGCAGAATATCCCTCCTGGTGTTACACCAGAGCAATGGAGGGAGCTGATTAATTTTTGGTCCAGTGACGATTTTGCGGTATGTATATAGTTTTCTTAGTTTTTTCTTTTATTTTTATATTGACATTGTGAAATTTCAGTCGATTTCTTCCAAGAATACGGCGAATCGTTCGAAAGGGTTTAGGTCGACGCATAAGATGGGAAGGAAGAACACCAACCCATTGAAGGACGACTTTGTAAGTATTTAAAAGATATTTACAACGATTAATTTTGAGTCTTAAACAATTTTAAGAAGTTGTTTAACTTTTTATAGTTGAGGGAAAATGAACGAGAAATGACCCGCATAGAGGTTTTTGCTGGGTCAAAGAGCAGAGACTTAGGAGGAGAGGTGCAGTGGGTTGATGAAGCCTACACACCAATACATGTAAGTATAAATACAATTTTTACTTAAAGGATTAGTTATGATAATATACTAAATTAATTTTCTATTTCTCATATGCAGGAAGAAATGATTAGGCTCTCTACCACCTCCTCACTGGATAGCACGGGGACGAGCAATCCCCCGTTGACGGCCGATGATGCCTTCCGTCAAGCCACTGGTCCATAACACAGTGGACGCATCCGTTGCGGAGGACGGGGCGAAACGATCCGTACATGGTACGGAATGGGTGGTGCAGGTGGGTCGCAGTCTTCCTCGCAGGGAAGCCAGAGAGAAAGAGAGATGGAGAGGGAGCTGCGCGAAGTAAAGGCAACGATGAATGCACAAGCTGCGGAGATGGCACAAATGCGTATGGACATGGCGAATTTCATGTCCTTAGTAAGCCGTCTTCAAAGTCAAGCCACGCCCCCTGTACAACCTGCACATCTCGGCGACGACGAGGAGAGTGAGGAGGAAACCGAAGAGAGTGACGGGAGTGGCGCATCAGAGTAGGTGGCATGGAGTTAGTACCCTAGTTAATTTTTATCCTTTAATTGTAATATTTTTTTATTAATGTCTAACATTATGTAGACTTGTTATCGTTTATTAATGTTGTTTTATGATTATGTTGTTGGATGTTGTGATATGGTTAGTTGTTGGATGTTGTGGCATGGAGTTTATTATGTTCATATTGTTGTCAGGTGTAATATTGAATGATGTAAGGAACATATCAGAATATATAATTTTTTTTCCTGTCATGGTTTATTGGGGACGGTTGTAACCGTCCCCTCTAGAGCTACAGAAACGTCCCTTCAGCCAGAACAAATAACGGAGACTATTGGGGACGGTTCTAACCGTCCCCATTAGGGTAGCGCAATTGGGACGGTTAAAACCGTCCCTAATAGTCTTCTGTTGGCATCGCTATAGATGCTATACTAGAGGGGACGGTTACAACCGTCCCTAATAGTCTTCTGTTGGCGTCGCTATAGACTTTTCCAGGCTTCTGTTGGCGTCGCAAAAGACCTAAAGTGTAGATGGGACGGTTGTAACCGTCCCTAAATGCAAATGTATGCGACGGTTGTAACCGTCCCTTCTACTCTGAAGGTCTTTTTGCGACGCCAACAGAAGCCTGGAAAAGTCTATAGCGACGCCAACAGAAGACTATTAGGGACGGTTACAACCGTCCCCTCTAGTTGGGCAGACGCGACGGTTGAAACCGTCCCGTATATACTTATGTTGGCGTCGCTATATACGCTAAGGTAAAGGGGACGATTACAACCGTCCCATCTGCGTAACGCATGCGACGGGGGTAACCGTCCCCAAAGGTTTTCTGGGGCCGTCTCAAAATGTTGAAGACCATTAGGGACGGTTGTAACCGTCTCTAATAATATAGGTTGTAGGGACGGTCACAACCGTCCCTAATAGCCTTCGTGTAAGGGACGGTTACAACCGTCCCCAATGGTTGATTACATGAGACGGTTGTCAGAAGCGTCCCATATAGTCAAATGAGACGGTGGCTGAAGGGACGGTTTAGGAACCGTCCCCGTTGATCAGAGGGGACGGTTCTAGAGACAAAAAGGACGGTCTACGACCGTCCCCTTAGACCCACCCGCCTGTAGTGTCATAAACTCTGCATTATATTCAGAGAAAAGGGATCCTACTCCATGGAGTAGGTAACTTACCTACTCCGCTTTCTTTCTTTTTTTCTTTTTTTTATTTTTTTGACGGTCACAAATTTGCTGTATTTTTCATGTTCTGGATGGAAACTGTAGGAGTCTCTGTTTCTGACGACATTTGAATGACATATTAGAGTGATATAGTTAGAAAAATCCATGGAAGTATTTTTCAAAAAAATAAAATTTTTTTGAAAAAAAAGAAAGTGGAGTAGGATCCCTTTCCTCTTATATTTATACGATGTTAAGTAATCCAGAGCTATACAATAACAACAACAACAACGTAATATCGTCTCCCCTGACCTTTTATTTTCTACTTCTTTATTTGTCATTACTACAGTAACGTATATGGTTTATATTCCAGAGTTTGCATTGAATGGAAGTAATGAGTGGCACATGAATATGCACTTGCAACTTGTCTTAACGTCAAAATTCATCATGACATGATTGTACCATTTGAATGCACATTATATAGCTTACAGCCATATGTCTGTGGATAGATTGTTATGCATACGTGGATATGTTGTATCATACACATGAGGATACTTCTAGTATTTGCAATACCATGTATATTTAATAGAAAGTACGAGACTATTAATATTCTTAGATTAAAATAGATTAAGAATATCCACTGCCTACCCAATATTAATTGTATTTTCACCTGAATACTTCCCTGAGATGCGCGTTTAATACATGTCAACATAATATTTTCGTCCAAATCACTTACTCAAAGGAAGCAGAAAAGGCATATAACCATGTACAACATAAGCGATGAGGAACTATACAGCTTTTTGGGATTGTCAAAAAAACCCGTGTGAAACCAAGAAGGAGGGTAAAACTTCACTACCTCCGATGATGTTCCATCGGGATATCCTATCGTATGAAAATTGTCTTTCCGACATTCGATCGTAACGCGAATGTGCCCGAGAAGGTGACCTCGAGATCCCCCTACACGATGACGGTCACTGGTCTTTGATTGGAGCACCTTTGACGACGGCGGCGGCGACCCTCCAATGAGTAATACGGCCAAGATGGTGGTGCTCCAATAAGAGAAAAAGATGGCGGTAGCTAGGTTTTTCAGAGGCAAGCCTACCATCTCCTATTTATAAAAGAAGAGGTGAATTTGGATCCAAATTCAGATCTGGTTCGAGTCCATATATGTGTCTCGATCATTCCACTTAAACATCAATATATCTTGGGATATGAAGCTCAGAATTTGATGTTCTTGGACTCATTGGAAATGTCTCAATGAGCTCTATGAAATGAGTGATTGGTCATTTAAATTTTTGGATGTCAAAAATACTCCAGAATTTAGGACGAAAATATGATGTTTCACATCTTTAATAAGGCACAACTCAAAGGTTGTATTGCTACGGGTTA
Organism: Ottelia alismoides; assembly: GCA_037367405.1. Taxonomy (NCBI): domain Eukaryota; kingdom Viridiplantae; phylum Streptophyta; class Magnoliopsida; order Alismatales; family Hydrocharitaceae; genus Ottelia; species Ottelia alismoides. The sequence goes on along the minus strand of JAZKJV010001014.1, from coordinate 574,240 downwards.
TCTTTGTGAAGAGTGTATTAATTTCTATATGAGAGGTGAAAGCATATGGTTCAATCGGTTTGAACGAAATGATGATGGCAAAGTTGTAGTCGAAGAAGATGATTCTCGATAGTGGATCTTTCAGCGATATGGCATGCATATACTTAAAGGTATCCGTTGAGAAACATACGATGAGGGTAGAGATCTCATTACACTATTATATCTTGATGCAGTTGTCCGAGATCGGTAGGTTTTTTAACGAGTACGACTCATTATTTACTAGAAATCATCTTAAATCTCACTTCATCATTTGGTTTCACGCACATATAAAAATGTTAAAGTACATGAGTGATAACAGATGGAACTTAAACTTTGATTTTCTTAGACGAACTCCATATTCACAAGTTATTTCGTATAATAGATATATTATAAATGATTATAGATTTAGGAAGAAATCCGCCGACGAGATGAAATTAATGCAAATGTCCAGTGTTACAGTGAAAATGGACTTACCTTCCGATTTAGACAGCTACTATGGAGAATTCTCGATATAATAGAGGTCAGCTTTACTCACGAGTGTCGATGTGTTTTTTTAAGTGTAATTGATTTGATGTCGATCACGAGGGTATGAGATATTGAAAATACATGAATGTGATTATTTCCTTAAAACAATCAGAGAAGTTACATACAAATGGGCATTTTACACTTGCTATTCATGTGGAGCAGGTATTCTATGTCCCGGACAACTTAATCGATGGGTGGATCATATCCATGAGGACAGTACCACGAGACTTTTTTGATGTTAGCAATGAGGACGAGTTTGTTAAATATAGATGTTGAATATCAAAATGAGATCCAAGATCGTCTGTCTTCTGTGATAGATGCAGATGTGATGACACGTACTCGAAGATTTTGTGATAATATCCTAAATCCTTAAAGTGTAAGTTTATCATTTTTCCATATTTATTTAATTTGATGTTATATTTGATCTTATAGTAAATGCTTATTATGCTATTTTCTATGAAGATATGTCTCCACGTCCGAGATGCGTGAGGGATGCACCGTCTGCCCCGCATGCAAGCAGTGACTCGTTCGATCTAGCAAGGTCTAGTGGCTCAACTATTATGTAGAGGTCCAACGGAGTACCACATTTGGACCGTCTACATCCCGATGAGACCCTGAGGGTGAGGATTATTGGGGGTAATACAATGGGGGAGAATTCCACCGTGTTTCAGAGTTATCTGGTACATGTGTGCAGAGCATGCATTTCCATTCATATGACAGATTTGCGTTTAGTTGAGCAGCCAATCAAGGGCGACATTCTTCATTATTTGGAGGTAACCAAAACTTATATTTTTTTTACTATTTGTAGACTTAATGTACATTTGTTTGTGTATATCTGTTGTCTTTCAGCTTAGTTTTTCATGGGATCGTGACCCGAATACGGACGCGTTGATACTAGGGAGCAACCCATCTTCCTCCCCAATATACACAACGTGAGAGGGAGTTAGAGAGTCAAGTGAGAGTATGAATGGTGAAATTAAGGATTTATACTAGCAAATGGTAACTTTTAATGCGTTCATGCAAGGACATCATGCTGGAGATTCGACTAGCCAACCGACCCAACTAAGTAATCGAGTCGATAGACTAGCCAATGATGATGACAAAGAAGAAGATGAAGATGATGAAGATGGGGATTAAAACGAGGATGAAGACAACAATGAATAGTGTTATCTCCTATTTTGTTTTATTGTTGTACTTAGTAGATCAGTTTCAGAATATTTCTTGTAATCTTGTATGTGAAATGAATGTATTAAGTTTTCTCTTGAACAATGTCTATATGATGAAGACTCTATATTGATACATGTACTGAAAGATCAACGTTAAAATGGTATGCTATGAAGAATGAAGGTCATACCGTAAGGTATATAATTTTTTTGCAGCAGAGAATCATAGGGGATGGTTTGCGATCATGCTCTCTGACCATAATAGCCGTCCCAGAAGAAAGTTTCAAGTCAGATGGGACGAGCCAGTAAAGTACATCCGACGATCGCGACTGCCCTCTCTGACCCGACGCATAAAGGACGGTAACATGCTTCAGAGACGGTCACCTATGACTTTAGGGGACGGTTGCGAATGTCCCCTACAATTGAATTAAACGGGATGGTCACGAATGTCCCCTATTATGACCAATATATGATGGTTGCGACCGTCACCCATGTTCATCAAAAGAGATGATCATGATCGTCTTGTCTACTTGTCATCAGAGGGGACGATCGTGACCATCCCCTAAGGTGTATTATAGGGGACTTTTATAAATGTCATCCTGTATGGCAAATGCGACGTGACATATGGGGACGGACCACTGATTGCGTAGTGGATCTTGGGGAGGGATGACAATGTAGATAAGGAGGATGATGAGCAAGCAAGAACCATTTCACAAGAGAAATGAAGTCAAAGTGTTTACATATTTTTTATATCTGTTGAAATTATATCTTAAAATTATAATATATATGATGCACATACAATTTTCATCACAAATCAAAATTGAACCCATTTTGAGTCGACTATTGACTTCACTGGTGGACTACTCTTGAAAGTTCAAAATCAACATCATGGTTCAATTTTCGAGTTGACTGCCATTTTCTTTAGTCAGTTAAAATGTTCATCAGTTAACTACTCAAAAATCTCAATTGACAAATATTTATTCTAGTAAACAATTTCACTAGTTCTATTTTTCATTCGACTGGCAACCATTCCGGTCAAATAGTTTTATCCCAACGATGATTTTTAGAATGTTAATATCGATTTTCAAGGTCATTGAATCTTTCAACGGATTAACTTTTTATATCAATAGATTAATTTCAAATTCATATGATTGGTCATTTTTTCATATAACCAATCTATTCTAAGATGCATATTTAATTCTAGATGTTGTTTTACAGTTAACCCTAATTGCTATAATTTAACGATTACCTATACATCTTAAGTCTATAAATAAAGCATTTAAAGTCATTTTTCACAATATAACTCAAGTACTTTCATTCTACATACTCTATTGAGGTGTGAGCTACAATTTGCATCTTGTATTCTCTATTTTTGGCTTGTAATTTTTTTATTTTCTCTCCTTTATTAGATTATTATTCTGCATAATTCACCGCCTCCTAAATTGGAATATCATTTTTCATGTAAGTCTTCATATTATTTAATTTTTAATTGTGAAAAATTATATATAGATGTTAAATTTATAATTAATTACATTTAATTTAGCATGATTAGATGAAATGACCATGTCATACCCAACTTTTTGCATGAAACACCTCAGTGCACAGTCGAACATATTTGATTTTTTTTTCTAAAGAAAACATAGATAAACTCTATATCTATTTAATTTATCAAACGAGTTCACATTAAGTTACCTCACATCTCACATCATATGGATATAAAAGGATTAGTAAAAAACAAAATACAACATGACCGATGCAATAGAATGCCATTCACATTCACCTTACGATGGTTTTATTTTATAGTCCATTACTAAAGTTAGATAATTTCAGTCTATAAAGATTCACGGTGTAAAAAAAGTGTAAGACATTCAGTAGATGACACATGAAATACGATTAAAATACAAGCACAAAAGTAACCAAGGATGAATTTACAGTGATTATCTATCGAAAAGAATTTAGTTTCTCCAAACATTTCACTATCGTGTGTTCAAAATATAACCCCAAAATTTGTAATTACAAAAGTGTGGAATCTTTTTCTAATTACAATAACTTAGCATGCGAGAACTGCTATATTAGGGGGAGAACCTTAGCTTTCATCCCAATTTCAATATGATGCCTAGACATTGCAAGCCAGCTAACAATGGTGGTTGAGCATATAAGAAGACACACCAATTTAACTCTAGATTTTGGACAAACAAATTTTATTCAAAAGTATATGCATCATAAGGGTCCTCATGTTAACCGGTCAAAGATCCCTTCAGCACATTCCCAACAAACTAAAATTTCACAAAAGTTTAAGTTCCTTTCCATAAATCACTGTTTGAAGGAAATCTAAAGAAAACTGCCTTCCGGCACAGACCACAAAGCTTCCTTCCTCTCTACCCACTCCAACTCCAATATCCCCTCTCTCCCACCACCACCACCAGCAGGGAACCCTAATCCGAACCATCAACCTCAGATCTAGACAACAACTACATCCGTCACCACATGGTGGGGGAAGAGTGCATTGCCCTTCTTGGTCCACCCCCTACCTTTTAAATGATTGCAATCAATGACCCCCGGCATTTAACTCGCCAGTTACGTTTCTCCCATTTTTTCATGCATTAACTCCCCCTCTCAGCCGACCCAACAGCGTCGAGTGGGTTCTCTGTACTGTGCCACCTAACGTTTGCTCGTTGGAAAGCGACTTGGGTCGAGGTAAAAGTCCAATCTTTGTCAACGTAGCTCCCCATTTCGACCTCAAGGTTGCAGGATTTTTCTGGGGTTTTCGACAGAAGGTGTTCTTTAAACCCCGAAAGGTCGGATTTCTCGAGGTGGGTATTGCTTTGCAGCCTCACCACGTGGGTAAAATCTGATTTTTCTAAGTATTGATCGGTGGTATACATGATTACAAGATCTTGCTGGTGTTTTTTTGTGCGTTTCTTGCAGGGGTGATGAGGAGCTGGTGTTTCAGATGTTCTGAGGAAATGGGTGCTAACAGCGTGATTTCAACCGTCTTTCTTAGTTGGATTCTGCTTCTGGTGTCGTCTGCGATTGCTTACCCGCTGCAGGACGTTGATGCGTTGGTGGATTTCGTGACGAAGACACCCCACAGTGGAGCTCTGAACTGGAGCCTCTTCACCTCCGCTTGCCACAGCTGGGTGGGAGTGTCTTGTAGCAGTGATGAGTCACGGGTGATCAGTCTCCGCTTGCCCGATTACGGATTCAAGGGTGAAGTCCCACCCAATACGCTCGGACGTTTGTCCGCCCTCGAGATATTAAATCTTGAATCAAATGCTTTTACTGGTGCATTCCCTTCTGAGCTCCTAAAGCTCACAGCTTTGAGAGAGCTCCAGTTGCAGTTTAATGCATTTCTGGCACACTCCCTGAGGATTTCTCTTTGTGGAGGAATCTAACTGTATTGGATCTGTCATTTAATAGGTTTAATGGCAGCATGCCGTCCAAACTTTCCACTCTCACGCAGCTTGTATCACTGAATCTCTCGAACAACTTGTTAGATGGGAAAATTCCTGATTTGGAGTTGGTGAATCTTAAATTTTTGAATTTATCTAACAACCAACTTGATGGTGAAATACCCAGGAGCTTGCAGAGGTTCCCAAGTTCATCTTTTTCTGGAAATAGGATCAACGGGAATCCAGCGTCTCCACTTGCTCTGCCTCCAGTGACAAGAAGCAATAATAGGAGCTTGAAAAAGAAGCTGAGTGGACATCTGCTTATGGGGATTCTGATTGGTGGGTCTGCACTGACCCTGATGGTTTTGATGATTCTCTTGATCTTCTATTGCTCAAGAAAAAGAGGCAAGAAGGCGAGCTCTGGGAAGATGGCTAAGTGGGATAGGTCACCAGAGAAGGTTGCAACATCAAGACAGGAGGAAGATAATCACTTGGTGTTCTTCGAGGGGTGCACATTCGCATTTGATCTCGAGGATTTGCTGAGGGCTTCAGCCGAGGTTCTCGGGAAGGGGACATTTGGAACAGCTTACAAGGCAATAATGGAAGATTCCACGGCCGTTGTTGTGAAAAGATTGAAGGATGTTGGGGTTGGAAAGAGAGAATTCGAGCAGCAAATGGAGATGGTGGGTAGGCTGAGGCATGAGAATTTGGTGGAGCTCCGTGCATATTATTATTCCAAAGATGAGAAGCTTATGGTTTATGACTACCACAGCCAGGGAAGCATCTTCTCCATGCTTCATGGTAATGATTGATTTCTTTACAAGCTTTCATTTAACTAAGTTAGAATTAGATGATTTTATTTTAATATGAATGTTTCATCGTGTCCGCAATAAAATAGCAACTTCCTATTAACATCATAGACTGCCGTTTTGACCTTTTCTCTTAATTTCTGCGGTATTTAGTAGTTAGAGGTTCTGTATGTGTTATTTACATTGTTAATGAGGTCATAGATTTCCCTTGCCATTTTCTTCTTAGTTAATATGTTGGGCAACCTAGCCTAAATGGTATATCTTTGTTTCAGATTTAGCTTTAAAATTCTGCTTATACTATTTGATTTCACATGTGCTGCTTTTTATAAAGGATGCTGTTCCTGGATCAAAGTTGATCCGCTTTGCACCTGCATTGGAAAGTTTTGTTTTTTTATTGTCAATCCTGTTCTTATAAGCAACTATAAGGATTGGTTGGAGGCCAATAAAAACCAAAGTTGACTCTTTTATTGATTTCATATGGCACAGTACTTAAACATGTCTTCATTGCATTCCACTAAGTTCGGTAGGTTGTTATTGCGGTGCACATGCTATGCTATCTGTAGGCCTTTTTTAGGTCAGAACTTAATTGTGTGCTTGAAGCATTAAATTCTCTAGGTATGCATCAGCCTTACCATTAATTATTGCCAAGAGGGTCCATGCCATCCATACGATGCAGAGAAGTGCATCATGCCTACTTTTGCAAGTTCAGAATAGGATACAAGAGAGTAATGCGTATTTGGAATTGAGGTTATTAATTATGGTTACATGAAAAAAATGGTTGTTTTAATTGAGAAATCTTCTATTTCATATTTTATAATTGAAATTAGTTTTAATGGTTTTAAAGTAAAATATTCACATTCCTTGATAGAAAATCATGTCTGAAGGAATATTTCGCAAAAACCAATTCTTTAAAGATCATCTCTAAATACAAACTGGAATTCAAGCAAAAGATTGGAAGTTTCAAAATATTTACATGAATGAAGCATTTGGAACATCTCCAAAATAAATAGCATACTTGATGTTTTACTTTATCATTTTTTGCCGTGCACTTATTATTATTTTTAGCTTACCTGTTTATTCATAATCTCCTGCATCTGCTACCTTTTTGTGCTAAATTAGTATCCATGTGCTTTCTACTTCTGCTTTGGGTTATATGTTAACTATCACCTGATTTTTGAGCTAGATCTAAGCTAATGTTCAAAATCTCAACCAATCTTATGCTATGTTGGCTCAGGGTTCATAGTCCAGCTGAAACCTGCTCTCGTCAAACATTGCTTCTAGAGTGGTTAAGTCGAAACTGGATAGTAAGTTGGGGCATCTAGTCTCTGAGTTGGATCCGAGATAGGTGCTAATTCACCTTGACTCCAACAGTAAAACTTTAAATTATTCATTTGATAAAAGAACAGAATTCTATTGCCCAAATTTATGAAAGGTTGAATAATATAAATAGTCAATGAAATATCAGCACAAATTGACCAGATCATAGCTCGATCCTGTTGTTGGAACACAATCGGGTATCGTCTTCGCTCTGATACCAGTTGTTGGGAATGGAAGCCTGCCAGTATCATCTCTGCTCAGATACCGAATGAACCTTTGGATACGGACGACTTTATATGAATGTAAATGCGGATGCACAATCACTCACCAACACTGAAGCACGTGAAAGAAGGAACAATCATACATAACGGTGGCCGGGCACCTCTCTCGACCACCGAAGAAGAAAGATCACTATAAATTAGAACGAGTACAACTCTCTCCGTTTCCTCGTTCTCTCATCTCTTTCTTCTTTCTCTCGCCCCTTTCTCTAGGGGTTACATTGTTCTCCCAATTACAACCCTATAGTCTTAATCCCTTTAGAACTATAAATAGAATACGACTCAACTACTATTAGGATTAGGAGTCCAATCCCATTAGGATTTCTAATCCTAATATGACTCTAATCCTAACAATATCCCCCTTGAGTTGAATTTCATCACGATCTCTTCATCATCTTGGGTATGCGCTGGGACATCGTCGTCATCTGCAAGTTTTGTTAGAAGAAACTCATCGCCTCTGGGTGATGCACCCGTCGCTGGGTGCCCTCGACGTGCCACATTGCACGATCTCCTGCAAGCCACCGCTGGCAGTATTCTTCGACGTCTCTGGTCGATTATTCAAGAGACCACCATATCACGACTTCTGAAGATTGTGCATCTGCTGCATTACATCGTCTCGTCGACGTGGAACCTCGCTCTGATTCGATGCACCATGTCCCCTCAACAACACTGAACCCGGCTCTGATACCAGTTGTTGGGACATGACCGGTACCAACTCTGCTCTAATACCAGTTGGTGAGACACGCCCCATCTTTGTTTATTTTCTCGTGTGGTATTCCTCTTGTTGTGGTCGAACCAAGCTCCCTTTGTAGGATGTTCCAGAAATCAAGATGAAGGACGAACAAGGGAGAAGGTATGTTCCACTATCACTCCCTTCATGAAAGACCTAGCATAAGATGGAGTTCTTTCAAAGACGAAGCCTACCTCATAATTTGAAAGAAATTTGCTCTCGGTAGGATGGCCATTGATAACATCCAGGGGCACATAGGAATCCTTTCTTTCGTGTCCACTCTAGGGATTGCGGACACACGTGCGCGATGCCAAAGCATGCTCCTCCCTATCTTCACCTCTCATCCCGCTACAACTTACAAGCGTGTCCTATCTTACATATGAGTCCCATATTCACCCATAAGTTCTTACTCTATCTCAAGTGCTCTCATCCGTTGTCTCCATATTTGGAGGGTGTCACAATGAATGTTGTGATCATTGCATCTTCATTAATTGTCAAATGAGTTTATTTTGTTATCATCATCGAGGTTTGAAAAAAACGAAAGGCGGATCGAGACATTTTCCCTGGAAGCGAAGCGAGGCGTAGCCTCGAGGCGGTCGAAGCATAAGCCTTAGTTTGCATAGGAAAATAATTACAAAATGTATAATAAATATATTTATTAATAAAATAATCTAATCTGACAAACATATAATATATAACAATGTAATATATGATGATATTATGAAGATAAGAACATGGAAAAAAGTATATATCAATGTCATAAACCTTTCTACTAAATTTCTGTCCAGTGAAAAGGAAATCATTGGCTATAACTATCACTAAAATATTTATCAAAAAGGGATATATTGTACTCCGTTTCTTATATGTTTAAGGGTGAAATAGTAAGAGTTCACTGAAATAATTGGACATGTTAATAGTAAATATGAATATGAAGGAGGTCAAATTTAAGCATTTATCTTGCATAAATATATACTCTACAACTAGGCCTTTATAAACATCTAAAAATACCGACATGACTAATTATTTTCTTTAAAAAATGCTTGAAAAAATATTTAAGAACGCCTCAGCTATCACCTCACAACACCTCGAGGCACAGCCGCCTTTTCCCCTTCAAGGCGACCGCCTCACAGGAAAAGGTTGAGGCGTACGCCTCAAGACCAACCTTGCCTCGAGGCGTACTCCTCACACCTCGAGGCGCGATTTTTTCATTCCATGATCATCAGTGCAAACAGTCCCTACTTAACGTGGGAGAAGGCTTTATTGTTGTTGAATCAATGCAACTAGCCATGGAAACCTGGTTGTACGATCCATTCAACTACTTCCAACCCAGGAATGCAGGGATAGAGCAGGAGTATGCCAGGTTACCCCGGAGTAACCTGGCAACCAAACAAGCCCTAAAAGTAACACTAAGGTGATCGATCAAGTTTCCTCCTTGTCCTAACCCCTCCCCCCAGTGTTTCTTATATTTTTGTGTTTGGGCCTAATAGAGTTCAACAGGAGCAATATATCAAAAATAATGTGTGGGAGTGGACAATTGAGAAATGCGGGGATGGTTATATGAAAAAAATGATTGCAAAAAAGAGAGATTGCGATTGTTAAAAAAATTAGAAAAATGTGAAAATGTATTTTGTTTTCCCACTTCTTCTCCAACTTGGTTGCTTATCCTTATATTTCCGACAATTATCGGAGAAAGGGGGAGTGAGATAGGGCATATTTATTCTTCTATTTGAGATTTCCCAACAAAAATTTCGTATTATGTCCATCCTCCTTTCCTCGTGGTTTCGCAGAAGATCTCATGTTAGGGTCCTTATATAAAAGATCTAACTTCTTGAGATCCATATGTGAGAGACTCGCACTTTAAGGTACCTACACGAGAGAAGCAATGGAGAAGCTCTTTCTCAGAGTTTCCATATAGGATTAGGCCCACTCTCGAGATCTTTGTATGGGAGACGACTACTCTACTTCTGATGTTTGGTATCAACTATGTATGAACTTCTACTATTACTTGGGATCATCTCAGACTTCCGTTGCTCGTCAATTGAATGCATGAAGATCTACAATCTATCTCAACTATACTAGCCTTCTTTACCAAGCATTCACTCCAGGCACAAGTCTCCTAGTGCGACTTTCTACTCGGGTCTCCTCCCAACAACAACTATTTCGAGCAGATCTCCCAGCTCCTTTAACCGTGTATTGAGTGCAGATGGGGCGTCAGTTGGTGGATGGCTTGGTAGCGAAATTGGAGATTTGCCTTGAATGGAAGCGATCGAAGAAGAAGGGGGTTCTATGTAAGATCGATTACGCCAAAGCATATGATTGTGTTGATTGGAAGTTCTTGTGGGTGTCTCTACAGCGGAGAGGATTCCCAGAGGTTTGGGTTGAGTGGATGAAGAGATATGTCACTACCTTCTACTCGATCCTGGTGAATGGCAAGCCAGAGGGGGGATTCTTTCAGCCTCAGCGGGGTGTCCGATAGGGTTGTGTTGTAAAAGAGATTACCAATGCATATATTAAACAGTAAATCATTGGATCCAAATGAATTAACAGAGAAATAACACCGAATAAGATTATATTAATCGTATGTTTCCCAATCATTATCCGATTATAAAATGCAAACAAGAACCGATTAAATGAACAGAAACATAAATAAGGGCATGATCCAGAAAGGGTAAAGCAATAAACATATTGCGACAACCAAAATGAAATAAAGATTAGTTTAGAATTCACCGAAGCGTCCATGAAATGGACTGTCCTTAGAGAAGATATCGCCCCCACAATACCGGTGCGTAGGGTACTGGCGATCCGCTCCCAGGATACGACGGCTCACGATCTTCGTCAGCGCACACCAACGGGATCGTCCTCGATTGTACCTCAGAGAACTACAGTCGAGAGAAGAAGAGGGAGACGTTCGTCCATGAGAGGAAGAACCAGAGAGAGACAGCGTGAGTGGTTTTTCTTGCGAGCGAAGAAAGACGGCGTCGGGTGAGGGATATATAAAGAGGGGCTCGCGTGCCCTAGCACGCGGTGACCTTTGGTTTCCGAAAATGCCCCTCAACGGGCGTGTCCATTCGAATTCCAAACTCGCGGCTAAATCGAGCCGTTTGGATCAAGTCCGATTCCCAATGTTATCGCGATTAAATTAATTTATCTAATTAATTTAATCGATCAGCCAAATGAAACCCGCAGCAAAAGTATCGAGATCCGAGATCCGAATTGACTCTCCCGAGCCCGAGCCCGAGCCCGAGCCGGAGACAGAGCAGAGCGCGCGCGCGTGCGTGGTCCTTCATTCCTCCTCTCTACTATTGCTACAAGAGCTTGGGGTGTGGACTCATATATAAGTCCACCAAAAGTTTAGATCTCTAAGGTATGGTACTAAACTTCCACCCAAACTCAACCATGTTTCAAATTTGGGAATTCCCAACTTTCCCTCCAAACCATTTGGTTTCCCAATTGAAACCAAATTAATACCAATTGCAATTAATAGGTTTTCCAATTAAAACCTAGATACAATTTTAATACAACAGGTTGCCTGTTGGCTCCTATGCTTTTTGTCCTAGTGGCGGATGCTTTGACAGTTCTTTTTAGGAGTACGTGGAGGCAGGATGGTGTGAGGGCTTTCGGCTGGAGGACATCTCTATCCCTCTGCTTCAATATGCTGATGATACAGTCTTATTCCTTGGAGGCTCGGAGGAACAGAATTGCAACATGGCTCACCTGCTGGATATCTTCAGCAGTCTTTCTGGACTTGAGATTAACATGCACAAGTCGGTGGTTCATCACTTTTGGGATGGATGACGCGGAACGTGCCAGAATTACGGAGGTGGCCGATTGCCCCCTGGGGTTCTTCCTATCTCCTACTCGGGGCTGTCGTTGGTGGCTGGGAAGCTGAAGAAGTCAGACTGGGCCATTATTGTGCAGAGAATGGAGCAGAGATTGGCTAGGTGGAAGGCGGTCACGCTGTCTGGGGGGGAAGTTGATTCTTCTGAAGCACATGCTCTTGACCATCCCTACCTTCTTCTATTCTACTTGGCTGATGCCGGTGGGGGTTAGAAAGAAGATTGAGTCTTTGATGAGACGGTTCTTTTGGTCAGACGGGAAGCAGCAGAGGTCTAGCTTGCATCTGGTAAGCTGGGACGAAGTGACGAAGGAGCATAGCAATGGAGGTCTTGGGATTCGTGATGTTGAGTGCATGAACAAGGCACTGCTAGCTAAATAGATGATTCAGATTTGGGGTTCTTCGACCTAGCTGGTGGCCAAGCTAGTGAGAAAATTATATGGTGTCAGGGGCAAGTTGGTGGCTGAGAGGATGAGGTTTGAATCGCCACTCTGGGCCAGAATCCGCGTGGCATTGCCTTCGATAGCGCATAGACTCCAACCAAAGGTAGGGGACGATCACTTATTCAGATTCTGGCGTAACGACTGTACAGGGGAGGGAGCACTTGAGGAAGATTCCCGAGATTATTTGCGTTGGCGGCGTCGAAAGAGATCCTTCTCCGGCAGGTGGCGGAGTTGGGAAAGTGGTCGCTGGTATTTATGTCTGATCTTTCGGAGCAACGCCTGGAGGAGTTTGTCAGGATGCAGGCGGAGATCCCATCGCCGAGGGACTCCACACAGGACGTTGATCATTTTGAATGGGAGGGTGGGAGATTCTCAGTTAAGAAAGCTTATGAGGAAATGAGGAGAATGGCAGAGATGTATGATGTGGAGCTATGTCAGGACATGAAGGTGGTTTGGGCAGCCAAGATCCCGTGTAGAGTCAAGATATTCCTATGGTGTCTGAGAATAGACCAATATGCAATAAAGCAAGGAGGGGGAGGTTGTTTGGCGTGGTGGACACGCGGCGCGACAGGTTTAATGGGATGGTTGAGGATGCAGATAACCTATTCTTCAAGTGTGTGGCATCTGTGCAGGCCTGGGAGGAGGTTGGGATCCCGTGGGTGGAGACCGGCGGGGCGGCGGAGTTTTGGAGATCGGTTCAAGCAGTGGCCATCAACTCTACGAATGACTGTTCCAACTCGTTTGCTGTTCTTTGGGCCATCTAGGTTGGGCGAAATGATATGATCTTCAACAACCAGAGATTTTACTCGGAGAATGTTGTATCTCATTGTAATGCGCTTTTTAATTTTTGGACCTCAAGGTAACGTACCCTAAACTCCTTTAATGAAATAGATGATGCGGTGACTCCCAACTCGGGAGATCATCCTCCTTTCAATAAAAAAATATTTCTTTTGTAGCAAGCTGTGACTTTCTTAGTTCCAACTTGGGAGGGGGTGTTAGAGTATGTATTAGATGGATTTTTAAATCTCTCCAGGATCATATTATACTACTTTCTTTAGTTCTATATTCCTTGTTGGTGGGACTCTACAATATTAGTTGGGCTATATAAAGAGCCCTACATCCATATACTCTTTGAGAACTTAATAAAACACAACCATTTGTGGTGTTCTCCAATGGTTTCATTCTACTCCTTACGGAGTTGGTGTAATATCAAGTTTTGTTCTTGCCTTTGATTCCACATTCTATATTCTTATATTTCAACAACTATGATAGGTAAATTGCTAATGGATCAATATAGAAACAAACATCTTGAAACACATCAACAAGCATGGCCGCTTGTCTACTTGGTGGGATGGAGCCATTGTGGGTACATGAAAATCCAACTCTACAAACTTGAGAAAGTCTGCGCAGCTTTTTGGATACCTTTGTACTCATCAAGGGCCAACTGCAAAGGTTTCGAGAAGAGGGGTAATCTTGTGTGTAAGCATTTCTGGTTGAACGACTGAATCACATCTTTTATTTTGCGGGAGGGTACTACGAGTAGTGGGTACCTTGTAGGACCTCGATCCGCCTTGTATTGGATGATCCCGATAGAGTGCATCAACATCACCCTTATTGCTTACATTTCGCTGTACACTTTATTTCTTACACTTAGAATTGTAAATTTGCATCCATGAACATTTAAAATTGTCATTTCTACTTATACATTCAGCTTAGATTAAACCTGCAACATTTTCTATAGCAGATCTACATTTGTCAGTACTCAAAGTTGCAAGTTCTATTTATGTCACTTTGCAGGGAAAAGAGGGGACAACAGGGCAATTTTGGACTGGGAAGCTAGACTCAAGATTGCCCTTGGAGCTGCGAGAGGCATCACATACATACATTCCACAAACGGAGGGAAACTTGTCCACGGAAACATTAAATCGACCAATATTTTTCTCAACAGCGATTCCTATGGTTGTGTTTCTGATCTTGGTATAACCACCTTGGTAAACCCCACAGTCCCTTCAGTATCCCGGACTGCTGGATACCGTGCTCCTGAAGTCGTCGACAGTTGCAAAGCCACACAGATGTCTGACGTATATAGCTTTGGTGTCGTCTTGCTTGAACTCCTTACAGGGAAGTCTCCCATACAAGTCACCGGAGGTGGGGATGAAGTTGTTCATTTGGTTAGATGGGTCCAATCGGTGGTACGCGAGGAGTGGACATCGGAAGTATTCGATGTGGACCTGATGAGGTTCCCCAACATCGAGGAGGAGATGGTGGAGATGCTCCAGATTGCTCTGTCGTGTGTCGTGAGGATGCCAGACCAGAGACCCAAGATTGCGGAGGTGGTGAAGTTGATAGAGGATGTGAGGAGGTTTGACACTACGAATCAGCCACAGTGTAGCACCATGCCAGAAGACTCGAATGGTTTGGCTGTCACTCCATAAAATTTGTCTTTCAAGATGGTTGACCCGATCTTCTGCATGATCTATATAAATAGTCCTCGACAGCGACTCTATGTAGATTGCATTTTCGAACATTTTTATGTGCAGATTGCTCTTTTTTATTTCTCTACGCATTAGCATCAGGTCGAACTGCTGGCATTGGAGTTCTTGCTATTAGAATTCTGATGATGTTGGCTTCAGTAAATGGAGAAAAACATAGAGTTTCTTAGTTTATATTGTAAGAGCCATCTCCTGAGCTCCCTTTTGTATAAACATCTCAAATACAAGAAGGTAGCCACGGCATATTCTTATTTTCAATGATCGTGTTCTTTTTATTGGAAGTATATTTCACCTGTTAGATTCCTATAGTTTTCTTTGCAACCATTAGCTTGTCAATATGTGAGAAATAATTTGGAAGGTTGTGAAATTTGGCCTTTTATGGATGTATGAGTTCAGGATTGATATGGTACTGTGCAGGGAAAGTATAGGGACAAATGGTTCTGATTTTTTTTCTAATAATTAAATACTTAATTAATATGTGCATGTTTTCATAGAGATAAAACTGTACTAGGCAGTATGTCATGTGGCTTATTTGAGGCGAATTAATGAAAATACAAAATTTTGGACACTAAAACCAGAATCTGTACACTCATAAACTTGTCAGCAACTAAAGGGATAAATAGATTATAAAAGTGGAAAAAACGCAGAATAAAATGCCCACTAAAAAATTGTCCAATCAGTAGGCTAACACTCACCGAAATTGTGTATCTATCTAAAATAGCAGTAATTTGTATCGCATTATAGGATGTATCCAAGAACCATCTTTTTCTGAATATAATAATTATACTGCAGTAAATTTTTGACAATGACAAGGGCAGTCCAATGCATACGAGATCGGATGAAGCGTCGAACTGCTTTGGATCTATGTCACAATCTTACCTTGAAATTTTCCTTCGCAAGCAGTTGTTTCATGATTCAAATCCGTTATCATTTGTTAGGGACTTACACTTTGCCCTTATAAGTTTTCACAGGTTACAGCTGTGCCTTTCCATTAGTTCAGTCGTATGTAAGGGAGATCATGCCATGGTTTTTTTCAAACCAAGATCTCGTCTAAAAAGATTATACTGCAGTTATGCCCCTACGTTCGACTCATGTCCCTCCCCTCCGCCTCCTCCCTCGTTCCTCTGCCGCTTCCCCCGCCTCCGTCACCTTGAGTTCAAGGGGACAAACTTCTGGCATCAATAATTCCATTCCATCGGCAATCGACTTCTGACATCCTCGCCATCACCTCCATCGTCTTCTCTGTCAAGCTTGCTTGCGAGAAACAATCACCACAACGTCAAGTTTTGCTGGCCCCCTTCACGAGAACCCTCATCATCTAGAGAAGGAACCACTGGAGAATGTCGGGGAGCGACATCAGTGGTTGGAAGCTCCATGACTGTGCACACTCCAGCCAAGGGTCCAGGGCTTCTTGAGCAAAAGGAGAAAAAATCCTTCGTACCTTGAGCAGCAGCGAAACTTTTATTTTGGTAAGTACACTAGATAAGACACATATTCAGGAGAACGACTTCGATTTTAGCGAAAGTCGTGTCTTCGAGAGACGGCTTCCATAGTATTCACGTCTCTTGAAGAGGCTGCTTTCGTGTAAAGATTCTCTGAAATATCTCGAACGCAACGACATTTGAAGTATAGGATCATAGCCGCCTCAAGAGGCTTGGTTACGATACCTAACAAAATAAAAGTTTTGTTGCCGCATACAGTGATTTTTATGCTTTGTGCTTACAATATGAAGGAATTTTCCTCTGAGCAAAAGGCTTTCGTCATTAGTCACCTCGACAATAGGAACACCGATGTAGATGATGGATATGGTGGAGAAGGAAAAAGAAGAATAGGACGAATAACACTTATGCTACCGTCTTTAACATCCGTTTAGGAGAAGAGACACCAACTAACGAGAGGAGCCTACATATTATTTGATAAATATTTTAGGGGTTCAAGTGTAATTGCAAGAAAGATAAAGGACACAAATGCAACTGTGAAAACTTGGACGGACACAAATATAAATATCCATGTTTGTTAACTCAACCAACACTTTTGCTGGAAATGTATGTATGTGTGTATTAGGGATGAAAATGACCGGATACAAATAGGAATATAGTTGTTACAATATCTTTATCTTTTTAAAAATCCAGATGTGAAAATGGATACGATATTACACGAATGTGTAAAATATAAAATTATATCCTCAAAACGAATACGAATACAAAATGAATATTGATAATTCAGATACAGATATTTGATAAATGAATACAAATTAATATACGAATATTATACATTTCGAATTTACTTAAAAGGTATAAGCATTTTAGGTTCACAATAATTTTTAATATATAAACGTATATTAAATATTTTTATAATGAGTATGTGAATGCAAATAACTAAATAATAAAAAGGAAATGTAAACATATAACTAAATAATAAAAGAAAGCTTACCAAACTTACTTCTTTGTATACCATGTAAGCATCATATCATCTAAAATTTGAACATTTGTATTCATATTCGTATTCGTATTTGTATCCATATTCGTATCCTTCAAAAAATGAATTTTTGTATTCATATCCTCAGAATCTTGAAAATTCGTATTCACATTCGTATTCATCAAAATTGAGGATATTATATTCGTATTCATATTCGACGAATGTTGAGAATTTGTATTCGTATTCACATTCGTATTCATCAAAATTGAGGATATTATATTCGTATTCATATTCGACGAATGTTGAAAATTTGTATTCGTATTCACATTCCTATTCACCATATACGAGAAAATAACATCTATATCCTTTGTTTAACGAGTGCGGATACGAATATATTTGTATTCGTTTTCATCCCTAGTGTGTGCAGGGGAACCTTCCAATGAGATGGGCATTTGCTAGATGTGTGGAAAGCCAACCATCTCATACCTTCGCAATCAATCAGATGATTACGATTAATAACTCATTATCTATATTTTTTAATATTGAAAGCCGATTATGATCATTTTATCATATTATATATTTAGAGTGTAACAAATATCTCCACAATAATCTCTCCAGCAATCTCTTCCCCCCCTCTCTCGATGACGACGACAAGCGTGGAGGAGGTGAATGCACGTCGATGATGACATGCAACGACAACGGAGGGAGAACGTTAGACGACGGTCAGCGATGACTTGCTACTCTATGGATGTACAACAGTTGCTTCCCGCGACGATGTGGTCTTCCTTTGACCTTTATATCAGGGGGAAAGAAGATGGGTTCTCAAAGGTTTCTCTCCCGTAGGCAATGGAGGCGGTGTCACATGGAGACGGTGGCTGCACATAAAGGACATGGATCGTGGAGGAGAAGGGCGAAAGAAGGTGCATGTGGAGGAGAGGTGTTGGTAGAGGATGGCGTAGGTGGAGGATGTGGGTCATGGAGAAGAATGGCATAGGAGGGTGCGGGTGGAGGATGAATGCGGGCTGAGGATGACACGATCAGTTTTTGCAATCTGTGATCGTTTTTTACAATCATCGAACTTTTTTTACAATATTAGATCTTTTTTTAAAAATCGCAAATAGTTTTTACAATCTCCGATTTTTTATATTTACTATATCTTTTATAAAATTTTAACAATCGCAGATCTTTTTTTACTATCTCAGGTATTTTTTTTACAATATCATATCATTTCTTACAAATCTCAAATCATTTTTACAATATCAGATTATTTTTTACATTTATTATTCTTTTATCAATTTCTAAAAATATCAGAACATCCCTTTTACAATCTCAGATCATTTTTTACAATTACAGGTTGTTTTTTACAAATATCGAGTCGTTTCTTGCAATTTCATATTATCGTTTTACATTTATCATTTCTTTCTATTGCTAACAATATATTTTTGTTCCAGAACACAATATAAATTTTACAATCGACCATGAAATTTTACAAATCACATAATATTATAAACCTCCTTTTTTTACATTTTTCTCTTTTCGCTGAATAATTGTTGAATTACTAACTATCTTTTTTGTAGATCTCTAAATGAATATTACAAATAAGCACAAAGTTTTACAAATGCATTACATAAATTATAATTACAACAATTAACTTATTACTAACTATGATTTTATGTTGGGATTGATGAGGTTGCCCCCGTGTCATTTCCCGCATTTTTTTATTTTTTACAAAAAAATCATCATGTACATTCACACACGCGCATGTGTGCACGCGCACACATATATATCCCTCCAAGATGCCATTCGAATTTCATCAGAAACAGAGACTTTTATGCCATCCATCTAGAATAGATTTATTACAGCAATGTTTAGACCGTTAAAATTACCTGTTCTAAATGGAGGGTATAAGAGTCTCCGTCTCTGATGAAATTCGAATGATATGTTGGATGGATATATAGATGAATATACACGGTGAAAATTTGCAAAAAATATATATATAAAAAATTGCAAGAAAATAGCACATGGACATCTCCATTTTTTCCTTTTATGTTACAACGCAGGATTCAATTTTATAATATCAATGCATATTTTACAAAAAGATTTGTCATTCTGCATAGCGTTAAAATGCTACCACGTTGGCGAAAACTCATCGAATAAATAGCAACAAAAATACCAAATCAGACACGCTAAAAATGGTAAAATAAAAGGATTAAATGAAATATCAATTCAAAATGAAAACACATTAATTAAAACACATTTTTGGATAAAGAACCGTTAAAATGAGATCTAACAGATGATATGGTTGGCTTTCCATGCACAGGAAAAATCCACCTCATTGGTATATAATTAAGTTTCTCTTATATATATCCAACCTTTATTGGAAGTAATATCTATGATCCCTTATTTCAGTTAAATCCAATATTTTTAAAATCGAACTAGATCCAGGACTGGAAACCTTACTGAAAAAGTCAGATCAAGTTGAATCATGAATTCAAACTGATTCAACCGAATGATGACATCATTGTCCTTTTAAATCAAATTAAACCGAACATTGAATCAACTGCTCAAACAATATTGGATCCGAACGTTTGTAAAATACACATTCAGATATAATTGAATAGGGTTATAAAATGCACATACACGTATGTGAAATATTTTTGCATACGCAACGTCAAATGCCATAGATATAAACATGTACAATATTTTAACTAAATACTTTATGATTTTATAATAGAACAATAACATGGTTGAATCAAGCTTAAATAATAAACTAAACCGGTGGTTTGATTAAAAAAACAATATCATTGGAACCAAATAAACGAAAACTGGTTAATCGGATCAGTCTAGGCCCCGTTCATTGCTTCTACCGGTCAAATCGGCCGGTCTGGTCCGGTCGGCTCGAATAAATCTGGTCAAACCGCTTCCTCTGGTTCTCCTGGGCTTCCTTCCATGAAGACAGTAGATCTACATCCAGCAGCGTCAGGCCACATCACACCACATTGTTTTCTTCCATGATTTGTTAGCTTGCAGTTCCAATCTCTTGCTATCTTGGAATTAAGGGATGATGCTTTATGTTAGTTATACCTCGAACCTAAACCATGTGCTAAGATTTCATCTCAAGATCGCGGCACCCGATTTTGCTCCAATTTGGCTGCATACTTTACATGCAGCTGAGTGCCAGTTGTTGCTTGGATGTCCACAGAAGGGTTTTACGGATGGCCAATTAGATCATACGAATCTCTTTATATCAGTGGCAACAACTTGATTGGGAGAACATGTTTTCTGGAAGCTTGCTCTGAAGATGTATATCCATACATTGATGATTGATCTTCCCATCCCAAACTATCATCAAAGGATCGTGAGTGCGAGAAGTGGAGCTCGGAGGATCATCCAGTCACTGAATACTGTTGGGATTATGGGGTACTTTAAGAACCTCCCAGGACTCACTCGTTCTCTTGTACGTGTTGTCTTCCTGCAATAGTAGAGATACTCATATATGAGGAAACCACGACGTCTGCACCCTTGTAAATCTCATCCCTATATGGCGAGGCTGGGATCTGATGATCCGTTCTCCTCGACATGGAGGCCAATATATAGACGTGAAGCCCTCGCTTAGTCCGCCCTCTTCCCCCATGTCCGACGGTTACGGTCTTCCCCAAGACCTGATCTTGTCACAACTGCCAGCCTCCGTAAAGGCCAGATACGGTTCTTGACCACTCGGTCAGAGGCCATTCTACAGTCCCTACCTTAAGCTTGAAGAAAATCGTGACATTCATATAATGATCTTCATGGCCATTAACTATGAATTCATGAACAAGGTTAACAGCACAACACTGATTAGGAGTTGTACGGACATGGGCAGTTCATATCAAATACGCCATCAAACGGATCGTTTTTTTATACAGCAAAATGCTAAGAGGAGCACTAACAATGTAAACTGCGTACTTAGCAACTGCAGGAGGTCCAGACATTCCACAAGCAACTAATTATGGAAAAAAGTTCCAACGCATAATTCAGTTTAGTTCTTTTGGCAGATCTACTATCATGTTCTTGGTTTTATCTGAACTGCTTTTAAAATTGTACCGATATTGATGAAGTGTCCTCTTAACACCAAATGAATATACATTTAAAAGGTAAGAATACTGCAGAACGAACATCATAAATAACCGTGACGCAGCATGATGATATACAGCATTACAGGTATATAATTATGCTGTTGTTACAACAAGTACCTAGATAGAAGCGAGAATCCGACGCTAACTTCCCAAGCTTTACATTTTAAGGATCCTTGTTTTTATTCCTTCTGCAATAGATAGAGAAATAATCAAGGAAAACCAAGAAAAGATGCCTACTAGGACTAGTGCTTGCACGATTTTCATATTTCAATAAAAATACAATCGAATAGACAGTTCAACAGCATGTGTACCTTCAACTTCCTCGAAGACGACTTCTTTAATAATTTGTGATGACGCCCGGTATATAAAACTGCATGATTGACATGTGTGAATTGAACAGAAGTGTCTCAGGAACAACCAAACAAAGATTTCGAAAGCGAAGTGAATGTGTGATAATTGTGGGAAAACAATCAAACAAAAAAACACATCACATGGATTTATGACGAAAACCCTTCTTACCCTTCAACGCTCCTCATGTTAGGCAAGGATATCAAATCATGCCCAACTTGCCCACATCCTCCTCATGTTGTGATGTTGAAAGTTCTTTTGTGAATACATCATATAACCAGTCTTTGGATTTGATGACCGAAAGGAAGAATCGTCTAGCATCAATCTTCTCTCAACATGTTTAGTGTATCATACTAGACATCATTGTTTGCAATGATAATAACCACTTTGTTGTCCTAGTACAACTTCATCGGGAGATTGGTCTAGATGCTCGTATCATTGAGCATGATTTGTATAGTATCTTAGCAACCCCAGTCGTAAATGCCACTACTTAGTGTAAAACCCCATTTCTAATCCCGCATCTAGCATTCACTAAGTGTGAGAGTGGGTTATAAGAAAGGGTGGAAGACTACTTTACAACTTGGGCTTAAGCATTTTGGTGCTGATCAATGAGTTCATTTGGGCGAAGCCCAATAAGTTGTCAGTATCGCCATCCCTGATAGAGGCTCGAGTCTATGTTCGGACAAATGGTACCAGAGAAAGGTTCCATCTAATAGTAAATTGGGTTACTCAAGAGGTGGAGCCACCCCTACCAAAGAGATATGAAGAAAAGCTTACTCGGAAAGTGCAACTGCCACTATTATTGAATAAGTGATTAGCTATATCGCAACGAGGATGTCGTGTATATAAGTAGGTTGTTACCCAAAAATAGTCCCATATGCAGTACTCGCAATGTGCGAGAATGTGTTATAAGAGAGAGAGAGAGACACACACACAGAGAAAGATTACTATTTTACAACTTGGGATTAAGAATTTTGGTTGGTGTTCAACATGCGCACCTTGACCCAAGCCCAATAAGTTGTCACGACCAATTATCCTCGATAACAGCTTGGGTCTATGCCTAGGATGTTAAGTTATCAGAGCCAATTATCCCCGTTAATGACTCATGTGTATATCTGAGATGTTATACTTAGCCTCGACAATTGATTTGTCATTAACCATTTGGTTCTCACTTTACTATGTATTGAGATTCCCTCCAAGGTGTTAGAGTATTTATGTTATTTGTTTTTATTTATTGTCCTATTTCTGTAATTTACCCATAGAGCTTTTCTCCTATATAAGAGAGCTCTAGGGTTAGATGAAATCTATCTTGCTTATTCCCTTCAACATGGTATCAGAGCGACGGTCCTAGATCGGAGTTCTTGAAACCCTAACCCTAACCCACCCCACCCGTCGGCCTCTCTCTCTCCTTCTCTCTTGATCGGCGCCGCCTCCTACGCCGCCGCACGGGCGGCTGCGCCGCTGCTCGCGCGCCTCCCAATCAACCCCGTGCCTTCTCGATCGTGAAGCCCTGTGCGCGCATTCTCGATCGTGAAGCCCTGTGCGCGCGCCTCTCGATCGTGAAGCCCTGTACACGCGCCTGCCAATCAACCCCGCGCGCGAAGCCCTGACGTCCCGTAGACGATCGTGAGGCTCTTGCGAAACCCTGAAGTCCTGTGCGAGAAGTCGTGAGTCGCCCTGTGCCTGCGCGAAACCCTAAAGTCCTGAAGTCTCTATCGTGTGTTGTGCGCACGTGAGGCTCCTGCGAGCCCTGTGCGTGAAGTCTCGATCGTGAGATCCTGAAGCCCACACGCGCCCTGCAGCACACACGCGACCTGTGTCTTTGGGTCTGTTGCATTTGTTCATTGCTTCTCTCCTGGTCTTGACAAGCTCTCTCCCAGAGCTGTCAAATGCGTTTTTGTGGGTTATTCCAAAACCCAAAAAGGGTATCGGTGTTTTGATCCTGTTAGACGACGGTACTATGTTAGTGCTGATGTCACCTTCTTCGAGTCCATTATGTATTTTTCTCCTACAGGTGACAGACTCACTCACTCAGAGGAAGGAGATGATATCTATGTGCCTCCTCCTCCATCTATTCCATGTTCTACTCTGCCTCCACCACCACCACCACAGCCTATACCACCACCGCCACCACCACCAACAATTTCTTATCCTCATGTCTATCAGCGTCGACCCTCTGCTCATGTGCCTCCTCCATCATCCAGCACGCCTGAGGTATGTAATGAACATTTGAGTACTACTAATGGCACAGGTGATTTGCATGCGCAAACAGATGTACAGGGTACAGATGATACTACCACTACTCCAGTTGATGATCTTGATCTTCCTATTGCCCATAGAAGGCAAAAGCGTGCGCGGACAGTGAATCCCAAATATGGGATGGACTTTGCATCACAGGCCCGTTTGGAGCGGTTGTCCCCGAAGGTTCGCGAGTTCGTCCTTGGGTTATCAGCAGTGGAAATCCCAAGGTCATATCAGGAGGCACTACAGAGCAGTCCATGGCGTTTGGCTATGGAAGAGGAGATGGCGGCATTGCAGTCTCGTGGTACGTGGAGTGTTGTGCATCCTCCACCAGGTGCGTCAATAGTCGGAAGCAAATGGGTTTTTACTGTTAAGCATCGGGCTGATGGTACGGTTGATAGATACAAAGCCAGGTTGGTTGCTCGTGGGTTCACCTAAACATATGGGGTGGACTATCAGGAGACGTTTTCTCCAGTAGCACGTCATTCTACCTTATGGATTCTCATTGCAGTTGCTATTGTGCGTGACTGGCCCTTGTATCAGTTAGATGTCAAGAACGCTTTCTTGTATGGTGACTTGCAGGAAGAGGTCTATATGCAGCAGCCACCAGGGTTTGCTGCTGAGGAGGAGTCCAGTATGGTGTGCCGTCTTCATAAAGCCATATATGGCCTGAAGCAGAGTCCACGGGCTTGGTTTCAGAAGCTCTCGGAGTTGATTGAACAGAAGGGCTTCGTCAGATCTACAGCAGATCATACTCTCTTTGTAAAGAGAGACCAACAAGGTATTGTGATCATCTTAGTGTATGTTGATGATATTGTTATCACTGGTAGTAATGAGCAGGGCATTCAAGCAGCCAAGGATTTTCTTAGTGAGCAGTTTGTTACGAAGGATCTGGGTACACTTCGTTACTTCTTGGGATTGGAGTTTGCAAGAAATGAGCAAGGCATGGTAATGACACAAAGGAAGTATGTTACTGATCTGTTATCTGAGACAGGAATGGCAGGATGTAGACCAGCTACTACTCCTATGGATCCTAATGTTAAACTCTATGATGATGACTCTGAGGAGGTGGACAAGAGACGGTATAGAGAGCTCGTGGGGAAGTTGTTATATGCCACTATTACCCGACCAGATATATCCTTTGCTGTTAGTAGGGTAAGTCAATTTATGGAGCAACCCAGACAGGCTCACATGAATGCTGTCTTTATGATCTTGAGATATCTGAAGTCGTCTCCAGGTGCTGGTCTTCTGTTTAGGAAAGATACCTCTATATCTGTCACAGGTTGTGCTGATGCAGACTATGCTGGGTGCCCTAATGATAGAAAGTCTACTTCAGGCTTTATTGTATTTGTTGGCAGCTCACCAGTAGCTTGGAAGAGTAAGAAACAAACTGTCGTGGCTCGATCAAGTGCAGAGTCAGAATATAGGGCAATGACCCAAGGTAGTGCTGAGATGATGTGGGTTAAATCAGTTTTGACTGATTTAACTATTGAAGTACCTCTTCCTATGCATCTTAAATGTGATAATCAGGCAGCCTTGTTCATAGCCAATAATCCCGCCTTCCATGAAAGGACAAAGCACATTGAAGTGGATTGTCATTATACACGGGACTTGATTCAAAAGGGGCTTATTTCAACTTCTTATGTATCACCAGGAGAGCAGATTGCAGACATGTTCACCAAGGCCCTTGCTAGAGGTCCTTTTCATCTATGTTGTTCCAAACCGAGCATGTTAGATATATATGCTCCAGCTTGAGGGGGAGTGTTAGAGTATTTATGTTATTTGTTTTTATTTATTGTCCTATTTCTGTAATTTACCCATAGAGCTTTTCTCCTATATAAGAGAGCTCTAGGGTTAGATGAAATCTATCTTGCTTATTCCCTTCAACACAAGGTAAACTAAATACTCCAACGTAGATCGACGATCATCTACAGTTTAATCACATTCAGTACCCGTCTATGCCTTGATGTTGAATTGTTAAAAGCCCCCTAATTTGAACTTTCTTCCGATAATAAATTAATTTATTGACGACAATGAGATGTACACTGTACACATGCAGGAGTATTATGAATCGATTCACTTCATTCGCAAAGAAGTTAATGGCATGCTCATTATGAGTGAGACAAATGATTTTCTTAACAAGCCTCTGGTAGCATCCCTCAAGAGTGTCATCTAAGATTTCCCCATCCTTAAGTCTTAGCTTATGATAGGCTTCAATATGGAGTTTTATTGGATGACATCCAAACTTCCTGGTCTCCATTACTAGATTAAGGACATATTTCCTCACGCAAATGCTCAAGCATTCATTAGTTCTAGCGATCTCAATGCCCAACAAATATCAAAGTCTTCCTGGATCTTTGATTTCAAATTCTAAACTTTGCCTTGATTTAATTGATCTTATTGTCAAGTCATCGACATAGACAATCACGAGCACAAATTTTCATGGTCCCACTTAATAAAAAGGACGTATCTTGATTTTCTTGCTTGTTTTCATATCTACTCATAACTTCATGTGTGCGATCAATCCAAGCCCGATGCAATTATTTAAATCACATATAGGGGTTTTTAAAAATTTTGCAACATGTTCCCAACTTATCATAAACAAGTATATTTCTTTTGTTAGATCTCCATTTAAAACTTCATTCTTTATGTCAAAAAGATAAAACAACCATCCATAAATAAATCAAGAGGTTGAAACTAACTAAATTTATCTTGGCCATATAATTGAAGGTTTCAAGATGATAAATCTCATATTTTTGTGGGTATACCTTCTGA
Organism: Ottelia alismoides; assembly: GCA_037367405.1. Taxonomy (NCBI): domain Eukaryota; kingdom Viridiplantae; phylum Streptophyta; class Magnoliopsida; order Alismatales; family Hydrocharitaceae; genus Ottelia; species Ottelia alismoides. The sequence continues at coordinate 547,341 of JAZKJV010001014.1, read as the reverse complement.
ACCAGCATGTCTTTTTATCTTTCAATTTGCCCATCTACTCTATAGTTTTGGTATTAAGGCCATCTATGTTAGTTATTTGGATTTAAGCCAGAGAATGACCCAAAATAGATCTGAATGGAGGCAAAAAATCCAAGTAGTTGACCCTATTTAATCTTAGGAAAAGTCTTTGTTGTTGTTATTGTAAGATCATCTATGATGTCAACAACATCTCATATATTGTTCTGAAGTGCCTTCTTTTCTTCTAGCATTGCTTCTTGCCATTAGAGACTGACATGTGCTTCAACAACACTTCTAAAAACTGCATAAGCAAACATGGATGAAAAGAAGACACTTAGGGCATGTTTGGTTGCTGGGTTGGATTGGGTTGGGTTGGGTTACCCCTGTGAATAGTAAACTGTGAGGAGAATTGAGAGGGTTGGAAGGAAGGGTACACCGGTGTACCCCAACCCAACCCACCAACCAAACAAGCCCTTAGTAGTTTGGCTCAAGCAATAGTAGTTCATATATATTTCAATCTCATATCTCGAGTGGTAGTTCCTCACATCTTCCCTCATAGCAATGGGTCCTATTCATAAATTTCGAAAACGATAATGCGGAAGCGTAATCAAAGATAATTATGATAAAAACGGTGAAGAACATACATGTATTATGTGGAACCCTACTCTAAACGGAGAGGGATGAAATCACAAGAATTCCTCTCTAGGACCAGATAATTTGATATCACTCCCTCTCAATAAATACAGGTGGTGCAGGACTTCTTATATAGCCCCACCACTATGACCAAATCTCACTTATACACGATGCGGAATTAAACCTGAGTAGATGCAATAATTAGACTCGGAAGGGATTCAGTTACCCATCTATCTACGCATACTCTAACACTCCCCCGCAAGTTGGAACATGCAATGCTCAGCTTAGACAAATAGAAAGAAACCACTCACTCACTGATTAAAAGACATTGCGGATAATATCAACTAAACTCATACTCTATTAGTTGCATGTTGAGGACGTCGCTTCTCATGCCACACTGGTGCGGAGGAACTGGATGGATGGAGTGTGAACTAACACGTATGCTATGTACTATGTCTGTCAAAGTCATTGCAATTGAAATTTGCCTCATCGTCTGGGAACTCTGGACTACAACATGTTGGAATTCAACGCAACGTGGAAACTTCTCCTATCTCTCTAAATGGCCGAGCATCGTAGGAATATCCATTTGCGGATCTGAGAAGTAGGTTACTCTGTTAGGCACCTCAGAAGGATCTCCTACTGGAATTCACAAACACGGAAGAAAACCATGGGATATCAGGTGTTGGAGTTCATTGGTGGTTGGAGAAAGTCGTGAATATATTCATACCTAAGCTCAGGGTCGCTGGAGTTGGAGGCTAAATTGGGTCTCTCTCTAGAGAACTCAAAGAAACTGGGTCGCTCGAACATAGAGTGCCTCGAACTTGTAGAATCTGAATCTGAAAGCTCTATATAACACTCCCCATTTCTCCCATACTTGTCGGATATATGACGCTCGACCAATTTGGGAAAGATACAATCAACTTCTTTTTCTTAAGGATAGTTGATGGTCTCTTACATGACATTGTTAGAAAATCGGAAGTGGAAGCAAAAACATGGATAAACAATAAACATCAAAGAAGAACGTGGGATTTTTACGTGGAACCCTACTCCGTGAGGAGCGGGATGAAACTACGGGAGAAGCTCTCTAAGGGGCGTGTTTTGCATTGCACTTTGTCAATGGATACAGGAGGTCTGGGGCTCCTTATATAGCCTCTCCAGAGCCTCCAAGTCCCACCACTGGACGATGTGGGACTAAACATTGGATGGGGTAAATGGATCTCCTCCAGTATCCATTTACCCTGCTACAACACAATGGGCGCATACAACGGATACTCCAACACCCCCCCCAAGCTGGAGCATACAATGCTCAGCTTGGACAAACTAAAAAACTCAACTCAACGCTACAGGACACTACGGACAACATCAACCCAACGCGCACATTGCTGCAGTCGAGGACGTTGCTTCTCATGCCGTGCAGGTGAGGAGGACGAAAAAGCTGGAGTGTGAGTCAACTGAATCTCCTCGTCGGAGAACATGTGCTCTGAACTGCGCCGGTCAGAGTCACTGCAACTGAAAATGAGTCTCCTCGTCGGAGTACTCTGGCCCGCCACAGTAATATGGACAACTGCTCCATCTCTGAAAAGGGCCGAACTGAAAAGGGTCGTGGCTGTGCAATCCTCGTCGGAGTCCACGATCGCTGAAGAATGGAGTCTGAAAAAGTCTCCTCGTCGGAGAACTGGGTCTCTCCCATCTGGCTCAGAGAATGGTGCACTGCTCTGGTGTACCTATGATACCACATGAAAACCCTTGCCCTCAATGGCATAGGTAATGGTCCTCTGCTCTGGAGTCCCTATGGCTCACATGAAGACTCTGGCCGAACAACAACAAGAATGATGGGGACCTCAAACTGATGATGGCAGCATATGCATATCTGAAAATGACCACACGCTCGTGCGTGTCTGAAACTGGAGACTCGGAAACAATGATCGTCGAGTCTGAAACCGAACTGCAGAATCTGATCAACTGACTGGTCTGGAGACTGGTATCTGAATCTTGATCTGGAATACAAGACCTGTGACTCTACATATATACTCCCCCTTTCTCCCATACTTGTCGGAACATGAACATCGACAAAGTTGGGAGAAGACAAGATAAATAGGGGGTAAACAACATGAACATGAAACTTGCGGCCTTTTCAATTTTTTTTAATAGCCACCATGATTTTTTTTAAACATAAGCCGTTCAACCTTTTTTTATACGGCTTTTCAAAAAAAAATTTGATAAACTTTGCGTACGGTTTTTTTTAATGTACGCGCCTTTTTTTATGATTTTTTTTCTAAAAACTTGCAACCTCCTTCTACTACTTCCCTCTTTTTTTTAATACACGTCTAAATCAAGCCCAAAAATAAAGCACCTCTCTCTCTCTTTTTTCAATGCTGGGCTCCCCCTTTTTTTCAGCCCACGGTTGGACTCTAAAGAAAACTCATCCCAACATGTGCTTAATTATTTTTTTTATAAGGCGCACAGGGCCTGTTAGGGTTCCCATCCATCGGGAACCCCCTTTCGAAACGTCGCCCCTCTTGTGCTTGTGCCGCTGGAGCTCCTGACTGAAAGGGGGTTCGCCGCTCGATGCCGCCCGGGCGCGTGTTCGTGCGGCGGAGGCGCCACCACGAATGGGATCTGGGTTACGCCTGGGCTCGAGATCGCCGCTCGCCGCTTCGTGGGGCGCGAGGTTTGGAGAATAGGAGCGTCGCCTTCCAAGGGAAGGGTTGCGCGGCATGGGAGGCTGCCTGGAGAAGCTTAGGAGGATCCGCCCGCCTGGGCCATCTGGAGGAGATGCCGCCTCCTGTTGCGCGGCCTGAAGGAGATAGAGCGGCTAGAGTTTTCTCCTGGAAAGATGCCGTCGCGCGTGGTGCCATCGCGGAAGAGGAGGGCATCGAGAAGAGAGATCTGGAGGGCGGCGATCTGCTGTGCGGAAAGATCGCGCCTGGGGTGTGCCTGGAATCGGGGGAGCGATCTGTGGTGCCGCGCCGCCTGCGGCTGGAGGAAACGCGCCCGGAGATGTCTGGAGTCGAGCAAGAGGTTGTGCGCCTGGGGTGCACCTGGGGTGCGCCTGGGGTTGGCGGCGATGCCCCTGGGTGTTAGATATTTGCAGGTTCACCATCGGCCGAAACATTATTGCGGCGAGTCTCGAGGACTTGTGCCGATCTGGAGAGGGGACTTGTGTCGACGCTGTAGGATGTGGAGAGCTTCACGATGCGCCACCTGCGCGATTGAGCAAACGCCTGGAGCGTGCTCACGCTGCCTGAAGATCAGGGTCGATGCCAGGGCAACCGGCCTGGATGCACGCCGCCAGAATGAAGAGGGTGTGCAGCGTGGAACGTTTGTGATTTAGGGTTTCGGAAAAAAATGAGGAACAGAACCCAAATCACAAACCACAAACTTAGAATATTTATCTTTCAACAAGAACAATCGAGAACTGAAACTGATAATGATTCTCGAACAAAACATAAAGAATAATAGAAAAAACTCCTCGAGAATCGATCCGATCTGATACCATGTTAGAAAATCGGAAGCGAAAGCAAAAACATGGATAAACAATAAACATCAAAGAAGAACACGCGATTTTTACGTGGAACCCTACTCCGTGAGGAGCGGGATGAAACTACGGGAGAAGCCCTCTAAGGGGTGTGTTTTGCATTGCACTTTCTCAATGGATACAGGAGGTCTGGGGCTCCTTATATAGCCTCTCAGAGCCTCCAAGTCCCACCACTGGACGATGTGGGACTAAACACTGGATGGGGTAAATGGATCTCCTCCAGGATCCATTTACCCTGCTACAACACAATGGACGCATACAACTGATACTCCAACAGACATACTTGCTTATGAAACTGAGCTTAATACTATGACCAAGGAAGAAGAGCCAAAGAATAAGACATGGGTCCTGAAAGCAAAGGAGGAGTCCGACAAAGACAAAGATGAGGACATCATGCTCGTAATGCATTAGTTCAAACGATTTCTAAAAAACAAGAGGTCAAGAAAATCCAACAAAAAGATCAATGACAAAGAAGGCGAGTTCAAGTACTTCGAGTGGAAGTCTACACACGACGAGAAACTACCCCATGCTCAAGAAGAAGCAAATCCACGACAAAAGGGGGAAAAGAATGTGAAGAAGCTACTTAGGACGACTCGAGTAATAGTGACGACGAAAGCACATGTGTAGAGGTCATGGTTCAATGGCAAATCCTCTCCCACTTTAAGTAGGGTCGTCTACAAGGATTCTTTTTTAGGAAATATGTTGTGTATACCATGAATATGTATACCCTAGCCTGGCTTTATATTAAAATAAACCACACAAAGATACAATGTTACAACATATTACACAGACCACTAGTCCAAAAGCACTCGAGCATAGGCCACCACATTTTCACAATAAAAGCGATCTTTCTAAAAGACGACCGTATTTTTGGCTAACCAGATAGCCCATATGGTGGCAATAAATCTTTGCCTACTCTCCTCTGAACACCTCCAACCATCACCGATTGAAGCCCGAAAAGTTTTTTCACACTCGAAAGATACGTCTGGTAATCTCAGCTCCTCCCACAGCCGTCTTGAGCCCATACACTTAAAGAAGATGTAGTCAGTGTCCTTTATTTCCTCCTCACACCGTAAGCAAAGTACATCTACCCCTTGATATCACTGAGCTCTTCTTTTCCCAATCATGATGTATCTTCTTCTTAGTAGACTACATGGATTCTTGTCAAATCCATATTGAAAGATCCGACTATTTTTTACGATTGTACCCACATCGATGGTCTGGTGGTAGTGCGTATTTTCAACATGGATTTGATCAAGAATCCATGTAGCTGACCCTACTTAAAGGGAGGGAAAGGCTTCACCATTTCTTTTTTTGTCAGATACCTAATGCAACCCTCCTCAAGGGGGAGTTGAACCATAGTCTTTTAGGTAGTAGGCATACTGCTCTACCACCAGACAATGATATGATCTTAAAGCTTTGGAGAAAATAATAAAGTGCTGCCGATGAAAAGAATTTGTTAAAATTTTAATTTGTTTTTAAGAAAGAAAATAATTTTCTCAAAAAGGTTCTTTAAAGCTTAAAAATATATTTCTGATTTAAAAAGAGACATTAAAGATCTTAATACTAAATCTAGTTCATTGTTAAAAGGAAATGAGTTTTTTTTCTGCCGCCAAGAAAAATAAATCTTTTTGGGTGCATAAGGAAAAGTGAAAGATAACCCACTCAAAAAACTAAAACATAGAGGGTTCGAGAATCATCACTTGTAGCTACTGCAATACCAAGATTAGTGCACAGATTGACGCATGATCTTGCCATCCAAGATGAAACCTGTAAAAGAAAAGAAGCATCCAACCCAAGGTCGAGTATAAATGTATCCATCTAGGAGCTTCAACAATGGAGAAGTGTAACTCTGTTGAGTATGCTAGGTGACTTACAATCTTTTATATTTAGATGATCATGCATAAGATTTTGACTATAATTCTTTCTTTCTTATCTCAAAGAGGGAGTCTTAAATATAAATTAAAGATGAACTCATAGGAAAAATAAAAAGGACAAGCTTTAAAAAGAAAAAGAAAAAAATTTAGAAAAGATTTTTTTTAGAAAAGGTGGGATAAACCTCCATTAGAGGTACATCCAAGTTTCTTCATAAATATGATGACTTATTTAATAATTATATCTTTAAAATAGATTTTCAACTTAAAAAATTGGTGAAGCCTCCTCCCACTATATGTAGGATCGGGTACATGGATTCTTGCTCAAATCCATGTTGAAAGATTCGTCTATTTTTACGCTGGTTATCGACTACCTAACGCAACCCCCACAAAGGGGATTTTGAACCCTGGTCTTTTGGGTGGTAGGCACACTGCACTACCACCGGACCATTTAAGTGGGTACAATACTACAAGTTAACTGGTACGAATAAAATTTACTTGATCTTCTTTAACTAGATATGTTTCAAAAAAGTCTTGGAAGAAGAAACAAATGAACGGATGCTAATTAAATTTAACATTATGAATAAACTTTTAGAAGCGAAAGCCATGCGGCTTCACCTAGCAATGTTGAATATTTATTCATCTGGAAGAAAAAGAAAAGATTTTCAAATATTTGATGTCTGCTTTGAAACATGATTAAGCAAGAACGGCAACTACATCGGGTAAGATTAAACTGTTAAAACTCCAAAGAAGTAACTGCATTTGGTAAGGTCAATATTATGTTCATGGAGATGCAACCAAAAACTCCAATGGGGCTGCTTCATTTCCAGTTTGTTGAATATAATAATGTCATAGAATTTTAATATGGCATCTGAAATTGATGCGACCGAGGGACCAGGAAAAGAAACACCAACCTGTTTGAATGGGAGACATCGATTTCATCTTCAGATGATCTCTTTATAGCTTCCAACATGGCAGAAATAATTTCCATTTTGCGAGTACTTGCGATAAGGCAGTCATAATCGTGTTGAATTATAATGGCAAGAAAATGATCTGAAAAGTTGCTTAAGCACAATTTCTTGATTGCTGTATGTTGAAGGGAATGAATAAGATGATATTCCATTAACCCTAGAGCTCTCTTATATAGGAGAAAAGCTCTATGGGTAATTTACATAAAGAGGACAAACAAATACTAAATGATAAAATTACTCTAACACTCCCCCTCAAGCTGGAGCATATATATCCAACATGCTCAGCTTGGAACAACAAAGATGAAATGGACCCCTAGCAAGGGCCTTGGTGAACATGTCTGCAACCTGCTCTCCTGATGATACATGAGTAGTTGAAATAAGCCCCTTTTGAATTAAGTCCCGTGTATAATGGCAATCCACTTCGATATGCTTCGTCCTCTCATGGAAGGCTGGATTATTAGCTATGAACAAAGCTGCTTGGTTATCACATTTCAGATGCATGGGAAGAGGAGCATCAATAGTTAAATCAGTTAAAACTGATTTAACCCACATCATCTCAGCACTACCTTGGGCCATTGCCCTATATTCTGACTCTGCACTAGATCTAGCCACTACAGTTTGCTTCTTACTCTTCCAAGCAACTGGTGAGCTGCCAACAAATACAATAAAGCCTGAAGTTGACTTTCTATCATTAGGACACCCAGCATAGTCTGCATCAGCATAACCTGTGACCGATATCGAGGTATCTCTTCTAAACAGAAGACCAGTGCCTGGAGAGGACTTCAGATATCTCAAGATCATAAAAACAGCATTCATGTGAGCCTGCCTGGGTTGCTCCATGAATTGGCTTACCCAATTAACCGCAAAAGCTATATCCGGTCGGGTAATAGTGACATACAAGAGCTTTCCCACTAGCTCTCTATATCGTCTCTTGTCTACCTCCTCAGAGTCATCATCATAAAGTTTGACATTAGAATCCATAGGAGTAGCGGCTGGTCTACATCCTGCCATACCTGTCTCAGATAAGAGATCCGTAACATACTTCTTTTGTGTCATTACCATACCTTGCCTGTTTCGTGCAAACTCCAGCCCCAAAAAATAGCGAAGTGTACCCAAATCCTTCATAACGAACTGCTCGCCAAGAAACTCCTTGGCTGCTTGAATGCCCTGCTCATTGCTGCCTGTAATAACAATATCATCAACATACACTAAGATGATCACAGTACCTCGCTGGTCTCTCTTTACAAAGAGAGTATGATCTGCTGTAGATCTGACGAAACCCTTCTGTTCAATCAACTCCGAGAGTTTCTGAAACCAAGCTCGTGGACTCTGCTTCAGGCCATATATGGCCTTGTTAAGACGGCACACCATACTGGACTCCCCCTCAGCAGCAAACCCTGGCGGCTGCTGCATATAGACCTCCTCCTGCAAGTCCCCATATAAGAAGGCATTCGTGACATCAAGCTGAAATAGGGGCCAGTCGCGGACAACAGCAACTGCAATGAGAATCCGTAAGGTAGAATGACGGGCTACTGGAGAAAATGTCTCTTGATAGTCCACCCCATATGTCTGGGTGAACCCACGAGCAACCAACCTGGCTTTGTATCTATCAACCGTACCATCTGCCCGATGCTTAACAGTAAAGACCCATTTGCTTCCGACAATGGACGCACCTGGTGGAGGATGCACAACACTCCACGTACCACGTGACTGCAACGCCGCCATTTCCTCTTCCATAGCTAACCGCCACGGGCTGCTCTGTAGGGCCTCCTGATAAGACCGTGGGATGTGTACTGCCGATAACCCAACAACAAACTGACGAAAGTCCGGGGACAAACGCTCCAACGACACCTGAGAGCAAAAATCCATCTCATATTTGGGATTCATTGTCCGAGCACGCTTCTGCCGTCTATGACCAATAGGTATATGTAGGTCATCAACTGGAGGAGTGACAGTATCATCAGTACCCTGTAAATCAGTAGCCTGTACATCCATCTGCGCATTCAAATCACCTGTGCCATCAGTAGAACTCAAATGATCAGTACATACCTCGGGCGTGCTGGATGATGGAGGAGGCACATGAGCAGAGGGTCGTCGCTGATAGACTTGAGGATAATGAACAATAGCTGGTGGTGGCGGTGGTGGTGGTGGTGGTGGAGAAGACTGTGGTGGTGGTGGAGAAGACTGTGGTGGTGGTGGAGAAGACTGTGGTGGTAGATTAGAGCATGGAACAAATGGAGGTGGAGGCGGCACATAGATGTCATCTCCTTCCTCTGAGTGAGCGAGTCTGTCACCTGTAGGAGAAAAATACATAATGGACTCAAAAAAGGTGACATCTGCACTGACGTAGTATCTGCGTTTAACTGGATCGAAACACCGATATCCCTTCTGGGTTTTGGAATAACCCACAAAAACACATTTGACAGCTCTGGGAGAGAGCTTGTCAAGACCAGGAGAAAAACAATGAACAAATGCAACAGACCCAAAGACACGCGGTGTTAGGGAGAAAAGATCCTTCTCGGGAAACGCAGTCAAGAAAGGAATCTTCTCCCCTAACACTGTCGAAGGCATACGATTAAGAAGATAACAGGCAGTGAGAACCGCATCCCCCCAATAGGAGTGAGGGGCACGGCTCTGAATCAAAAGGGTTCTGGTCATATCCAATAAATGACGATGCTTCCGTTCAGCCACCCCATTTTGTTGGGAGGTATAAGCACACGACGTCTGATGCACAATCCCATGAGACATAAGAAATTTGGACAATTGGGTACTGCACAGCTCTAGAGCATTGTCAGACCGTATGTACTTCACTTTAGCAGAGAAAATATTTTTTATTTCAATAAGAAAAGACTGAATGAAATGACCAGCATCAGATTTATTTTTAAGAAGAAAGACCCACGAAAGTCTAGAGAAATCATCGACAGCAACAAGGTAAAACCTGTGTCCTTGAAGATCAGGGACACGACTGGGACCCCAAATATCAAAATGTAGCAGCTCAAATAAACCATGATGACTTGGACTTATACGACTCGGAAAAGACGACCTGTGATGTTTGCCAAGTTGGCATGCCTCACACTGAAAATTAGACTTGGGAGAAATCTGCGGAAGAATATGAACCATCTTTTGCAACGGAAGATGGCCAAATCGAAGATGCCAAGTGTAGGGTGACACCGATCCAGCTCTCATAGAAGAGATACCAGCACAAGGAGATTGCACCAGTCTGTAAAGACCCCCTTGCTCATGTCCAGTCCCAATCACTCTGCCCGTTAATATGTCCTGAAACACAAGAGTAGATGGGTCAAATATAGCACGGCAATGTAAATCTTTGGTGAGTTGACTAATAGACAGCAAATTCATCGAGAACTTCGGTGCATAGAGAACATTGGACAGTCTCAGGGTAGGAGTCAACTGTACCTCCCCCTGACCAGTAATAGGGGAATATGTACCATCAGCTATCACCACCGATCGTTCAGATTGAGCAGGATGAAAGACACTAAACTGACCTCTGTCACCACAGAGGTGGTGTGATGCACCTGAATCCATGATCCATTCTGATAGATCCGCCTTGTAACACGTAGTAAAGATAATGGGTGCGGCACCTTTGAAGGCACCCACAGATGGAAAATCTACCTTGTTGTCTGACATGACGACAACAGTAACCTGTAACTGGGGTTACAAAAATCGGAAGACACGGTCTATTTGAACATAGACTCAAACCAGCGGTCACGCGTACAGAAAATGATCATTCAAGGAAGCATGGCTAGTGCATACTCACATGGCTTGCGTGCAAAGGTAGGCACGCTACAGGCACTGGACTTGCACATGTCCTGTGGCTCAGCACAGCGAACTGGACATGCGTGAGATGGCTCAGTACAGCGAGAGCCTAGATGGCGCAGTACTGGACCCTTGCGCCAAGAGGGTTATCGCGCCAGAAGTATCGCCTAGAAAAGAGTATGCGCCAGAAGGAGTATCGCGGGTTCAGATGCTCGCTACAGGAGTATCGCGGGTTCAGAAAGAAGTATCGCCCATGCGTCAGATGCTCGCTACAGGCGAGAGGCTTCAGATGCGATTGCAGGCTACCGGCGATAGGCGCTACACGCGATGGCGAGAGGAGTCGCCAGGCGATAGTCGCTACACGCGATGGCGAGAGGAGTCGCCGAGCGACTCGAGAGAGAGCAGATGATCGCCAGGCGAGATTTCAGAGGGAGCGACTCGCGTAATGGCGATGGCGATGACGATGGGCACAGGGCAAGATGGGTGCGCGAAGGCGATGGGCACGGAGGCGCAGAGGACTCGCGCGATGGCGCAGGCGCACGGGGGTTGCGCCAATCTCGAGAAAGAGGGAGAGAGAGAGAAGGGCGGCGGCTGGGGTAGGGTTAGGGTTCAAGAACTCCGGCCTAGGACCGTCGCTCTGATACCATGTTGAAGGTTATGAATAAGATGATATTCCATTAACCCTAGAGCTCTCTTATATAGGAGAAAAGCTCTATGGGTAATTTACATAAAGAGGACAAACAAATACTAAATGATAAAATTACTCTAACACTGTAGTTGCTACTCTCTGTCTAAGTGTGTCAGTGTTTGGATCTAAAAGATAGATGGAAAAATCTGTTATCAAAAGAACCCGTTGCTTCATCTTTCCTGATGCACCAACTTTTAGAACTTTGTCTGCAAAAAGAACCTTCAGTTCACCTGCCACAAAAGGGGTATGAGTTCTTGTTGATTGTGGAGTAGAACTATTGCAAATTAAGTGGTGATCGAATTAGAAATACGAAGAAAATTTTCATCTATAATAGAATCTCATTGTTCTAGCTTGCCACCCTTAGTCTCTGCTTATGCTGAAGTTGCAACTATTACCCTTCTTGCTCTTCACATATTCAACGGGGTGTTCCGAAAGCATGATTGATGGGTACATCTCAAAGTTGAATAAGTTGTGGTGTATAGATCATTGCATTGGCTTATGGGTCTAATGGATAAGATAGCATATGGAACACAAAGAGTATACTGAGGAGGCAGCAGAACATTGGAAAAGCAGAACTTCAAGGGCATATGCAAGTATATAAACATCATAAACAAGTCAGCAAGTATGTGAGATTGCAATGAGTTATAGTAAGCAAAACATGGTTCAAGTTAAGATGATCGACCATATCTAAGACCAAATTGACCTGCTTGGTGCACTAAAGGAAGTGATATGGATTACAAAAAACCATTAGCTAAATGTTGTTCCGATGTTTGATTTCGATAATTAATCCAGAGTTTCGATAATTGATTTCCGATGTTTCGATAATTGATTTTCGATAATTGATTTTAGATAATTAGCTAAAAGCAAGTTTTGTTCACATTTGAACTGTTTTTTTCCTTTAAACATCCTATAAGCATTTATGGACAAAAGTAGATGTTCAAGACTGAATTACAAATACTTCATAAACTATATACTACTTGGACACCGATATTGTCTACACAAAGGTTTATGTTGCTTTTAACTAACACCAGTGTTGCAGAAGACGGTATTCGGTATTCAGTCGGAGGGTCACTGAATAGAGAATAATCGGTATTCGAGCGACTATTCGGAATTATTCGGTTTTGTATTTTTTAATATAAAAAATATTTATAATACATATATTCTTATATTTTTATACATATATGGTCATTATTTAACATGAATCCAAGATAAAAGTACCAATCAATATAATAGACATATAGAATTTGACATTTGTGGCGATACCGTGGTAAAATGTAACCCATAAATATTGAAAATTGAAAATAAAAAAATAAAAATATGAAGAGTCGAACTCCAGTCGGCCTCATAGTCGGGCCAGTCGGGCGAATAATCGGCCGACTATTCGGTCGGGCCGACTATTGCCCGACTGGAGGTCTGTTCAGTCGGGTACCCCACCGCACCTCATAGTCGGACCGACTATTCGGGATAGTCGGCCGACTATTGCAACACTGACTAAGACAAACAGTTTGTCGCTGATTACATGACTTTAAACTACGACAACTGCATCAGTGTTTATCAGCCTGTTCTTTTCCTTGGCTCCAACCTCTATTCTCTCCCTTTGGGTTTCAGTCCCTTGACGTTTATATTGCCCAGAAATGTAAGAGCTTTCTTGTTGCAAATGAATTTCAACATTTTCCATTAAAAACAAACTTCATAGAGAAAAGAGCACATGAAAATGTGATAGCTGAACACTGCAACAAGCAACACCTTTACTTTTCTACAAAATGGATATCTGTACAGGTACCGATTTATTTTTCAAGTTTCATATCCATATTGGCGTATTCTTTGAACATTAGAATATAGTACTTTTAATTGTATTTGTGCTATGTATCCGCATCCACAGCATAAGGCTTCGAAAAATTTGACATTCACATCCTCTTTAAAATGTAACATATTTTCCTACATTCGCATCCCTAGCTCCATCTACCCTTAAGCGGCTATCATGATACATCATCTGACACACATAGTAAATCAGCATCAACATTCTTATTTTCATATACTTACATAAGTTCGCACCTCCTAGCCGATATTCCCGGCTCATTAACTTACAAATCAGCGTTTCTTACCAGTTCCTCACCATCTCAAGCATTCGATGTCCGCTCAGGCAATACAACAAACACATGGCGTACGACGACCAATGAGGGTGAGAACCCACAAATCTGACAACAAAAGGAGAAGTAGAAAAAGATGGGTAATGCTACTATACCATTCTTGGACAAGATCTTGACGAGGTGGGGATGCCTGGAGGCAACGTTGAGGTAGTCCCTCTTGCTCTCGGGATGGAGAGTTGGAGGTTTCGGGAGAAGGCTCTCCTTGAAGGTGAAGAGATCGGCGGTGGGTGTGTTGGGTTCGGAGTCGGAGGGGTTGACTTGGAATCTGCGCAGAGCTCTCCACCGATCCATCTCACTGTGCGGTTGTGGTCACTTACTCCCGCCAATATACGACCTGAGCACCGACCCCTACTTCCAACTGACGGACTGTTTGACTTCAAACACTGGGTGTGGTTTTTTTGCATCTTGAGGCTCCTAGTTGTCCCATATTGGCCTATGGTTATGGTACTTCGGGAATTTGGTATGCCCCACCTTTCTGGTATGTCACAGGGTTCATTTGGTTGCAGGGTTGGGCAGGGTTGGGTTGTCCCAACCTGGGGTACCCCTCCTTCCAAACACCCCAATCCTCCTCAAAGTTTACTATTCACAGGGGTACCTCAACCCAACCCTGTCCAACCCTGCAACCAAACGAACCCATAGTAGTTGAATTAGTGCATACATTCTTTGCCATCTCTTCAAGAATGGACCATACTTCTTCAGCTCCCTTGATCCAATGATTATCGCCACATGTGGCACTAACTAGTCTCTCAACATCTAAGGTCAGTCCTTCAAAGAAGATCTGCAAGAGAACTGGTGTGGTGATCCCATGGTATAGATGCTTCTCCAAAAAGAACATATCCCATGCTTCATGAATCGACCCGTGAGAGAGTTGGGAGAAGAATGAGATCAAGGCTAGCATCTTATTTATGTTGCCTAATGGACATAATTTTTTGTAAAAAGGTGTCTCTCATATCATCCCAGGTGGACACCTCTCTTCCCAAGTGAGTTAACTAGTAAGTGGCCTTATCGTCAAAGGGAAGGCTCTTAAACGAATAGCTTCTTGATAAACACTTGGCGCGTTCAATGTGCCACAGATCAATCATATTGTTGCAAAAAGGAAAAGGATTGATTTGCAGCATGTCTATGTAATTTTGGCAGCAAATGTAGCAAGGGGGTGGTGTCAACTCGGAGTTCCGTGGAGTGGGGGTATTAAAATTTCATGTTGCATCTCCCCAGCCCCTGATGCACTAGCTTACCTCTTGCTATGCCCTCTCAACTGTCATTCTGTTGATCTTTGTGGTGAGAGCCTCTTAGTCCCTAGCTTGAGCTTGCATCTGTTTTGCCATGAACTGAAACATCTCCTAATCATCACTTCCTCCTCTAGTTGGGTTCTAAATTAACTCTTTCTATACACTATAATAAAAACAAGTTGTGGCCACAGAATGTGGCTACAGAAACTTGTGGCCGCGATAATTTCGTGGCCACTAGTTTCTCTAGTTACAAATCGGTGCCCGAAGTCTTCAAATATGTAAGGAAGACATTCATGCAAGAACTGTGGTCGCGATAAATTCTATGGTTACTTGTAGTGGTTACGGCATATTCGTGGTTAGAGAACTCTCGCGACGAGATTTGTAGCTACAGCTATAGGCCACGACATATTGTGACTAGGGTGGAGCATTAGGCCCAACTGACCCTGACCCGACCCGCAATAGCCCGAACCCGACCCGGACCCGTTGTACATATGGGTCGGGCCCGGGCCCCCATATTGTCAAAATATCGAGCTCGGGCCGGGCCCAGCCCGAACATGTAAGAACCCGGGTTAGCCCGACCCGACCCAGCTTCCCTATGTTTAAAAATCCAACGTTAGCTCATAGAGATCCAAACCAGTTTGACAGATTCTTGCTATGGATCATATGCATACAGAACGAAGCAGCTGTAGTAAATGGACCTATTTTTTATTCCAAATTTCTAGCTTACTGCAAGCCTCGTTCAAAATTGAAGTATAAAGGATAAAAAAATCTAAGATTAACCCATAATGCCCGCAATAGTAATATCATCCAGAAAGAGATCAACAACAACACAATATCCGATGAAAACTTAGAATGGATAAAAACACATATAGCAGTTCAACATCTCCTAATTTTAGTCATCAAAAGTAGCACAGGTGACGTATACATCTCCGCTAGGAAGACTCCCATGTTCAGTAGCAGAGGTTGCAATCACTTCAGACGAAGCCCTGAATAGAAATTCTACAACATAATAAATCTTGATCCCACGAGTGAAGGCTGGACGTTGGGCACTGTTGGAATTTTGCAATTTTAAATATGATTATTTTGAATTAAGTTTTAACTAGATGCTATTTTAATATGTGAATCACGGGGCCCCTCCAAATTACTAAACGTCCAGACCTCTTACAATCGTTAATTGGGGGCGGGTCGAGCCCGGTCCGAACCCAGTCCTACGGGCCTTGGGCCGGGCTCGGGTCCTAGAATTCCTGAAAAATCCGGGCCTCGACCCGGCCCAAAGCCCAATGAAAATTGATGGGTCCGGGCTGGGTTTTTTCGGGTTGGGCCGGGTTGAGGCCCATGCTCCACCCTAATTGTGACCATAGCCCAATTTTCGAGCCACAAGCTCCACAGCCGTGAGCATAGCTCTGTAACCACAACTTATTTTCCTTGTAGTGATATCTGATACAAAAATAAGTTCCTTACCAAACGAGAATTGTGGTGGAGGAAAGACTACATCGAGGTTATGGTCTGGCTCGAAGAGTGAGTTGGTAGCCAAGACAACCAAGGTCGGGTGTACTTGAAACAAATAAGGTGAGAGATTGGGTTTAGAAAACGAGTCTTCCTGAACTTGTGAAGAAGTAGCTAACAACGGCGTGAAGCAGAAGCTCGAAAAGTCCAAATAAAAGAACGGTTGCTCGCTCATCTTCAATGGGAAAAGATGGGCGAGAGGATCCTCTGTTGCAGCCCATGCTACAACAGACTCTGCAGTAGGGGTTGGAGCCGCTCGATCTTGATCGAGTGGTTCGCAGGAATTTTCACTTTTTGCAGGGCCCTACCATGCAAATCCATGTGAACCGTTCGATCAAGATCAAGCGGCTCCATCCCCTTCTGCAGAGTCTGTTGCAGCAGGGGTTACAACAGACGATCGGCTCCCAAAAGATGGTGGTGGGGCGCATGATAAAAAATAAAAATACAAATAGGGTAAAGACAAAAGGCGCTATATCTACACACCGAGAAAACACAATACAAAGCTCACGTGTATTTGTACACTCGTGATGTAGAGAAAGTACGCCTTTTTTCCTTTTAAATTTTATATTTTTTTAGAACTTTAATCTTTTAGATAATTATTAATAGAGACCTTTTGATGTAAACATTAAAAGAATCTGGGTCAATTGCGAGCACGATTATAGTCCCAGTATGATTGCATTGTAGTCTTAATATGATCGTAAAAGCCATATGTGTCCACTTGTAGTCATAAAAGGTGTGCTCCCATGTCCATATGTATTGCATTGTATTATATTGTATCATACTTTATCTATATAATACTTACTTTATACGAGTATATTGCATAATTCTTGTAAAATTTGTAAAATATGTATACTATGTAAAATACTTATAAATATGTATCATCCTTACAAAATTTGTTAAAACTCTTGCAAAAAAATAAAAAAAGAGCAAAAAAATCAAAAAATATCAAAAATTCATTTTAAAAATTACATTTCATGCATATGCACTTCATTCAACATATCATGCATCTACGCTGCTAAAAAGTCATTGGGTTTTGACTCGAGTTGTAAGCGGAAATCAAGAGTAGACTTGACTTGACCTTAATCCATTTAATTTTCAGAGGAACTGCATCGAGAAGTAGAATTTTAGAAGCTTCATATCCTAGACTTAAATCTTTGAGTTTCACATGACAATGTTCAGACTTTGACTCTAAGCTAATTACCTCATTCTGAGTACGACTCTTGAAAGGAGAACTAATCTGGACTCTAGCATTACACACTTAGCTAGACTCAAATGGGGTGGTTGGAAGATTGTGTGGCTTCACCTCTAGTAGCGTGAACATCTAAACAATGGAGTATGGGTTGGAATAAAGCTTCGGATGAGGAATACTCTTCAAGTACTTAGATGTTTAGTTGAGGTGGGGTCCAATGCAACCACCTCACATGGTTGTTCATTCTTGTACCCTAAAAATAAAAAAATGTACACTAAATAAATGGGCAAACTTTCAAAAAAACCTCAAAATAAATGCAGCACAAAAATTTTAAATCCTATTTTGTTGACCACAATGGTCCATTGCCTACATAGCGAAGAATTGGCTACACTAGCCAAGCTTCAAACAGGAGACTTAGCTACTTTGGCTAGGCTCCAATTTCTTCCCTCTTTCTCCTTTTTGATAGTACTAGCAGTACTTGAACTTAGGGGGTGATTCGAAGTCCAACTTTCAGCTCTAGCACCTCACCCACCCTTTCTTGACCTCCAGACCTCTTCTCAGTGAGGTCTGGACCTTTATGTAGCCCTTAGCAGCGGAGGTGTTGCGAGAATGTTTTGAGCCCCACGTGAGCCTTTCCTGTCGTCGGAGACGAAAGTAGGACCGGATGAAGTTAACCAAGGTCGAGTTCATTCTTTGTTCTTCCAGGTCCCATCTCCATCGTGGGATGAAGAACAATGCCTAGGTCATTTGATTGAAAAAAAGAGAGGTGCAAGCAAAGTCGTCGATCCATCTAATGAGTACGCCATAACCATCCATCGTCGAAGGGGTATCGACCCATTTGGGCCCTTGATCGATTAAGAGAGATGCATCTAACCGTTAATTCGCATGTACTTAAGGGGTAAATTACACGCCTCCCCCCACCACATTTTGTGTTTTAATTTTAGTATTGTAAATATTAAATGTAGTGTAATACTTAGTGGGTTATTTGCACATGGATCCCTTAGCTTAC
The DNA here is from genome assembly GCA_037367405.1 of Ottelia alismoides. NCBI lineage: Eukaryota > Viridiplantae > Streptophyta > Magnoliopsida > Alismatales > Hydrocharitaceae > Ottelia > Ottelia alismoides. The sequence goes on along the minus strand of JAZKJV010001014.1, from coordinate 528,783 downwards.
CTTATTTGACGGGTCTTACACGTTGTCCTCCGTGAGGGTTTTTGGCAAAATTACGAGGGAAAGCCCCTAAACTTATTGGATCCGTTCTGAATTTTATGAAAATTTTATATATTTACAATATGGGTCCCTGCCAAGCGCGTGCATAGCACGTGGGATTTGTGGTTTATTACATGTCTGTATCCGGAGTTTTAAAATGTTAACAAGTACTTGAATATTCTGGATAAATTACATAATAGTCGTCCTCAGGCGGGTTTTAATTGAGTTTCAAATGGGAAAAATTGATATAAAGGCCCATGGACTTGTCCTCGTTACAAAGTGCATGGAAACTTTCTAATAATTGCTATTAGGTAGTATGTTGTATTATTAATTTTGTTTCCTTGTTTTAATTATTTTAATTGTTTCCATTTGCCTAAAAATTATAAGAAAATTGTGTTGCATGCTTGACACCGTGCTTATCCACTCATAATTTTATTTGATGTTTTAGCTTATTTTTTTAAAAATCCAAAAATATGCATTTTCTCACTATTTAGCTATAAAACCAATAAAAATTATAAAACTTTTTCCAAAAATTCCAAAAAATATTAGTTATATTATTACATATTCTACCACATATCCAAAAGTCACTAAAAATAAAGGGTTTTTATCACTTGTGTCCCTCTGAGATATCACAATTATAGTTATAGCCCTATCTTTTTGGTAATATCAGTTGTGCCCCTCACTTCTTTCTTCGTTATCACTTATGCCCTTCTGTCAGATTGATCGTCAATGAGTTGACTTAACCATGATTTTTTCAAACCTTGGTGCAGTTAAGAGGGGTATTATTGTCCAGACATCTTCTTCATCTTCTTCCTCCTCCTCCATTTGTTCTTCTTCCTTTCTCTTCATAATTTCTCTCTCTTAGTGACACCTTCATGCATCCATCGAATCTCTAAAATTTTTGCATTTTCACGGATATATCACTCATTATGGATCAAACGACGAATTTTATTGATTTTTTGATGAATTTTTATAAATCAATTAGTAAAAAATTTAACTTAATTTAATAAAAACTGAACTCCAATTTCATCCGGAGGAGGAGGAGGGAATGGGGAGGCCCGCCCATGACGGACGCCACGCTTGCTGTCGCGGGGATCATCACGCGTGCCGCGTGCTTCGTCCTGAGGAAGGAACCCGGCAACGCCGGGGCCTATGACGGCGCAGAGGGAGTTGCAGAGGGCGGTGCCTCTATCATCTTGGATGTCGACGATGACGACCTTCACGCCGTGGCAGCAGAAGAGTGCGGGGGAGGGGGTGCAAGAGGCGGAGGTGCGGGGGGAGGGGTGTGGGGCGGAGGTGCTGGGGGCGAGGGGGACGGGGGAGGGGTGCGAGGGGCGGAGGGGGGAGGTGCGGGGGGCGAGGGGAGGGGTGTGGGGGCGGAGGGGGGGAGGTGCGAGGGACAGGGGGAGGGGGTGCGAGGGGCGGAGGGGGGAGGTGCGGAGGGCGAGGGGGACGGGCGGAGGGGTGCGGGGGGCAGAGTGGGGAGGTGCGGGGGCAAGGGGGGAGGTACGGGGGGCGAGGGGGACGGGGGGAGGGGGTGCGGGGGTGGTGCGGGGGGCGGAGGGGAGGTGCATGGGGTAGAGGGGGGAGGTGCGGGGGGCAGAGGAGGAGGAGGACAGGGACAGAGGCGAGGCACGTGGACGGAGCAGGAGGCTGCAGGAGAGCTCAATGAGGAGGAGGGAGGAGCTGTGGAGGAGGAAGAGAAGGGAGGAAGAGGAAGAGGAAGAAGATGAGAGAGGAGGAAGAGAAGGGAGGAAGAAGACATGGGAGGAGGATGACTTTTCTATCCTTTTTTTTTAATTTAATTCCATTTGTGTCCTTGAAGTTAACATTCGTTTGTGTTAGTTATGGACGGTCACTAACCCGAGGGGTAAAAGTGATAGATTAGTAAGAAGTGAGGGGCACAACTGATATTACCAAAAAGATATGGGCATAACTGATATTGTGATATCTCGGAGGGGCACAAGTGATAGAAACTCATAAATAAAATATAAAATATAAAAATCACAAAACCCTAAAGATCTCATAAAAATTAATTCAAATTATATAAAAAATTAAAATATATCTTTCTATTTATGAATATTCTTTATTATATATGCCATATATTAAAAAAAGTTTTGAGTGAAATTTTAACTTATATATATTTATTAAAATTAAAACAAACTCAGATATTTAATCTGTTCACTATTTGTATATTTCAATTATTAAAAATATATATAAATTAGTAAAAATTCACTAAAAAACAGTAGAAACATAGCAGAATATGAAGACAATATAAAACATTTTTTGACTATATTTTGACTTAAATAAAAATCCTTATATCTACATTATCTATTATATACATATTACTTATATAATATCTATATAATTATATATAATTATATATCTCATTTTAACAATCAAATAGAATAAAAAATTTTAAAAAGAAAAATAAGATTAAAAATTAAAAAACATAAAATATAAAAATAATTAAAGATCCATAAAAATAAATATAATTAAAAACCCACATAAAAATGCAAAAAAACAAAAATCATTATTATTAATTAGAAATAATTATAAGTACTCATTGTTTGCTACCTAAGTTCGATACTCTATACTACTTATACTGTACACACATTTTGTATAGTTATAATAAATTTCTAACTCACATCTTACACTTTAGTTAAATTATCATTTACATTATGGGTTTGATTGTTGGTTAATTGCAATGATCGGTCACACTATGACTTGAGTGACTGATTTGTCAAACCACTTGGCCGATTTGTGGTCTATCGGTTTTAAAGAAACAGGCTTTACCCACTTTAGAAATTTTAAATAAATATAGAGTATGCTTCGATGTTTTACAGAAATACGCTCTTTTCCCACTTTAGAAATTTTAAAGAAATATAGAGTATGCTTCTATTAAAAAAAAAAGGAAATAATTGACATCTGTGTCAAGAGATTACATGTTTATTTCAATGGTTCACGATGCAGCTTTACTAGTTTATATGATTCGGGCATAAACATGCACATTCCAGTATTATGGCGTAATTCATCTCCTTGCTTTAGCCTTTAGTCCATGCATATCGAATCTGAACCATCCCTTCTATTCATCTGTCCTTTCCTTTTTTAGATTGCATATTATTGTTATTTCATTGTTTTGTTATAGATACTACAACTGTTTGGATTTCTGAGGAGCTATGAACTATAGTTCCTGCTCTCTCTCTCTCTGTGGGTGTCCGTTTGTATAATCAGTACTAGAGATTCCAGTATTTCCACACTAATTATGAATTTTTTAAAAAATATATAACATGTGATTCGATGCCCGGCAACTCGACGAGGCTGCACTACAAATGCCGAAGGCCCGAAGACAACCTGTGATTTGTGCAGGGGAAGGGGGGTTGCCGGTTTAGACTCTTTGGAGTCCGATCGCCGGACGTCAGTTGCAAGACTCAAGTCGAAGCTTGAGTTGGGATTGGAGTTTTGGATCTTTTGATGTTTCTTATTCGTGGGAGAGAGAAGGTTTGATGAATTGAATTAGGAATGTCCCAAAAAGGAAACATGCCGTTGAGTATCTCGTGCGAAGAAGAATCGTTTCTTTATTGGAAAATTGGGATGGGGAAATATTGTAAAGGTAGGAGAAACATTGGGGAGGTACGAGATATGAGGGATTTCTTTTGGATTTCTTGACATGAAGGAAAACGGGCGCCTAAAGTTGATGGGTTCTGGGCCATTGCACTCCAAAACGACCCTCAGGACCCAGCATGGGTGGTGCCAACATTGGCTATAGCTGCGGTGTAGATTGTGTTGTTGATGACATCAAAGGGTGGAGCTACAACCACTATGGAGGCTAGTGATGGTTGCGTCGACACCAACTAGAGACGAGTTGTCATTATGGTGACAACACTGAAATTGTCTTTGAATATGATAATGACAAAAGAGATATATGCGCCATATATGGCGTATCTTTACCTTCGAAGAGTATCACTGTAAGAAAATTGACCTAATTCAATGAATAATTAGAATATATGTAAGAAACGATGGACTTACCGTCAGTGTCAAAACACAAGATAGATACGTTGAGTGATTTCTCTCTATGAATTGCATTAATTTCATTGATAGAGGACCTCCTGAGGTTATTTCCTCGTGGTCGTTCACTACAAGGAAAACAAGTTGTAGCTACGGAACTATGCCCACAGATATAGGGTTTGTGGCCACAGAATTGGGCTCTGGCCACGACATGTCGTGGCCAGTAGCCATAGCTACAAGTCTCGTCGCGAGAGTTCTCTAGCCACGGATATGTCGTGACCACTACAAGTGACCACGGAACTTATCGTGGCCACAACTCTTATATGAAGACTTTGGCCACGGATTGTGCCTACGAGAAACTAGTGGCCACGGAATTATCGTGGCCACAAGTTTCCGTAGCCACATTTCGTGGCCACAACTCATTTTTCTTGTAGTGGTTGTGAGGATGATCATAATTATCCTAAGATTATTTCTTCGTTATAATTGTGGCTGCCATTCTCAACCAAGACTTACATATCCTATACAGCAAAATCTAAGTCAAAGCCCTAGACCATTCTCGTACTGGAGCTATTCAACTATTTGTCGGTCCTAGACCAGTGAAAGCGGCCCTTCAACTGTGACAACGGCAGCAGCCTTTTCACTTTCTATTATGTTATTGGTGGATATGTGCTGTCTAAGATTATCATATATACTCATGATGCATCCATTGCGTACGCGCATGCAGTGTTAAATAGTGTGAAATATTCGATCCCTTGCCTTTTTTCTGTTCATGCTGCCGACACTTGGAAATAAGTGTAGCTCTTAATGCAAATCTATCCATCATACACAACTCCAAAGAAATCAACTGCATGTATGCTGCACATAACAAAAAATATTCTGACTTCATTACTAGGGTTTATGGCAGCCACTGTAACAAACTTACATCTTTCTCTTAATTCATTTTGCAGTAAAATTAATAAACTGGCTGTTCCCACTTATTTTAATTCATCTAATTCAGACATGATAACAGAAAAAAAGAAAACAGCAGAGATCTAGAAAACGGAGTAATATATACATGCATAGTATCTGAGTGCACTGCATGCTATCCAATAAGCTCAAGGAAGAGATGAACAACACTCGTGAGAATCCAATGCATACTGACATAATATATATGTGGTATTCTTCAGCGGACTCCTTTTAGTTCTGTGGTTTAAATAATTCTAACAATCCAGAAGATCTCGCCCACAAGTTAGGCAAAAATTTCCCAATTTGCAATGCACCTTTACTGGTAAGGGGGCATTCACTGTTGGGACTTCAAGGTGAACACCCCACCCACGCGTCCTAAAGTTATACAGAAATATTTGGATTATGGTTATCCCAAGTGGAGCTTGTGATACTTTATGAAGGATACAGAACGGTCACCCAACTGATCAGTTCTGCTATACAGTATGCGTTTTTTTTTACTGCGAGTTACCATTTGAAGAGGACGTATCCTATGAAAAGTTATCAATGTGATGTTTAAACTAACGATATGCAGTGGCCGTGACAGCAGTGATGATAGTTTCGTATCGAGTATTATTGCCTGTGATATGCTCGATATCAAATCCCGCATGCCTTTTAATCAGCTGCGCCGACAGATCATCGACACACACTACAACAAATATAATCTAGGACGACGTTCAAGCGCCAGGAACGTCCACCTAGAATATGAAATTAGTAGATGTTTTTGAGTAACATCCAAAAAGTTAAAAAAAATTTCGACGTTATTTAAACATTTTCACAGAGTACTTTCCTAAGATGTTTCTTTATTAACGTCTACACAAGAATTTCGGCCCCCTAATTATCCCGCCAAACTCGTCCCATTTTCTCCAACATACCCTAGCCGCCCAAATACCCTAGAATTCTAAACGACGCCCTCTCCCTTCCCCTCTCCATAGCACCGCACGACGGCCCCTTCGAGCCCTCCTCCCACCTATTCTTCGGCACCACCGCATGACGGCCCGACTAATCGTAGACTTCGAACCCTCCTCCCACCGCACGACGGCCCGACTATTCTTCGTCACCACGAAGTTTTGCAGCAGCCGTTCGTCAAACACGAAGTTCTGGAGTGAAGAAGACCATATATTGGTATCTTTCATCCAGAAGAACGGCCACGGCAACTGGAGGAGTCTGCCCAAGAGAGACGGTAAAGGTTTATATACTTGAAACGTTAGATTTAGGTGAGTTCGTGGCAGTGATTTGGAAGAACAAAATCAAAGGGAATTTTCTCAACTTCCATCTTAGTTAATGTGCAGAACAGCTAAAATTTTGACACCTGACAGTGTTTTTGCCCAAGAGACATTTTTAATCTGTATCAATATATAAAAATATCGCAAACTGTGAATCATATTTCGATTTGATGCATATTTCTTAATGTCTGAATATAACCCTCACTGACAGGAAGACGAATAGAATGATTAACTGATCAGTGCGTCTGGAATCGCAGGGGATACATAGCTCCAGAGTTAAGTTCTTATGTAAACTATGTAAGATATACATACATACATGCATACCAAGTTCACATGGCAATTATATCGTTCTTAATCTCATGATCCATCACCCAACTGCTACCTGAATAAACAGGTGACACAGCATTGGAACGAAGGTGATCCCCTGCGAGCCATGGATTCTGACTTAAGAGGGGGTTTCTCGCTTTACATTCTTTGGTACTTTTTTTAAAAGCTTGATCAAATATAATATATCTTTTTAACCATGTCTAATCTACTTCTTCTTTATTAGATGCTTCTCAAGGACGATCACGAGGCAATGGGTCTGGTGGTGTTGATCCTGATGCAGAGACAGAGGAAGATGCGTAGAGATTATGATTTGCTTTGTATATCTTCAATGTACTTGGGATCTATTTCTTTAATGTACTTTAAAAACTTTGGAGTTTCTTGTAGTTATGTTGATACTCAAATTCGTTTTCATATTTGAAAGCATGCGCATGACTATGTTCTGAGTTTGCTTGTTTTGCATCTACGCATGTAATTATTTTCTCGTGATACATTTTTCCACTAGAGTAGAAATTGATAACATTTGATTGTTTTTCATGTTAATAAGGTTTTAAAAAAACTTGTAAATCATGAGTTTTTTAATGCCAATAGTTGGATGCAAATGGATTGGATTGGTAATAAAAAGGTCCGAAAACAATTTATAGTTTATCTATCGATAGTATAACAACGACGTTTCAAAACATGCTTCGGACCACCAATTATATATGTCAACATATATTCTACGTAGATGTTTAATAACATCTATATAAGTACTTAATTTGTAGACGTTCTTTAATATTGTCCACCTGGATTATTTTTTAAAGATGTTTTTAAACGTCTGCATAGAAGGGATTGTGTGGACGATTTTATAAAATGTCTTCTAAAACCTATCCCGACAAGGCAGACCAGACGTTTGGAGCAGACGTTTTTTAACGTAGGGACAATGCTCTTCTGACGTTTAAGATAACATATGAAGACGTTTCAAAACATCAGTACATGTAATTTCTGTGGTAGTGACAAGATAAACCCAAAGTATCTGAAAGAGCACTAATTAAAGATGTAATCAGATAGTGACGCTTTAGCTATCGTTTCCCTTTTGTTTCATTGACTAGGTTGGTTTCCTTTCACAATCTTATTAAATTTTAGATCTGCACGAGTACTTCTTATTTGCTGGAGGGAATGGACAGGATCATGTACTCGCTTCAATCAACTGGTGATGTTTTTTTAATTTGCAATGTGCAATTACGTCTACCAGAAAGAAACTTGCATTATGCTCGTAGTTATGCAAGGACCAAAGTCTGGGGTCTTATCACCGCGACAAAATGAGTATATAGGGATACTTCTTTTAAATTCCGTCGCTACATCATTCATTGTTAAATATGTAATAACGATATTTTGTTGCGAAATTATTTTTTATACTTGAAATTTGCAACGAATACCATATCTATTGTTATATCACTATAGAGAGGGCATATAACAACACATATCCATTGCGATTTTCAAAATGTTAGCTAATTGTTTCATCCAAATTTTTGTGACGTTAACTAAGATTTTGAAAATACCAACGAATAGGCATTGCTATATGGATTATCGCTAATGATATAATATCGGTTTTTACATTCATCATTAATTTTATGTATAAAAAATAATTTCGCAATGAATAATATTATATTATATTTAACACGGACAACGCAGCCATGGATTTTTAAGAAAACGTTACTATAGATCCAATTGTTGCAGTATATTTACCACAGTTATATTGGTAATTTCACATAGCCCTTGTTTAGTGAATATAGACATAGTGCCGAACTACTATAATTCCTTGTGTTGTGCATTTATACATGATTCCCTTTTTCATTGTTGTTGTTCTTGTGTATTGTTGGCCGGATCTGTTCAAGATCAATATAACCACTCAAGGGTGGTAAAACATATCAGCCATCTAGCATCTACGCATATTGACTTTGGGATCAATGTTTATTGCATAGATATTGATCACAAGTAGGGATGAGAATGAATATAAATATATTTATTATCTGTTCGTATCCGCCTTCGTTAAATACATATATAGATGTCATTCTCGTATTTGATGAATACGAATACAAATATTCAACATTGTTGAATATGAATACAAATATAATATCCTCAATTTTGATGAATACAAATATGAATACGATTGCTCAAATTTTAGATGATGCAAATACGAATATTAATCTCTTGAATGATATGAATACATATACAAATACGAATATGAATACGAATGTTTAAATTCTGGATGATACCACTAAGTACTTATATGATACACATACAAATAAGTATGTAAGTTTTCTTTTATTATTTACTTTTTCCTTTACATTTTCTATTATTTATTTTTATGCAGATATTCATTATTAAAATATTTAATTTACTTTTTATATATTGGAAATTGTTGTTAACTTAAAATGCTTAAGAATTTTCATTAAATTTAGACATGTCTAAAATTTATATATTAATTTGTATTCGTTTATCAAATATATGTATCTAAATGTCAATATCAGTTTTGCATTCATATTCGTATCGTGTGATATTTATATTTGAATTGATATCTGAATTTTAAAAAAGATAAGGATATGGTAACTTATATATTTGTATTTGTATCCGACCATTTTCATCCCTAATCACAAGCCTTACCTCATCACCCATCTAGCATGTATGCATGATTGCTCATATGTATCAGCGTACTTCAATTTTAAAAAGAAATGCTCCTCCGACAGTAAGAGATTTTATTCATGATCTCGTTAATGCTGAGAAACTGAGCTACACCTGATTTGTGCTTTAATAGTTTTCCAGAGAAGTTGCAGACCATTTATTCAGTAATTAGGACCTTAAATTTCTAAAGTAAGAAATTATATCCGATTGTTAGTGCATGATAGGCTAGAAAACAAGCCAACTCCCCATCTAAAAACTCACATGACAGAAAAAAGTTGACAAATAAGATAGAGTTCAGACAGTTACTGCATAGTTGGTTGAGGAATATAAGAGGAATATGAATTGTATTAATATATAATACCACTATATATAAAAGGACCTTTGCACTTAAGACATGGAAGAGTAAATAGCTCACGAATTCTATATATGGTATTGTTTCTTCTCACCTGTCGACAGGGACGAAGTCAGAAGTTAATATCATAGGGGATGGACCGAATAGTTTGCAACCTAAAGATTGTATAATAATAAATTTAAACTTAATACATACAAACTATTGTATTTTAATTAGTTTATTATATAAAATAAAAAATTATCATAAAACTCCTTATGTCAACCTTAACTTTGATAGTTCATATAATGCTTAAAAATAAGAAAACTCATAATAAAGTAGCATAAATTTGAACAAAGATAAAAGAAATCTAGCATACCTATTTTTGAAATTATTAAACCGTGCTCTTCGTGACTTCAAATCAAAGTCATCAATAATTGACTCTATTGAGAACTGCTCCGCAACGCCTTTCTCAATATATGTTAATGTAGAAATCCTGAGAAAATCATCTTCCATCTTATTACGAAGTTTGGACTTTATTATCTTCATAACTGAAAATGCTCTCTCAATAGTTGCAGTTGATATAGGAAGAGTCAATACAAGTCGGATCAATCTATCAATGAAACAGTACGTCTCTGCTTTTTTTGTTTCTAATAATTTTTGACAAAGATATGCAAGATTTGAGACACTCTTGAGAACTTGATGTGCAGTAACATCTGATTTGTAATGTAATAATATTAGCTCGTGATCCGTAAAATCTATAGGATAAAATTCTTCTGCTAATTTGCATATATGTGTACTGTCGAATAGCTTCTAGTCATCTCTAGGATCCAAATCTGCACTTAGAGTGAGAAGATTAGTAGCTTTCTCGCTAAATCAGCAGCTTAATTCTGATAATTGAGAGTCTATGGCAGTGGTAAATATATCTATTCGAAAGTGATGAAACAATGTAACTTGGTGTTCTTGACAACGAGATCTTGTTCGGCTTCGAGAATATGAAGAATTTATATCAGGAACATCAATGCTTCGTTTTTGGTAAAAATAATACAACTTTTTCAAATAATGGATACCAACCATTTTCTCGTACTTTTTGAAGGTGCTCTTTTGTGGGTGAAACAAGTTGCAATGCATTCAAGATGTCCAAATTCTTTTGTTGTAAAACTTGACATAAATCATCCATGATTCCCATGACATATTCCATTATATGCATGATAAGAATAAATTCAAAAGACGTCACAACTTTATATGCTTCATCTGCCTCTCCACGTTGCAAATAATTGTCACCTTCATTGAGAAGTACTTTCATTCACCTTAGAGAAACATGTGGTAATTGTTTTCTTTGACATTTTTAATCTGAAAGTAATCTAATAAAATAAAATTGATATGAATATATAGGTATATATGATATTTAAGATAAGTAATACAAAAAGTTACCATCTATAAAAAATGTAAGACAATAGCTTTACTTATCATGGTATGTAGCAAATGTTTGTAGAAAGTAAGAAACAATGTTTAAAAAAAGAGTTTGGACTGAAAAAAGGAGGCTCAAGTTAGTATCTTCGACGTATATTATTTAATCTTTTACATTATGATATCTATGTGCAAGAGCTCGAATAAACATTTTCAAGGGCACATATTGTTTTCCACCTTCACTTTTTAAATCAAGAGATTTCTTACACCAAGATCCTTAAATCTTATCCAATTACACTATAACCCTTATATTTTTTGTAATTACAATACTACCCTTATAATCTTTAGTCTTTACAGTGTTTAACACATATGTTCCTTCCCATTCAAGAATTGTGATGTAAGAAATACTAGTAAGATTATATGTATTGTGGTATAATCTACAAGGATTGTAAGGGTTACGATGTTAATAGATGAGATTTTGGGGATCCTTATGTACAAAATCCCTTAAATCAATGTTGTTATCATCTTATGACATATATATGTGCTTTCATTTTAAGTCCAAAACTATTTACATAAAAATTATCATAAATAGATAATTATAATTTTTATAAATTTTTGAAACAATCCACAAGGAGGAAAATGACACTACAGGAATCCACATCAATCTCCTACTTGACCCTCTCCATCACCACATTTAATACGTACCCAGGACACTGATAAAATTTACTTCCCTTTTTAAATCCGTTCTAAAAAAATTATATCAATCAAGATAACAAGAGATCCATAAATATATCCATGTTTATTAGTTTAACAATGTTTGAATTGAATAAGACTGATATATAGCAAACCAAGAATCTATAAATGGAACAAGCATCAAGAACAGTTCTTATAAAAAAAACTCAGCATGAATATACATATTATTATTATTTTTGCAAATAGTTGAAACAATATTCTTGCTATGTTTCCAAAGGTATTAATTCCAAATCACTGAAGAATTGAACTTTGATGCTCGATATTATTTTAATGAACTGAAATTCAGCATGGATCAATAGTATAATGCATATATGTTATTAATCTAATGTGCCTAAATAGGCTAAACTCAGAATCAAATTTTAGCTATGATCCCATAAATTTCGAGACAATTCCGACAAGAAAATAAAGGAAAGAACAAAAGACCTTTAAATAAGCATGGAGACTTGCCTGTAGCGGTAGGAATATCAAATATGACTATTTCTGATCTCAAAAAGAAGATTATCCCAACTTACAAGATATATATTCGATGATGGAGAGGTCGGAAATCACTCTGAAATCGTAAAGTCCAGCACAACGCGACGCTACAAAATACGATGGTGTGAGCAGAACTCAGCCGACGCACTCTGTTCCGTGGAGGAGCGATACGACAAGACGAAGGACTATGTCACAGAGAAGGCTTGAGAGGCTGCGCAGCGCAGAAGGCAAGAGAGGTGAGTGTAACCACGGGGAAGACGGTGGCAGACTTCTTGCAGGAGAAGATGGATGAGGTGAAAGAGAGGGAGGTTGGTGCGATGCAATGGGAAATCAGAATGATTTACTGCGGTCGAGAAGATGGAGGATTAGAGAAGATAGAAGGGATTAGTTCACTTGATTATTTATTCATTAAAATAGCCAAGAAAAGAAGGAAAAAAGGGAATGTGGCTTCTAAAAATAGAAGAGGTGTAACGGTTGGCTAACTTGGAGTGTTGGCATGCATGCGTTCTTATCATTTATGTTATGGTAAAATTTCCTACTCACCCTCATAGTTTAAGATAAATAACGAACATCACAATGATTGGGGGGCTCAAGCCTTAGTTTATTGTGGAAGTTACCATATCACCATAATCTTATAAGTATATATTATAAGACTTCCATCATATTTGGGGGGCTTAGCCCCCACCTGCTTCCCCCCCTCCGTATCTAACTCAGACAAAGTTCTCTTCTCAAAGCCCAAACTCCAAAAGAAAGTTTTCTTCGTATAGCCAATGTTGAAAAGTATGTAATCAGACAACTGGGAGTATTGACCTTATAGATAGAATCACAAGTTTACAGTTTGGTTACTGGTTTATGGTAAAACAGTTATCCATGATGCATTACAATAAAATTGAGCTATAGTGACGCTTTTTTTAAAATCTGACACTAAATTAACCGTTGTTAAATATATACCGACGATATTATTCATTGTGAAATGAGTTTTCGCACTTAAAATTAACGACGAATAATATATATGTCGTTATATCAATAGCAACGGTCCATATCGACGAAAAATATATATGTCGTTATATCAATAACAACGGTTCATATAGCAACACTTATCCCTTGTTATTTTTCAAAATATCAACTAATCATGACTATTTTCTTAGTTCAAAATTTAACGATGATTAACTAGAAGCTTGAAAGCGTCGCTACATGGACCGTTGTTATTGATATAACGACATATATGATATTTGCTAATTTCAAGTACGGAAAATCATTTCGCAACGAATAATATCGCCGTTGTATATTTATCAACGGCTAAATTAGTGACGGATTTTGAAAGAAAAAACGTCATTGTAGCTCAATTTTGTTGGATTGATATAAGCCTTCTTTGGGTTGGGTTATTTATTCTTCCCCTATATCTATCTATAGGTTGGAATTTATTGTTATCCCATTTTTTTTCATTAAAGTATTTTCAACGGCCTTAACTTCAAAAGAGCAGACATCAAAAATATATTTTAATCATAAATATAATCAACTTAAGATATAAATAACATCACTTCACATCGCGTTTATCATTTCAACGCTCCTAATCATAGAGAGACACATCCACTATTTACACAAAATTCAAACCGCCATATCATGTGTCTCTAGCACGTGAGCTTGGGTATTTTGTAGAATACCCCTATCGGGTTTCCTTTATTACAGATAAGTCCTCACGTTGGGCATCTTACGCTTATACCCAAGTGATTGTGTATTTTCATTTCAGTCCCTGTTTGTACCAATGCGCAAAGTTGTGACTTATTTTGATTATGTTTTTATTGCAAATAGACCTCTGACTTGTATTATTAATAACTTTTGAGCCATTTATCCAATTTGAATGAAATTTATCTTGTTGGAAAGCCAATTTAATGCTCCTTCATTCGGTTTAATTGATACTCTATTTTGATTATTAATTCACACATTAAAAAGCAGAGTTTTTGAAACACCTTTATATGTTAATCTGAGCATCATTTCTTGTATCATTTCTTGTGTACAAATTGAACAATTTATCTTAATCAAACCTTGATTTGCTTTATAAATTGAGCATTCATTTGAGTAATTAATCTCGTATTATTTTATCATTACACTCTGATTGATTGCTTAATCAAGGTAAATGAGTTGGGAATTGATCTTTTTAAAATATATCTCTTGGAGTTAAATAGAGCCTAAGCCAATATGTTGTGATCAATATATCTAAGTGGATTGGTTTAAGGTTAAGTCAGGGAATATTCTTGTATTTGACTGGTTGCATTATATTGTATTGTGTGTATCAGTTTGTGTGCATTTTTCATCATTTTATCATTTAATATATTTGCATTTAAAAATCAAATAAAAAGAGCATGCGTGCATAGTTGTATTGCATAGATTGATATAGAATCTATTAGTTAAACATTTAATTATATATTTAATATATAGATTTACTTAACTAATTGCTCGTGTCCTTGTGTTCGACCTTAACCTTATCCAGGATAAATTAAGCTAAGTCCTCATCACAGAGATCGATTGACTTAGTTCTGATAAATAGTTAAGCGGTTGTATTACAACAAATTAATGTTAGCATAGCCATTTAAAGATTAATCATAGATATTTATTGAACTCCTCTTATGTACTCAATTATATTAGGAGAGTTGCTCCCTCAAAGAAAATGGATTGAGATATTTTTTTAAAAATCTACCAATACTTACAGTCCTCACCTCTCCTAGGAAATATTGTGGGGAGATTGTTCACATTTAACATATAGGGCGTTAGAGGTCTCTTTCCTTGGGATGTACGCCACGAAGGTGGAACTTAGACAAAACTCACATCTTTCGGATTGCTTGAGAGTTCTTCTCTTATTATCTCCTCTAATAATAAATGATATCATCTTCAGAAGTTTGGGGTTCTCATACAATTCCCATTTTTGGAATCCATCTCAGAGAATTCATCTTGTCAAGAAAGAAATTTTTTTGACATCCAGAGGCACCCATTTACATGTGATTCCAAAAACCACTTCTGTAAAACTAAAAAATATATGAAACGAAATTATAGATGGAAAATGATCTTACATGATAATGAATTAGAAATACAAATAAACAATCACACTTTTAGAGAAAAATTAGTTGGAAGCAATAAAAGTGAGATAAAACTTCGAATAAATATGTATGCATAAAATCTCTCTCGAAGTTGCCTAAAAGGCTTTCAAGAATGAGTAAATAGTATGTCTTATTTGTGTTGAGGTATCACATTGAATGACTATTTATAAGTACAAGAGTACTTCTAATGTTCAGAAAATGGTAAATTGGAAAAAAATGAGCAAAGGTTAGACATTGCAAAAATAAATGCTTAGGGTCTGTTTGGTAACTGGGTTGAGTTAGGTTGGGGTATTCTCCTGTGAATAGTAGATGTTTAGATGGTTGGAATAATAAATGTAATGTGTTGTTACATTGATTATGTATGATATTAATATTTTTAATGATTAGAATATATTTTTAAGTTAATTTTATACTTGAACGTGGTTAAAAAATATTATAACAAAAAGAAATTATATGGTCCATACAACTAATTCCGACACAAGAATGCAAGGATAGAGCAGGGGATATGCCTGATTACCCCGAAGTAACCTGGCAACCAAACATGCCTGATTGATTAACAAATAAGTAAGTATGATTGATCACCTTAGGAATTGTGATTGAGCACATATATTCACAAGTCAGACAAAAACTGAAATGTTTAATTCAAATACCGATTGATTATAATTTTATCATAAGTGACTATATGGGCTCACAGTTTAGAAATATGTTAAGATAAAAAGCAAGTTTAATTGGTCAAGAATCTTTTTATGATTGGATGAAGGATTGCTTTTCCCTTCCTTTTTATAGACGAAAGCTATGAGACTAGGCCCATGTTCAAACTAATATTTTACTAATACCTTCATTTTAAGTGCTGGTAATAGTAGTGTAGCAAAAAATATAGTTTACCTCAGCATGGATTTTATTTCTCTAGGATCCTTGAATGGACTCTCACACATCAAACCATTGGACTTTTGTTGCAAAGCAACTTTCAATTACATTACGTCATATATATATATATATATATACACATATATATATACACACACACACTTAATTTTGCACATGTACCTCTTTTGTCTTAAGAAAGGTATAAGATTAGTCACGCTTCGTCTTTCTCTGTAAGATGAGTTTCGATTAATGTCTCCCCATCTTTTCTTTCTGTGTCTCCGACAAGATGAAAGATGAACGAATTAATCTCCCATTTTACCAAAAAAGTTTCTACTCGATCACAAGAGACTTGACATATCAAGTTGATCCATCACGAGGATAATATGATGTTTAAGGAGTTAGACATGATATCAACGAGTCTTATATGATATGATGAGCCATAAATGCATTCGAGTTTTTTATACTGGTGTAGAAAAGAAGAATTAAGTTTATTACAAGTCTTTGAGGTATCTTCTTCTTCCTCTATGTTGTCCAAGCTATAACTTTATTCTCCTATCTTCCAAGCTTCATTTTTTGAACTCTTTACATGTGTCTCATTTCAAGTGTATGCAGTTACATCTATGTCCCAACGTTTTTTTTGTAATAACACTTGTATCCCCCACCTTCTTGTGTTATTAAAATTGTACACGTCTGATTAGTTGTCATTTTTCTCCTCTTAAATGGATGTTAATTTACGGGCACAAGCGTAATTGGAAAAGAAAAAAAAATACAACTGTAATTATTTATTCCTCATCCTACTCACCTTCATTCCCACTCTGCTCGAACCTCCAACCTACTTGTCCACATGGCCTCTTATGCTTCGTAATCGTAATCCATCAACACCCCCTCCCCCGCCAACTTCTTCCTGACCTCCTTTTTGTTGCTCCCGCATCCCCCTCCCCACCCCATGGCCTCTACCATGTCGCCTCTCCCCGTCCCCAGCCTTATCCACATCCACCTCGACAGGCTCATCTTCGAGGAATAACCCATCTCCTCATCCAACCCCAGCATATGGATCTCATGTTCAAACTTCGATCGCATCTCAAGCAGTGCCTCCATGCCCTTTGGTGACGTGTCGTGCAACTTTGGGTAGGGAAAGGGATATTTACACCCATAATCCAAAGTAATTTTGTTATTATATACATAACCATGGATAATCATGATTTACACCTAGAATCCTGAATAAATGCTCTGTTTTATACCCATAACCTTCAGCTAGTTCCGTTCATTAACTCAACCAAATGATCGAATTAATCTAACCAATCCATGATCTAACGGTTGGGACTAATCAAAAGTAAAAAAAGAAAAAGAAAAGGAAAAAAATATTTTTGTTGGGTTTGGGGGCAAGCATGGAGGACGAAGACTTGGTGCCGGGGCGGGGTTAGGGTGGTGGGGGCCGGGGGTTTGCAAGAAGCGGCAGGGCAGGGCACGGAGGTTTGCAAGCAACAGTGGGGGGGGTGGCATGCGTAGGGGGCAGAGGCCTGCAGTGGGTGGGGGGGAGGCTTCGACGGGGGTTGTAGGGAAGGAGTGATGGAGGAAGAAGGAGGTGGTCTCATTTGCAAATAATAAAACTTTAAAGGTCATAAAATGTAAAATATTTGATGGATACCGTCATATTTAACTGAAAATTAGATGGAAATTAACACGGAGCTATGGATATAAGAGTTAAGCACTATTCAAGATCCTGTGTGTAGCTCATGATTATCCGGAGTTATGTATATAATTACGAAATTACTCAAGGTTATGAGTGTAAATATCCCTAAGGAAAAGTGTTGAGGAGACAAATGAAGGGCAAGTAATGGAAGAGAAGAAGAAGACATCATGTAAAGAAATCCAGGGCACATATATAGTAAATATTTCTTGACCAGACATTGGTTTGAACAAACTATGATAATGTAAAATTAACAGAAGTCCACAACAACTAATAGTACAAGAAGATAGAGGAACAAGTGTTATTGCAGAAAAGGACAAAAATGTAAATGTGAATACCCAAAAGGACATAAGTGTAAGAATCTCTTGTTTTCTTAAGCTTCTTCCTTGAAGATGATCATTTTGCATCTTTTTTCGAAAACTTTTTTGCATATAAATTGAAAGTTTAGCTAACTTAGAAAGATGACTTTGATAATGACAAATTAGACAAATTGTTATATTCAACACATGTTTTTGCCAGTATAAGTATTACAAGCCTCACCATTTCAAGCACGGTTTACACGGAAAGGGAGGAAGTAAGGCTAGGTGTAAGTGATAATTAATTCAATCTTTGCATGTCTACTATAGTGGTGAATAGACATGACAAGGAATATGGATGTATTCGTATCCGATCAACTGCCGTATTTGTTTTATACACATATTGACATTTGTATTTGTATCCGTTTTAAAACAGATGTCGATATGAATCTTACTCTGACATTCGCTTATATTACACGTATAGTGATAGATTCGTTTATTATTACACGTAACAACATTTCATAATTACATTCACCATTATTGATATAATTATTGTAAATCATCCAAAATATACATTTTAATTAATCCAGTAAACAATCAAATAATTCTATTATTATCCATATCCCATCCATATTCATTGAAATTTTACAACCTTACGCGAACGATCTTTGCGAGCGGATCATCTGCTAGCCAGCAGGGATCTGCTGTAACTCGAGAAGGTGCTCGAGCCGCTCGATCGAGATAGAGCGGTTCGCACGAAATCAGGATTTTTGTGGGCCCTTACCGTGCGAACCGCTCGATTTCGATTGAGCGGCTCGGACACCCTCTCTGGTTACAGGCTTACAACAGATCCTTGCTGGCTAGGAGAGGATCCCCTCCCGGCGATCTATACCTCGCGAGTGAGCTTACCCCGCACCCCACATCCCAATCTACGGAGGTAAATCGTCTCAACGATCCGCCCATAATGGCATCCGGTCACCGACAGCGCATCAAAGTCGCCCGCATCCTTCCCGGGTCCCACGTCCCCACCCAATCACGCTTTAACACGTCACCACACCAACAGCCCGCGCGTGAACCCCGCGCTTTAAGCTCTCCACCCTCATCTCCTCTTCTCAGCTCCACCCCCACTTCACGTATAGCTGCGCCGGTGAGCTGTGTCAATTGTGCTTTCTTAGCACCGGCGTCACATTATGGCCTCTGTGCCGCCCCCGCCGCAGCCGTCCGCGGGGCCGCGGCCGCCGCTCCAGAAGCCGCCGGGCTACCGGGACCCCTCGCGCCCGGTCGCCCCGCTCCGCCCCCCGCCGCGCAAGCACCCGCTCCCCGCCTCCGACCCGCGGAAGCGGCGGCGGCGCCCTCCACCGCGCCTCCGTTGCCGCGGTTGCTGCTGCTGCTGCTTCCTGGTGATGCTCGTCCTCGTGCTTGCGGCGGCGCTCGCCGCCGCCGTGTGCTACTTCTACTTCCAGCCGCGGCTGCCTTCGTTCCACCTGCAGACGCTGAACGTGACGAGGTTCGACGTCGCGGTGCGGCCGGACGGGACTTTCCTGGATGCGGCGGTGGTGGCGGCGGTGCAGGCGACGAATCGGAATGGGAAGATCGGGGTTGAGTACGGGGAGTGGGATTTGGCGGTGGCGGTTGAGGACGACGACGGCGGGGTGGAGGTGGGGAGCGGAACGGCGGCGGGGTTCCGGCAAGGGAGGAGGAATTCGACGGTGGTGAGGGTCGGGGTGGGGGTGAAGAGGCTGATGGTGGACGACGGCGTCGGGACGAGGTTGAAGGAGAGGTACCGCGGAGGGGACGCGAGGTTCTCCATCGAGGTGAGGACGAGGGTCGGGATGGTCGGAGCTAGGGTTAGGGTTCCGGTGAAGGTGGTTTGCGGCGGGGTGAGGCTCAAGGATATGGGGAGAGGTCTGCTGCCCAAGTGCACCATCAACTTGCTAAAATGGTGAGTTTTTCAAGATTTTCCCCTATTTTTTTGATTAATATTCAGATGCTGTACTTGGATTAATCCTGCTCTTGTTAATGATTTGCTGGTGATTAGATTATATGATAAGTGAATTTATTATTATTTTTAGATGAATGATATTGGGATTTGTGATATTCGAATCAATGAGCTGGTTAGGAACTTCCATCTTAACCAATCTCCGTAATGTTGGAAATTAGAATAACTTTATTGCATATGTTGAGAAAGTTAGTTGGCAATCCTTGGATATAATTTTGTAAATGTATTCTCATTGTAGGGTGAGTTGAGTAACATCCTGAAGATTGATTTTTAAGAGAAAGGTAGAAGTACTGATTTTTTTTTAATATTTCTTGGTTTGCCCCAAAATTTCCCATTTAACAAATCATGTCAGAATCTCTATTGAAAAATCATGTTAATCTGATCTAATCGCACGGCCGTAAACCCTATGTTTGATCTTGGATTCCCTTGTACTTTCCAGCAGGACATTTATGCCAAGTTGAGCTGTTATCTATTCATTCATTCTATAATTAGCAATGTAAATTATTCTCTCCATTATTGCCACTGTTAAGAGGAGTGTTGGGATTCCAAACCATAACTTCATTGCCACCTTTCCTGTCAAATTAACTGCCTCCAAAGTAAGACAACATGTTTTCCCCCATATTAAAAAAAGGACTACCCTGTCAAACTTCCATGAACAGATATCCATATCATGGGTGGTATATGTTGGGTTTAAACACCAGTTCTTTTGACAGCTTCAGACGTAATTCATTGATCATGGTGAAACTAGTTCACATCTAATAACCCATGAAAACACATGACGGAATTAAGCAATAATGGTAATAATGGTAACAATGTAAGAAGTGGATTAGTCAAAATGGCATTAGTGGCAGACTGCGTATAGGACAAAGCAGAGCTGTGGTGGTACAGCTAATGAGGGTATGATGGGGTGGCAATGATGACGGGCCCATGTGAGGGAGTTGGCCCCTCCTCCCCAACAACCCGATGAGGGCGCTATTCGTTGCCCTGTCCTGACATGGGCCTTATCATGTGGCTACCCTTCTCCTCTCCTTGACGGCTTTCATCATTTACTCTGATCCATGCTTATGGATGGAGGACGAGTACAGGTGTTTGGTGTTATTGGGGCCATTACACCTGTCTGGATTGTTTATCTGCATCTACCCTTCTTAATGTAGAAAAGTTTCCTTTGGATTTTACGTGTATTTTCTTGGTAGCATGTACCTCTTCCTGGGGAGGTATGGAGATTGGGTTTTTCGGGCTAAAGTGAGGGTGACTTATATATGCCTCTTGCAGCAGACCAAGTTCATTGTGTTTATAGTCTTACCCAGAAGCACCAAAAAAGCTGAAAACCTTGGGTTAGTTATTGTAATGGAATTGGAGGGAGATTGGAAAATGTTCAGATGTATATGTTTTTCACCTTTTTTCACTTTATATTCATTCTGTATGTTGTCTGCTGCTTGTGACTGAACATGCAGCACTAGCTCCTTGATATTTAACTTCTATTACTGGGGTAAGTTTGTGGCCAAGGGTACACTGGATTAGTGTGTTTAGTTGAATGTCCATCTTATTTTTTGCTTTTGGGAAGGTAGAAGTTTTTTTTATTTATGAGGGAAATCAGTGTGATCATGTTAATGAAGTCTTTTGAACTGCATTACTTCAGGTGATAACCTTCTAGGCTCCTAAACGGTTCTGTTTTGAATGGGAATATGTTGATTACATTGTTGAGATATGCCTCCGTCCTTTATAGGATTCGACCCATTTTGTAATGGATCTTGGCCGATCTAAGTACGGAATTTTGGAGCTGATTTCTTTTTGGGGAAAATCATAGGTTATCTGAAAGTCTATTCTGGGGGTGTGTCGTCTAACTTCTAAGGTTTTCTGTATCATGTACTCCAGATCCTTGTAGTGATCTCTCTTTTCCTTGGCTTTTCTCCACTACACCGGTGAGATTTTTCCATGTAAATCATTATTTTTTCTGTGTGATTGCGTGTTTGTTGTGTGTTTGGATCATATCTTAACCAGTATAAACTAATTATCTCTCTCGTTTTGTTTTTCTGAATGAAATCACTATTTTTGTGATGTTTTCTGGAAAAATGATACCAAATACTTTATGAAAATTGTGGAAAAGTCAAGACGTAATGATGTAATGTTTGAAGAGGTACCACTCTACGCATCCTTGTTCCCACATGTTGATTTACCTACTTGGTGACTAAAATATTAGTCATAATTACTGTACATAATTGCACGTGTTCCCTTATTTTTATACATTTTGCTCTGAAGAAAACACAGTGGACTTAGGAGAAAGTTATAAATGCAAATGATTTAATTAGGGCTTATTGCATGTTTTGGTTAATTAATTGCTGAGCGTGGTATTGTTTGTAGATAAAAGAATCACACTTGGTTGGGGAATCCGATGATGGGGTGGGTCATGAGATGCACTAATCCGTATTTTTCTATTGTTTTTGTGCAGGATTAATCTGCATTGAATGGAGGGGTATGGGAAGAGAAAGGAGACGGCCGATAGAGATTAATTTCTGTGGGGATTTGTATAGCACCATTTGTTCCATGTTTTCAGATTTTTTTTGAAAAAAATATACTTGCGAATTTGCTTGTGATGGGTTTATATTAAACTCTGTATTCTTTCAATTTCTATAGTATTTTTTTAAAAAAGCTTAGCTGCTCTGGCAGGTGTCTTTTTGTTGTTGAGGACCCAATCATGCAAGGGTGACCGTATAATATAAATGCAAATTTTAGAGGTTCATCTTTCCTTCAGGACAAGGTTGGTTGGAGATATCAAGAGGGATGAGTTCCTCTTGTGAGAATAAGATGTTCGTTAGAGGTTTCTTAGTTATGATGGAATAAGTGACTCTTGTTTCTCTATTTGTGATTGTATGATTGTGGAACATGCAGAAGATGTTAGTTGTTGGGAGGAATAATGTGACTCTGAAATCCCCTCACATGCAACTCAATTTGTGTATTTACCTCTCTTGTCAACCTTCATAGCCAAGTAAATTTGCATAAATGTATTTGTAGTTGTGTGCCAATAACATAATATATCAATGACAATATTTTATCATTCGAATTTCATGTAAAATAGTCATTGCTAACATATCCTTCCGACAGGGTCAATTCAACAATTCTAAGACTGTTAGAATTCAATACTCTTGATGGAGGAGTCTCTATTTGACACACACACATGCACGTGTCCCCACCTGCACACTCCCATGCACGCACACACACCCATCCACACACTTACAGATAAGGTGGTTTATATTTGTGCACATGCAAACTTAAATATTATTGAATTTCTAAATGCATACTTGTATATACGTATATGTATGTCGATAAGAAAATTCTTACATGCTCATATGAAACTTATATTCATGTTTACTTACATCAAAAAAATTTAATGTGGGTAAATATATCTGAATATATATATGAGGAAAGGGAAGCTACATCATGATGTAGCTAACCTTAGCTACATCAGGGGGCATTTTCGTCACTTTTTTATTATTTTTTTGAAAAATGCTTCCATGGATTTTCATAAATATATTCCTGTAATATATCATTCAAATTTCGTCAGAAACAGAGGCTCCTACGGCCTCCATTCAGTACAGGTAAAATACAACAAATCTGTGACCGTTAAAAAATGACTGTCTGGATGGAGGCCGTAGGAGTCTCTGTTTCTGACGAAATTTGAGTGACATATTATAGGGATATATTTATGAAAATCCATGAAGCATTTTTCAAAAAATAAAAAAAGTGACGAAAATGCCCCTAAAGTAGCTAAGGTTAGCTACATCATGTTGTAGCTTCCCTTTCCTATATATATATATATATATATATATATATATATATAATCTATGAGCATATGCAATCTTTCGTTGTGGTTAAGGTGGAAGACATTTTGTCCTTTCATAGATATTGTTCCATATTTTTTCTTCATAGCTCAACTTCTACAATCTATATTGAAATTCAATATTCAAACATGGAAGTATATATATACATATATACAATCGATATGTTTTCCCTTTTAGCTATATAAATCTCTATTGATCTCCTCAACAAGTGGATGGCTTCAATAGTAGAGCGTCCTGACATGCATCGAATTGATTTTCTTTTACTTTGGAAACTTACATCAACCTTCTTTCAATCACACGTTCCCAAATTTTTATAGTGTGACTCATTAGCTTTGTACATATGTAATTTGATCATTGCTCAATTATCAAACATTCAATCGATTTAAATGCTAAAACAACCATACATGTTCTATTTACGCATGTCTCAAGGCGAATTTCGAGATCGAATGTGAAGAAAATTAGGCCTTATAACTATTATTATGCAATGTGGTTTACAAAACATGCGAAAGGTGACTCGTCAGTTGGAGTGAGGATCGTCGTTTATCGAGGAAAGAATTTACAAAGGATAAATCAAATACCAAGACTCAAAATAAATCAAATCACTATGGTCTATCCCACTGATGATGTTTTGGACTTGACAGGTTAGCATCATGCTCGTCTTCAGTTTTGGACTTTTGGTTGGATTGGCCTGTTTGATTCTTTTTTGTTATGATTCTCCGAACTTCTTAAGAGCTTTTGTGGGTAGCTTATGATTATGGAGTTTAAACCTCTAGTCTGTTTTGGGTAAAGAGAAAAATAAAAAATAATATTTTTATAATTATTTTTTCCTTTTTAGTAATATAATTAAATTTTCTTTATATTCTCCCCACATTTTACTTTCCTTCCAATATAAAGAGCCCATATAAGAATTATTTACATCCCATTTTCCATTCCCATCATGGAAAATGTCCATCCCAACCCTCAGACCGACCTAAAAAATAAATGGCCCAATATCCCTTTCCCACGTAAACGTGACGCCCCCCGAAGAGTAAAATCGTAAAACCAACCCCCTCTACTGTCACCCTTGCTACTTTAGCTGTGGCCTTTTCGCTCGCTTACTTACCCTGGGTAACCTCACTCTCCCGGTTACGGCAACATATCCCTTTCTCTTCCCCTTCCCTCGTCCCTCTTCGTCGAGGGATCGTGCGAGACCTCCCCTTCTCCACCACACCTATCTCTTTCTCTCTCTAAACCCGCAAAACAACCCATCTCGATCTCGATCTCGATCTCAGGATCGACGACACTAGTGCCGTCCCGAAACCCTAAGTCGCGAAGATGAACGACGCCGATGTGTCCAAGCAGATCCAGCAGATGGTCCGCTTCATCCTCCAGGAAGCAGAGGAGAAGGCCAACGAGATCTCCGTCTCCGCCGAGGAGGTACTAACCATCTTCCTTTCTTCCACTTCGGTTTGATTCGCGGTTAGATCTGTTAAAGCTGCGATCTTGATGGGGTTGGTAGTGGAAGTTTTGGATTTTGGGATGTGGGGGGGATGGTGATGGAAATTAAAGAAAAAGGAAGGGTTTGGCTCACGGGTTGAATAAGGAATTGGAGTAAAGAGAGTTTTTTTTCCTACCATTTCCCTTTTTTCTAAAAGGAATTGTGGTATGGGTGACTAGGAAATAGGGATGGGGCGAGCAAATCTGCTACCAGTGGTCTAAGCTGGATACGAGATCTTGTGCCACTGTAAAGATAAATCTGGTTTTTGTTTAGATGGAGATATCTAGAGGTGCCACCATTTTGAATAAGAGGTTTGTGATGATATTCCAAGTAAATAAGAGATAGCCTCGATGATATTCGTTACTAGAGATCCCTCTATAACCTTTATTGGTTTATATGAATAGGAAAGAAGATTGGTTTGGATTGGATTAGTTAGCCTAAATAGTTTAGCGGCTGTTATGTGGGGTAAAACGTGGAAATAATTTTGGGAGGGGAGATAACCGAGACATGATGATGATGGGAGTGATTCCTAATTTTCCATCCTGACCCGGCTACTAGTGCACAACAAGGTCGGGCACGGGAAGTGACGACCAAATTCTTACATTGATAATGATTCAGTTGTTGTGTATCATTGTAGAACTCGGTCAATTTTGGTTCATTTTGTTGCTGAGATCGGTAACTTGATTTTTTGTCTGATCCTTCTCTTAAATATCTTGTTTGAAATTTATCAGGAGTTCAACATAGAGAAATTGCAGCTGGTTGAGGCTGAAAAAAGGAAGATCAGGCAGGAATATGAGAGGAAAGAGAAGCAAGTTGAAATTCGGAAGAAGATGTAAGCATCACCTTCGATTTTCTTTATGATCCATTTATTCTATATGGCATTTCTGTCTTTGGATGTTGTCATACTAATTGTATTACGTGATTTAAATACAAGCAAACTTTTTCGATTGAAAGTTTATACTATAAAGTGCTATATATTATGATTTTTCCCAAGTATAGTCCTCTATGGTCTGCGGAGTACTTCTAGAAAAAAGTATGTCTAAAGGCAGGATGTTTTAAACAAAATAATATATTACACAGACAATAGACGAGTTGCTGTATCAGCACTTATAACTTCATCAGTCTTTTTTTTCTTGGCGTCATTTTTATCGTTGGTCTGTATGGTGGAATAGGTGTGCACCTTTCACTTTTTGTCTTTCTAGAATCTATTAATAGTTTGAAACTTTGGCCAAGTATGCGAGATATAGTATGCGCTCTATAAAATTTTGGAGAAGAAGTTTGTAAGAAATGTGAGGAGAGGGATGCATCTGTTTCACCAGTTTTGAGCGGCGCAACAAGATGCACATAGAAAAAAACCCTGGTATGTGAAGGGATAAGCAATAAATATAGTAATTTTGGAAGTGTAAAAAAACATATTCGTTTCAGCTCCTACCTTGATACATTAACATGTCCCTATGATAATTTGTAATATTTAAAATATTTTAAAAACCTAATAAGAATATAGTTTTTCCCAAGACGCTAAAAAAGATTATAATTTTTCCCAAAACAAATAAAAGGAAATCTCTATGTTGTCTACTTAAATTTAAAAGCATTTATATGCTTGTTTTTATAAAATAAATGTCTATTTTCGTGGAATAACTTCAAGTAATGCTTGCTTATCAATTAGGACTCTGTGATGAAGCAGTAGTTCTTGCAAGGTTCAATAGTCTTGTATTTTATGTGTAGTTTTAGGAGCTATTTGAACAAGATCCTGGTGTTGTTAAGTGTGGAAAATAGAGAGTGAAGTTACTGTTTTGAGTCAGTTCCCCTAAAGAGTTTGATTGTTGAAAACACGTGTTATATTCAATGACATTATGCTCCTTTTTATCTTGCAGCGAGTATTCCATGCAATTGAATGCTTCTCGTATTAAAGTTCTTCAAGCTCAGGATGATCTAGTTAGTTCCATGAAAGAAGCTGCTGCCAAAAAACTGCTAAATATCAGCGATGACGAAAATGCATACAGACAGCTTTTAGAGGATTTAATTGTTCAGGTGCTTGTCATTGCACTATCTTTATTTTTCTGCAATGACAAATAAAAGATTTCCATCTTTCATGAATATTCGAATATGCACTGTGAGATTTTTTTTGACTATATCTTTTGCTCGATTTGCTGTTTATAATGTAACGAGACCAGTAAATCTCAATAATATGGACACCTAATCATTTTATTTTATATTTACAAGCCTTTGGAAACATTTATAATAACTCTGAAATGTTCAATGCCATTTACAGAGCTTGCTTCGTCTTAGAGAGCCTTCTGTATTACTACGCTGCCGCAGGGATGATGATGAGCTTGTGGAATCTGTACTAGATGGTGCCAGGACAGCATATAACTATAAGACAAATGAGTCTCCACCAGAAATATATGTAGACAAACATACATATCTGCCTCCTCCTCCTACTGAAAATTATGATCATGGACTTTTTTGGTATGTCTTTCCACGCCTTGTTCTGTCTTTATTGCCCAAATACTTTGATTGTGGTAAAAAATACATGAGTATTTTATTAGTTGCTTGAAGATGCCTTGACTCTATATATGATTACACCATGAAGTTTGAAGATTTACTGGGAAAGATTTGAATGGTGATTCACAATATAAAAATTTGCAAGCTTCTGCATAGGTTATCTTAGGAATATCTTCGTTATTACATCCATATGGTAGCTTCACGATAGGTTTCTTTAAAAAAAAGCTTCATGATAGATTGAGGGAAGAACATGGATATGTTGCTTGCATTTGACAGAGTAAGGGATAATGAGGGAGATGAGATACGGAGAGCTAGATTCAGATACCATGCTGGGATGGGAGAGGGGATATGAATGTGATATGTCATATGTGATGGCTCTATTTAGGGTTACACCATGAAGTTGAAAGTTTATCTGTGAAATATTTTGTGGTATTTCACAATATTAAAAAAATAAAAAAGATGCTAATTTCTGGATAAGTTACTTTTGGAAATATCTTTGTTAACATCCATATAGTAACTTCATGATCTCAATCTGTTATTTTTTCCTCAGAAACTACATGTGTATTTGATTTTTCTATCTCGGTTTCCCTTCCAAGTAATAGCTTCATGTTCACATCCTGTAAATGTTTTCTCTTGAAAACCACGTGTATTTGATTTTTTATATCTCCGTAACAAATTATGCATATATCTTCAATGCCATATGTTTATTTCAGTTTAAGGAATTAAATCTATGTATTTGGAATTTGGGGGCTATAAGGCTGAAAAAATACCTAGTACATGTATATGAACATGCATGATGCATTTATGACTAGATTTGCTTCGATGGGTCATGATGCAAACAGGAATTGGAGTGCAGGAAGAATTGATAAATCATGTTAGGCACCACCATGGGTTGAGGGAAGAGTGTGGATATGTAGGTTGGATTTGATAGAGTAAAAGAAAAGGAGGGGAGCGGGGATATGAGGAGCATGGATTTAGATGCCATGCAGGGAGGGGAGAGGGGATACGGGGAGCATGGATTCAGATGCCGTTACAAGTTGGCAGCAGCCATATCCTTCAAAAAATGTTGGCAGCAGCCAATTCCTTTAAAACAAAATGTTGGCAGCAGCCAACTGCATTTGTCATTTCCCCATCATATTCCATATTGTTATAGATGGAGTGCCCCAGTCCAGATCAAGACTGGCATAAAGAAATGGACAAGTCTCTTCAGATGAAATGGATTTTAAGGATATGGTGTGATGGTGATGATTTGCACTGCTAGTTGGTAAGGAAAATCTATGGCATTACTTTCAGTTTATTGCCTCTCTGGCCACAGTTAGATCCTCGTCTACTTTTTGGGAGGGGATTTATTCTATTCTGCCATAGGCGACTCTTTTGCTTCCTGTGTTGTGGGATAAAAGCTTGTTTGGGGTTCGGACGAATGTCTGTATGGAGAAGGGGGACTTTGTGTGATCAGTATCCATGACTCCTTGCACTGGTGGCTAATCAGGATTTAGTGTGGCGAGGTTGGGTATAATGATACGCATGCTCGTACTTTATACTCTGGCTTCCGAGATTAAAGTATGGTGGATTTCGTGGGTCAGTAACGTCAGTTGGTGTCTCTTTCCTGTGTGGAGGGGCCCTCTTATGGACATGATATCTAACTGAAGGATGCTATTCTATTGCAGGTGAATATTTTCCTATGTAAATGAGAACAGGGGATGACAGAAGTTCATAGAGCTTAAAATTCTGCAAGAAGCTGAGACAACATGTCTGTTTTGTTTGAACATTTAAGAGGATATTGGCCATATGTTCTTTGAATGTTCTCTCTAGGCACGTAGCTCGAGGCTGTGGTATTTGGGGTGGACTACACTTCGACGTTAGGCTTTTGGGAGTTGATTGGAGGCACCACCGTTGGCTGCTAGAGGGACAAGATCAGGCCATTAACCATCATGTCGGTCATGCCATTGCACATAAATGTGTGGTGTTTCAGCAGGATAGATTTTATATTGAGATGGTATTAACATTATGCCTAAGCTCTTCTTGAATATTGACTTTTGTATTTACTCCTTTGAGTTGGTGAATATACAATGGAGGTGTGCATCTAAGGTGCCCATCCTTTTTCCCCTCCAAAAAATGTGGCCTTAGTGAAGGCAGAGGAAGCTGAACTCGTACCCTTATTCCTTACCCTCCATAGGGCAGAACTGCTTTGCACCCTACCCAGAGGCTCCATGCTGTTTTGTAAGCCTGTCATTATCAGGAAAAACTGTAGGGCAATTGAACAGCCTCCCCGGAAGAAATCCATTTCATTTTTTTTGGAGTAACGAAATTCTTACCTCTCATCATGGTGCAGACTAAATCACTGGATTTATCGTACTCCTTACCTTAATATCTTAGAATCACACTGGCAGACTTCAGAGATTCAACACTCGGTGGGAACTCTCCTAATCCTTCCACATCATGTGCACAAGCAACTTATTTACACCAAAAAAATGATCAGTTGTTTCTAACAGCTACTATTTTTAAATCATAGCATACACACGATAATATAATATGTTTTTTGAATATATAATGTGTATAACTGATATATAATGCAAACACAAAGCTATTGCAAGCAGCAAGTAATAATACTGCAGCAATAACTACTATGAGCACAGGAAAAAAGGAGCTTCAACAATTGTTTAATATGAACATGACCAAAAGAGCTCACTCAAGTTATATGTACATGGGTAGTCAGGATGAAGGATGCTTGGGATTTGGTGCTTGTGCAGAGATAAGGAACAAATGCAGAGCAAATAACTTGAGCAGCAAGAGGTGAATGAGTGCTGCAAGGGAATGCGACCAAAGAAGCCAGAGGATGCCTGCGCTGAGCAACATGCGAAGGGAGCAGGCAGAGTTGGTGTTGATAGAGTAGGGTTTTTAGGCTGTCAAGAGTTTTGACTTGTTGCACCCGAGTATATAGGGTGAATTAACTTACAAACCACTTTTATGCGTGAATAGATTGAGGCAACACGCTGGTGCCACCCCCACTTTGGTGCTTTGGCTTCGTGTTGCTATATTATCTGAGACAAATGGCTATCTTTGCAGTCCTGAGGTGGGCGGCTCAAGGCATTGAAACTTATGTTGAGAGTAGGCCTCAACGTGCAAGGTTCCATGTTTTTTAAACTGTTGGTGAAGAATCATTTTGGTTGTTGCAGATATGCGGATGGAAAGGATGCACAGAGGATGTTGAGAAGGCAGTGCTAGTTTGGAATAAAGCTCAATTTAATTATCTAATGACACAAACGTTAGGCCAGCATAACATTATAAATAACAAATTATGGATGCTAGCATTTGCATTTGTTGAAATGCGGTGTACCTCTTTGTAAACAGACATTTAATTGGGATATTTTAGTAAATTTCTTATGCGTTTTTTGAAAGAAAAATCTATAAATCAATTTTTTGTATTTATCTCTTTTTAGATATTCTTTACATGTTGGCTAATTTGAAAATCGAGGTGGTAATATATAATTTACCATGCCTGGTATGTCAGAAAAACTACTTTCTTCAGTTGGTACGTCTATGTGCCTATCGGGTTTTTCCCCCTTCAGATTATTTTCTAATGAAAGTTTCCTTCAAGCTATGGAGCGAACAAAATCAACGTCTGAGAACTATTTTTTAGAAAGATAGGGTGAGGTGAATGGATCGAGGAGCCATAGAAAATTGTTTACTGTTTAGATTGGTTTATATAGATTTTTTTTCTTGCTAGATAGCATCTTGTATCTCATCTTTCCACAAACCATTTATGATTTTTACATGTATTTTACTTTTCGATTGTGATTTTTTGCTTCACGAGGCTGACCATGATGCTTGGATTCCCGAAGAAAACACCCATCTATTCACCATTCAAAGAAAACAATGCCCATGCATATAGCCATATTTTCTGCATTTAGATTTGTCTATATTACTATATCCTTTTTATTGTTTATCAGCTTTTGAGAATTTTTGTCTATTATTTTCTACTTATTTTGGAAATACATTACATGGGAAATGCTTATTTGAATCCAACTTTTTTTATGATTTTGGACTCAGCTCTGGAGGCGTTGTTTTGGCGTCTGATAATGGAAAAATTGTTTGCGAGAACACCCTTGATGCAAGGCTGGATGTGGTCTTCAGGAAGAAACTGCCAGAGGTATTTGTATCCTCTTCTAATTGGGATTGTTATTTTGTGAATTCCCTAATTTCTGGTGGTTCTATTTGCATTACCGCAAATTTATGATTTTAGTAGCCAGCCTCAACTACGTGTGCTTACTATGACCTAAATATAGAGAAGTAAATGGCATGAAATCTTCATTCTCGGGTCATTCTTACATTTTGCAGTCTCTGGATCTTTCATCCAAATTTTACAATGTAAAAAAGAATTCGCTTTTTTTGGTTAACCCTGGTCATCATCTGGGTAATAGGTTAGTAGGATTACTGTTCAACAACTAGAGTTGAATCTAAGTGTCTCAAACTCAAGTTATGCCTAAAAAGAATCGCAACTGAACCTAGGCGCATGTATTACGAAATTAATGAGTGTAAAAGTCACCGATATTGGATTTCACCGTGGGAATCAATTGCCAATTTGCCACGTTTTAACTGATTAGAACTCAGAATTTTATTCTCAAAATGTCTCTTATCTTTCTTCTCCCTTCACACGACTTGAATTAGTGGCAGTAACCTTGGAACTGAAACTTTGTGGTGCAGATACGCAAGCTCCTCTACGGACAGGTAACGTTCTGAATGAAATAGGGAAATCTTCAAGAGAAGGTTCACGTATCGCCGAAGGCCATTGCAAAAGGCTGATCTTGTTCAAGATTCTGTACCGTAGTTTGTAAGGTATATACACCGTATGAAATTTTGTGTTGTGTTCCGGCACTTTTTATCATTTTTATTTGTTGCTGAAAACTGAGAGACAGCATTACCTAGCTGTTGTTATTTTTTATTAATGACGGCGAGAGAAAAGTTATTCTCGCAAACCTTGCAGGCAGGCAGTTGGTTACTCCAGATCTATATATAAACTATATGTTGATTTCCTGCAATTAGCAGTGGCGAAGATATGTTTACACTTTACACTATGTTCTGTCAGCATTCATTGTGGCAAACGCATCCTCTCCAAGTCTGTTATTTTAATTTGTTGTGATACTTGGGAAGTTGGTTGTTCGCTTGGAATAGGGTGTTGACAATATGCAGATGACCGAGTGGGAAGTTGTGATTTCATGGCATATTCTGCAATTATTCTATTTTCTCAGGTGTGCTCCTAATTTCTCACAAAATTCACAGTTCTGCCCATTTGTAAGGTAAAGTAGGGGTATAATTGATGTTACAAAGGGGCAGAATTATGAATTTTATAAGAAGATAGGGGCACAAATGATATTATAAAAAGAGGGGCATAATTGATATTGCAGAAATTAAGAAGGGAACAAGTGATAGAATCCTTCATTAAAAAGCAACATGAAAATATGATTTAATCATAAATTTAATCAATATGATATATAAATGAGAAAAGGGAAGCCGTTTTGTGTAATAGCAATATGAAATTATGTTAGTTGTTACACGGAGTATTTTCCCTTGATTTTTTTTTGGAAAAATCCACTGTTTATTTTCATCACTATATTTCTTTAATATGTCATTCCAATTTAGTCAGAAACAGATACTCCTATGCCTCCATGTAGAACATGTAATTTTAACGGTCTTAGATTTATTGTATACATCACATTATCAATCCAACTCCCATACTCGTTCAAACACTTGCTATATACACTATGAAGTTGGTTCTCCTTCCTCGCTTTCAAGTGATCATTTTTTTGGTTACCTTCATCACTCGTTGCTCTAGTATTGAGATGGGGAAAATACCTGACTTTATAAATGTCTATTCCTTTGCATGATTTAGCTTGTGTTAATCTTCTAAGTTACAAGATGAAATACATGTCGTGTAAAGGTGAAAAGAACCCCCATTGAGTGCAAAAGATAACCTAAAATTAGGGGCGCTAATCAAATTGAATACCTTCGAACTCATTGGGATTAATTCAATTCATTTTAAAATTTTTCAATCTAAATTCGAATCAAATTTTAAATGAATTTTCTATCATTAATTCAGATTCGATTCATTTTGAGTTTCGAATATTCAAATCCATTTATTTTATTCTGAATTCAAAAATCTTAATTGGTGTTATAAAGCTTATATAAATAATATTTAATGAATAATATTATAATTTTAAAGATTTTATTGTATAATTCTGATTTTGTATATATATTACAAATATAAGTTGAAAAAATTGTATAATGAAGAAAATATCGAACATATAATATATGGTGACTAAGAAACCTAATTTTTACAATTATCATATGTCTTTTAAAATCTAAAGATACTTCTTTTTTCATGTAATGAAAGAAATATATGAATAAAAGATAATTAGTAAGCTCTAATAAGGAGATAGAATATTATTGACAAAAAAGTTAAATGAATTATGAATACTATTGCATGTTAAAGCAATGCAAGATCAAACTTATATAGAAAATTAATATACATTATTATGCTTAATCATGTGTAATAAGGGGGTTGGTAGTATATTTAGATGCTTACTGAAACGGGAATCAGTTATATATTCTTCTCTTGTACCTAATGGTCAAAGTATAATCAGTAACTTTGTAAATTAATAAATCAAAATAGCAACAGAATTTGTTTATTTCCATAATCATAATTTATGTTATGTTTAGTGAGATAGTACAAATGCTAAATCTTTCAATGTGATTTAAATGAACTACACATTATTTTTTGCATCTATTTACTTACAAATAAAATTGGACTAAATATGTAATACTCATTTTGTACACTATGCTTTTGAAAGTTATCAAGTGTTATTTCAAGGAAATATTGAATTGATAGTATTTGACACAGTCAATAGATTCGCTTTGATGCAACAATTTCATTGAAACTTGTTTTGTAAAAATCAGAGACCATCTTGAATAATCATGACTTTTAAAGGGTTCTTTGGATTGTGTAGTACATCAAAACATAGTACCACATCTAGTAATCTAGAATTTTGGTAGTACCTTATAAGTAGTAGAAGCCACTACTAGCATAGGGTCATAATGTTATAGATTTATGCTCATTAGACCATAATCACATCATTAAGATTAATTAAGCACGATTAGTACTGATTACCCGTCATTAGTGATAATTAAGTGTCATTAGCAAAAGTAGGACACATGAAGGGGTAAACAAGGGACATGTGTCGTTATATATTCCGGACAAGTGTCAAAATCCAAGAGTGCCATGTGTCATCATCCTAAGACTAACACGTGTCATGCTGAAGCCTCTTGCTTGGGCAACAAGTTATCTCATGCATAAGCCTAGCCTCTTACTTGGGCAACAAGTTTTCTCATGATCAAGCCATGTGCCATGCCATGTGTCTTCATACATGGATAAGAGACAACATGTGTCTTGGAGCCTCCCTTACATGTTGACACATGTCACACATGTAAAGGGGGTGGAGGCCTATAAATACCCATGACCCCCCATACTCCTCCTCACTTCATCCCATGCCCATCTCTCCACCTTAGAGCCGCAAGGCCGTCGAGGTTGCGGGAGGAGCACGAGAGGAGACACGGCGAAGTCCTGTCGGTGATCGAGAGCGTTTTTAAAAGCCATAACGAAGTTCTGTCTGCATCGAGCCGTAGTACTCAAATCTAGGACGGCTATAGAGGAAGATTTCACAAAAGAAGGGGATCTCGATTCGAGTTAGATATCGATCAGGTGAGGGATTCTCAAACATTATTTTAAAGCACTAGTCTTTAGCTTTTATGCATGGTTTTGAATAGCAAGTATGAAATCATATTTTCTAAAGCTTTTACGCATGAATTACAAGTACCATACAGTTGATATGAAATCAGGGCTTTAGAACGTATTTCAGACGTCATTTCAGTTGTTTTATCATGATAGCACATTTTTAAACATTTCGTTCTTTGTGGAATACGAATCGTAAGTTTCACTACTTAGATTCAAGCTTTTTATATAAGAAATATGTTGTGTGCAGTTACTATACAATATGAATCGGATTTCAAGTTCTTAATAGTTCTGGTTGTCAGAATATGCATGCTATGTCAAGATTATTTTTTGTTCATGATTTAGCTGTTATGAGCTTGAATTAGCAAGAGTACGGTTTATTAGTGACAAGAAAAGAATCAGAATCAGAAGATAAGCACCACAGTAGCTCTTTTATACAAATCTTGAACTAGCCATTAGATATGGTGATGTCACTAGATATGACTCTGAAACCGCCATTAGATATGGCAAATCATTAGATATGATATCAAGAGGACTTTGGGTCCGCATTCTGTATACATATAGGCTTTGGGCCGTATGCAGGGTGTTTTTGGTCTTTGGGACCATCTGCGCGTATGACTTACCTTTGTTTCAGCGTTCATGAGTCAATAAATTAGCCACAGTGGTGATTAGTACAAATAGCTTGATAGTGATAATTATGTTTTAGTTTATGTGCTTTACAAGTGATTTCAGTGTGCAGTTGCAAATCTAGCATGTTGTTATATATAATTTCTGTCATATTGTCTCTTTCAAGTTATCTCAAAGTATTCAACATGGTTTTGTATTTCAGCTTTTAGCTATGTAAAAAGCTTGAGATCCTTTCACTGGGTCTAAGCTCATAAATGGGTTTAGAATCATCCCGTTATATTATATTATGTACAGATCAGCAGAATCACGACTAGTAGGGGAAAGGACCGCTTATACACTAGGAGGAGGTGGCTTTTGCTTTTCGTTGTTTTTGTACTGTCTGTTATTTTGTAAGAAGTTGTAATAGATAGAACCGGTGTAAGACACTTCTTGGTAATGTAAACTTGAAATACAAAGATGTTATGCTTGATGAGATTGCCACATATTTACTTTGAGGAAAAAGGTGAAGAAAGATCTCTATCGCGGCACGTTCCGGTTAGCGGGACGGGTCGTGACAACTTGTGGTATCAGAGCAAAGGTTTTGGGTTCTTGAGAAGAATAATATTAGGAGTTGGTCTGCAAATTTTGGAAGATAATTTAGTTATTATAATTTGATTTGAACTTGGATAAAATTGAAATTGTAGTCTTGAGGATAATTGGAATTGTTATTGGAGGATTTATGTAGATGAAGGATCTAATTGAAGTTTTTTTAGAGGAAACAATGACAGGAGAGCACCACCCAAAGCGTATGACACATTGACCTTGATAGCTCAAACACTAGGAGGTATGCATGGCTGTCCAGTCTGTTAAAAGGCATGAATTAGAGCACTAGTTACTATTTGGACATGTATAGAAGTAAGGAGCAGAACCATTTGTTGGAGAAAATAATATTGAAGTAAACCTGATTCCTATGGAGATAAAGGAATTTGATGCTATCATAGGAATTGATTGCTTAAGTACATATCATGCTCTTCTAGACTGTCATAAGAAGCATGTTACTTTTAGAAAACCTGCTGATGTCGAATTCACTTTCTTTGGAGAAAGAAGGATATATCCTACCTATGTCATCTCATGTCTCTTAGCCCAGAAGTAGTTAAGGAAGGGATATTCCTCTTATGTTGCTTATGTGTTTAATACTAAGGCAGAAGCAATCAGTTTAGAAAATATCTCTGTGGTGAAGGAGTTTCCAGAAGTGTTTCCAAATGAACTACCAGGAGTTCCTCTTGATAGGGAAACTGAATTCACTATTGACCTCATTCCGGGTACCAATCCAATTGCCTTAGCTCCTTACAGAATGGCCCCAGCTGAGCTTAAAGAACTCAAAACCCAATTGCAGGAGTTGACAGATAAGGGATTTATACAATCCAGTATGTCTCCATGGGGTGCTCCCGTTCTATTTGTCAAGAAGAAAGATGGTTCCATGAGACTTTGTATAGATTACAGAAGACTAAACAGAGTGATTGTCCGCAATAACTATCCTCTGCCCAGAATAGATGATTTATTTGATCAATTGCAAGGGGCTTCTGTGTTTTCTAAGATTGATTTAAGATCTGGCTATCATCAGTTAAAGATTAGAGAAGATGTTCCTAAAACTGCATTCTGAACTCGATATGGGCATTATAAATTCTTGGTAATGCCTTTTGGATTGACAAATGCCCCAGTTGTGTTTATGGACTTGATGAATAGGGTTTTCCGTCCATATCCGGATAAGTTCGTGATCGTATTTATTGATGATATTCTAGTATATCATAAAACAGTGGATGAACATAGAGAACACTTGA
Source organism: Ottelia alismoides (assembly GCA_037367405.1). NCBI lineage: Eukaryota > Viridiplantae > Streptophyta > Magnoliopsida > Alismatales > Hydrocharitaceae > Ottelia > Ottelia alismoides. The sequence continues at coordinate 490,578 of JAZKJV010001014.1, read as the reverse complement.
GAATTGTGCTGCAAACTTTGAAGGAACACCGATTATATGCAAAGTTTAACAAATGTGAGTTTTGGTTGAAGAAAGTTGCATTTCTACGCCATGTCATATCTGGAGAAGGAATAGCAGTAGATCCATCAAAGATAGAAACAGTTCTTAGATGGGAACGACCAATAAATGCATCACAAATCTGAAGTTTCCTTGGATTAACTAGGTATTATCGAAGATTTGTAGAAAACTTCTCTAGAATTGCTGCACCATTGACAAGGTTAACTAGGAAGAATGTGAAGTATAGTTGGGATGAAGAATGCGAGAAGAGTTTTAAGGAACTCAAGAGTCATCTCACCTCAGCACCTATACTTAGCCTTCCTTCAGGACAGGATAATTTTGTAATCTATAGCGATGCGTCAAGACAAGGGCTGGGATGCATCTTGATGCAGAACGATAAGGTGATTGCTTATACTTCTAGACAGCTAAAACAACATGGGTTAAATTGCCCAACTCATGACCTTGAGTTAGCATCTATCGTATTTGCCTTAAATATCTGGAGACACTACCTATATGGAGAAACTTGTCGAATCTTTACGGATCATAAGAGTTTGAAATACATTTTCTCTCAGAAAGAGTTGAATTTAAGGCAAAGAAGATGGTTAGAGCTAATCAAAGATTATGATTGTTCCATAGAATATCACCGGGGAAAGCCAATGTCGTAGCTGATGCTCTCAGTCGAAAGTCTAAGGGTCAGCTATCTCACTTGAAAGGAGAATATTATCAGTTGAAAGAGTTACGTACAAAGTTAACCATAAATAGCTCTGGAGCCTTATTAGCATCCTTACAAGTAAGACCCATATTATATGATAAAATTAAGGAGGCACAATTCCATGATTCTGAAATCATTAAAATGATTGAGAAGATTAAGGAAGGTGATGAAGCCAGATATACAATAGATGGTCAAGGGGTCTTATTCTTTAAATGAAGATCGTGTGTTCCGAAGAAATCTGATATAAAGACTAAGATTATGGAAGAGGCGCATAACTCCGTGTATACCATGCACCCATGAAGTACTAAGATGTATAGAACACGTAAGAGTTACTATTGGCGGTCTGGCATGAAGAGAGAGATTGTAGAGTATGTTTCTAGATGTCCTATATGCCAACAAACTAAACCAGAACGTTTGAGACCTGCAGGGACTTTACAACCACTTCCAATACCAGAATAGAAATGGGAACACATCACTATGTATTTTGTTACAGGATTTCCAAGGATTCGTCGAGGTCACGATGCAATATGGGTCATAGTAGACAGATTAACTAAGTCTGCACATTTCTTAGCCATTAACATGACATACAGTCTAAACCGCTTGGGAAAGATCTTTGTTAATGAGATAGTTAGCCGTCATGGGGCTCCTGTGTCAATTGTATCTGATAGAGATCCACGATTTACTTCTAAGCTATGGCCAAGCTTACATAAAGCTATGGGAATGAAGTTAGCATTTAGTACAGCCTTTCATCCTCAAACAGATGGCCAATCAGAACGGACTATCCAGACTCTAGAAGACATGCTTAGAGCTTGTGCACTGAGCTTTAAAGAAAGCTAAGATGAACATCTTTCACTTATAGAGTTTGCATACAATAACAACTATCATGTAAGTATTGGGATGGCACCTTATGAAGCTTTGTATGGTAGACCATGTAGAACACCTATCTGTTGGAGTGAGGTGGGAGAACGAAAATTGGTTCAACCTGAACTAATACAAAGCATGTTGGGAAACGTGAATGAGTTGTTTATTCCATAGCCCTAGGCTCTCTTATATAGGAGAGTAGCCTATGGGTAAATTACATAAAGAGGATAACAAGAAAATAAAATAGCGAAAAACACAATAACTAAGTATGCGTCAACACTCCCCCTCAAGATGGAGCATAGATGTCAATCATGCTCAGCTTGGAAGCACACTTCTGAAATGGGCCACGTAACAATGCCTTGGTGAATATATCTGCAGTCTGGTTCTCTGAAGTAACATGGGATGTGGTGATGAATCCTTTCTGAATCATATCACGTATGAAGTGGCAATCCACCTCAATATGCTTAGTCCGTTCATGATATGCAGGATTGTTTGCAATGAACAAGGCAGCCTGATTATCACACTCTAAGTTCATAGGAAGTGGTATGTCTAAGCATAAATCTGTCAGCACCGCTTTCACCCACATCATCTCTGTAGTAGCCTGGGCCATAGCCCTATATTCGGATTCAGCACTGGATCTAGCTACCACAGTTTGCTTCTTGCTCCTCCATGAGACTAGGGCATCTCCAACATAGACAGCATACCCTGAGGTGGACTTCCTATCCTTAGGACATCCTGCATAGTCTGCATCTGCACATGCTGAGACAGAAATCCCCTTTCCTTTCTTGAATAGCAGACCTTTACCTGGAGAAGATTTGAGATATCTAAGTATCATGTGTATTGCATCCATATGCACCTGGCGTGGCTGCTCCATGAACTGGCTCACACGGCTCACTGCAAATAATATATCTGGCCTAGTGATCGTGACATATAACAATTTGCCTACCAGCTCTCTGTATCTTCTCCTGTCAACCTCCTCTGTGTCATCATCATACAGCTTCATGCTAGGGTCCATTGGTGTCGTAGCAGGTCGACACCCTAGCATACCTGTCTCACTCAGCAGATCTGTGACATACTTCTTCTGTGACATGACTAATCCATACGGATTTCTGGCAAATTCCAGCCCCAGAAAATATCTAAGGACTCCCAAGTCCTTGGTGACAAACTCGGTCCCCAGCCTTTCTTTTGCCTGCTTAATGCCCTGGTCATCATCGCCTGTAATCAAGATATCGTCAACATAAACCATGATTACAACAATACCTCTTGCCGTCTTCTGTACAAACAAGGAATGATCAGCATTGGAGCGTTTACATCCTTGTTTCTCAAAGAGGTCTGACAGCTTCTGGAACCATGCTCTGGGCTCTGCTTAAGGCCATAGATAGCCTTATGTAATCTGCAAACCTTGGAACACTCCCCCTCAACAGCAAAACCTGGTGGCTGTTGCATGTAGACTTCCTCCTGCATGTCGCCATACAGAAATGCATTTTTCACATCCAGTTGATAGAGTGGCCAGTCTCTAGTAACTGCAACTGATAGGAGGATCCGCAGAGTGGAATGACGAGCCACCGGGGAGAACGTGTCAAGATAATCTACTCCATACGTCTGTGTGAATCCCCTTGCAACTAGGCGTGCCTTGTACCTGTCAATGGAGCCATCTGCATTATGTTTGACTGTAAATACCCACTTACAACTCACCGGGTTGACATCCGGTGGTATAGTGACCAAGCTCCATGTTCCTCTAGACTGAAGTGCCGCCATCTCTTCCTCCATTGCTAGCCGCCATCGAGAATCCTGCAAAGCCTCATGGTGATTTCGTGGAATATCTGTAGCTGAAAGTGCCAATGCAAACGTCCTGAATGGTCCAGATAGCCTCTCAAACGAAACCACAGCTGATACTGGATACTTGGCACAGCTTCTCTTCTGCTTGCGTAGAGCGATTGGAACATCCAGATCCTCTGTGGTAGCACCCTGCTCCTGTAATGCATCCTGCTGAGAAATGTCGTCAGATCCATCAACATTAATATTTTCATTACATACCATAGGCGAGCTAGTTGACTGGTCAGGGCCATGAGCTTGATTCGGCCGCCGGGTGTAATGGAATGGTAACGGGGATATTATTGGTGGTGGTGGTGGTGGTGGTGGTGGTGGTGTTGGTAATGGTGGTGACGGCTGTGATGTTGGTGGTGCCATGAATACGGTATCAGGAGATAATGGTGGTGGCTGCATGTTCCCGGATTCTGAAAAATACATGATAGATTCAAAGAATGTAACATCTGCACTGATCATATACCGCCGACGCACAGGGTCAAAACACTTGTACCCCTTTTGAGTTCTGGAGTACCCCACAAAGACGCACTTGACAGCCCTAGGAGAGAGCTTGTCAGAACCGGGCGACAACTGATGGATAAATGCGACAGACCCAAACACACGAGGGGTAAGAGTGAACAGATCCTTGTCAGGATATATAAGTGAGAAAGGAACCTGTTCATTCAAGACAGACGAGGGCATACGATTTATAAGATAACATGCAGTAAGGACTGCATCACCCCAGTAAGAATACGGAACATGACTTTGAATGAGGAGTGACCTTGTAACATCAAGAAGATGACGGTGTTTTCTTTCTGCAACCCCATTTTGTTGAGACGTATGAGCACAGGATGTTTGGTGAACAATCCCTTTTGAGGAGTAGTAGTTGGCTAGATTGTTGGTGCACAACTCTAAGGCATTGTCAGTTCTCATAATTTTGACCGTTGTGGAAAAAACATTCTGAATCTCATTTAGAAAGTGAATAATAATATCTCCAGCTTCAGACTTATTTTTCATTAGAAATACCCATGATGCTCTAGAAAAATCATCCACAAATACAATATAAAACCTGTGCCCCTGATGATCGGGAACACGACTCGGACCCCAGACGTCGACATGAAACAACTCAAACTTGGAGTTACTACTCCGACCTTGACTACTGGGAAAAGATGACCTGTGATGTTTTCCCAACTGACACGCCTCACACTGGACAGTTGTGTGAGAAAGACTATAGGGTAGGACTAGACGCAACTTCTGAAGCGGTAAATGACCAAAACGCGGATGCCACAGGAGAGGAGATACTTGTTCTGCGGGAGAGGTTGTGATTCCGGCAAACGGGGTCTGGTTCAGACGATAAAGGCCTCCTTGCTCATAGCCATGACCAATCACGTTGCCCGTACGGATGTCCTGAAAAATCAAAGAAGATGAATCAAAAATAGCTCGACAATGGAGATCCTTCGTAATCTGACTAATCGACAACAGATTCATGGAAAAATGCGGTGCATGCAAAACATTCTTGAGCTGCATAGAGGATGTCAATCTAATCTCCCCCTGACCCGTGATAGGGGAATGAGTGCCATTGGCAATCACTACTGTCCGTCCTGGAGGAATCTGAGTATATCCTGTAAGTAGACTCTGGTCGCCACATAGGTGATGTGTAGCGCCCGAGTCCATGATCCATGGCAATGTATCTGATCTACTACTGTGAAGAGCAAGTGTACTACCTGAAGTACTCGTAGAGGCAGAAGCAGAAGCAGCGGCATCAGTATGATTCTCTGTCGGCGGTGCTGGGCCAGATGGTGGTATAATGCCCCTAAGACGGGCAACCAGATCATCAAATCGTTGATCCAGTGTAGATGCAGATGGGGGCTCTATCTGCTCAGCGGCTCGTGCAGATGCAGGAAATCCATGCTTTGAGTAGCATGTGTCTTCAGTATGGCCGACTCTGTGACAATATGAGCATGTTGGCCTAGTGCGGCCACCCCTTCCACGGGGAATACATCCACGGCCCTGGTAATGAGAACCACGGCCTCTGTTGGCTGCCATGGCTGAGGGATTCTGACTAGTGGCTGCTGAAGGTACAGTGATCCTACTCAATCTATGAAAAGCCTCCTCCATGGGAGGAATAGTCGAGTCCGCCAAAATCTGTGAACGTGCAGCCTCATACTCTGAGTCGAGTGCAGCAAGAAACACACCCACCATCGTTGCGTTCCTGTATGTCTTCTGCTGCTCTGGCGTGGCGGTAAGATGCATGAAGCTATGAAGCATCTCAAACATTCCTCTCAAAGATGTATAGAGAGAATGTAACGGGCGACCATTCTGCTTTATGGTGAATATATCATGTTGTAGTTGCAGAATCTTCGTCTCATTCTTCGCCTGAGAATATGTCGCTGCCAGGATATCCCACATGTCTTTTGCTGTGGGTTGATGTAGAATGTCATTGGCGATTTCAATAGCCAATGTGCCAGATAGCCAAACCTTGGCATATGCGTCATCTGCCTCCCATGAGGCATGAACTCCAGTCTTCTCTGCAGGCTCGGGCTCTGTGAGAATATGCTTCTTGCCTGTGGACTTCATCATACTCATGAACTGCATTGCCCACAGTTCATAGTTCGTACCATCCATCTTGACGATGGGCGCTGGACCACGAAATGCGCCCATAGATGGGATATCAGCCTTGCTTTCTGACATACTGGAATACTGGAGTGATCGAGAGACAACAATCTTTGTCTACAATGACATAGACGGGATCAGTTACATGTGTAGACGTCAAGCAACCAACCCCATATATATCAAGATCTGATCCCTAGAGTTTTAGGGCGTGGAGTAAGCAAGCACGTGCAGGAAGCACGTGCGATCAAACTGGATGCAGGTGCACGCTGCGCGGAGGCTGCGCGCAAAGTGCTTGATCAGGGACTGACTGGATGCGCGCGAAGAGCTCGTTCAGTGGCTGCGCGCGAAGTGCTCGTTCAGTGCTGGCTGTGGGTGCACTAGACGGTCATGCGCTGGAGGCGATCGGCGCTGAAGTGTCGCCACACGCGATCGTTGGCGATCAGCGCGCAGACGAGAGGCGATCGGCGCTGGAGGGCGATCGGACCTGGAGGGCGATCAGCGTTGCGCGATCAGCGCGAGATGCGTTGCGCGGATGCGCAGCGGGAGAAGAGCGCGAGAGTCGTTGAAGAGCGCCGCAGAGAGAGGTGTCGCAGGTCGGCGATCGGAGATCGGAGAGGAGAGCGGCGCCGAGAGAAGAGAGAGAGAGGCCGGCGGGTGGGGTTAGGGTTAGGGTTAGGTTTCGAGAACTCCGGTCTAGGACCGTCGCTCTGATACCATGTTGGGAAACGTGAATGAGTTGTTTATTCCATAGCCCTAGGCTCTCTTATATAGGAGAGTAGCCTATGGGTAAATTACATAAAGAGGATAACAAGAAAATAAAATAGCGAAAAACACAATAACTAAGTATGCGTCAACAAAGCACAATAGAAAAAATTGAGGAAGTCAAGAGATGCTTGAAGGCAGCACAAAGCAGACAGAAAAGTTATGCATATAAGCGAAGGAGAGACTTAGAATTTCAAGTGGGAGGTCATGTATTTTTGAAAGTATCTCCATGGAAGGCCTAATCAGATTCGGGAAGAAAGGGAAACTATGCCCAAGATACATTGGCCCTTACGAGATTATAGAGAGAATTGGAAGTGTGGCTTATCGTCTTCGACTTCCATCTGAACTAGCAAGGATACATGATGTCTTTCATGTCTCTACATTTCGGAAGTTTATTCCAGATCCAACCCATATGATACAACCTCAAGATATTCAATTGAAGGAAGATCTATCATACGAGGAGGTTCCTGTAGAAATTCTGGAATATAAAGTACAAGAGCTTCGCGCAAAGAAGATTCCTTTAGTTAAAGTTTTATGGAGGAGTCATGCAATAGAAGAAGCCACGTGGGAACGAGAGGAAGAAATGAGATCTCGATATCCCCACTTATTTTCAAGCTAGAAAAGGTACTTAAATTTCGAGGACGAAATTTATTGCAAGTAGGGGAGAATTGTAATACTCGTTTTGTACACTATGCTTTTGAAAGTTATCAAGTGTTATTTCAAGGAAATATTGAATTGATAGTATTTGACACAGTCAATAGATTCGCTTTGACGCAACAATTTCATTGAAACTTATTTTGTAAAAATCAGAGACCATCTTGAATAATCATGACTTTTAAAGGGTTCTTTGGATTGTATAGCTCATCAAAACATAGTACCACATCTAGTAATCTGGAATTTTGATAGTACCTTATAAGTAGTAGAAGCCACTACTAGCATAGGGTCATAATGTTATAGATTTATGCTCATTAGACCATAATCACATCATTAAGATTAATTAAGCACGATTAGTACTGATTACCTGTCATTAGTGATAATTAAGTATCATTAGCAAAAGTAGGACACATGAAGGGGTAAACAAGGGACACGTGTCGTTATATATTCCGGACAAGTGTCAAAACACGAGTGCCATGTGTCATCATCCTAAGACTAACACGTGTCATGATGAAGCCTCTTGCTTGGGAAACAAGTTATCTCATGCATAAGCCTAGCCTCTTACTTGGGCAACAAGTTTTCTCATGATCAAGCCATGTGCCATGCCATATGTCTTCATACATGGATAAGAGACAACATGTGTCTTGGAGCCTCTCTTACATGTTGATGTCACACATGTAAAGGGGGTGGAGGTCTATAAATATCCATGACCCCCCATACTCCTCCTCACTTCATCCCACGTCCATCTCTCCACCTTAGAGCCACAAGACCGCCGAGGTTGCGGGAGGAGCACAAGAGGAAACACGGCGAAACCCTGTCGGTGATCGAGAGCGTTTTTAAAAGCCGTAACGAAGTTCTGTCCGCATCGAGCCGTAGTACTCAAATCTAGGACGGCTATAGAGGGAGACTTCACAAAAGAAGGCGATCTCGATTCGAGTTAGATATCGATCAGGTGAGGGATTCTCAAGCGCTATTTTAAAGCACTAGTCTTTAGCTTTTATGCATGATTTTGAATAACAAGTATGAAATCATGTTTTCTAAAGCTTTTACGCATGAATTACAAGTACCATACAGTTGATATGAAATCAGGGCTTTAGAACGTATTTCAGACGTCGTTTCAGTGTTTTATCATGATAGCACGTTTTTAAACATTTCGTTCTTTGTGGAATACAAATAGTAAGTTTCACTACTTAGATTCAAGCTTTTTATATAAGAAATATGTTGTGTGCAGTTACTATGCAATATGAATCGGATTTCAAGTTATTAATAGTTCTGGTTGTCAGAATATGCATGCTATGTCAAGATTGTTTTATGTTCATGATTTAGTTGTTATGAGCTTGAATTAGCAAGAGTACGGTTTATTAGTGACAAGAAAAGAATCAGAATCAGAAGATAAGCACCACTGTAGCTCTTTTATACAAATCTTGAACTAGCCATTAGATATGGTGATGTCATTAGATATGACCCTGAAACCGCCATTGGATATGGCAAACCATTAGATATGGTATCAAGAGGACTTTGGGTCCGCATTCTGTATACATATAGGCTTTGGGCCGTATGCAGGGTGTTTTTGGTCTCTGGGACCGTCTGCGCGTATGACTTACCTCTATTTCAGCGTTCATGAGTCAATAAATTAGCCACAGTGGTGATTGGTACAAATAGCTTGATAATGATAATTATATTTCAGTTTATCTGCTTTACAAGTGATTTCAGTGTGCAGTTGCAAATCTAGCATGTTGTTATATATAATTTCTATCATAATGTCTCTTTCAAGTTATCTCAAAGTATTCAGCATGGTTTTGTATTTCAGCTTTTAGCTATATGTAAAAAGCTTGAGATTCTTTCACTGGGTCTAAGCTCATAAATGGGTTTAGACTCATCCCGTTATATTATATTATGTATAGATCAGCAGAATCACGACTAGCAGAGGAAATGACCGCTTATACACTAGGAGGAGGTGGCTTTTGCTTTTCGTTGTTTTTGTATTGTCTGTTATTTTGTAAGAAGTTGTAATAGATAGAACTGGTGTAACACACTTCTTGGTAATGTAAACTTGAAATACAAAGATGTTATGTTTGATGAGATTGCCACATGTTTACTTTGAGGAAAAAGGTGAAGAAAGATCTCTGTCGCGGCACGTTCCGGTTAGCGGGACGGGTCGTGACAAAATACATGTAAGCTCTTTGATTCTATTATGCTATAACTCCTAACATGGGAACTTTCAAATAGGATCCAGATCAACCAAAGGCGGGGTTGATAGATGTACGCATGTAAATATGTATGCATTGAATGTATTTAAATATGCATGTAATATGTATATAAATATATCGATGTGTAGATATATATATTTGTGTAACGAATTCATGGTCTCCCTAAACATTAGAGCTACATGAATACAAAATTAAATTGAATTATTATCGAACGAATTCAAGTTAATTCAAATTCAATTCATTTGAGAATCAAATCCAGACGTCATATTCAAATTAATTTCGTTTTATTTCGAATCAAACTTTTCTGAAATTTTTTCGAAATAATTCTAATCAAACTCGAATGATTCAATTCAATTAACACCTGCGAACAATCAGTCAACTAAAACAATCCAAACTATATTTTGTTTTGTTGAAGATTTCATGGTCTCCCTGAACATTAGAGCTACAATCACGTAGCCCCAAAAATGTGGAATTGTTCAATGAGTTCATTTTTTTTGAAACAATCAAAACCGAGTTCATTCATCTAAAAATATATGGGGGGCACAGATGTTCCAATTTAATACATCATAACATAATAAGAAACTGCACAAGTACGGTAGAATACACGCTAATCCCTAACAAAAAGATCTCACAGAAGCGAGGCCAGTTTCAGCAATAGTGAAGTGCTACCAAAAAGAAAACACCATCCGACGAACAACAAAATCGACGGACAATCCTGGTAAGTTAGAAAAAAAACGGCATTTCCTACATAGCTTTCCACTCACAAAATCTTACCAAGGATCCTCATGTCAATTCAAAGCTTCTCAAGGGACATAGCAGGAGTCGGATTCTTAGTTAAACCACCATTGTTCAGGCTATTGGCGCTTTTACTGCCGGAGTCTTGGCCACCTCTTGGATATGACCTGAAAAGAGAAATAATATAGTGTTCCAATGTACTTCAAATTAAATCTAAAGATTTAGAATTCGAAGAAATATTCAAGTCATTAATAGTGGTAATGGTATCCTAGAAGCACCCAACAAATTTGTGTTGCTTCTGCAATAATTTTGGCGGGAGTAATCATAACACATTCAAAATCATTCTTGCATCGAGCCCTCCAAATCGACTAATAGAGAGAGGCCCTTATCACAGTGATCTCCTAAGATTCAATCATGTTCACGGGATTTGATATAGCTTCAAAGAAATTTGTGAAATCCAATTTGATTTGATGTGAAATGAGAGTCACTATTTTTTTTGTGTTACAGGACAAAGTTCGAATAGATGCATTTAACTCTCAGAGTCGGCATGACAGAGACAACATCTATTAACCGAAGATATCTTCAACTTATATAGCATATCATGTGTACTAAGTTTTTTGTGCATCATTAGCCATAAGGAAAAAAAAATAACCCCAGGGTCAAATAGCTTTGACCAAAGATTAGAGTCAAAACTAGAGGAATCTCCCCCACTAACCGGCAATCCGTAGATGATTTTCTTGATCGAAACTCCATTGTTGTTTGTATTTGAAGGAATGAAACAATGATCTCCAATATCTTCCCAAGGATGATGCAATCTTGTGGTGAATACATTGGACTATGAATCTAGTTTAATGAATTTAACAACCTGAGATTTCTTGGACATGAGTTGGGTGACATGGTTCAAGGTCTCCCTCCATATATATAAAATGTACGTAGGGCTGTCTATCGAGCCGAACGAGCCGAGTCAGGGCTGGACTCGGGCTCGGGCTTGATCGAGCCCAGCCGAGCTGGCTCGGGCTCGGTGGGCTCAAGCCCTTATCGAGCCAGCTCAAGCTCGATAAGTCTTGAGCCGAGCCCTTTATCGAGCCCGAGCCTCTTATCGAGCCTGATCTAGGCTCGAGCCTATTCAAGCTCGTTAAAGAAATAGGTGTTTTTTTGGTGAAAACGTGTTGTGCCTGAGCTCAAACCCGAAACCTCCTTTTTAAAGATCGTCCACCTTACCAGTAGGCCACCATTCAAGTTGTATATAAAAGTTAAATTATAATATATTTTGTAACATTATGCTTGTTAATAAAAAAGGAAAAAAATACTAAATATCTAACTATAACCTAAGCTAGAAAATCCAAGTCTACAACATAGTCCACCCAACATTGTTGTTACATAAACAACATAAATGCATAATCCACCATTAACAATGTTGCAAAATTAATACAAATAAAAATAAAAATCATTGTAGTTTCACAAATAGAATATATATATATTCCTTATCGAGCCCGTTATTTAGTTATCGAGCTGAGCAGGGCTCGGCTCGGGCTCGGCTCAATAACCTATCGAGCCCAAAAATCTGGCTCGGACTCGGCTCAATAGCTTAATAAGCCAAGCTCACGAGTCACTATCGAGCTGAGCCCGAGCCTGACTCATCGAGCCGTGACTCAATAGCCAGCCCTAAATGTACGTGAGGGGAGAGCGGTCATTCACATGGGGAAGGTGAAGAAGGTCGTGTTGGTGTTGGAGCTGTTGGCATGGAGCTCTGGAGGCGAAGCAGAAGGAAGCTCAATGATGACGATGCATTACTACAGAGATGCGCTCGCGAAGGCTAATACTATTCTTCGAAGGGCAACGCTCGGGAAGGCTGAGCCCAGAGCAGCGTGTGCGGTGGAGAGGTGACTCCACTCTCACCGACGGGCTCCTCGAAAACGTAATTGATGTTATTGTCTTTAGGTCATAGATGCTATTTCTGATCATGTTCAGGTACAAACTTCGAATTCCTTAAAATGGAAGAAGTATGTTTTTCTACGAATTATTGGATTTTGATTGTAAACAAGGATAAAGTTTATTTTTGTTTCTAATGAGTCAAAACACTAGTATAATCACTTCAAAAAGCCGATTACTTATGGGATGCAATTAACTTAATACAGGTGGATTTGGTGGGTGGTTACTATGATGCCGGGGACAATGTCAAATTTGGTTGGCCCATGTCCTTCACCACAAACTTGCTAAGCCGGCTGGCTGTCGATTATCGACACAAAATCACCTCGGCCCATCAGATCCGTGTTGTACGAACCACGATCCGATGGGCCGCGGACTTCATTCTCAAAGCCCGTGTCTCTCCCACCACCCTCTACACTCAGCTTCCGTCATATTCTCTTCACCCAAGGACATTTCCTCAGAAAAAAAAAATCGTGGAACACAATTAAAGTATAATTCATTTTTGGGTTTTTATCAGTTGTGCCCCTATAAGATATTGCAATTTCAGTTATACCCCTCCTTTTTTGAAATATTAATTGTGCCCCTACCTTCTTACAAAATTCACAATTCTGCCCTTTCGTAATATCAGTTATGCCCGTACTTTACTTTAACAGAAGGGCAGAACTGTGAATTTTGCAAGAAGGTAGGGGCATAACTGATATTCCAAATAATATATATATATATATATAGGGGCTGGGGAAGCTGCACCCGGGGGTGGAGCTAACTAGCTGCACCCGGTCCTTTTTTTCATTGGTTTTTTGTGTTTTTGAAATGAAACCAAGGGTGATTTAAATCACCACATATCACTATGATATCATACCAATTTCAACTAAATTCGACACTTCTATCATCTCCATCAAGACTCTCACATTTTAACGGTCTCAGAATTATTGAAATTGGCCTTATCTAGATGGGCGTGTTAGGAATGTTTGTTCTGCATGAAATTTGAAACACATATTCCACTCAATAAACTAAGTAAATCTCCATAGGTTCCATTCAAAAGAAATCAAAAACCAATGAGAAAAATGCTCGGGTGTAGCTAGTTGGCTGCACCACCCGGTGTAGCTTCCCTTTTCCCATATATATATATATATATATATATATATATATATATATATATATATATAAACATAGGAAAAACCAGTGATTTTCCGATTAAAAATCAACTTTACCCCGAGAAATAAATTTAAAACGACGAATACAAACAAGAACACATTAGAAAAAAACCAAAAACAGGACAAGTAGCACTATAAAGAGAGGGGAAAAAACAGAGGATTTCCGGAAACCACATATCCCTCCAGATCACTGCCTCCTTTCGGAGGAATCCCCGCCTCCCATTTACGGGAAATTCCAGCATTTTCACGCTGTGGGTACCCATTAGATCACATCAACCCTCCCAATCCCGAGGACAATCCCTATATTCCATCTCTACCCCGTCCTCAAGATCGTGCTTTTTCTTATAAAAATCCCAACTTGTTGCATTTAGCGGCGATATCTATAGGTGGGTCGCACCCAAATGCGCTGCTGCGAGGTGTCGTGAGGCGTTTTTTAAAGATTGGAGACGTTGGTAGTGCTAATGGAGTTCTGGCCGGAGTTCTTGGCGACCAGCTGGGGGAGGGAGTTCGTCGCAGGTGGCTTCGGGGGATGGCCGGAGTTGTCGCCGGCCACCCGCTTGACACGCTCAGGATAAAGCTGCAGCAGCCGCGGGTTGACGGCGGAGGGGAGAACGCGTCAGCGACGAGGCTGCTGAGGAGGATCGTCGCGGCGGAGGGCCCGGCGGCGCTCTACCGGGGGATGGCGGCGCCGCTCGGGTCCGTTGCCGTGCAGGTAATATGGATAGACGGGCGTGGTTAGTTTTATTTGCTGTGTTTTTACATTATTTGCATGTTGGTTGATTGGCAGTTCGATTGATTGTGCTTCTTTTGCTTATCTTTTTTTTTGGGGGGTTTTGTTTGTGTTGGAAAGTGGATAGATAGGAGTAACAATGTGGGGATGAAAAGTTGGGATTCTTGTTGAACAGATTGCTGTTGTTTGAAGATATGTTGGGTGTTGATGTGTTTGTTGATGGGTTATCTCTGTTTTTATTCATTATTCATGTATGTCTTTTTGCATGAGGATATATAAAGGTGGTACCTCGACCAGAGGCTGCTCATTTGTAATTGATGATTTGATTTGCCTTGTAATGGTCTAATGGATTGATCGATTTGCGATAAGGGATGTCTGTTCTTGATTGGTTTTTTAGTTTTTGGATGGATATTAACGTAATGAACAGTATTGGGCCTAACAAGCCTCTTCGTGAGAGGTTTGTGGATGTTTTGTTTTGGTGCAGCTGTGAGGGAGGGTGTCACCTCCTGGATTTCGAAACATGGGAAAAATTGCGGAAGCATCCCAAAGTAATGAAGATAAATTTTCTTTTTTTTCGAGTCCAGGAACGAGACAAAAAAATTATTTTCATTACTTTGGGATGCTTCCGCAATTTTTCCCATCTTTCGAGGTTCAGGACGTGACAACATGGTATCAGAGTCAAAATCTCTTTAATAGTGGAAAGGGCTACCCGAGAACGTGCAGCCGCTACTATCACTGGAAATAAGTGGTGGGGGATGTTGTAACACCACAACCCCAAACATAGTGCCATATCTAAAACTCACAAAGTGTGGGTATGGTTTATAAGTGGTGAGGATTACTACTTGACAACTTGGGCTTAAGCATTTTTGGTGGTTGCCAACGGATCCATTTAGGCTCGAACCCAACAAGTTGTCAGGGCCAGTTTTCCTCGATAACGGACCGGTGACCTAAGCCCGGGACGTTACAGAGGGGCTTTGATGTGGTTCGTCTGCTAGCAGTTAAAGCCGTCGCAGCTTTCATGTAGTTGTTTCACAAAATCATTTAACAGGCACGAAATCAGACAGCTTAAATCGTGGTCAAGGGGCACAAATTGATTTATTTGAATATTTGTCTCTCGGTCAATTCATATGCAATATGAATTTGCGGTCTGTACAGACATTTGCTGTCTTCTGGTTTTGTTTGAAAAGGCTTTTAATGGTTTAAATGGATGTGAGTCGAATACTGATTGAATCTTAACAAGGAGTTACTTGAAAGCTAGAAGTTAAGTTGAGATTATGGTTTTAATAGAGGTTTGAAGTTTTTGCGGTGCTTTCCTTCAGTTGAGATTGAGGTTTTAGTCATGGCTTGAAACTTTTGCGGTACTTTACTTCATCCTTTGTCTAGTGCACGTTTAGCAAGTAGTCCCCTGGTCTGTGATGACCATTTATTCCTCAACAGGAGGGTTTGAATTTAACCCTTCAAGGATAAACAAATGGAAAGTAACAACACAGATGTAAAGGTCAGATTTTGTTGAGTCTGGATCTCTTGACAGAAGAGGAAGTTCTAGGCATTCTTGGTTAAAGGTTTCACCTTGGCAACTTTAGAACAACCATTAGGGAAGTCGTTTGCTCTTTCTTAATGGTGTCTCCTTTTTTTTGCCAAACTGTTTTTCTGTTCGGAGCACCTCTATGGTTTTTTATATTTATTTTTCGAAGCATTTGGATTTGCTTCTCACAATGTTCAAAAAAACAGAAGGAATCATCAGCGTTATAGTTTGACTATTGTTGAAGGTGTTTTACTGCAAATCGCGTAATGCGAAATGCTGTGTTTTTCGTCTTTACAAGCAACATAACTTCGATTCGTCAGAAACATACTGGAATAGATAACATCTTATAAATCTTGTTCAGGTGGAGCTCAGATGCTTACGTAATCACTTGTAAAACCATCTGTTTGCTCTTTCTTTGATTTCACAGAGCACAGAGTTCATTAGTTTGGTCTCTTTTTGTTTTTGAAAAGACTGGGAAGAATAGGAGCCACTTTGGTCAAGTGAAGCACACATCTTCCATGATTACTTTGTAATGGTTTGTAAGGATTGTATATATTTCCAAAATCACTTCCAGCTGTTGTATATAATACGTAGCAAAAGGAATATGATCATTGATCGGTCGACAGGAGAGTATCATCACTTGCTCAATCTTAGTGTGAATAATTTCAGTATATATCGTTTTTTACGACGTGTTTATGCTACTGCTACATTGTTGGTTCTGGGTTACTGCATTCGAAGTTATTGCCCTTTTTCTTATTTAGATTGGCAGAATTTTAATCAAGATTGTGTTTTTTTCTAAAATCACACAGAATGCCGTCGTTTTCCAAGTGTACGCCCTCCTCTCAAGATCGCTGGAGAGCAACGGCCAGAACGATCCGCCTTCCTACAAGAACGTCGCGATTGCAGGACTTGGAACAGGTGCCCTGCAGACTCTGACCCTCACCCCAGTCGAACTGGTGAAGATCCGTCTCCAGTTGCAAACGATCAACAGCAGGCATGCCATCCAGGAGGGCCCGGTGCAGGTGGCCAAGAAGATATTCAGAAGCCAAGGCATAAGAGGGATGTACCGCGGCCTCTCGATCACCACTTTACGCGACGCACCCGCGCACGGTGTCTACTTCTGGACGTACGAATTCACCAGAGAGCAACTCCATCCAGGATGCAGGAAGAGCGGCCAGGAGAGCATAGGAACCATGCTACTGGCCGGAGGGATGGCCGGAGTCGCCAGTTGGATCTTCTGCTACCCGTTGGATGTCATCAAATCGAGGTTGCAAGGACAATCGCCGCAAGGAGAGTACCGTTCCAGTCCCAAGTACCACGGGATCGTCGACTGCTTCCGCAAGAGCGTCAACGAAGAAGGTTACAGGGTATTGTGGCGAGGACTGGGAACTGCCATTTCCAGGGCCTTCGTCGTGAATGGTGCGATCTTCTCTGCATACGAATTCGCGTTGCGATTCATTGCGAATGGGAACAGCTACATAAGAATCACAGCTGATGAAGCATGATTTCTGCAAGTCATCTGTAAAATCTGATTTGAACAGTTGGATGTGCAGTGGTGTTTGTAGTCTCCATTTGTACAATGTTAGAATTGGTGTAATTATTCAGGAAAAAAGAAGAAGGATTACAAATATAATTAAGGTTTTGAAGGTCGTTATTATCAGCTGATCGATTCAAAGTAAATAGAGACAACTCCAATATTAATATAACATGTATTTATTACCTAATAACATAGCATCTACTACAAGCATATGCATACTAGCCAAGCATACCAAGGCACATCTAGAGCACAAGAACACACTTGTAGATAGTCCTTAATATTTGACAGTCCAGACGACATGATCCTCGGGGAGGAAGTGGCACACCGGCACGGTCCCAGGCTTGACCTTGAGCACGCGAAAGGCTAGGTGATCGGGGTTCCATTTCGACGTGTCGGTGTGGCACACCGCCACCGCATCCACCCTGGTCCCATCCGCTCCGGCCATTGGGACCTGGTACACCTTACTAGTTCTTGTCACATGGCAGAAGAAAACCGTGTAAACATACGGTTGAGCATGACATGACATCGTCTTCTCACCCCCTTCACCCGCGATCTTTTCTGGGCTAGTCAAGATGGTGTATTGTTGATTCTTGCTAGTGTGGTTGCCCACGATCGTCGATGTAGCCAAGAGTTCCCTAGATTCGAGGCTAGTTGTCGCAAAGTCGATCATAGATTCCAATGACGTCGCACAAAGCTTCTTCTCGCCTTGTATACTCGGGGCCTCGCATTCTTTTATCGTGTTAGCCATGGTTTCAGCTGAAGTTGAGCTTGGTTGGATGGAGAAACGGGCGAGGATATCGGGGAGTTTGATGGAGGTGAAGGGGGTGGAGTCCGCGATCTTGCGAGGGAGGAATGGGGCGGCATTGGAGGTCGTCCTGGAGAATTGGAGATTCATTGTCGTGCCAGGATGCATGTCCTTTTCTAGAAAGAAGAGGGCAACATTGGGATCATGTTGAAGTTGATCATCCTTGGCACTATACATGTAGTTGAATGGTGAGGCATAAGGCTTCACGAGGACGACAACCGGTTTTTTCTTGGGAGTCGTGTGGACCTCGACGCCTCCGTGGCCGACGTTAACGTCGGTGCCGTCTCCTCCTTGGCCCTTGCCTGTACCGACGTGCACACCGTCTCTTCCGACGTTTACCACGGTTCCTTTGGATTCTCCCACCATGCCTATGAAATTGAGAGAGAGAGAGAGAGAGCAGAAAAAGATGATTAAGATTAAAAAGATGGAAGAAAGAAAGAGAGTTTGTAAGAAAAATCACGAAAAAATAGTATAATTCTGAGCTGATCAATGCCAAGAAATTAGCTTAACTTAGGGGATGAATGAAAGATAAGTGATTGCCAGCAATATTATTGATTAAAATTGAATTGGGAATTGAAGTGGAAATATTTTTGGACGAATCAGGTAGAACCATGAAATCGAATCAGTTCAACCAGATGGTAGCATCATCAATCTTTTACATCAGATTAAATCCTATCGATGAGAAAAAAAAAGCAGTTGAATGGGTACTCAAATCGGATTTATCGAATCATATATAAAATACGTAAATAAATAGAAGTGAAATAATTTATCGAACAAAAATAATATAAATTCACATAAAAAATTGTTTGTGAACATCAGCATGTGTACATATATGAGTATATAAATAGGTAGCCCCTAAAAAAGAAAGGTTTTTATCATTTGTGCCCCTCTGAGATATCACAGTTTCATTTATGCCCCTATCTTTTTGGTAATATCAGCTGTGCCCCTCACTTCTTTCTCTGTTATCATTTGTGCCCTTCTGTCAGATTGGTCGTCAAAAAATTAAAATAACCATGATTTATTCAAACCATGGTGTGGTTAAGAAGGGTATTATGGTCAGAATAAAATCAGAGGTCGATCTGGGGAGGAGGGGCAGAGCATGGGGCTGGAGAGGTTGGACCGGGGAAGTGGGGCGGAGGAGGAGTTTGGGGCGAAGCTCGAGGCTGGAGGGGACCGGGTCAGGTAGGAGGGGGCGGGTTGGGGAGGAGGTGCGAGGCTGGGAGGAGGTGCGGGCTGGGGAGGAGGTGCGAGCTGGGGAGGAGGTGTGGGCTGGGGCGGGGGCGACGGGGGAGGTGCAGCGGGAGGAGGTTTAGGCTGGGGCGGCGGGGGCCGGGGGAGGTGCGCGGCTGTGGTGTGATGTGCAGGCGGCAGTGATGGAAGCGGGGAGCAGGCTGGAGGGCGCTCCTGGTGGAGAAGGGTGGTGGCCGGCTGCTGTGGGTGCAGCTAGGGGGAAGGATGGCGGTGGCGGCCATGGAGGAGCCGCTGGAGGAGCAGGTGGCTGGGAGAAGAAAGAGAAGGGGGAGGAAGAGGATGGGGGATGAAGAAGAAGAAGAGTTGGACATTTCAGTCCATTTTTTTAAATTAATTCCACTTGTGTCCTTGAAGTTAACGTCTGTTTGTATTATGGATGGACGGAAACTAACTCGAGGGGCACAAGTTCTAGAATGAGAAGAAGTGAGGGGCACAATTGATATTATCAAAAAGACAGGGCATAACTAAAATTGCGATATCTCAGAGGGGCACAAATGATAAAAACTCAAAAAAGAATGTGTATGTGCACATATAAGCATGACTATCTCTTGAAACATAATATGTGTTTGTATTTATGAATATTTTCTTGTACATATTATAAATATACACATATATACTTACCTAATGAGAAACAAACACACAGACAAGCAAAAATATAACTAAGCATCTATTAAAGTTATAGTGTGGTAAATACATATTTTTATATGGGTTCAATGGGTTGTCCTGTCCCGTTTTCCGGTGATTTTTTTTATGTTTTTTCAAAAAGGACATCATGTATTTTCATCACTATATTTCTCTAATATATCATTACAATTTAATCAGAAACAAAGACTCATATGTCATCCATCTAGAACAGGTCGATTACACCAATTCTTAGACCGTTAAAAATACTTGTTCTAGATAGAGGGCATATGAGTCTATATTTCTGATGAAATTAAAATACAATATTAGAGAAATATAACGATGAAAATACATAAAGATATTTTTGAGAAAAAAATAAACAAATCACTGGAAAATGGGACGGAGTATCCCGCCCCTAGGGAGCAACCAATTTTTCCCTTTCTATATATAGCTAGTAAAGTTTACTTTGATACAGAAGGGTAAAAAGAAATATTTATATTGAGCGACGTCCGATGTAATTTCGAAAAATTGCGGGATTATTTGCAATACTAAAAACTTGAGGAACTTGTATGTAATAACGAAAGGCGGTACTATGTATTTTGTAAGAATACAGTGACACAAGTATTATTAGAAAAAAAAGTAGATGTGTATTTACAATTGCAAAATCTCATAGGGTCACAATCTAAAAAAAATCCTAAAATTAAACGTGAGGTGAAATAAATGATATGGATTTGCATAGATATGTATGTGAATAGCACAAATACACACACATTCTTCATCGTTTCGTAAAAACTCCTGTAAGATTGACCATCTTTACACCAAGCACCTTGTATATATACTCGTTCAATGTCCTCTACCGAAAGATACTTTCTGCCTTGATTAATTTGAATAATAGCATCCAAGTTTATTGAATCCAAAAACATCATGATTCTCTTGTACATGCAATCCTTTATATTCATGGACTATAAGATTAGGGATTAGAAACACCGAACATTCGTGCGTGCGTTCATACGTGTGTGTAGCACTTTAAGGCATGCACCACGAACATCAGTGGTTGTTTACGACGTCGGTTCACGGCGACAAGTTTACACGAGAACACAGAGCGTTACCGGTGCGCAAGAGGTCAGTAATGGAACGGGGCATGGGGGTGTTGGGAAGCATGGCCTTCCAGTAGACCTGAGAAGGAACTGCATCAGAGCTTGATGCCACCAGGAGCTGTATATAGACCAAGAACACATATAATGCCTTGATTATAATTCCTGATTGTATGATCATAGAGTGATTAAAAAAGCAACATGAAATGGATTTGATGTGTGGAATGGCTCACCACCAGAAAGAAGGCGAAGATGCGCAGACAACGAGCCATAGGAGAGATGCTGCTGCTGCTGCTGCATAGGATCCACTGCAATGGAAGGAGACCTCATTTATAGATGATACGATATGATATGATGGTGAGCTTAATTAATGATACGGTTGCCCAACTGTCCCAACTCCATTGGCATTAAATCGGGTAGGTGATAAGTAATCAAACTTTTGTTTCTTTAATTTGATTAACGTGGTTGCGTTTTAGCTTGATACGCTTCCTAATCAGATGATTCAGATCTACTAATCAATCTCAGCTATGATCCAAAGCCACATTTCGCAGAATCCACTTCAATGGCAGGATGGTAATCGCATTCAGTGAGTGGATCCTCTGATGTTACAGCACGTAGGGGAGTCGTTAGATCACCGTCAGACTGTCCTTGGAGGGAGCCAGAGATGGCTGGTGCGCATTACCCCAACTCCCTCTGAAGACCGTCCGATGGTGATCCAATGGCTCCCCTGTGTTATAATAACTGCTGTAACAGTAGAGGATCCGTTTCCTTGCATTCATCGTTGGTATAACCCACAGGTCCTTTCAGTATCACCTCAAACTTTAGAGAGATCTAGAGAGGGAGGAGGGGGGCAGCGAGGTTCGGATTGAGTTGAGTGATCCATTCCTCTCTCGAATGAGGTATTTATAGGACTTTGCACTCGAGTTGTTCGCTCGTTCCCCACATCCTGAGGGCGATAGACCTTGACTTATCGGAACCGTCGATGACGGTTGCTTGACCAACCTAGGCCGTTCGACATTATAAAGATCAAAGAGTTGACGACGACCTTCCGGAATAAAAACTCAAGTATAACTCACAACAATCGACCGTAATAGCGATTAATTGTGGCATCGAAAACTTTTAGATCCGGATTGCTACATATTCGTTAGACATTACTTGCAACAAATTTTCCATTGCTAGAGTAGTGAACAAACAAATTATTGTGCAACGACTCGGGCTTAAGCCTCCACAACGTTATCAAGGAAAAATAATCCTGACAACTTGTTGAGTTTAAGTCCAAGTTGTCAAAGTAGTAATTTCCCACATTTATAACCCATTCTCAGGATTCGTGAGTCCCCTATGTGGGATTTTTTTGTGTTGTTACAATTTTCTTCACTTATATTCGTATTGTCATCATTGCAACATGACCTACCGCTTATTCTCAGTGATAGTGGTGGTTGCATACTCTCAATCAGCTTTGATCCTTTTGAGCAGCCTTTCCTATCAGAGGGAACCCGCTACCATATTATTTGTAATATCTTGGGCTTAGGTCCTCGGACCATTATTACGAAAACCTAAACATGACGATTTGTTGGGCTTAGCAAAAATAGGCACGTTAACAACCATCAAATAGTAATACTCAGCACTTATAACTCATTCTTACACTTCATGCCCGATATGGGACTATTATTTGAGATTTTTATACATTGTTGTTGCAATTCTTTGACTATATATCCTAGTTTTGACAATAGATTTTGTGCAACAGTTACAAAAGGCAAAGTAACTTTGTTGCAGCAATTATAGGATCTGATGATACAAATTGTCCCTATAACATATTTTTTGAATATCCGTTGAATTTCGTATTTAATTGTCACGACTTTTATAGTACTTATACCCTACACTTTAAGATAATTAAATTAATATTCAACTTATTATTAAAAAAAAGGTTTTTGTTGTCACCAATGTTTATCTAACTTGTTGCGACGGAAATTCCGTTGTGGAAAGTGAGACATTCCATGGCGGCAAAAGGTTTCTTTTATAGCGACTCTTTGTGATTTTTAGCATGTTAAAATAAACGCCCTTCTGCGTGTAAATATCATATACTGAATATCTGCTCCTTTATTCAATGTTTTTGCATGACCTTGTACATTCTCCATAGACTGAACTATAGGGTAATTACGTTATGCAAAAGATCGTGGAGGTGATTGGCAAAGTTTATAGGGTCTGCTGGGTAAAAATCCCTATCTTTTATAGTTGACCATGTAAAATATTCTACATGGCATTCTTCTATGAGATTTCTGGCATAGATATATGTAATCGTTCTATATCATATTTAGGACCTTATATACGAACCTTTTTCTTATAATCATCCTATAAATGTTCTACCATACATATACTATATAAAAGATCCATCTTTAATATGTGGGTTAAATGGGGTTACCTCAGGGGAGAGTCAACTTGGTTACCCACGCCTTAATTTCTTAAAATATTTTCTGAAAACACTTGAGAAATTTAATCCATTAGATGACAAGATCTTGCCATTCAAATTTCGAGTAAAACAGAAACACATAATCTGCCCATCTATACAGGGTCAATTTCAACAATTCTGAGACAGTTAAAATTTGACAGGTTTGAGAGAAGGGATAATAGTCTCAAATCAATTCGAAATTTAAATGACAGCATGGTGTCATGTAGTGATCTAAATTCCTCTGTGTGTTTTTTAAAAAATATCTTAAGAAACTAAAAAAAATAAGGGTAAAGATAATCAAGTTGACTCCCGTGCTGGGAGTAACTCCATTAAACTCTTAGGCCTTGTTCGTTTGGAGGATAAGGGGGAATGGAATAAGGGGACTAAGCCTCCAACACGGTTCCCCGTAGTACGACTATTCCCCATTATTTCATCTTATTTCACTCTTATTACTATCTTTATCCCACCTTACCTACCGTTATTTCACCTTATTCTCCTTATTCCTATCCTCCGGCCGAACTGAGAATAGACCCTTATTCCCCTTATTCCCCATCCTTATTCCTGCTTATTCTCCTACCGAACGGGCCCTTAATATATTTGCGTAGACGACCCTATATACTGCTTTAAAACAGGGTTTTTTTTACATATTTCATCTTATAAAATATAAAATGGGAATTTCGTACATAAAATCGAGAATGAAGAGTGCAGGTCAACAACATTACTGTACAATAATAAAATTTGGTCAAAACCTTATCAAATCTGCATACAATAACAAGACTCCGAGCTGCTAATCAGCTTAAAAGATATATAGTACAATATAAGTAATAGAAGCTAAGACAAAGAGGCAGTTAGGGCAATAAAAGATCCATCCAACTACCCACTCACATTTGTCACTTGAATTTTAAAAAAACACATGAAATCGAGCATGTCCATGGATAAGAGTTGGATGTTTTATTAGTTTCTCCAATATTAATCTTATCACACATGCAAAAAAGGTAAGGTCTCATTGGCCGAGGAAGGAAGGCATGCTCTTGGTAAGGTCATTAGGGATGAAAAAGAATGAGAATATATTCGTATCCGATCCGCTATCGTCTTTGTTTTATACATATTTTGACATATGTATCCGTATTCATTTTAAAATGGATGTGGATATGGATATCACTTTGACATTCGTTAATATTCGCATTCATATTCGTATATTTGTTTTCGTACAAAATTATAGTAATATATTTATTTATACATGTGCATAACAATATTTTATAACTGCATTCACCATTGTTGATATAGTTGTTATAACATAACTATATCTAATATATCTATTTTATGAGTAAACCATCCCAAACATGTATATTTTAGTTAATCTATTAAATATTTATGTTATTATTCATATCCGATTCGTATTCATTTTACATTCGTATTCATTTTTAAGGATACTGTAACACATTTTTCACATTCGTCAATATTCGTATCCGCATTCGTATTCGTATTTTAAAATGGATAAGAATATGATTATACATATATTCGTATCCGTATCTGACCGTTTTCATCTCTAAAGGTCATGCTTTCCTGCATACCACCTAAGTAGATGAAGATGGTGCGAAGATGATCCAAACACACAATCAATCATAAGAAAGCCATCACGAAAAACACGTATGATTTACGTGGAAAAACTTCATCGGTGTAGCGGGAAAAATATCATGGGCAAAGAGAGGTTCTACTATGAGAGAAAATAAGGGCACATATACAAAAACCTTATAAGGCGACGACACTCCCGGAATGAGAATCTTTGATAACCCACGCCTTAACCTTACAATACAAATATATAAGGATAATTGGGTCGACCAAGATCCATTTACAGAATGTAATCGGATCACAAGCAGATCGGTGCTTGAAGTCATATTTCATTCATATGGAAAGAACTTTGGAAACGAGCTTTTGTTCGCTTATACCTCTTAGCAGTGATTCTTGAGCGATTATTTTTCATATCTTGAGCACGTGCTGAACTATATTGGCTTATCACACTTTAAATGGGATTTCCATTAGTCCTTTTTTATCTTAGATGAGTGATCATGACCTTTTTCTTAAAGGAAAAACAAACAAGGAGATGATATCATAAGGGGTCGTTTGGTAGAGAAATAAGGGAGGGAGGTAAGGAGGGATAAGACAATGTTTCTATTCGGTCGGAGGGAGAGGATAAGGAGCAATAAGTGGTAGCTATTTGCTATTCTTTGTTTCATAGGAGGGAGACGATAAGGAGGAATAAGGGGATTATGTTAGATAATACTGTCAGATAAGTTGTAGCTTTTTTTTTGCAGGAGAAGCCTATGATGGAGGAATACTGAGGGAAACATTATTCCTCATTTTGACTCCAGAATCAAAACGTTGACTGTTCCTCATTTTGATTCCAGGACCAAAATGTTGACCGTCTACGGAGGAAGGGAAATAAGTAAGGATATATCTCTGTTCCTTATTCTCCAAATGAACAAAGTTTAAGAGATAAATGGATCACGAGATTTCGTCAAAAAAATGGACGCAATAGGTTTGTTTTTTCTCCCTCCAGATGAGTCCGTCGTAGTGTTTTGAAAACCGGATTGGATCGGCTGATTCGACCGGTCAGACCGATGAACCAGTCTGGAACGATCCGGTTAACCGATTTATAACGGTTCGGTTCGAATATTCAAATTTTGGTTAACCCGATCGGTTCAACTTATTTTTTTGATCCGGTTTAACTAGACTCAACCGAAGTTGAACCGCATTTAATTTATTTAAAAATAATGCTAATGATAGAAGTTGAACCCATGACCTTTGATTGCCTATTTCAAACTTCTAACCTGCTACACTAACACAACTTTTTGCATGTATTGGATTTTAAGTATAATTAAACTGCTATTATGTTATAGAGCAACTAGTTCAAATAATATATATATATATATGATATGTATGACATTTGAAGGTGTATACGAAAAATATTTTATGTATGGTGTGAAATATATACACTATTTATGTATTTTATTTATATTTCAAGTATATTTAAGTGTATATTATATACATTTTATTTCATTTCGATTTGATTAGCCAGTTTAACCACTTTTTTCTCAATGGTCCGATTTAATCCGGTTTTAAATAATGATGACATCATCATCTGATTGAACCGATTTGATTACATGGTTCAACACGATCCGATCATTTTGATAATTGGTTCGTCGGGCTCTTGAATAAAGGTTAATTTTCTCCCTTTGGAGAATTGTCTAAAGCCTAAGAGACATGGCAGAGAAACACCAGGAGATAATGATGCCAAAAGTCAAGATCTGAAGCGAATGATGGTGATGGTATTATAAGAATCTAGAACAAATTTATCTCTAGCATGGAACCAGAGAAATTTATCAAGTACTTCAAGTGGCTCAACATGCATCTTTGCTTACAGATACACCACCACAGGTTGGTGTCACATTTGATTTTATCTATAAGTAGAAATTTATTTTGTTATATTCATCATTAATATTAAAAACTTTTTTTGTACATGGGACTAGTTAGAGGTGGAGCTAATTGGGTAAGAATATTTTCAACAAAAGGACAGTTGCACATGATGTGATTAGATGATTCCTCAATGTTTTTACAAAGGAAAAGGAGCAATCTTTGTTTTTACAAAGATGACATGTTCGTTGCACAAATTTTCCTCTTGTATAACAAATCTTGTTTCAAGTTCATTTTTAAACATAATCCGTCAGGAAAAAAAGATACGCTTAGTTGAAAAGAACTTTTCCACAGGTTTTTGTGGAAGTTCAAAATTGCCCCTCATGTTGGAATGCTAAATTTGTTGATATGCTTTAAAGGATCTCATGCAGTGAAGGCATCAGACTCAAGGATTGTCTAGTTACGAAGGGTTACAATCAAAAGGAATGTGTTGATTACAACGAGACATCATCTCCCGTTGTAAGATGTACATCCATCAAGGTGATGCTACCTCTTGTAACACATCGAGACTTGGAACTGGAGTAATAAGAAGTGACGAAAACTTTCATGCATGGTGAACTCGAAGAGGACATTCTCATGAGATAGCCAGAGGGATTCGCATTTAAGGACAAGGAAGATCAAGTATGCATATTGAAGAAATCCTTGTATGGACTTAAGCAATCTCCATTGCAATAATACAAGAGGTTTTGATAGGTTCATGATTGGTCTTGGGTTCAACAAAAGCTCATACAACTGGTGTGTTTACCACAACTAAGTGAGGGCAGGTCCTTCATCTATCTGTTACTGTGGAAACGCAAAAGAGAGAGATTGATTCATCGTAGCCCTAGAGCTCTCTTATATAGGAGAAAAGCTCTAAAGACAAATTACATAAATAGCTGAAAGAATAGAAACATTACAAACTAGTATCTAAAGATATAAATATCTCAACACTCCCCCTCAAGCTGGAGCATAAATATCTATCATGCTCAGCTTGGAACAGCAACGATGAAATGGTCCCTTAGCAAGTGCCTTGGTGAACATATCAGCAACCTAATCGCCTGAAGCAACATGAGAGCAGTCGACCTCAGTATATTTTGTTCTTTCATGAAAAGCTGGGTTATTAGCTATAAATAGCGCAGCTTGATTATCACATTGTAGATGCACTGGAAGCAGCACCTCCATAGTTAGGTCAGTCAGAACTGACTTGACCCACATCATTTATGTGCTCCCTTGGACCATTGCCCTATACTCTTGATCTGGCTACAACAGTCTGTTTCTTGCTTTTCCGTGAAACCAATGCTTCCTACAAACACTGTGAAGCTTGAGGTTGACTTTCTATCCTTGGGGCACTCAGCATAGTCTGCATCTACACATCCTGATACTGTCATGGTTGTGTCTCTCCGGAATAGAACTCCTGCACCTGGAGAGGACTTGAGATACCTCGAGATCATATTGATTGCATCCATGTGAGACTAGCTAGGTTGCTCCATAAATTGGCTAACCCTGCTGACAGCAAACGATATATCAGGCCTGGTAATAGTGACATACATTAACTTCCCTACCAGCTCTATGTATTGTCTCTTATCTACCTCTGCAGAGTCATCATCATATAGCCGTGCATTGGGATCCATCGAAGTAGTAGCAGATCTACATCCTGTCATGCCATCTCATATAAGAGATCAATGACATATTTCCTTTGTGTCATTACCATTCCCTGTTGATTCTTTGCAAATTCTAGGCCAAGAAAATACCTCAGCTTTCCAAGATCCTTGGTCACAAACTGCTGCCCAAGAAGATCCTTGGTTGCCTGAATACCTTCATTATCACTACATGTGACAACAATATCATCAACATAAACCAGAATAGCAACCATACCCTTCTGGGTCCTCTTAAGAAATAGAGAATGATCCGTAGTAGATCTGACAAAACCCTATAGTTCAATCAACTCTGAGAGCTTCTAAAACCAAGTCCTCGGACTCTACTTACGACCGTATATGGCCTTATGAAGTTTGCACACCATAGTAGACTCCCCCTCAACAGCGAACCCTGGCGGTTGTTGCATATACACTTCTTCGTGCAAATCGCCATATAGGAATGTATTCTTGACATCTAATTGGAAAAGAGGCCAGTCCTTTATCACAGTAACGGCAACAAGGATGCGTAGTGTAGAATGACGCGCAACAAGAGAAAAGGTGTCTTGATAGTCTACCCCATAAGATTGAGTGAATCCACGACCCATGACAAACTAGAAAAGGTGCCATGTATCGGTCCACGGAACCATCTGCACGGTGTTTAATAGTAAACACCCATTTACTGTCAACAACATAAGCACCTGGTGGAGCAGAGACAACAGTCCACGCACCACGGGATTGTAAAGTAGCCATGTCCTCTTCCATAGCAAGTCGCTACGGACCACTCTGTAAAGCTTCCTGATAGGATTTCGGTATATGTACTGCAGATTAGGCAACAACGAACCTCTGAAAGTCCTCAGATAACCGCGCCAGACAGACATGAGAGGAAAGAGGATGCATTGTACATGCACGCCTCTTCCTCCGTATAGCAATGGGCACATCCAGGTCCGATGTATCCTCAGGAATGGGATCATTCAGAACATCCTGCAAACTTATTTATCTTGTTGTTGTTGATGAGTTTTCTAGATTGTCATGGGTCTTTCTACTTCAGAACAAGTTTGATGTTAGTCATATCATTCAGTCTTTTATTAATGAAATAAGGAATGTCTTTTCTGCAAATGTCAAGTATATTAGTTCTGATAATGCACTTGAATTCTGCAGTACACAACTTTCTCAATGTCTTAGATCATATGGCATAGTGCATCAGACATCGTGTGCTTATACGTCCCAACAGAATGGGGTGGTCGAGAGGAAACACCGCCATCTCTTGGATGTCACAAGAACTCTTCTGATTCAGAGTTGTGCTCCCCACTCATACTAGGGGGATGTTGTTCTCACTGCATGTTATTTGGTGAATCGGATGCCTTCATCGATTATGGGGGAAAAATTCCGTTCTCAATTGTGTTTCCCGAGAAGGAACTTTTCTCTCTCACACCTCATGTTTTTGGTTGTGTTGCTTCATCAATTATCTCCATGTCTTGACAAGCTCTCTCCTAGAGCAGTCAAGTAGTATTTGTTGGGTATTCCAAGACCCAAAAGGGGTATCATTGCTTTGATCCTGCTCGGCGAAGGTACTATGTTAGTGCTGATGTCACATTCTTTGAATCCATCATGTATTTTTCTCCTACAGGTGACAAGCTCATTCCCTCAGAGAGTGGAGAAGAGGTTTACATGCCACCGCCTCCTATCTCTACACCTCCACCTCCACATCATGGACCACCACCTCCTACACCTTCGCCACCTCCTCCACCACCGCCACCTTCTTTCTTTCCTTAGGTGTATCAGCGTCGGCCTCGTGCTCATGTGCCTCCACCAACATCCAGCACGCCCAAGGTATGTCATGAGCATTTGAGTTCTACTAATGGCACTGGTGATTTAACTAATAGATTCATAGAGAATTCAGGTGCGTAAAGAACATTCTAAAGCCGCATTTCGGAGGTTAAGTGCACATCCCCCTGACCAGTGATGGGAGAGTGAGTCCCATCAGCAATCACCATAGATTTGCCTGACTGAGTCGGGCTATAGGTGCTAAATTGACATCTGTCACCACAAAGATGATGTGATGCTCCTGAATCCATGATCCATTCTGGCAAGTCTGCCCTGTAATAGCTAGTGAAAGCATATGTTGTACTTGGTGTGGATGTAGTGGTTGAGGCTGCTACCTCTGAAGATCCCGACTGTGAGCTAGTTGACCATGGAGATGGCATTATCTCCCTGAGTCATGCTACTAACTCGTCAAACCTCTGGTCAGATGCACTGGAGGAGTTGTTGCACTGCTAATCTGTTCTGCCACACAAGCTGAAGCAGGAAATCCATGCTTAGAATAGCATGTTTCCTCTGAATGACATGGCATGTGGCAAAAAATGCAAGGCTGACGAGGGGGTCTACTACCTCCTCCTTTTCCACGGCATCCTCGGCCACGGAATTGTGTAGCGCTCCCCCTACCACGAGATGTTGTCGTGGCTGAAGACGTCTGTGACACGGAGGAACTACCAGAGGATATGGAGAGTCTGCTCAGTCGGCGATATGCCTCCTCCATTGGAGGTATAGTGGCATCGGTGAGAATCTGTGTAGCTGCATCATACTCTGGATCCAGTGCAGCTAGGAAGACTCCCGTCATCACTGAATCTCTATATGCCTTGAGTTGCTCTGGTGTACGTAGCAGTCAAGGGAATGTAACCATGTAGCTTTTCAAACATACCCCTTAGAGACGTGTAAAGGGTATGTAGAGGATGACCATTCTGCTTAAATGTGAAGATACCATGCTGAAGTTGCAGAATCTTTGACTCATTCTTCGCCAGAGAATATGTGACGGCGAGAATGTCCCACATGGCCTTTGTTGTAGGCTGACTCAAAATGTCATTGGCTATCTCCATGGATATTGTTCCAGACAACCATACTCGTGCATACACATCATCTGCCTCACATGAGGCGTTAACCCCAGTCTTATCAACCAGCTCCTGTGTGAGGATATGCTTCTTGCCATTACATTGCATTAGACTCATGAATTGCATGGCACACAGTTCATAATTAGTTCCATCCATCTTCACAATGGGTGATGGTCCTTTGAAGGCACCTAGGGATGGAATGCATGGCTTGTTGTCAGACATGATGGCAGCAATCTCTCAAAACTAGGGTTATAGACTTGAACACAGATCGTCTACACGGACATATAGGAAGATGGTTGTGGGTGTAGACTCATACCACAACCACTTCCATTCTATGAAGACTCCTTCGGAAGGCTAGGGTGTTTATAGGATGTCGGTTCACACCCGAGAGAGTCAGGCCAAAGCCCAACTAGGGGCTTGCGGAGGTGTCAGGCGCGCTGGAGCGCATGGGTACGGAGGTGTCATGCGCACGGGTACGGAGAGGCGCACGGGTACAGAGGTGTCCGGCGTAGGCACAAGGTTGCGCAGGAGGTGAGGAGGCGTGCTGGAGCGCACGGGCGCGGGCGCAAGGCTGTACAGGAGTGCGAACGGGGGCGCGATGGCGCATGATGCACGCAGGCACCGGGGCGCACTGGAGTTGCGACACAGGCGCACGGGTGCGCGCAGGCGCATGAGGCAAGCAGGTGTGCGGAGGTGCAGGCCGCAGGCGTAGAGGAGCGTGCGGTGGCGGCTTCTCGAGACGATACGAGGGTTTTGGTGGGGACTAGGGTTTTGGGTACAGGCTCTGGTCTAGGACCGTCGCTTTGATACCATGTGGAAACACAAAAGAGAGAGATTGATTCATTGTAGCCCTAGAGCTCTCTTATATAGGAGAAAAGCTCTAGGGATAAATTACATAAATAGCCGAAAGAATATAAACATTATAAACTAGTATCTAAAGAGATATAAATATCTCAACAGTTACTATATATCAACGACATGCTGACTGCTGCCAAAAAAAAGTATAGTAGATATTACGAAGAAGCTCCTTAGTTCAGAGTTTGACATGAAGGACCTCGGTGCAATGAAGAAGATTTTGACAATCGAGATCATTGGAAAAGGGAAATATTTCTTATTGTAGAAAAACTACATTGAAAAAATCTAATGAGATTTGGGATGTCTACATCCAAGCCTCAAAGTACTCCATCTACTGCGAATATTCATCTCTCAGTTTTTTTCGTACCTCTGTCAGACACATAGAAGGAACACATGTCACGTGTTCTCTATACCATCGCAGTTGGGAGTCTTATGTTTTCATGGTATGCACAAAATCAGATATCGCCCATGTTGGGAGCGTCGTTAGCAGGTCCATGGGGAATCCAGGGAAGGAGCATTGGCAGACAGTCAAGCAGATTTTTTGTTATATGAGAGAATCGTATGACATAGGCCTCATCTACAAAAGTGATTCAGAGTGTTTAGTTGATGGATATTAAAATTCAAACTATTTTGTAGATGTTGATGGGAGGAGATCAACACCAGACTAAGTCTTCACTTCGGGGAACTCTGTCATTATACTGAAAAGCTACCTTACAGCTATCAGTTACTTTGCCTATCTTAGAAGCAGAGTATAAGGCTTTGACAAAAGCTGTAAAGGAAGGCATCTAGCTAAAGATCTTAGTCGAAGATCCTAGTCTGCTACCTTAGAATCATCAGTTACTTTATCTGTCTTAGAGGTAGAGTATATTTCTTTGACAGAAGCTGCAAAGGAAGGCATTTAGTTGAAGGGCTTAATCGGAGATCCTAGTCTACAAGAGGATTTGGCTATTGTATATTGTGATGGTCTCAATGCAATATGCTAAGCCAAGGATCCAGTGCATCATGAGAGGACCAAGCACATAGATGTTAGATATCGCTTCATTCGTTGTGAGAAGAAGATCAAGGTGAAGAAGGTCAGCACAACAGATAATTTAGCTGACATGTTCACAAAGACAGTTTCATGGAGTAAGTTCAAACATTGTTTGGACTTGATCAATGTCGATAATTAGCAGTAGCCCCAAGGAGGGGATGGCGATGGCATGGTAAAGCTTGTCAAAACTTCACAGAAGATTCAATTCAAGGTGAAGATTATTGATGTCTTGAAACCTAATCTTAACTAGGCTGGAGAATTGACGTATACAAGCCCCCTACCACACCATACTCCACAAGACAGGGGATGGATATGTCTGTATCAGGATTCGTCTGTACGAGAGTAATATATAAACTCCCCTAAGTTTTGGGCTATATGTATCCTTTGTATTCTTATTTCTCCACGTAGAGAAAATCGATCACCATCGTCTAAGAAAGTAACTTAATTATGAGTGAACCATGTAAATTTATATGCTTTTATGCTTGCTTGATCGTTTATGTGTGTGACACTTATGTGATTCGCAATAAAATTTACTCGTGAAGATGTTTCATTTGTACATCAAGGAACTCATTTTTCAAGCCAGGATAGCCAGTTTGTCTATTAAACCATGATGAAGAGCTTTCCAAGCATGGTGTTTCAAAGAGGCATCGCGTTAATCCCTTCGACTTTGGGTCGCATTCAGCAAGATTGGTTTGCCCCTACCTCCAAACCCATAAGATATATCATGTTTTTGGATAACATGTTATTATTGAAGCTTTCAAGGTCAATAATGCCCCAACCATCATTTTCTTTTTATATAAATATTTTCTTACAGGCCACCACATTTCGTTTATTGGTATTGGTGTTGACATTCACGAGAAAGTTATGGTTTGCTAGTGATGCAAGACTAATGTTTAAAAGTGTTAAACGTGCCAGGAGCGAGAGCAGGTGGACCTTCCAGCCTCCAAGTTTAGAGGTTTATCGACAAGAGGCTGCCAACTATCAGCCTTCGGTGCATTAGGGGCAAAGGGAAAATCACGATAATTCAAAGGAAAAATTCCCAACTGCCATCCAAATGAGGATGCCACCCAAAGTTCCTCTCTCTAGTCAAGGTTTTTAGAGTGGATCGAAGACTTGGAAGAGTTTCTCTCAAGACCCTAAAGGAGTAAAAAGATCTTCGCAGTGGTTGCCAGATGTTTGTGTGTGTACACTTAATGAAAACACGACGCTCTTCTCTTCCGAGCGTCGCTCATTGCCATTTCCATACCTTAAGCTTGAAGCGCGTTATTAGATCACATCTCAGCAGAGCATGTCTTCATCTTGGAGCTAGCACCCATAAGGCGTAGTTCCTTTCCTACAGGTAGAATCAGGCCTTACCTTGGAATCTACTTGAAAGTAGTAATGCACCATCAAAACATCTACCAAGTCGTCACGATCGTGTAAGGGGGGGGGGGGGGGGAGGTCCAGAAAGAGAAGCCCCCCCCCCCGTTGGATCTTTGTGGATCTCTTTTGCGATACAATACATGCGCCTTCCTTCGGAAAGGCAGCACAAAATTGTTCTCGGATGCTAAGTTCATGTCCATTCATGCAAACTAGCAATTGATTGGATTAGGACCTCACAAGATAGAAATGGGAGTAGAAAGAAGAGGTGGAAGAGCCTCCCACGAGGGTATGGGGGTGAAGGGGAAGGTAAGAGTTGGCATGCGGGTTTATTTAAAAATAAATCCTTGTTGGTTTTTTGCAACTTTGTTATCATTTTTTACACCTCAGTTTGGAGTAAAAAGAAGAGGTAGAGGGGCCTCCCACAGGGTTGGCGACGGTGAAGGGGAAGGTAAAAACAGGCATGTGGGTTCATTTTCTACAATCCTTGATGATTTTTACAACTCTGACATCATTTTTTAAAACTTCGTGGAAGAGAGGATGACAAAGTTGTAAAAAAAACAATGAGGTATAAAAGATGATGACGGCTTGCAAAGAAACAGCAAGGAGTTTGTAAAAAAACAACAAAGTTGCAAAAAAATGAACATGAAGTTTTAAAAAATCATTAAGTAGTTTTTGTTTTAGAAAAGAATGAGTTGTAAAATTTGTGTTGTAGTTGCGAAAAATGAATGGAGCAGAAAAAAAATAAACATGAAGTTATAAAATCATTGCATGTGCACATAACGAAATATGAAGTTATAAAACATATATTCAAGTTCATACCAAGAACTTGCTTATTAATAACATGCAGGAGGTTGTGATGACACAAAGCGGCACCTCTAACATTTATGGGTGTAAATTTAAAAACAATTAAAGCTAGATTTTTTCAGTCAACCACTGCTTACAAAAATAAAAATCTAAAATCTAAAATCAGATATCACATCATTTTTCACGATGTGAAGACACCCCTAGAAGTGAATTTAGCAAAACAAAGAAGTCTCAGAGGCAGAGCACAACAATGATAGGGAAATGACCCTCTGCTCGAGATGGAACTGGAATGTCAAAATCTTCATCCCTGTCTTCGTCGAAAAAACTAGAAAGTTTCAGATTTGCAAACTTCACCCAAAAAACAAAATTAATACATATCACTATGACCATACATACCCGACTATCTCTGCAAAGATGCAACTCATTTTTCTTCCAAAGAGAAAGCAACATATCATTAAAATGAGATTCCGTAACTTGGAACTGTACATGGGGGGCATAGAAAGTTTACCTAAAGCTCGTTGTCAAATCGAAAATCTCCATGAACTTGACATTATACTATAAATTGCAATGTCTGGCTCTGATATAGAAAGTTATACAGAATCTTTTGTTCCATTACTTCGTGTTTGCCTCACTTCCTTGCAACTCAAGACGCTGAAATTGACCACACAGGCAGTTTGTCAATAGAGTGATAGTGATTGCAAAGAACATGGACCTAAAAGAGTAACAGGTAAAGAAATGGTCTACTGATCTCAATCATATAATGTTCCAAAAATATCGAACACAACATAGATCACCATTACAACAGATCGACATTTGATGTCAAGTTGTCGACCACTTTCTACCCTAGCTTTTGTTTGAATATAGGAAACAGTCTTGCACTCATTTGTCTTCATTTTGACCAAGATGTTCAAAAAACATACCAATAGATCAAGGTGTTCTCTGTAAGTCAGGCCATAAGCCTTATGACAGTCGAGGCATAAGCCTCACTTTTTACAAGTTATTCAATTAAAAATATAGTTTATAAGTTATAAAATATATAATTATAAAAAAACTCATCTACATGCCTTCTCTCTTCCCTTCTCTCTCCTCCCCTTCCTTCTTCCCCACGCACCATCGCCTTCCTCCTCCCTTTCTCCTCCTCTGGCTGCCTGACTTCCCAATGCCCCGGGCCATTAGGTTGTTCCTCCAACCACCTCAGGTGACCGAACTCGTCGTCGATGACCGCAACACCTTGCATGGCCACCACGATTCCTTCCCTATATATATGCCCTAATCCCCTCTCCGATGACGCATCCGCCATTAACATCACTTCTTCCAGAGCTCCGAAGCCTCGAGGGTTGTGAAAGTGACAGGCTCCGACCTACCGATCGTCGAGGCCATAACCCAACAGCTCTCCTTCGAGATCCGCGTCCATAGGCGTGCATCCATCCCTTTTGGTCCTTTCAGGTTAGATCTTCCATCTTCGTATTCTCTCTCTCTCTTGATTTCTCTTCTCTGCTTCATTCTTTTCGCAATGTACTCCCATCATCTCTGATTTCGACTATACTCCAATCTGATCACCACCTCGATCACTTGATCTTTTAACCCCCGTCCAGATTCTTGTTTTATCTCACACGATCTCTCAACTCTGATCACAGTCGGTGATCGGACTATTGGAGCTTCCCTTCTGCCTTCATTAGCTCCCCCGCTTACAATTTTTCTATTTGATGTTGTGGTCCGAGCCTTCGAGCTCGAGACAAGTGTGTGTTTGCAGGATCATCTGGGGTTCTCCTGCACCTTCAAGTCTTCATTCATATCAATCTCGTAGAAGTAATAGTATCCTCGATATATATGCAGATAACAACATATAATAAAAGGGATTTTTACCCAGCAGACCCTATAAACGTTTTAAAATACCTCTACGACCTTTTGCACAACGTAATTACTCCATCGACCCTATAAATTACCCGAAGAACCTTCACGGGCTTAAAACATATGACACGGAGGGTTCATGGGGTAAGAGTTGGCAAGTTTACGGGGTCGAGGGGGAATTAGGTTGTTTCAAAGGTCGTGGAGGTGATTGATAAAGTTTATAGGGTCTGCCGGATAAAAATCCCATAATAAAACGTATTGATAGCAATTAAGATAGATGCAACATCTAAGGCAGATGCTCTCATAGTGTTTGGTAATAATATAATATGATTTAATTTTTTTAATTAGAACAATGATAAATTATGAAGAATGGATGCTTACTCAAATACTAAAAAATATTAGATTTACCAATGATTTTATTATTAAGTCCACTTTGTTGATTTTTTTACAAATGAATATAATTCCTCAATATATTTGTTGATATTTTTTTATGAATGACAAGAATTAAATGAAAAGATTCCTATTACGTCAATTTGAGTTAAAATAATACAATACACAATATAGTATATTATTTTTTTTCTTTTAACTTATTCATTCAAGTTAACTTAATTCTTGGCCCAAATAATCTTTCTAGAGGGATTTGTAAATCAGAAAAGCAGGCACGGAAGTTGTGTAAGTTTCATAACACTTATTCTCTTTCGATTCTAACCTGATCTTATGTAAACATTTTGCCCATAATCACTATAGTCGATGATCGAACCGGTCGAACCGCATTTGCGACCAACCCACAGTTGATGTATGAATAGTTAATCGAAAGAGGTTGCGACCGTTTCTCATAATTTAAGTCCGTCGTTCCTACTTCCAGAGACCTTATTTTCTAGAAATGAGGCGTTTTACTGAGATCTAGCCTCCGTATAGAGGATTGGTAAAAAACAGATAAGACATCAATTTAAAACATAAAAAGATAGTAAGAGGATTATGGACAATGCAATTATAACATTCTTAATCTTCTCATTGATCTGAGTAATTTGCAATGCCACCCATTTATTTGCCAAAATATCATATCGCAGCTTTGTTGTTAGGGGCAAGGTTTTAAAAATCGAATCGAACAAGTCGGTTCAACTGGTTAAACTAAGAATCGAATAAAAATGGTCTAACCACTTGATTTTTATTTAGAAAATAAAAATCAACCAAACTCTAGTTGGACCGTTTAAACTTTGTTGAATCAATTGAATCAAATTATCGGGTTCCACGGTTAATTTTTTGACAAATTTTTTTTAATAATATACTAAAAATACAAACTTTTGAAAACTATTCATAATCCAATCGAAAGAGATACCAACCCACAGTTATGGCTTTTGAAGAAGAAAGAGATACCAACCCACAGTTATGGCTTTTGAAGAATCAATGTTGCAGATTCTGTTTATATATCATTGAATATGTAACAATTTATTATTTCAATATGATATAGTTTAATCACAGTATTGATGGATATTTTGGAGATGCATAAGAATATGCAGAAAAGTTTGTCTCTGAAATAATGATACTTGACCTCTTCTCATATCATACCAAATTTATCCTTCATGTACACCATATTAACAAATATCTTTAGGGTGTTGTTATCAAAAAAAAATTATAATGCATGTTTCACTAATATTCTCCCCATTTTCAGTAATAAAAACCTAATATTTATTTTCAAAAATTGGAAAAATTACCCTCACCACAAAACTATGCTAGCCAAGGTTTTAGAATGCCAGTAAAACAAGTAAGAAACATGTCTTAATAAAAAAATCAACCCTATAAAGAATCGATTTTGTGCTCATTATATACTTGACCGGATGAAAACTATCCATTGGGAGAAACACAAGTGAGAAGCCCTTCATCACTTACTTGAACAAAAGTCGTCTTCTTCCTTCTCTCCTTCTTCTCCTGATGATACTCGCAAGCCGTTTCCGATTATGGTTGGGTGAGAGCAATTTAAAAAGAGGAGGTGGTTTTGGAGGACTTGCGAGTATCATCAGGAAAAGAAGATGGAGAGAAGGAAGAAGACGGCTTTTGTTCAAGTAAGTGATGAAGGGCTTCTCACTTGTGTTTCTCCCAATGGATAGTTTTCATCCGGTCAAGTATATAATGAGCACAAAATCGATTCTTTATAGGGTTGATTTTTTTATTAAGACATGTTTCTTGCTTGTTTTACTGGCATTCTAAAACCTTGGCTAGCATAATTTTGTGGTGAGGGTAATTTTTCCAAATTTTGAAAATAAATATTAGGTTTTTATTACTGAAAATGGGGAGAATATTAGTGAAACTTGCATTATAATTTTTTTGATAACAACACTCCTAAAGATATTTGTTAATATGGTGTACATGAAGGATAAATCTAGTATGATATGAGAAGAGGTCAAGTATCATTATTTCAGAGACAAACTTTTCTGCATATTCTTATGCATCACCAAAATATCTATCAATACTGTGATTAAACTAAATCATATTCAAATAATAAGTTATTACATATTCAATGATATATAAACAGAATCTGCAACATTGATTCTTCAAAAGCCATAACTGTGGGTTGGTATCTCTTTCGATTGGATTATGAATAGTTTTCAAAAGTTTGTATTTTTAGTATATTATTAAAAAAAATTGTCAAAAAATGAACCGTGGAACTGATAATTTGATTCAATTGATTCAACAAAGTTTAAACGGTCCAACTAGAGTTTGGTTGATTTTTATTTTCTAAATAAAAATCAAGTGGTTAGACCATTTTTATTCGATTCTTAGTTTAACCAGCTAAACCGACTTGTTCGATTCGATTTTTAAAACCTTGCCCCTAACAACAAAGCTGCGATATGATATTTTGGCAAATAAATGGGTGGCATTGCAAATTACTCAGATCAATGAGAAGATTAAGAATGTTATAATTGCATTGTTCATAATCCTCTTACTATCTTTTTATGTTTTAAATTGAGGTCTTATCTGTTTTTTTACCAATCCTCTATACGGAGGCTAGATCTCAGTAAAACGCTTACCTCATTTCTAGAAAATAAGGTCTCTGGAAGTAGGAACGACGGACTTAAATTATGAGAAACGGTCGCAACCTCTTTCGATTAACTATTCATACATCAACTGTGGGTTGGTCGCAAATGCGGTTCGACCGGTTCGATCATCGACTATAGTGATTATGGGCAAAATGTTTACATAAGATCAGGTTAGAATCGAAAGAGAATAAGTGTTATGAAACTTACACAACTTTCCTGCCTGCTTTTCTGATTTACAAATTCCTCTATAAAGATTATTTAGGCCAAGAATTAAGTTAACTTGAATGAATAAGTTAAAAGAAAAAAATAATATACTATATTGTGTATTGTATTATTTTAACTCAAATTGACGTGATAGGAATCTTTTCATTTAATTCTTGTCATTCATAAAAAAAATATCAACAAATATATTGAGGAATTATATTCATTTGTAAAAAAATCAACAAAGTGGACTTAATAATAAAATCATTGGTAAATCTAATATTTTTTAGTATTTGAGTAAGCATCCATTCTTCATAATTTATCATTGTTCTAATTAAAAAAATTAAATCATATTATATTATTACCAAACACTATGAGAGCATCTGCCTTAGATGTTGCATCTATCTTAATTGCTATCAATACGTTTTATTATGGGATTTTTATCCGGCAGACCCTATAAACTTTATCAATCACCTCCACGACCTTTGAAACAACCTAATTCCCCCTCGACCCCGTAAACTTGCCCACTCTTACCCCATGAACCCAAAGTTGCGACCAACCCACATTATGATAAAACTATTCATAATCCAATCGAAAGAGATACCAACCCACAGTTGTTCCATTACTTCGTGTTTGCCTCACTTCCTTGCAACTCAAGACGTTGAAATTGACCACACAGGCAGTTTGTCAATAGAGTGATAGTGATTGCAAAGAACATGGACCTAAAAGAGTAACAGGTAAAGAAATGGTCTACTGATCTCAATCATATAATGTTCCAAAAATATCGAACACAACATAGATCACCATTACAACAGATCGACATTTGATGTCAAGTGGTCGACCACTTTCTACCCTAGCTTTTGTTTGAATATAGGAAACAGTCTTGCACTCATTTGTCTTCATTTTGACCAAGATGTTCAAAAAACATACCAATAGATCAAGGTGTTCTCTGTAAGTCAGGCCATAAGCCTTATGACAGTCGAGGCATAAGCCTCACTTTTTACAAGTTATTCAATTAAAAATATAGTTTATAAGTTATAAAATATATAATTATAAAAAAAACTCATCTACATGCCTTTCAATACACAAATGGTTTGCAAGTCATATTCGTTTCGAAGCCAGTAATTCTGAAGACAAGAAACTTGTACTAGGAAGTTTAAGACTTCACAACTAAACCATCCATTTCCAGCATTATAGCAAATACTCAGATTGCTTTTTTTAAGCCAAAGGATGATCATCCGACATGGGATGTCATCCCAAATTTTGGAAGTGTTTAAAAAACCATCATTACAAAGAAAACTCTTTTGACAACTCAACGCAACAACACCCTCGAGATATGCAGCGCCTTCACTCTGCACACCAGATTTTCTACATGGTACCTCTTCCCTTCGCATTATATTCTTCTCGGTCCACATGGCCGACAGAGTTGCCACAGACCACTCTGGTCATAATGTCTTGTATACATGTCTATCTAACATCAACGCCAACCCAGATCTGAAACGCAACCAGAAAGCAAGGCTACTCATATTAACCTAGCTGCCCATGCCGAGGTAGCATGAAACCAGTTTCTAGAAAAGTTTTGGAGGTGTAACATATCGATCAAGAGCCAAGAGGGCAAAGCCGTTGCTATTCATTGGCTCATCAGGAGTGTGATCTGGACCTTGGTAAGGTTGCAAAAGTCGGTAGTCGGTACTCGGTCGGTTGGGTCACTGACTAAGGATTAATCGGCAGTCGAACGACTAATCGGATTTAGTCGGACTATAATCGGCTTTGAATTTTATGATTATTTCAAATATATAACTCATTTTTATATATATATTTACATAGATTTTGTACATTTTTATACTGTCATAATAAAATAAAAAAGTAATTGAATTTAAATAAAACACTAAGCATATTATAATAAGTTTGCTTATAAAAAAAGCAAAACATATAAGAATATGGTATCTCCAAGCAAAAAATTAGTCGACTAGTGTACCTAGTCGGAATTCGTCGGTACTCGGTCGGCCACTCCACTGACTAGACTAGTCGGACCTACTAGTCGGGCCAGTCGGGTGACTTTTACAACCCTGGACCTTGGAGATACATGACGTTGAGAATGTGTGTTTTTTTAGGGAAAAAAAGAATGAACCTCCGTAAATGATTCACTCAAACTTTGTATTTCCATTAAGAACTACACACAAAAATTACATGCTCCATATTTCACATAGAGCTTTCGCTTTGCTCAATTATATTCTCATGATAAAATCTCACGTCCTTGAAGATTAAACCATTACTCACCAACCAGATCGCCCATATGTGTGAAACCACTCTGGTCCTGCCATCCGTTGATCCCTCCGATTACTACCAATCGAGTTCCAGAAATAGTCCATTTTGTCCCACTGGATCCTTGGTAAAGCTACCACTGCCCAAATCTCCCTCGACCCAGGACATCTGAAGAAGAGGTAGTCAATGTCCTCCCCAACCTCTCCACACCGCTTACACGTCTCATCACAGCCATGAAAGATCTTGACCCTCTGAACTCTTGTCATAATGTGTCATCTTCTGAGCAACCACAAGAAAATCTTAACCCTAATGTGTACCTTCCACTTCCATATTCTTGCGTAGTTCCGAGACACCTCATCAGCCTAGAATGGCGACGAGGCAGACAAAACCTCATATACCTTCTTCACGGTGAACTATCTGCCTCTTCATCACCAAAAGCCAGGACCTTCCTGAGGCTCCTCCATTCTGGACAACCTGCTTGACAGACTCAAGAACTCCTCATTCCTCTGATCAGACAACTCTGCCATGAAAACCGATGTCCACGACCCTCCTGACCACACATCTGCAACGCAAGCATGTCGACTGCCAAAGTACACAGTCAACAGTCTGGGATAAATATCACAAAGAGCCCCCTCCCATGTCCAATCATCCCACCAAAACAACAAGCCACTCATGTCACCCAGAATTGGCCTAAGCAAGGTGCCACATCATGCAAGACAGAATAGATAAAATGGCGAAGCATTCTCCCACTTTAAGTAGGGTCAGTTGTGTGAATTCTTTCTCAAATCCATGTTGAAAGATCCGACTATTTTTTAGGACGGTTGTCGAAATCCCCACAAGGACAGATTTGAAGCCTGGTTTTTTGGGTGATAGGCACACACTACTCTACCATCAAACCATTGAAGTGCGTACAGATACCCCACCAAAATGTGGACGACGAGATCATTGCATCTACTCTCGCCGCTAGGTGAGACAAAGTAAATAGAGCGGATCATCCTGGAAAGCAACTCAAAACCATCTCCCCAAGTTATGATCACCCACTTCGAGAGCAAAACCTTATTCATATCTCCAAATCGTATCACCTCAACCCCCCCTCCCCCAAGTGGGTTGTGTCACCACATCCCATTCCACAAAAGTGATTCTCTTCCCATCATCAGATGACAACTAGAAGAACTCTAGCATCACGCTAGTAAATTCCAGTCGACAACACCTCATAATGAGAGAAAGAGCACATGTTTCGGTGACAACGCAACCTTCATCATCACCATGGAAGGACATATCGATATCGGTATCGATACCGGTACCATGTCGATACCGATATATAGTCGATATATCGGCGATATATCGACGCCATATCGCCGACACCGGGATTCGGCTAGCCTTTTTTGCCTGTCGATACCCGATACCGGACATATCGGCGATATATCGGTGACCTGTCGATACTGATATATCGCCGATATATCGGGATACGGCCCTCCATGATCATCACCAACATCCCTC
The DNA here is from genome assembly GCA_037367405.1 of Ottelia alismoides. Classification (NCBI taxonomy): domain Eukaryota; kingdom Viridiplantae; phylum Streptophyta; class Magnoliopsida; order Alismatales; family Hydrocharitaceae; genus Ottelia; species Ottelia alismoides. The sequence goes on along the minus strand of JAZKJV010001014.1, from coordinate 446,219 downwards.
CCCTCGAAAGACGGGTATCTCTCCACCCCGCCAATTTATTTTCCAACTTTTCTACCACTGGCAACCCATCCACATGTATCAGCCTCCTTCTGGCTTGCTGGTCTCCCGGCCATCCCCAGCATCGTCTCGTACGCAGTCACCATTTCTGAAGGCATACCAAACACGATGAAGGCGAACTTGGCTCCGTTCAGAAAGTCCTCCAAAGATATCAAGCACCGTTTTAATCCCCTCGCATTCCTCAACCCCTCCTTCAATGAAGAAAATCGTTTCTTATGCATATTGTAGGACCAGGATCGAGATATCATCTTTGAAGTATCCACAGAAGAAGCCTCCCTCCTCAACAAGCTTTATCATAGTCGCTAGCACATCCCGCAGCAAGAACAACTAGTAGGGGGTCAATATATACCCTTGCTTGACTACAATTGAAAGAACCCACTCTCCTGTCTCCCATTGATAAAGAATGAGCACGATGACGTCGTGATGTGTCTGTTCATCCAGTTAGACCAGATGTCAGGAAAACTTCTCCACATTAAGGATGCCCAAATGAACCTCCGGTCCATGCAACCATAAGCCTTTGAAAAGTCAACCTTCCACACGAACCCAGATACCTTCCACACAAATCCAGATACCTTCCACCTCTTCCAATCCAAGACGACCTCGGATGCCATAACCACACCATCAAGCAACTTCCAACCCGGTATGAAAGATGTTTGAGTGGGCACGACACCTAGGAGTTGATTTACCAAGACTTTGACTATAATGAAATAAACGGTGTTTGATAATGCAATGGGTCTAAAGTGTTCCACTTGTTCTGTAATCTCCTTCGAAAGAAGGAAGATCAAAGACATGTCTGGTTTCTCTAGACCACGATTGGCGCTTCTGAATTCTGAAAGTAGAACCATGACATCTTCCCCAACCATGTCCCAAAACTCTCTGCAGAAAAATACTGACAAGTCATCGAGCCCAAGGCAACCATCCGCATTGAGATCGGAAACCATCATGTGCACCTATTCCACGCGAAAACAGAGATGAGTGGCTCCACCTGCTCTGCCACTGAAATTGCACACCCCGTCGTAACCATCTTGCCCCCGACACTGAAACCCGCTTGCTAGTCTCCCGAAAATGCACCACCATCACCTCTTCAACTGCACTATCACCATGAATCTGCCCTTTCCCCACACAAAAATAGTGGACGAAGTTCCACCTCCACCTCCACCTCCCACTGGCAACAACATGAAAGTACATCATGCTAGCATCACCCTCCTTCACCCATTTCTACTTTGATCTATGTCGTCGCTCGACCTCCCTCTTCCTATCCTTATCAGCTGTGATTTTTTTATGTTCTACTATGGTCAGTCATTCCTTAATGTTGAGCTCCAGCTAAATCTTCAACCCATTTAAACGAGCAATTTCCACCATGAATCTGCCCTTTCCCCACACAAAAATAGTGGACGAAGTTCCACCTCCACCTCCACCTCCCACTGGCAACAACATGAAAGTACATCATGCTAGCATCACCCTCCTTCACCCATTTCTACTTTGATCTATGTCGTCGCTCGACCTCCCTCTTCCTATCCTTATCAGCTGTGATTTTTTTATGTTCTACTATGGTCAGTCATTCCTTAATGTTGAGCTCCAGCTAAATCTTCAACCCATTTAAACGAGCAATTTCCACCTCAGATTTGGTGTGTCACACCTCATGCCCTTGACGTGAGTCTGCCGTGTATTTCATCGAAACCTCTCTCAGTCTTGTTATTTTCAACGCCATGCTCAATGCAGCAGATCCCTCCACCTAATTTAATGACCAGAAGATGGCAACCATCTCTCGAAAGCCTTCCTCCAACAACTAGGATCTTTCAAATCTGAACATAGAATGAGGGTGCATTCCTTCCCCGTAATTCCATCAGATGGGAGTATGGTCAGAACTAGACCTCGGCAACAGTTGGGCTGGGGGTAGAGGGAACATCTCCAACAGCTCCACTGAAGCCAGAAAATGATCCAAGCTTGATCTGGACAAGTTATTCCTCCATGTAACTCTGTCATTCGTGGCGTCCACAACTTTCACCATCAACTCCCCAATCAAATCCATGAACTCTGTCGATCCAGGATCTTGCCCACCCTTGTCTCACAGATGATCTGTTACAAACACGGTGACGTTAAAGTCACCTCCGACGAGCCACGACAAGTTAGGAAACACAACCCTAGTCGTATGTAACTCCTCTCAAACAGCTACAACATGGGGTCCCCACTAGTTGGCCCATGTGTCAACGACGTGAGCAACCTTCCCCACCCGACCTCTACTCCAAAACTATTGACACGGATCTGAAGCCCACCTTTTCCTCCAATAATAATAACTATCTCCATTGCAAGCTAGTGCCACACCTCCAGCTCTCACTTCCGCATGAACCATGCTAAATTCTGTTAGTCAAGAATTTGATGTTGACTTTCACTTCCCTTGGCCCCACACCTCCATCTTAATTCCATTCAAAAAGACCACATTTTCATATCACATCCCAAAGAGACCACCAACTGCACTTCTCTTCTCTCAATCATCCAGCACTCTTACGTTCCAGCTGACTATCTTCATGACCCACTCGGAGGGAACGATGGGTATCACAACCCATGTATGAATGCCAACTGTAGGACTCATGATTTTCTCAAAGCTTAGTTGATTAGCTTGCAACACATCCTCAATAGTCTCCTTTATCACCACATCCTCAATCCCCACTAACGGGTTCGCCCCCACCTTATCCTCCACCTCCCACTCTAGCCACCATCTCGCTTTCGACTTTCGACTTTCTCCTTTTCCGCATGAAAGAAAGAATATGATTCAGTTTAAGGACTTGCACATATTCACCAAGTGCAAGTCCCCTCTGCCTACCAACCCGAGTTGCAACCAAAATACTCTGTTGTGGCTTCCTTCCCCATTTGAAGACACCCATTTCGTTTCATGTTGTTGCATCCAACACGACCTTTAGCACGCCAAAGTTTCTCCACTTCCAACTCCAAAAGCTCCCTGCCTCGCAGAAAATAGCCTACTACCGATCCTTCTTTTAGACTATGTACACATATGACATATCACAATCCCCACAATTCCAGAAGGAGACAACCCCATTCCACTTATCGAAGCAAGATCGCCCCGACCCCCAGCAAACTACAACTCTGAGATACTACCCAAAATCCGTGCTCTGGCAAAGACCTCTTGTTGTTTTGGATCTCACACAATAGCATGTCGAACCAGATCCCGAATGGGACCTAGAAGAATGACTGGATTTGGCAACTCTTATCCAACCCATCACATGCTCCAACTCTATTTCCCAAACCCTTGATAGGACCAAAGGCAAAAGATCTGGAACTGCAACCATTACCAAGACCGCTAGCTGCACTAAAGCCAAGACAAGGATCCACACCCAACTTCAGGTTCGACCCGCTTAAGTTCCCATCTAAGTCAACATCCGCAACCTTTGCATCATTGGGTTTCGAAATGACCCTACTTTCCAAGCTGTGGGCAACCATGGTCAAAGTACTTGTAATTTATTACTTTTCGATGGATGGATCAAATGGGTGATCACCTACCAAGGGTGAAAAATCTTTTTCATTAAAAAAGTTGCTTGCCACCTAAGCCACCACCTAGTCCCTTCAGACGGCCCACCACACTCTTCAGTCCTAACTAGCTTTCCAATAGCCTTATCTGAGGTCATCAGCCCTCCTAGTCCCTACTCATCGTGATGCACTCATAGTTGCATCCACCGATAGACATCCCTACAAGAGCCAAGACTAGTGGGGGCTTTGACCATCAACACCCCAAGCTCGAGCACAACATCCCAATGCCGCTAAGAACAGTTGTTATCGATGGGCACAAGGATGTACCAAAAGCATTCACCCTCGCACATGGAACAAAGTTTCAGCTCAGACCCTTGCTCCTGGATCATTCTTAGAACCAAAAGGACACCTCCAGCACCAAGAGGCCTCTACACAAGCAGCAATCACGGGCCACGTGGGGGAAAGGAGAGTTCGATCAATAGTAGTCGGGGATGGGACAAAAAAGAGATATAATATACTTTGATGACTAACTTGTGTTAAAAAATTATTATTATCAATTTTTTTACTGTTAGAAACAGTTTTAACTCATTGGTCTTTTCTTTAGTGTAAATTAATTGCCTCAAAGTAGAGCTATCCCGGTGATGCAACCCTAATCATTAATCTTTTTCTGATTTTACTATTCCTTGTTTCTTAAATCAAAAGGATATAATGTGCCTTTTAGACGACCCTTTTCTAATGGGTTCGTTCTGCAACACGTCTCCATGTATTAGTTACAGTCAATGAAAACTGGAATTCTGAGTGTTATTTTTGGCTTAGATCACCTTTACCTTCTGATCCTTTCTCCTGCTTTGCCATCCATTCCCTTATCTACCCCATTTCTTATCCTCTCACACAGCTTGACATGCTCCTTTTTTTATCGTCCATGCATCTTCACGCATTCTCCTCCCATATCTCATGCAATTGACACCTTTTTACATTTTTCTTCTTATCCTCCACCCCCTTCCCCTCCCGGCTCCCGTGGATTCAACAGTATCAAATGTGTAACATTTTCCATCTCTCATTTCTGAATGGGGTATATCAGAAAGCAAGATTGCAATGTGTGAAGCTTATCTGAATCTGACCATATCAGATGTACGCAAATTTAATGAATTGACTATGTCCGTCCCTATACGAAATGCCGAGAAAGGGGTGGAAATGGAGTACAAAAATCCATTCCTTCAAGCGAACTAAGAAAAATCCAAAAAGTAGACATGCCATAACCAGCATAAGGAATTTAACATTACTGTTGTTTAGACATTTTGCCCCAACTGATCCAGCTTCTATTTTTCCGTTCCCACCCTTGCATTTGCATTCATCTCTTCATGTCAACGGTTTTTACTGTTATTGCTCTTTTTGGTCTCATGTGCATTCAGTCAACTTGGACATCATGTATACTCACCAACTAAATCGAATGCAAACAAATTATATATCTAGAATCGAAACTATTGTCATTGGCACTGACAGGAGTTTAATACAAGGGTAAGAAAATTTTGCATCAGAATGCCTCATCAAATTTTTCATAATCAATATATATATATATAATAGGTTAGCATATAGCTGCACATCCACCTTAGTGGTTGCATTTCTACCATAGACATCCTCGACTCATGCCCACGATTGAAAGCATAACATATTTGTTTATTTACATACAACCTATATTGTCAGAAAAAATGGTGCATATTTATTTGAGTATGAAGCTTTTTTAATAATGAGCACTTCTTTTCAGACAAGGATGTAACAACCATGTTACATCAACCATCATGTATAGTCATCAAGGGAAACAGCCCCGCTTTTATATCAGTTGTATGTAACCTAACTTTGCAAATTTTACAAGTGATTGCTTCAACTACACAAGCCCTTCTCATCCGAGTCAATACACGAAATCTTTAACCATCAAACTTAGATATATTTGGCATTTTATTAAATAGCTGCACATCCAATTTAGTGTTCGCATTTCTATGGTAGACATCCTCAACGCCTGTCCATGATTGAAAGTGTAACATTTTTTTACACGATGATACCGATTTTAATAAAATCTTCTACATCGTTTGGAAAATGATGCATACTCCATACAATGTATTTGAGCTTGTATCATGACTGCAATCCTACCTGACTACTTCAGCTATCCAAATTTCAAAATGACAAGCACTTCTATTCAGGCAAGCAATTCTATTAAGGACACAGCGTGTTACATGAAGCTCCCATCATGTATAGTCACGCAGGGAGACAGTCCAACCATTTGATCTATTGTGTGTAACTTAAATTAGCAATTTTGCAAAAGATTGCTTCAATTATATAAACCCTTGCCCTCCGGGTCATCAGACTGAGGCTTCCAACCAAGGCTCCCCTACCCTAATTGTGGTTCGATTTTCAAGATAGCAAGTTTGCAACACAGTCTCTTTACGGCGTCCAATAGAAAAATTTGTAGACAGGATGCATTACATCGTTTCTCCTATTCCATTCAACCGTGAACTTTATGACAGATCCCAAAGTCACTTGTTTACTAGCTCTGGACGAATCAAGTTGAGCCAAAGATCCCCCAAAAGTCTCTTTTTTCCTAAGTCCCAACTAATGAACATGCTTGTAATGCATGTTTAGCTTGCGTCCGAACCAAGTTTACATCAACATCCAGGATTTGAAATCCCACTGAACAATTTTGCTTTAAAAAATTCAATGAAATTGCAGGAATTAGCAGCTTGATTTCGACTCAAGTAAAAAGGAGCCAATGTCCTTTATCCCGCCCCCACAACCACTAGGCAGGTTTGAGTTAGTAGCTTGATCTCAAGTCCATGTTGAATAGGAGCGTGAACATCCATGAAAGTTGAAAATGATAAATAATAACAATTACTTTACCATTCGTTTGCTGATATATGGTTGCAATGCAACTGATATTTCCGGTAGCTTGCTCTTCACAATTTTTTTAGTCTCCGTCAGGAATTCTTTCCTGGATTCCTTCCGTGTACCAGCTTGCCAAACTCCACCAAAATCCGGGAGCCAATTAGGATCATAACGGGTAACAAACAACCCTTTCTTTTCCATCTCAAGTTCAGCACGTCTTTTTTCTGCCCAAGAAGCTCCTACTCGTTTGGGATTCAGTTTTTTGGTCCGGCCTCTCTCAGCAGATAAAGATGAGGATGCATCAAGGCAATTTATCGCACTTTGGGAACTAGTACCATCATCAGCATTATTTCTCAACCAGGGTGCAGTATCAGAATGCGCATTCTGGTGATAACCTTAGGAAAAAGAATGATGCATCAAAGTCAATCCTAAAAAAGTTATAAAAACATAATAATACAACGAAAACCCCAAACTTCAGGAGGCTGAAAAAACCATGATCAATGCATTTATAAGATTTACAAAAAGAGATTAACCAATGCAATTATAAGATCTACAAAAATGATGCAACACTCGGGAAGATATCCACATAACAGAGTTGAAAGAAATACCACTAGCCCATTCATTTGATTCAGTACTTTGGTCCTGTAAAACGATAACAAGCATTTCAGGTTACGGGCTACTCAAGGAAATAACACGAGAGAATGACAAAATATAAAGATGTGTTAAAAGAAGCATATGATGACAATAATCAAAGTGTGCATCCATTTAGTGATGAATGTTAATATATATAAACTAAATCTTCGATGTCATGATGTTATAACAAGGATTTCTTTATAATAACTTCTCTAATAAGTAATAAGGCAGTAAAAAAAGTTGCTTCGGTCGAAATACTGATCCACCCTATACAGCGGTGCATAAGGATACAAAATATGAAGAGCAATCCAGCCCACTCTAGCCGAAGCATAATGTCATATCTTTTTTTGTAAAAACTTGTAAGATTATGAAGGACAAAGCTGCGTGTTAGATGGCTAATTACAGGATACATCAGCATTGTCAAGACCATCACATTAGGATATCCAGCTATCAGGGCAGGCGAGATCCTGAAGGGTCGTCTTGAAATACATATCCAAGGCCAAGGGGTTCAATCAGACTAGGCGTTTAACTGCCTTTCCCACAGCCTCGTCGCCCAAGCCCTTATTGTATTTAAACTTTCTCAATTGTGAGTAACATAAAGTCTATATAATAAGATATTAACTAATGTGTGTTATAAAATATAATATTTATAGCATATACCTTATTATACCTTGCATATATGCACGATGATATAGATATATGCATGCATGTTCACAACAACAAAGCATTCTCCCACATTAAATAGAGTCGGCTACATGGATTCTTTGCCTCCATTCAAATCTATCTTGGGTCATTCTCGGCATAGATGTCAAGGCGCGCGCCTAGGCGTCTAGACGCCCCAGGTCTTGCGCCTAGAAAGAGCGCCTTAGTTCTATTGAAAATGGCGCGCCTTGGGTCTACGCCTTGGGTCGCCTGGGCGCGCCTAGACGACTATTTTTTTATGTGTTCTACACATATATCGCATTTTGAAAATGTGATATACATAGCGCATTTACAAAATGTGATATACATGGCGCATTTTGAAAATGCAATATACATGTTGCATTTCTGAAATGCGATATGCATATAAAAAAAATAAAAAAATGATGTTGCATTTGAGACATGCGACATCCATTTGCTTTAAATAACTATATGTCGCATGTCTCAAATGCGATACATAGGACACACTTTGGAAAACGCCTAGGCGCGCGCGCCTAGGCGCCCAGGTTTAACGCCTTGTCGCCTTGCCGTCTTAATAACCATGATTCTCGAGTTTATATCCAAAAAGCTAAGATCCATTCGTATAGTCTCACTGCAACACTTCTTGTGCATTCCTCGCTCTCTCTTAGTCGGCTCAATATCCCAAAACTCGCACCTCCTCACTGGTGCATCAGTTGACATCCTTTACAAAGCCATACCACCTTTATGCGGTTTTCTCGCATCTTATCCTCGATCAGAGCTACACCAACTTTCCTTATGATTGTATCATTCTGAATCCGATCTTTACGTGTGTGTGTGTGTCCATACATCCACCTTAGCATTTTCATTTCTGCTATTGCCATTCTCTGCACATGTCTATGGTTCACGGGCCAACATTCATATCCATAGAGTACGGTAGGTCTCACGGGTGCTTTATAAAACTTTCCTTTGATTTTCAGAGGAATTTTCTTATCACAGAGAACAGCAAAGCCTCCTCTCCACTTTAGTTAATATGTATTTATTAGTAATATCTCCATCAATTTTCCCACCCCGTTGCAAAATAAATTCCAAGTATCTAAAAAATCTCTCTTATGAATGGTATCGTCACCAATCTTCACATCGATTCCTTCACCATTGCTTCCATCAAAAGTGCACACCATATATTCAGTCTTAGCCCAACTTATATGAAATCCTTTAGTCTCAAATGCATGTCTTCAGACCTCAAGCTTCTCATTTACTCCATCTCTAGTCTCATCAATCAACACAATCTCATCAACGAATAACATACACCAAGGTATCTCATCATGAATATGACTTGTCAACTTATCCATAATCAAAGTAAAAAGGAATGGACTCAAAGCTGAACTTTGATGCAGACCAATGTTGATGTCAAAATAATCAGTCTTCCCATACTGTATCCATACACAAGATGAAGCCATATTATGCATATCTTTTATGAGGTTAATGTATAGGAAGGGTACTTGTCTCTTCTCCAAAACTCTACACAATATCTCCTGTGAGATAAAATCATAAGCCTTCTCCAAATTAATAAAAATCATATGGGAGCCTCAAAAAAAATAAAAATCATATGGAGGTTATTCCTTTTAGCTCTATAAATCTTTGTTATTCTCCTCAGCAAGTGGATGGCTTCAATAGTAGAGCGACCTGACATGAATCTGAATTGGTTTTCTTTTACTTTAGAAACTTGTCTCAATATTCTTCCGAGCACACGTTCCCAAATTTTCATAGTGTGACTCATCTGCTTGATACCTCTATAATTTGAACAATTTAGATTGTCTCATTTGTTCTTATAAAGAGGCACCACGATGTTTCTCCTCTAATCTTCATATATTTTCTTGCTTCGCCAAATAACATTGAATAAATTCTTAAGCTAAGTCAAACCACGGTCACCTAAAACTCTCCGAACTTCTATAGGAATGACATCATGCCCCAGGTCTCATAACCTTCAAAACCCCATCTACTTCCTTTGTATTCATATATAGCTTGCACAATTCAAGTAATTTTCAATACTAGCTAGATCTCCCAAAGTGATCTCTCTATTTCCTTCCCTAATGAAAAGCTTATAGAAGTACGGCTTCCATCTAGTCTCTATATCATTCTGAGTAACAAGCATGTGACCTTCCTCATCCTTAATGCATCTCACTTGAGAAAGGTCTTTGATCTGAGTAACATGCATGTTATAACTAAAAAATTAATGTATATTTTTATTTATGTTACTTTTTTTGCTATATAATTGTCTTTGATGCGGCATAGTTTTCATTAGCTCAATTTCCCCTTTTTTATTTTTTTGTTTGTAAAATCAAGATGTGTCCTTTAGAAGTGTCCTCTAAGGAAGGATTATGCAATTTGAGAAGAGGCATGCCTTTTAGATGGTATTGGCTCTCTATTTAAAGCTTTAATTGTAGGTAATGAACGGACCATGAATGAATTGCATCTTATATCCCTCGTATCCTTTGGACTCTTACTCCTCTTAAACCATCCACTTAAATCCTCTTTCCTTTCTTCGTCCCCCTCACACAGCTTAGCATGCCCCTCCCTCTCATCCTAGTTCTTCCCATCTCACCTTTAACTTTTCCTCCTAAATACGAGGCTCATTGAATGGTATCAAAGCATAGTCTCGAAGTCATTCTTTTGAATTGGCTATCCCAAAAATTGAAAGAAATATTGATTGACGATGCCATAAAAACTTTTTTGAAAGAAAAAGGGCTTGCACCGTATAGGTGTGGGCCCAACAACTTCACCATTTATCAGGCGGATATGGATCCTCACACGATGACAGATCATTCGACATCTTTCATGCTCCTCCTCCTGGACCTCCTCCTCCTCCTCAGACGTATACATCTCCATCATATGGTTACAACAGGTATGGAAGATATAACAGCTACAACGGTGAGAACAACCAATGTAGCCAACCCGAGCAGAGCCAGGGCAACTTCTTTGGCGGTGACAGTTATGGTTTCTTCCTCGAGTATATGCCAGTGCCTCCTCCTCCTCCGCAAAGATCTTCTCCTACTCCGTCGTCGTCATCCGAGGATCTCAAGCTCTTCACAACCTCCTCGTGCCACTCATGATATCGGATCTAGTGCTGCTTATCCTCGTCTCGAGATACTAATTGACATCGATGACTGTCAATACATGCAGTATGTGATGGATTACAAGGCCATGTACCCGTACATGACATGGGAGAACTACTGCGGGTTCATTACGTATGTGATGCATTATGAGAGACAACAAGGGGGCAATTCAGATCCACCACAGAACTCTAGGTTCTGAACTAACTCAGCATCATGTAATATCTTTTAATATTTTATTGCATTAATCATTAATGTGCATGTTGTTATTTAGTCTACATGAATATATGTCTTTCACTTGTTGTAAGATAGTCATTAAGTATTAACAACGATAAGTTCTATATGATAGTTGTGTGACATACCGCCATAGTCATGGATGATCGATATGTGTGTTATAAGCATATAAGTGTATATCTATTATGACGAACTCAGATTAACTCCATTTGCAATACCTAACACAACAACAACAACAAAGCCTTTTCCCACAATTAAGTAGGGTCGGCTACATGGATTCTTCGCCTCCATTCAGATCTATCTTGGGTCAATCTCGGGCTTATTTCCAAAAAGTTAAGATCCCTTCGTATAGTCTCTTTCCAACACTTCTTGGGACGTCATCGCCCTCTCTTAGCCGGCTCAACATCCCAACACCTGCAACTCCTAACCGGTGCATCAACTGGCCTTCTTTGCAAATGACCAAACCATCTTAAGCGGTTTTCTCGCATCTTATCCTCGATCGGCGCTACACCAACTTTCTTTCTGATTGCATCATTTCAAATCCGATCTTTACGTGTATGTCCACACATCCATCTTAGCATTTTCATTTCTACTACAGCCATTCTCTGCACATGTCTATGGTTTACAGGCCAACATTCAGATCCATAAAGCATAGCAGGTCTCACGGCTACTTTGTAAAACTTTCCTTTAATTTTTAAAGGAATTTTCTTATCACAGAGAACAGCGGAGGCTCCTCTCCACTTTAGCCAGCCTGCATTTATTTTATTAGTAACATCTCCATCAATTTCCCCATCATGTTGCAAAATAGATCCCAGATATCTAAAAGAATCTCTCTTCTGAATGTTATCGTCACCAATCTTCACCTTGATTCCTTCACCATTGCTTCCATCAAAGGTGCATTCCATATATTCCGTCTTAGCCCTACTTATACGAAAACCTTTAGTCTACAGTGCATGTCTCCAAACCTCAAGCTTCTCATTTACTCCATCTCTAGTCTCGTCAATCAACACAATATCATCAGCAAATAACATACACCAAGGTAACTCATCCTGAATGTGACTTGTCAACTCGTCCATAATCAAAATAAAAAGAAATGGACTCAAAGCTGAACCTTGATGTAAACCAATGTTGATATCAAAATAGTCAGTCTTCCCCGTTGGGGTCCTTACACAAGATAAAGCCCTATCATACATATCCTTCATGAGATTAATGTATAGGACGGGTACTTGTCTCTTCTTCAAAACTCTCCACAGTATCTCTCGTGGGACGGAATCATAAGGCTTCTCCATATCAATAAAGATCATAAGGAGATTCTTCCTTTTAGCTCTATAAATCTCCATTGTTCTCCTCGGCAAATGAATGGCTTCAATAGTTGAGCGACCTGGCATGAATCCGAATTGATTTTCTTTTACTTGGGAAACCTGCCTCAACCTTCTTTCGATCACACGTTCCCAAATTTTCATAGTGTGACTCATCAGCTTGATACCTCTGTAATTTGAACAATTTTGATTGTCTCCTTTGTTCTTATAAAGAGGCACCACGATACTCCTCCAATCTTCAGGCATTTTCTTGCAATACCTAACAAATTGTACAATATGACCGATATAAGGGGTATAAATGAGCAATATGTGTGATATAATTGTGTGTTTATAAGTTACTTATTGCTATAATAAGTAAAGTAATAACTTGGATGATCTTAATTTACAAAAAAACTGAAAATAATTTTTTAAGCCATTTCGACATGTCCACCAAAATCGTCGAAATTTCCCGAATTTTAGCGAAATTTCAGTATACAAGGTCACCGAAACGAAATCGAAATCGAGATTTCAAACCTTGGTTCCATTTAAGGGAAAAGCATGGCACCAAGCGATCAGTTGAGCATGCATGCACAACAGCTTTTAAATGCATAAGCTTTATTAGAAAGATTCTCTCGCCAAATTCATCGTAATAAAGCGGAAAGATGTTTTCCGGTAGATAACATATTGACTGAAAGATTGACAGAAACGGTGTTGTGATTGGAGTCTCTAGTAGATTATGAGAAAGATGGGAAATATTAAACAAGAGCAAGAACATGACACAAGATAACATATTGCCAGGTGCAAGAACATGACACTGATAACATACCATTTTTCTGCCGGAAAAGGAATTAATCTTTAGCCTGCCTAACAATGAAAGTCGGCCACCTGAATCAACTATTTACAAAAAAATACAGAAGTAATTCCAATTAAAAAAAAGAATTCCAGCAACCTTACCTGTCAAATGCTCCACGTGAATCTGCTGAAAATCTGAATGATAGGGAATGCCAGCGAAAGAGCCACCCGCATTCTTAGTGTGTTCGCCAACTTCACAATATAATGCCCTACAGTTCTCATCCGTATGACTTTGTAAAGGCAAAACACCACAATCATTCCTACTAGCAAAACACATGGACATTTCATTTCCAAAACTATCTATATTGTTAGACGTAAATTGGTTATGGATATCTTTCGCCTTCGAATCTGCCAGGCCCTGTACTCCATTTGACAAGGTTGATGAAGTCCTCAATGTTTCGCATTTCTTCTCCCACTATAGACAAATGAAAAACAATGCAACCCGTGTTAAAAAAACTAGCGGGTGATCACCCTTGTAGGAGGCCACCCCCAATTTATCAATGTAAACCATGACGGATACACATCATTGCAAAGCAACATTAATTTTTTAGAAGAAAAAATATAGGTATTAAATGGGTAGTTCATTTTAGCGTTATCCGTATTTTAGAAAGACAAATATCCGACACGGTGGCAAAAAATAAATATTTTTTATTTCCACGACATGATCGAACTCAAGATTATAGTATGAAAGTATGAACGTTCTGAAACTTGCCCATATCATAACTTGCTTGTAAGAAATAGTAGGATTTCACTAGAATAATAAAGGACAATGGGAAAATGGTTCATTCACTTCACTTCTATAAAAGTTTCACCTTTGTAGATTCTAATTTTTAGCCTAATTCCTTTTCCGTGGATCAATCTAGCCTCTGATCGAAAAGATATATCTTATTCCTACTTCAGCAAGTTTTTTTTCGGGAAAGGGTAATGATAGGGTTTGAACCATGATCCTTTGGACAGTAAGCATGCTGCCAAACCAGCTGATCATTGAGTGGATTGCTCTCTTCAGAAATTGTTCTGATGTAGCTATGATCAGTTTTTCCCTAGAATTCCAAAAAAAAACAATTTCAACATATCCTTCCGCATCTAGCTCTAAAATTGATCTAACCATATATAAGCCTCTAACCGTGGAGTATACAGGACAACTGTTTTGCTAAAAGAGTTTATACTGCTCAACAATCGGAAATAGCACAATTACATAAACAATCCTTACTATTTTCTTTCGGAAACCTAAACTAGTCCGATTCCTTCACAGAGGGAAACGATATGATGGGCAGTCCAAAATAAAATCAAATTGCAGGCGAATCGTAGGCAGTTATATAGAAAAGGAAAGGCGTGCGGTATAGAAACCTTGATGAGATCGGCGCGGGATACGCGGAAGGAGTCAAGGCGATCCATCCCGGCGCCGTGCTTCCAGAGGAAGGCCTTAAGATCGCGCAGGTGATCCTCGCCGGCGAGGTGGTGGACGGCATCATCCCTGATGAGAAACCCCGGATGAGGAACCCTAGATGGAAGACGAGGGAAGGAGAGAGGGAGAGAGAGAGAGAGAGAGAGGGTGGATACCAGGCGAAGGAGGCGCGGCAGAAGGGGCACCAGAGGGGAGGGGGAGGGCGGAGAGCGGAAGGGTCTCGAGGGAGGAGGAGCGGGGAGAGCTTGAGAAGGAAGCGGGAGAGGAAGGCGGAGAGGGCGCGGGCGTGGGAGGGGAAGTAGCGGTGCTTCCGCCCCTCGTTGTGGTTCCGCCTGCACACGTCGCAGTATTCGAACTCCTCCCCGCCTCCTTTCCGCTTCCCCATCCCAGCGCCGTCGCCGGAAGCTATCATGGAACCGGCAGCCCATATGATTTCCGGAAATATATAATTAGTTATGGTAAATTACAGAAAGGATCCAACTATGCTGAGATTCTTAATTAGGACTTTCATTTTTCAAATGCAACAGAGAGATGTCTGATTTTTTTGGTCTAAAATACAATTTTTAGTAAGCTTCCACAATCTTTTTATGCCGATGTTAAATCTTAACATTGGAAGTCCAAACCCCTCTTTGTTATATTTGAAAAAGGTGATCATTGGCGGGGAATCAACGCATAGGTAGGGTGGTTTTAGTCATTTATCCTACTAATTATTAATTATTATATATAAAAAATTAGAATCACTTAATGTAAAATATTGAGATTGCAAAACTCTGTACAAAATTTCAATCTCGTGACACAACAACAGCATCAAAGTTTTTTCTCACATTAAGTAGGGTACGTTACATGGATTCTTTGCCTCCATTCATATCTATCTTGTGTCGCTCTTGGGCTTAGATCCAAAAAATTAAGATCCCTTCGTATAGTCTCATTCCAACACCTCTTGGATCATCTTCATAAATCCATATTTGAAAGATCCAAACGGTTTCGAGACAAATCCCTTAATAGTGTTCTTAAAAGAACACTCTTTAGGAATTTATCCGAACGATTTCGAGACAAATTCTTAAATAGTGTTCTTAAAAAAACACGATTTAAGAATTTATCTCTTCAGCACAAGTTGTCGGCTACCTAACGCGCAACCCTCCTCAATTTAATCGGACTTGGAACCTTCCATGGCTGAGTTAATATTTCAATCTCGTGAGTTCTCTTTTAATCTTGAGTTTCACCATAGATGAGATGACTTTACCCCAACACCATCAATTACTTCTTCTTTTTTGCAATATGCATCCTTTCAATATCCCTCAAACCAATGTGAAAAAAGAGTACATGATAAATCTTACGTATCTTTATCCATGCTCATTCATTATCACTTTATTTATCTCGTGTTTACATTAGCTATTTCACATTAAGTATAACCTATTCCAGAAATAACTATCGCTTATTCGTGATTTCATGAACAACAAAGACACAATGAATATAGATAATCTTTATCTATAAATGGTGGTACATATTGGCGTAAAATTCTATATTTTTTCTTTGATTTTTGATTTGTAAAAGTCTAATGTTTTAATTTTAATGTTTCCATATTTTGAATTTTTTGTTTAAAAATATCTATAAAAAGGGAAAATATGTACGTAATAAGTAAAAGGGAATTTAATATATATATATAAAGAGTGGTGATTATATAATAAAAATAAGGATAGATTATTTTTTATTTTAATATTTTTCAAAAAATTTGGAGCAATTATAAATAAGAGAATTAATGTAAAAAAGAAACCTAACAGAAATTTTAAATACAACTTTAAAGAAAACAAAAGAGAATATAAAGATGGGTTCTAGACAACAAAATATAGGTAAAATAGGATTTTTATTAGTTGTGCCCTGATGAACTCGTAATTCATGTACCTAAGAACCTCAAATTGAGATAATTCCTTAGCAAACGCATTCATGCGTGCAGTAATATTAGTTGTTAATAAATTCGTACTCATAAAAATAAAAACATATTTATATCACTCAAAAATCACTAAAAATAGGCATAACAAAAATCCAAAAATATATAAGTAAATAAGATATTAATATAAATATAAATACACATAAATACAGTCAAACTTCAAAAAATGTATTTTTTATACAACTCCGATTCAATTGATTTTGTTTGCATTAATCCAAGAAAATGTATAGAAAAATATAAAAAAATATGACAAAATATCATCGTACATAATGGCAAATGGAACAGCTTCACTTTTTCCAAATATATGTGCAATCCTGAATTTATATCTGAAGCATGTGGACTTTAATTCACCCCACAACACTTTTAAAGTTCATCATTTTAAAATACTTTAAATTCTAGAAATACTTTTAAGAGTGATCAGGGCTCTCATACTTCCACATTCCTTCTACCTTCCATAAACTTCAAGCACCCATCTTCTTCCGCATTCCTTCTACATTCCACACACTTGAACCCATCACAAAACACACGCGCGCGCACACAACATAGATGTTGTTGTTGTGTTTTTCACTTGCTCTCCTACGCTGACAAGCAACTCCAAATACGTAATCTCCCACTTCTCTGCTACATGTATCACCCCCGACTTCATCCAACATCGTAGTCGGAGATATGCTCCTAATATTCCATTTCACACAGGAGCTATGCCCAACAGTTTTGTTCCATTAGAACCCATCATAGCCAAGCCCTTTAATGGGTGAAGGAGGAGGAGGTTGGGGAAAAGCAGAGCAGGAGGTCGGGGAATCGGATGAGGAGGAGGTCAGGGCACTGGAGGACGTTGGGGCGGAGTGCTAAGCAAAAGGGGGACGAGGTGCGAATAGGGATGCAAACGGATGCGGTAATATTTGTATTCATTCGTATTTGTATTCGTTTTTAAGAGGATATGATTCTTTTTTTTAACAGGCGAATACGAATATTATAAATGAATTTTTTACGGATACGAATATGAATACGAATCCTGAGTTAACGAATGTGAATACGAATACGAAAAAAATGAATCCGGTTATGAATACGAATATCCATATTATATTTTATAAAAATAAAATAAAATCAGGGTTCATATGCCCCCCCCCACAAGTCCCCTCCCAGTCCCCACCCCGACACCCTCTTCCCCCCCTCCCCCACCCCCACCCCAGGTTGCCACCCTCGCCTCCCCCCGACCTCCTCCTCGTGCTGGCTACCGCCCATCGCATCCCCCTGCGCCCTCCGCCTCCCTCGCCACCTTCCCCTGTCTCCTCGTCTTCCTCTGCATCCTCCGCCCCCGCCTCCCTCTGCACCCTCCGCCATCCCCTGCCGGCCCCGCGCCCCCCCTGCTCCCCCCGTCCCCTCCGCCCTTCACTTCCCTACCTCCCCCTACCGACCAATGCCTCCCCCTACGCCCCCCCCCCCTCCACCTGCCAACCCTTGCGCCCTTCGCCTCCCTACCTCCCCCTGTCGACCACCACCTCCCTCTTGCAGCCCTCCTGCTGCCAGCCCCACCCCTGTGCCGACCATCTCCTCTCCCTCCGCTGCCCTCCATTGTAGCAGACCACCCTCGCCTCCCCCAACCCTCTGCCGCAACCACTGCCTCACCTCCCCTGCTCTCCAACGCATCCGCAATGAACTCCCCCTCCCTTGCAGCCGCATCCAACCTCCCTCGTCTCCCTCACCCTTCCTCGCAGCCGCAGCCGCCCTCACCTACCTTGTCCTCCTTCACAACCAGTGGCAGGCGCCTCCCTCGTCGTCTCCCTCGCCTTCCCTCGCAACTTCAACCGATATGGTATAACATCTTAATCTTCTAATGTTCATTCCATTCTACCATTTCTTATGTGATTGCACAAGAGGATCTCCTATATTACGATATATAATGTATATTGTATACACCATATGTTGCTTGTCTGAATCATGGAATGTGGTTAAACAAAAGATGGAAGTTATGCGGAAGTAGTCACCAAATAATCTAGGTATATTTTTATTTATAATTTAATATTCACGTTAAAGTTAACATTCGTTTATATATTCGTATTCGTTCGTAAAAGATTCATTTCGTATTCGTATTCGTATTCTGAGGATATGGATCTTGATTTTTTACATTCATGTAACATTCGTATACGTATTCACATTCGTAAAATAATATGGATACGATTATGGTATGACCTTAATTCGCATTCGTATTCGTTCGTTTGCATCCTATGTGCGAACGGTGGATTCCTTTGCGTAAATTTTGGCAGGTGCTTGTAAGAGTGATGAGTGAAAGAATATGCATAGAAGGTTGAACCCAACCGTCATTGAGAAAGGAAACACATAAACAATCGAGCAGAATAATTCCCTGACTGGTTTCGAGAAATTTGTAATTTTAACATTCCAAAAACAATACCACAAGAAAAAGATGTACTTGAAAAGATCACTATCATCCATGTAAGGCGGGCATCGGTTCAACATGACCTCAAGGTAGAATATGTCATCCGATTACCTTCCCGGCATGATCCACACCACGGTCTAATTACAGTTCGAATGGGCAGCTCAGTCGACAAAGATCGGACGAGGTGACGGTGGCAGGCCATGGTCTAGATCTCAGGGACGCCATCGAAGAGGGTGTCACGGTGTGGGAAGGAACGTGGGAATCTGGGGACATTGCTCTCTAAGTGAGAGGGCTTGTCATGAAGGACGGAGGCTCTGAAGAAGGCATCGTCTCGGAGGAAGGAGGCGAGAGCGCTTCTCCTGAAGGGTAGAGGTCTTGAGGAGGGCCTCGTCTCGGAGGAAGGAGGCGTGAAGGAGCTCGTCGACGAGGTCCTAGCTGGAGGGGGAGCGAAGTACGTCGTTTAAGGGAAGCGGACCGAGAAAGGAGGTGGGAATCTCACGACCGAGGGGGGTGTGCATCCGAGAGATGATGACGATAACAATACAAAAGATAGGGCTTCCGATTGAGAAGGAAGGTGGCATCGATGATGGACGAGAGTGGAAGAGCAACGTAAGCAGAGAAGGGTAAGGAAGTAAATGGAATTTTTGAGAGAAATTAATAATTGATCAGTAGCCCCTCTAGTGTTATGAGTATCTGACACGCATTTTTAATGCACCAACCATCAACATCATCTCCATCAATATATCTCACTTTGAGTTATTTCACTAGCGTGTCATTTTCCACTTCAACTTCAAAACATCCTTTTGAGTTGGGTCTTCACCACTAATGAAATTTTTATAATTCGAAAAAAAAACACCATCCAATGTCCACTTTCCCTCCTCTCTGGTCCTCCACACCCGTCTTCCTCCACCCTCCTACCCCTCTCGCCCGCGCACCAAATCCTAACCCTAGTCCCTCCCGATGAAATCGGAGATCGACATGGACGAGATCGAAGCGGCGTTGGAGAAGATCTGGGACCTCCACGACAAGGTTAGCGATGCGATCCACACAATCTCCCGCGACCACTTCCTCAAGTCGATCAAGACCGGCGCGAGGGTGCCGGCGGGGAAGAAGCACCACGCTGGCGGTGGAGAGGAAGGGAAGGGCGGCGGGGGGTTCGTGTTCGTGAAGGATATAGAGGCGGATGACGATGGGACGATAGCTGAGGCCAAGAGTCTCAACGCCATCAGGACGGCGCTCGAGAATTTTGAGGATCAGTTGGAGTTCTTCCATGTGAGTATGTAATCTCAGTCGCTTCGAAAACGTTTTTTCCTTCTAAAGGTTGGATTTTTCGGGGTGTTTTGGATGAGAAAAGGAGGGAAAATCGCGATTTTTCTCGTTGCGTATACGGGGTTGAGGTGGGGTTGTAGTTTGCAGGCGGTAAAACACTATGGGGGTGTCCATTCTATCTTTGCTCGCTATCCCATCGAAGGCACCTGTTAAAGATTTTGTCAGAATTTCCCATATTGCCGTGCCTAATTACATTTTTCGGCATTCTATAACCTGATTTTATTGGAAGGTTCATGCTGTGTTCTAAATGTTGTTGATTTAGAAACAAACTAACTCCTAATGGTCTTTGAATTTAAGAGCTTAAAACTTGAAGTTTTGAGGTTCAACAACTTAATTAATTAACGTGTTCACCAAAAGACGTTCAGATACGATACATTCGGAATAATCATTGACTTGCACATATTTCACCCAATTCTTTTAAGGAGTATTGAGATTTGGAAAATCACCAAATTTGTGTTTCTTCTAATGTTATGGTAATTGAAATTGAAATATGTACCATGTTATGCATCATAATTGTGTCCATTTCATCTTCCATTGCTAGTCTTACCTTTCTAATATATTCATCTCTTTTTTATGCACCAAGCATTCTATTATGTAATATAAAAGATTGGAAGCATAAGAAAGTCGGAAAGGTGCGAGTTGAGTTTGCTCTATTTTATGGGAGAGGGGACCTACAAAATTCAAACTTTGAATGGATAATCATAAGTTGTTTTGATGGGATCATCTATCAAATATTTTCCTCAGTGAATTCTTCATTTATCAATATCCATGTTAAAGTAAATGTCCAGAGATAAATTGATGCAGCGTGGACTCGACATGTAAGGCCGTCTAATTATTTAAATTGTGACCGTTAATTTTATTTACGTTTTTTAAGTTGTCGTAATTTTAAATAAAGAGATCGCGTGTGATCTCAATTAGTCTTAATTTGAATTTCAAATTTGGTAGTTAGTCGGTTAATTAGTTAGAGTTAATTTAGGATAATTAGTTATTTTCTTATTTTTGTAATCTCATCCCTCCTATATAAAGGGATGAGGGTCCATTGTGTTCAACAGTTCAAGATGTGATAAAATAGAGATTTATCTCTCTCTCCTCTCCCCTCTCTCTCCTTCTCCCCGCGTGATCTACACGTGTTCTTCTTCTCCCAAACCCCTCGTATTCCCGACGAGTCTCTTCTCTCTTCCCCTCGCGGTCTACGCGTTTCTTCTTCTCTAACCCCGCGCATCCGGCGCGTCTTCTCTTCTCAACCCTTCCAGTTTCTTCTTCTCAACCCCTCTCTTTTCTTCTACCAAAAATCCACCATAAAAGGTTTATTATTTTCGTCAACGCCAATTCAAGTTTGCATCAATTGGTATCAGAGCATGGCAACCGAATCGTCCCTACGATTCGACGATCCCGTCGCGCATTGGAAGATGCAATATGATTTGAGCTGCATATCTCATGATTCGCGTTCACGCGCACGTCGACACAAGTTCATGAAGCGCCTTATGTCAAGCCTCAAGGTTCAAGCAATTCGTCGGGAGACGAATTTTTTAAAAGCGGAGGAGAGTTGATGCAGCGTGGACTCGACATGTAAGGCCGTCTAATTATTTAAATTGTGACCGTTAATTTTATTTACGTTTTTTAAGTTGTCGTAATTTTAAATAAAGAGATCGCGTGTGATCTCAATTAGTCTTAATTTGAATTTCAAATTTGGTAGTTAGTCGGTTAATTAGTTAGAGTTAATTTAGGATAATTAGTTATTTTCCTATTTTTGTAATCTCATCCCTCCTATATAAAGGGATGAGGGTCCATTGTGTTCAACAGTTCAAGATGTGATAAAATAGAGATTTATCTCTCTCTCCTCTCCCCTCTCTCTCCTTCTCCCCGCGTGATCTACACGTGTTCTTCTTCTCCCAAACCCCTCGTATTCCCGACGAGTCTCTTCTCTCTTCCCCTCGCGGTCTACGCGTTTCTTCTTCTCTAACCCCGCGCATCCGGCGTGTCTTCTCTTCTCAACCCTTCCAGTTTCTTCTTCTCAACCCCTCTCTTTTCTTCTACCAAAAATCCACCATAAAAGGTTTATTATTTTCGTCAACGCCAATTCGAGTTTACATCATAAGTTCTGGCTGTAGAAGTTTTGGTGTTAGTCCCAAGTGGGTATAAGCCAAGAACTAATCCTAAGTGGATGTATGCCAAGAACCAAAGTTTCTCGACACCAATTTGCATTTTCTCTCGCTTTTATTCATGCAGTCTTGCAGTAGCCTCCACTTGAAATTGTGACTTCCGTGTTTGCATTCATGCAATCAATCAAAATGATTATAAGATTTTAAACATGGCCTCATAGCAGTCAAACCTACTTCACAGCTGCTTACCAATGTGAGATAATCTTGGTTTGATATGTGTTAGAATTTCTCAGTTTAAGCTCAGGCCAAGATGCCAGGCCTAAAACACTCTATCTAGCCTTAATTCAGGCCATTGATAGGGTACATAGTGGATTTCACTTCCAAGGTAAGGAATATCTACAGTTAGCTTGCTCATGGGCAGTATATTCCTAGGGTGTGTTTGGTATGTGGGTTTAGATGGGTTAAACTGGTAGCAGGTAACCCATTTTTGGGTTTTGGTGTTTGGATAGAGGGTTAAACTGGGGGTGGGTTAGAAGTGGGTTTATTGTGATATGATTGTATTGAAGTTTTAAAAAATGAGTAGTTATTGTGATGTGATTGTATTGAAGTTTGAAAAAGTAAGTAGAAGTGGAGTAGTTTATAATTTTTAGATGATATGATGGTATAATATATTATTTTTTTGATGGAGTAGATGGAATAAAATTAATTTATTTAATATATTAAAAAAGGGAAAATGCGGGACCCACTTGGAAAGAGAAAAGGTGGGTTAAGGGAGGCAAAGGGGGGTTTACCCCCCTACCTGAACGACACCTTAGGGTCTCGAGGTGGAGATCTGGAACATCTATGTAGCAATCCCATGTAACAATCCTGTAAGCTTTCTAGAACATGCATTCATAATCATTGTTTTAAAAACATGCCGAGGCAATGAGGTGTATGCCTTTAGGCATTTTCTCAGGAAATCTGCCGCGAGCTTATAGCATTGAGCAGTGTTTTTGAAACCGGACCGGACCGGCCGGTTTGACCGGTCCGACCGGTGAACCGGGCCTGGACTGGTCTGGTTAACCGGTTTATGTCGGTTCGGTTCGATTGTGCAATTTTTAATTAACCCGTTCGGTTCAATCTATTTTTTTGACCCGTTTAACTAGGTTCAACCGAAAATTTTTAAATTGTTTAAAAATTTTGTTGGTAGTGGGAATTGAACCCATGACCTTTAGTTACTTATTTCACACTTCTAACCAACTACACTAACACAACTTTCTGCATGTATTGGATTTTAAATATAATTAAACTATTATCTTGTTATAAAGCATCTAGTCCAAATAATATATATATATATATATGATATGTATGATATTTGATGGTGTATGAGAAAAATACTTTATGTATAGTGTGAAATGTATACATTATCTATGTATTATATATATATTTCAAGTATATAAGTGTATATTATATATATATTATTTCATTTCAGCTTGATTAGCCGGTTCAACCACTAATTTTTCACCGGTCCGATTTAATCCGGTTTTAAATAATGATGACGTCATCATCCGGTTGAACCGGTTTGATTACATGGTTCGACCCGATCCGACCATTTCAGCAAGGTTTCCGGTTCGGTGTCCGGTTCGATTTCAAAAACCTTGGCATTGAGGCACTCCAGTGAGGCTTATGCCTTATAAACTGAGGCGTGCCTCGAGGCACTAAGGCTTGATGTGCTTATGAGGCGTCGTCTTGGAACCCTTATATTTTTTTAAATTCTTTCTTATGTCAATTCTTCACTTCTCTTCAATTGTTAGCTCTTCTTCTTCCACACACATGAATTTTTGGATCCTTGAGCCTGTGGCCCACTAAAGCTCATTTTTTAACACTATCCCAGTAAGCCCCCAAACCATTTATTTAATGTTTTTTTCGATCAGTTTTAGCATTTTAAATATATTTATTTATTTTGTACTGAATGAATACGTTCTTTATAAATCAACATAAATCAAAAGTTGATGCAAGATGTTAAACCATGAATATCTGTATATTAAGCAGTAAGCTCGATATATTTTTTAAGTAGTATATTAAACCATGAATTAACCATGCAAGAAATATTATGTATTATGCATTTTATATCTCTGTAAATTAACTACATTCTTTGAAAAAGTCGATAACGTTCACAATTAAACCATCAATTTTTTATTGCTGTTAATTGTATACTAAGCGTCTATACTCAAATCATATGATGTGTTTGATGATTGAGACCAAAATCCTTGTGTTATCTTAATCAACCAAGAGTTGTATGACTTGCAATGAAAAAATAAACCTAAAGTTAGATATGTAGGTTTTAACATAGTTTTTGTGAACACTTTTCTATGTCAAGTGAGGCTTATTCCTCGGATGCACTTGCCTCAGAAAATCGCCTCGATAAGCCTCACGTAGCAATGTCAGAAAATTCCCAAGTTTGATGTTCCTTTAGATTCGATTCGTTAAAAGTCCATTCCATTATTTTAAAAAGCGTGTCTAGAGGCGATGTCACGGTGAGGCGTAAGCCTCGCCCATAAGTTGTGAGGCGTAAGCCTTAGGGGACCGAGGTGAGGTGGAGGTGTAAACCTCAAACGCGAGGTTTTTTTTTAATTTTCGGTTATGCTTTGCACATGACCTTCTTTTGTCATAGGCATTATATATTTTTATGCTAGTACTTTTTTTCCATTTTAAACCTTACACATTTCTATAAATAGGTACATACAAAGAGAAGAGATTGCTTGAAACAAGCGAAGCTCGATGATTTTGTCTGCATGATGTTCAATTTATCATATTGCATCCATACATACTAGTTCTATTGTACACACCGTACGTGATTGTGTTTGAATCATAATAGAATTTTTATATTAGTTGCAAGTTTGTAACTTGATGTTGATCAACAAAGCAAGCACGAAGACATGCAAATTTACAAGGTTCACTTGTAACCGAGGTATAAATAGCGCTAACCCTAGGGGAATCTGTAAACTACCAACGTACGGACGGATCCATGCTACAAATGGATCCATATAATTGAACATAAATAGAATCACTCATAAAAAAATTTGTCGGGGATGTTGCCCCCACACCCTCGCAGGCATGGGGGGGCACACTCACTCTCCCCCTAACCCCTCCAGCTTGCTGACTGGGCATCGAGACCCTGGTCTTGTTGGGTACGCCGATTCTCCAACTGGGTCCAATAAGACAGATCCTTAGAATTCAAGGCATCTCAACATGTTTTAACTTTGAATGCTAAGAATTATGATTTTTATTATACTTTTAGTATTAAGTGTGGATTTTGGTTCAATATTTATATATAATCATGGAAGTTGGAGTTGAAACTTGATATTTCGGAAATTAGAAGCCTATATTAGGGTTTTAAACTTTAATGCTTTCATTATTTATGTATTGTATCTTTTACTAGTGTGAAATTATTTTTGAATGTGTTTTTGGCAAAACTTAATAATATATATTTAATGTACTTTTTTTAATTTTAATTTTTCTTTTAAAAAATTGAGTTCAAAAATAAAGGAATGATCCTAAAGATAGGCTTAATTTCGATTATATAAATGAACTGAACCTGAAAATGGTACTTCATTCAGGTTCCATTCGTTAAAAGTTTGATACACATGCACATACATACACACATATCTACAAATCCTTATCTTGGGAGATACATGCCTTATTTGGGATAAATGATTTTTGTCTCGAGGTAAGTGGGCCTTTGCAGGAGAAATACACTTTATCTGAGAATAAGCTATCCCAAAGATAAACGGTTACTTCGTGGTTAAACAATCCATTATGTCTCTGTATATAGTTCCTTTCCTTTCGTTATATCCAACCAACACCAGAAGTATAAACCGCATTCATCCCTTATCCCGCCTTATTCTTTATCTCTCATCCGAACGAATATGAAAATACAATGGAATTATATTTTTTCAAAATTAAGAATCCTTGTTAATCTAATTTTTAAAATATGAAGAGGAGTGAGATAAATAAGAAAAAAATGAACGAATATTGTTCTAATTACTTATATATATACCTCTGCATTTTTATTACTTTTTAGTCATCTCGTCGGAAAATTGTCAAGTTTGATACTATCTTAGACTCGACTCAATTAAATAGGAGTTCTATTCAGATTCGATTCAATTAAATAGGAGTTCAACTCAGATTCGATTCGAAAATAAGCGAACCGAACCTAAACATATGTTTCAGCTCATTTATATAAACAAGACAAATATGAAAATAATAGATTTGCTCAGGTTTAGTCCATTGACACCCTTAGCCTCTCGTTTTTTTAAAACCCCCATTCAGAATAACATGATACATTGAGCTGAACAGGGACAATTTTGTTTGGCATAGTTTATATATTGAGCTTATAATTCTGATGTTGTTCTGTTCATTAACTTGAGTTAATGGTTGGGATCTCGAGAGTCGAGACAACCCGATACTGTGCAACACTTACCATGTTTTTTTTCTGAAACAAGAGGGGGAACACACACACATGTGCCCGTCCCAAGATTTGAATCCCGATCTTTTTGGGTGGTAGACACACTGCTATCAAAGTGGGTTCTCAACATTTACCATGTTGATGATTAATGGCCTTATTATGATTCTTCACGGCCCTTTTCATGTTGGAAAGCATTCCAACCATTTATATTTCAGTTGCATGTTGTCTTAGTACTTAGTAGTCACTACTAGTCCGTTCTTCAGAGGGACACATCCTTTCCATTATGGCTTTGGTGAATGTACTTCAAAAGTGATCAGACTACAATCAATATAGCTTGGAGAAACTTCA
Source organism: Ottelia alismoides (assembly GCA_037367405.1). NCBI lineage: Eukaryota > Viridiplantae > Streptophyta > Magnoliopsida > Alismatales > Hydrocharitaceae > Ottelia > Ottelia alismoides. The sequence goes on along the minus strand of JAZKJV010001014.1, from coordinate 419,038 downwards.
TCAATGCTGATTCGGTAGATATAGGGCTATAAAATTGGTTGCCTAGGCTTGGCAATGATGTAAGATGGATCTGACAGTGAAGCATAATTGCAATACACCTTTTTTTATTTTTCACTAGCACTTCCTCCTTTTAACTTGGTGGTGTGATTGCTATTTTTCGTTGTGTTTGAGAAATAATTCATAAGCCTTCTCATGCATGATAACTATAATATCTGGTGTGGCCAGTGATCTCTCCAATATGCTGATTACGTTAATTTCTCCAGACTGTCCAATCACAGCAGCAGGCTGAACGAGATGCGGCCCTTGCTCGGCTTGAGCAAAGTCGCATAATACTGGCTATGATATTGGTAGAACATCATGGAAATAAGTACAAGGTGATAGATGAGGCTCTGTCATTTGTTGGAGATTTCCATGATTCTGGACGATTCATTACTCCTGAGAATCTCTACAATCAGGCCAAAAGAAACTCCGATGATAAAAAAGCAGAAGAGGGAAACTGGGCAAGCCCCCTTGTGCGGTTGTTGCTCTCTAGCATGACACTAGCTAAGAAGTCTTTGAAGCTGGATGGTGGCATACTTGGGAATGCTGCTTTGTTTGCAGTCAGTATGGTTGCCATATTTCATATTCATCAAGGGGCACTCAAAGGGAGCTTCTGCTTAGATGCCCCGTTGACACAAGAACACATTTCTTCCAGGAGCTCTTCGACGAGTTACGACGTGCCACAACATGAAAAACATGACCGGAGTAAGGCAGGAAAGCAACTTGATGTGTTTTTGGCCCGAGGTTAAGCACATACATCTGAGAGCTTTGTTCGTTTATTTTTGATGTGATTTTCTGGTTCTTGTTGTACAGCTTCTTTGTATGAGAGGTGCAAGTTTTTACGGCAGCATTGCTCTCTGAATTTTTTTTCACTGAATTGAATGACAGGTCATGTGTGTAAATTAAAATTCCATTTTTCTTTTTTTATGCGAATCTTCTGCGTTTTGCGTCTGATATGTGCATAGTAGTTGAGAGATGTTCAAAATAAGGATTGATGCTAATTAGAGTGATTGTGATATTGATGCAAGGGATGTGGGTATGTTGTGTTGCCTACTTGTGGTGCTCGTGTTCCCCATGTTGCGTCTCTACATACGTATGGATTTTGTCCTCGAGTACTTGAGTTATATTAGTATCCTGTTTACATGAATTCCGCATGCATTGTTCATGAACTTAGGTAAAAAAATGATTTTTACACTTAGGCTCTTATGAGATTTTGCAGTTGCAGTTGTACTCTTACTTTTTTTGCAATAACACCTATGCCCCTACCTTCTCGGGCTACTAACAGTTACATCCCACAGGTTAGTTGTCATCCATTCCTTCCTGTGCAGATGATGGTGCAAGAGAGGTTCCATGGTGGTGATGCTAGGTGGTGGAGGGGAGGGTGGTGGAGGGCTCAGGTACGACAGAGGAGAGGATGGCGAAAGGAAAGGGCAGGGGCACAAATGCAATAAGAATTTTCTTAACTCAACCTTGATTTGTGTAAACCGTGGTTTGTTTCATTCAATGGACGACCAAACTTAAGGAGAGGTATACCTGTTAGGCTGTTAACAGTGCATAAAGGTGTACAGGTATTACTGCAAAAGGGTACAAGCTGCAATTGCAGAATCTCGAAGGGGCACAAATGTAAAATAAGTCAATAAAAATGGCAACAAGTTTGGGATGGGATGGGTTCAAACATGCATAAGGTTCGTCCTATATTTTATGTTCCCAAAATGCCATTTGCACATTTGAACAAGTTTTGAATCTGCTGCATTTGAGAGCATGCATTCATCATGCCTATACAATCTTCCACGATCCTTTTATGATGTACCAACGAGGGGCTTGGTCTTATTTATTTATTTATCTTAAATACATGCATATGCAATCTTCCACGATCCTTTTATGTCGACATCAAAATCTAAATTTAAAATTCGTCTCCATGTTTGTTACATGAGGCCCTTAATTGGGTATTGACACATACTTGGTGTATACATATCTGAATGGGTATATACCCACTAGCACAGCCCGTCCACCTACACATGGTTGGACTTTGGATAAATAATATGTCATAGAGTTCGATATGATTCTATCTAGTCAACTGTTTGCCCGTCAATTTGACCTATCATAGACATGAGTTGTGTAATGATTTAAACATTTCATTATGAAATACCATTACCACTGTATTAGATTACTGTTTTGTACTCATGTCTACTTTGCTAACATTTCACTTTACTAAATTTTGAACAGTTATTTTATTTACATGTATACATATATGTATATGATGTCTATATTACATTTGATTTTCTCTGCTCAAAAAATTTATTCGATTGGTCCGACCAGTAAATTAAGCTCGATCTGATTTTTCTTGGTTGATACGAATGATGATTTTATGCTAACATCATTGTCAGTCTGACCGATTTGAACTGACAGTCCAACCCGATTAGACCGGGAAGAGGCCGAGAATCCAGATTTTCATCGTGGATGCAGGTTTTGACAGTCCATATAGCACGACAAATGGTTTGCCTTGCACGACAAATCATTTACCACTTTCGACACATCCAACGGTAAAGGCTTTGCCGATATATGCTCTGAGAAGTATTCTCATACCGTACCTGTTTTAAGTAATATTTTGTAAGACCTGTGGAATAACTAGTCATAGACCAAATACTCCACGAGAGAAACTCATCGCATGTTATCGTGGAAGCTAATAACGATGACAACTTTCATGTCATGATGGTGAGCAGGTCGGTGGTGGGTTGGCGGGGGACAAAGGTCCTCACTCAAACCCACCTCCATTCCACCTGGGATTATGTCAGGATCTCCCTCCATCCTCGACAACATGCAGGATGGGACGGAGGCTCCCAACCCTCAATCGATTGATTACCCAACATCTCCTTTCCTGTTCTCTTTCTTACTTTTCCCTCAACCCCCTCGTTGTACTCACTCCGATCTCAAAAATTCTCCTCGAGGAGATCACTATCACAACCGATGAAGGGGATGAGGTCAAAAAGAGGCCCTTTGTCACTTGAAATCCCGATGCGAGAACATGGATGGCAACCGGGCGCTCCCATAGCTCCCAGACACCCTCCGCCTCCAGCTCCGCCCACCACAAGCGGAAGTTCCCCTCCTCTGTCGTTGCCCCTCCCACCTCGTTTCCCCCCTCCAATATAGGTGCCCTCACCTCCAACGATGACCTTGAGAGCATCAACACCCATGAATACGGACTTTTGCTATGAATATATCATCCAGTTTGCTAGCCGTTACATGAAAAATTCTATTATATGTACGAAGTGTATTCTGTAGAATAAGTCCAATGACCACATAGTCAAGATTCAAGAACCACCGCCGACCGTTCCGGAGCCAGCGGTTGCGGCAAGATCGAGTCTTGTGTGAATCTGTTTCTGTTGGGCGTGGGGGGGGGAGTAAGGGCGGACTGTGCGAGGGGCATTCACACTCTATAAATACACACCTCTCCGAGAGGGGAAGAGATCTCTCGCTCTCCCTCGCACTAGGGAGCCCTCTCCCATCTCTTCATCCCTATCTCCTCTCTCGTTCTCTCTCAAAGCAGAAAAGGACGATGTACCTCAATCTGAGACTGGTATCAGAACATGACCTCTCTAAGTAAAGATCGAAAGCTGAGATTTTTGAAGTCGAGGAAGAAGAAGAAGCAAATGTCGTGCACGCGAAGAAAAGACTGGACCCCTCCAAGGAGAATTTCAAGAGAAAGAGTGAGAAATACCCACGTGACTCTTGCTATAGTTGCGGTAAATATGGACATTTCAAGGTCAATTGTCCCAATAAGAAGAAGCCAGAAATTCTAAAATGCTTGAAAATAAAAGTAAAAAGGAAATAAAATTCGCGGCTGTCGTGTAATGCAACTCCATCATCACAAACAGTGACGAATGGTGGATCGACTCTGGAGCAACCATACACATCGCAAAAATGAAGGAGGGCATGGTGGACTTCAAGGATCTGAATTAAAGAGAACAAAAGATCTTCATGGGGAACAACACCTACTTGGATGTGGAAAATATTGGGACATACAGACTTGACCTGTGGATAGCATTATGCTATTGAATGATGTATTATATGCCCCAGGGATACGCCATAATCTGATCTCTATCCCAATGCTTTTCAACAAGGATTTCAAAGTCTAGTTTTACAATAAGCGTGTATCTATATGTAAGAATAAGAAGGTCTATGCGATGGAAAAGTGTGCCCGAGCATGACCTATTTTTCCTTCCTGTAATAAACTTTAGTGAATGTCTCTTCTGAGTATTCATTGTGTTGTTTGTCTGACTATAACTTGTGGCACATGAGACCGGTACATCTAGGTAATTCTAAGATGGATTAAATGATAAAGGAAAATCTGTTGCATAAGATTACAGGTGCAAGGACATTACCCTGTGAACACTGTTTGAACAGTAAAATGACGAGAAGACACTTCTCAATCAGAATTCGGTTAATAGAGTTACTAAGTTTGATCCATTCGGACATATGTGGACCACCGAATGTCAATACATGTAAAAATATGGAATATTTTATAATATGCATTGATGATTACTCAAAGTTCTCATATGTCTATCTCTTAGAAAGAAAGTCGGAAGCACTTAAAACATTTAAGAAATACAAGATGGAAGTGGAGACAAGATTGGGAAAACCAATCAAGACCCATAAGACAGATAGAGGCGGGGAATACACCTCAAAGGAGTTTGAGGATTATACATTCAGACAGACATTCGTAGGCAGACTACAATGTCCTATACACCACAACAAATTAGTTTAACAGAAAGAAAGAATTGAACCTTGATGAATGCAGTAAGGTGTATGCTTTCACACTTAAAAGTCTCTAAGAAATTTTAGGGAGAGGTAGTGTTGACTGCGAACTACATACAAAGCATGATTCCCACCAAGTCCGTAGAATCATTCCATATGAAATATGGAATGACAGAAATCCCGAGTTGGACCATCTTTGGAAATGGGGATGTATTGCACATGTTCTAGTATCGAGTTAACTTAGGGATAAGCTAGACTTCAGGACATTAAAGTGCAAGTTTATTGGCTATAGTGAGAATTCTAAAGGATACAGGTTCTTCAATGAAACTAACAGTATGATCGAAAGTCGTGATGCTACTTTCCTTGAAATTAATCAAGAAAAAGGAGCACGAAGTTGATGAGTCAAATCCTCTGACTCTCCTACAAGACAATGAAGATGACTTGAACATTAGACAAGAACTTAAGGATGATATCGATCATCTAAATATAGAGAATGAACTTTTAGAACATGATGATCCTTTAGGAGAAGTGGGTGGACCCACACAACCTATGAGTATAATCGGCAACCTGAGATCCAGAACACAACCTACATGAATGGAAGATTACCATTTCTACGGATGCGAGGCATTGTGTTACACTTTCGATGACGATGTCACGGATTGTACATATCTCATATCCTCTGACGAAGCTATGGCTTCGTCTGAGTTGGAATCATGGTCGACTGCCATGAGGGATGAGTTGGACTCAATCGAGCAAAACGATGTTTGGAAATTATGTGATTTGCCAGAAGATAGGAAATCCATAGGATGTAAGTGGGTATTCAAGAAGAAGTACCAAGCCAATGATACTGTTGATAAATACAAAGCCAGATTAGTTGCCAAAAGTTATATTCAGTAAGATGGAATAGATTTCCAAGAAACCTACTCTTCAACGGCTAAGTTTGCATCCATTCAGATGATCTTATCCATAGTCGCATATATGGATTTGGAATTGTTCTAAATGAATGTGAAGATGACCTTCCTTAATGGAGAATTAAAGGAGGAGATATATATGCGACAAACAGATGGTTCTCAGGTTGAAGGTAAGGAAAAAATGGTCTACAAGTTAAGAAAGACATTATATAGCTTGAAGCAGTCTTCACGACAATGGCATCTTAAATTTCATGAGAAAGTTATCCAATTTGAATTTGTTGTAAATAAATTGGATAACTATGTGTATGTCACATATAAATGCTCAATGAAATGAAACACAAATTGAGCAATGAATTTGAGATGAAGGACACGTGGAAGCATCCTATATTCTTGGAATTCAAATAAAAAGAGACGGGGACTCAAGGGCATTGGGCCTTAGTCAGGAAAGGTATTTGCATACTATATTAAAGAGATTTAGAATGCAGAATAACACTCCAGCTCCAACACCACTTGTGATGGGAAAGAGACTCAGCAAGAGTCAGCGTTCCGAAAAGGGAAAGAAACCTTTACATGTACCATATGCACAAGCGGTGGGAAGTCTAATGTATGCAATGATGTGTACTCGACCTGACTTATCCTATCCAGTAAGCTTAGTCAGTAGATATCAAAGCGATCGCGGTCCAGCATATTGGGAAGCTGTAAAGAGGATTCTTCGATATCTGAAAGGAACCATACATCTTAAACTCTTGTATCAAGCAGAATCGCTTGAAGTGGTAGGATATTCCGATGCCGATTTTGGAGGGGATGTGGATGATAGAAAATCAACATCGAGTTACCTGTTCTGGGAGGTACAAATAAACACTTATCTTTTTTAAATTTTTGTCCCTTTGTTTTTTTTTGGATAATTCTTTCGTTCAAAGATTTCTTCTCCCTATTGTTGTCATCATCAGTATTGTTGATCTTTTCTCCTCTTCTTTTTTTTTCTAAACCTAACAGATATGGCCTGCTAGACTTAATGAAAGCAAAATAAAATAAGCTTGAAGCTGGTAGAAGCGTAAGTGCATAGAAGTGTAGAAAAACATAGCATGCATATATATACAAAAATCAAACTTACAACACGTTTCCACTTTAATTACAATATGTATATATCCAGAATATTATTGAAAAGAAAAATATTCGTGTTAAAATCAGATGCAGAATGGAGTAAGGAAAAAATCTAGAAACAATTATTATAACAAATGTTGCAACAAAGAAATAGAGGGTTAGAAATTACAGTCGAATCATCCGGCTGTAGGACTTCCCTCAGAGAGACAACGCCCCCAGCACAGGTCCTTGACGTGGCCCTTCCAGGATACGACGATTCTACGCTAGTCGACGGTGCACACATGTCTAAGCGTCTTCGAAAGTCACTTCTATAAACGAAGCCCGATATCGTGAGAGGGAGGAAGAAAGGCGGAGAGAATGAGAACAAGTGTATGTAACCCTAGTCTACGACTTTGAGAGCGGTAATTAAAGCCGTAAGGGCAGTTAAGCATCGTAAGAGGATTAAGGGGCGTGTACTTTGAAATTCGAATCAATCCACGATTGCGCAAAACTGGCCCGTTCTTTATTTCACACCACACCGCAGCTGCAACCGTGCCGCGCCCGCGCCCGACCCGACCCAATGCGACGCGACGGACAGACGTGCGTGCACGCGTGTGTGGTGGTCCAAACTTCAAAGTCCTCTCTAGTTTGTTTCCAGACTTGTCTCATAACTTCCCATATAAAAATCAAGTGCTAATTTTAACACTCCACGATGTGGAGATTAACAGCACCTCCGCCGCAATTTTACAGAGCTTGTGTGAGTAAATACGAAGAGTAACGGGACTGTTGTGTAATGGGTAAAGTTTACTTGAATTATGATGTAAAAATCCCTTATCTACAATTTTGGTTAGAATGATCATCAAGTAAAAGAGACGCACCACAAAAATATCATGATAATACCACATCTGAAAGAATTTCGACGCATCATTAGTTTATTATACATCGAACAGGGTAAATTAATATATGGGCGTAATGGGGATAACGGCTAGCAGACATTTGCATAAGTATAAACAGAACCAAGGAGCTTCCAAGGTAGGCAGATAGATTGAAGATATAGATAACCTGCACTCCGAGATCTCTTAGATAGAAACAATTGTCTGCTTAATCCTAATTGTAATAGAATAATCTGTTGGTCTTGATTTGCCATTTTCATGTAAAGGATTTAATCCTCATGGATCAAAGTACACTCGAGTGCATCTTCCGTTCTGATCAGTCCTGATTTTTCCATTGGCAAAGCAGCAACCAAGACTGTCAAAATTAACTTTATCTTTATGTGACTGGAAAATGTTACCAATACAAACAAGTACAGGAAGCCCAACAGCTTCGGCATTTTCCCCTTGGGTGTGCATCTCACCAACAAACTGCCTCTACTATGAACTGCTCTGATCTCCTCAGTCGGACAATTAATCACAAGAGAGATAGATGATACAACTATATATCTTGTAATAATCAAATATCATCACAGGCTCCAAAACATATCAACAATGTTCAAAATCACAAAATCTGCTTGCAAGCTGATCCCTTGCTGTATCATTCCCCATCACCGATCGAAAAATGCAGTCCTCCCCTAGGCCGTTGTCGAGCTGCATGTTCAAAGTAAATCGCCAATCGGAATATAGCACAAATATCTTATTAAACTGATATATAAGATAATTTTGCAACGAATAATATTTATTTTACGTTAACTGAAGATCGATCACCTTGTGAGAAGCTCCTTTTGGATTCAAAAAGCGAAACTCCCCCTCGATCATTACGCCACCTCCGAATCGGAGGCGTGACCGGACGATTTCCGTCTCCCCGGGCTCATGACGGACTGGAGCTGGCTGTCGAAGTTCATCCGCGTGCTAGGAGAGCAAGGGGATGATACATTCGGTGGTCGCAGCACTCTCCCCCTTTGCTGCTGCCCTGCAAAGATCAACAGCAAATCCACAACTAACTTTTGAAAATTTAAACCTCCCAACGGCTATAATTCCATTAAAAATTGTGGTTCTTCCAATATGTATCTTTCTAATTAGTTGCATAATCTTATAATTCCGTGGAGATTAACCTGGTTGTCTGATGAATCTCCCATTTGAAAACTTCTTCACCTGCAATTTCTTGGTAGATTCAGAGGACCGTCGTGGCGGCGATCGAGTAGGTGAAGGGATAGGATCGTCTGGGAGGAGGAGCGGGTTGTCGTCCCCACAGAGCGAGGTCCCCTCGCTTCCGGACTCCGAGCTCCTGTCCTTGTAACTAAGGATGATCTTCTCCCTCTCCATGACCCTGAAAGCAAACAACTGGAATGGGACCTGTGTGACGGGCGGCAACCCATCTCCGGCGAACTTCTTGCAGAAGCCAGCTTCCAATTCGAAGTAATCGACAACCGGGATCGCGGGATCGGGTTGGCTGTGGTCGGGATTCAACAGCAAGAAGCGTTTGATGTAGCGCAAGATGCGGCAAATCGATGTGAAATTGGGGCGCTGCGCCGGATCGGCCTGCCAGCATCTCTTGGTAAGGCTGGTGAGATACTTGGGCGACGGGAACGGGAACAGTGGCCTCTCGCCGGCCCTCACGTTCCTGCTCATCTTCTCCCCCTGCATATGCCCGTCTTCGAACGGCACCTTTCCGGTGAGCAGCTCGAAGCATATCATGGCGAAGCTGTACACGTCTGCCTTCTCGGTGTACCTGGACTCGCACGCCTGCTGCTCATCCATCAACACTTCCGGCGCGTACCAGATCCCCGCAGGCTGGGTGCCGGCAGCGTTGCCGACGGTCCTCATCAACCGCCCGAAGCCGCTGATCTTCACCTGGAGGTACCCATCTGAACTAAAGCTCCTCTGCCTCAATAGAATGTTGGAAGGATTCAAATTCCCATGGTAGATCTTCCTGGAATGGAGATACTCCATGCCGCGCGCGATCTGGAGCATTATGTCGACCGCAACCGGCAACGGGAACGGGATCTTGCGGCGTGGGCTGCTGATCTCCCTCACGTAATTCCCAAGGTCCCTGGTCATGAGATCCATCACGAGGAAGCACTCCTTCCTCTCCTCATCGGAGAAGGAGCACATGATGTGCATCAGGTTCGGGTGCGCGATCGACGAGAGCAGCGATATCTCCGGCACGAGGGGCTCGATGTCGCCGAAGAAGTGGCGCACGGCGAAGCTCTCCCCCATCCACTGGATCTCCTTGTACTGGCTGCCACTGCCGAGCCTCCTCTTCACGGCGTAGTCCTTGGAGTTCACGAGGATGGCGGTGGGGAAGAGCTTCCCTCTGGGAGCTGTGAGGAGCTCCGCGAGACTCTGCTTGTGCTTGGAGAGTGGTGCAGCCTTCGTCTCCGCCATCGCATCGTCGAGTGCCCGCCTGTCCTCCTTGCAGCAATTGGCCAATCTCCTCTCCATCTCCGAGGAGACGAGGTATTGCTTCCCGAACTTGACCTGGAAGAGCTTGGGGTCCAGCCACTCCCTCTCGTATTTCTTCGAGACCATGATCCTCTTCCTCTGGATCTCCTCGTGGTCGCATCCCGATATCTCCGCGGCGGCCTCTACCGCCTCTGAGACGATCGGGATGCACCAGAGGAGGTTGTGGAGGTGGAACTCGATGCTGTCGACGTTCTGGTTGAGCGAGATGGCCTTCACCCACCAATTCCCGACCTCCATGCAACATCTGCACATCACAGGCATTGATCGAATCCACTTAAATGGTTTCTTGGTTGAACAAATGTTATCGACTACTCGATTAAGCGAACAAGATTAGAAAGAAACTGTTGTTGGGAGACGGGAAACAAGCTGCGCCGTCAATCTCTTTTGGATGACAAATTCAATTCTTCGGAACATAACATCTATACACTTGGGAACCATAACATTACTATGCATAATTTTTTGGACCCTCTTAAGGAGCTCTACAGCTTCAGACGCCAAGAACCCAAATATATCAAATCCGAAAAGGATGAAGACATGTTGATTGTCACGGAATATTTTTACCTGATATATTGCTCCGCGCCACGGAATATTTTAAGGAGCTCCCTGAGGGGGTGCTCCAATGCCTTCCACTTGATATGCCTCTCGTCGAACCGGAGGTACTCGCGGATCTCCTTCGCGACGGAGTCGAACGCCCAGTGGAGCGCGTCGATAAGGAGGAGGCACTGGCTCTGGTTGATGCGGATCTCGTCGCGGAACACCGTCAGCGCCTTGAGGCTCCCCAACACCTCCCCGATTTGACGAAATTGCTCCATAGTTAAGAGATCGAGAGATCTATTCCCTCTTCGTGATTTCCTTTGATCTCTGCAAATAACCAATATAAATAAGAGGTTGGACGGATCAGATCAATGATGAACATATGGGGAACGTTAGCCAAAGCACAGGGAATCGTTCCAAACAAGAACTGACAGACAGCACCCGAGATCGACCCGCGAGCTACCAACATGGAATCATCGTGATGGGAAATTTGATGGGTGATTATCAAAATGTAAAAAAATGCATTGTTCCATCTACCAATCAAAGCAGGAACAGGTGATGATTTTTTTTATGGGTAAATGTGTCATCTGTATTTCATTCACAAGAAAATGATTTACAAAAAATGGGCCTCAGGGAGGCGCTTACAGAGTAGCCAAAAAACAGCACCGTTACAAAAGGAAAAACAAAATGGTGCGAGAAGTAGTTATAACCCCAAGGATTGATGTTGATCAACGTATATCCCAAAAAAATGTTGTGTTGACATCAGCCACGATGGAGGCCGCCACCAAGGAGAGGGAAGTAGAGCGCGATGAAGTCCAACGTAAGTTTCTCTCCTTCCAAATATGCCAGACGCAAGCTGAAATTACAATGCACCACAATCGCGATTGGCTGCAGGTATGTAAAGAGGCAATCCAGGCAACAATTGAGTGCAGCGACGACACTGGGGGCCTCAAAAGGCCCAGCTCATCAGTTACCAGGGACCAGATATCCCTCGAGAAGGCGCAGCAGAAGAAGAGGTGGTCCCGGGACTCTACCGAAGAGTCACAAAGGTAGCAGCGAACCGAGGAATCAAAACCAAACCGCTCCAGCCGATCCAGAGTGGGGAGCCGGTTAATGATCGCACGATAAAGGGTACAAGCATGCTTAGGGACAGACCCCTTGCGCCATACCACCGCAGCCCAGGGAACCAGCGGCCCCCGGTGCCTGACAACCTCGATAGCCTGGGAGAAAGAGAAACCTTTAGGGGTGCGATTCCAGGAATAGAGGCCGTTAGAGTAGGAAACGCAGCCCTGGTAGGAGCTTCTACACCGCAGGATGGACTTCCAGATGAGAGAGTCTCCACTCTTAGGGGAGACCTCCCAGAAGTTAAGAGTGTGGAGATATTTTTTGCGCAAAAAAGAGGCCCATAGCGAGTGCTTAGAGTTGAGGATGGACCACCCCCACGCCACTCTCATTGCATCACGAACCATGGCCAAGGAGCGAAGGCCCAACCCGCCCTCCCCCTTAGGCAGACAAGCTGTATGCCAACTAACATGGTGAAGGCCGAAGCCCCACAGGAAGTTGGCACACATCTTGTCGACCCTAGTAACCGTAGCACAAGGGATGAAGCAGCCACCAGCCCAGTAGAGGTGTGGGGGAGCATTGGAGCTTACCTTATGGAGAAGAGAAAATCTTGAAGAGCATTGGAGCTTCGGGAAGGGAGGGTGTGGGGGAGCCTCCTTGTTTGCAGAGAATAGAACGCGTGGGAACTGCTGGCAGTTACGTATGTTATGTTTTCCCCTCTGCGTTCTCTCTCTCTCTCTCTCTCTCTCTCTCTCTCTCTCTCTCTCTGTCCGTGAAAATCTATGGTTGGACAACGTGGCAAAGAAGGTCCGGTCCTCTTTTCTTCCCGCCCGTTATGCTCTCTTCACATTCCCATGCAACTCGTCATGCATTTGTCGTGTTTGCTTCCTAAATGTTATTAAATACGTAGACATCGTGATCGATACGTACAAACCTATAAACAAACACGAAGGCACATTTCTTTTGTGAACCGTCAATATCTGAATGATGCAATAAAATTGAGCTAATACTGAATTTTATTAAAAAAATACGTCACTAATTATCCCTCGTTAATAAATGTGTAACGGCAATACTATTTGTTGTTAAATAATTTTTTATTTTTAAATTAAAAACGAATATCATATCTGTCACTATCATTAGCGATGATACTTATAGAGATGCTTATCGTTGCCAATTTTCAAAATTTTAACTAATCGTTGCTATTTTTTACTTCAAAATTTAGCAATGACTAGTTAAAAATTTGAAAATAGCAACGAGTAAAAATCATTACATGGACTATCGCTAATAAAATAGTGACGAGTATGATATCTATCGCTAATTTTAAATCTAAAAAATCATTTCTCTAAGAATAAGATTGTGGCTGTATATTTAGCGATGACTAATTTCGTAACAGATTTTAAAAAAAGCATCATTGTGGCTCAATTTTATCGTAGTGCTAATATATATTCGCTTTACAACAAAAATAATTCATGGTAAAAAAATAATTAGAATGTTTGTTGTCATATCTTTCGATGTCAAATATATAACAAGTAACCGTATTCGTTCCAAATTCATCTTAACACTTATCAGCAACGAATGTAAATGTTCATATAGTGATGATATGTCCGTTCGCTTTCGTTAAAATTTATGCCTTTCCTTGTTAAATTTAACAACGATTAGAAGAAAAACTTAAGGGATAAATAGTTGCAACGAATATAGCAACATATACAATATTAATTGTGAATTTAAAGAATCAAGTAATGAATTATATATATATATATATTCAACTATGAAAGATGTAACAACAGATGTTATTATTCAATAGTAGTGTTCATAAGGTCCTATCATTGTATAGAACCCATCTTCCTCATCCATGACTTGGTGATTAAGATGAGTGGTTTCATCCGATCCATAAGATGGATCGCCTGATGTAACCCTTGCTACAACAGAGTCGGCTGTAGGGGCTGGAGCCGCTCGATCTTGATCGGGCTCCCGATCAAGATCGAGCGGCTCCAGCCCCTACAGCCGACTCTGTTGCAACAATATATATGGCTACAACAGACGATCCATCTCCTCCGATCCGCATCTCCTTTTATTAGAGCTACGTTATAAAGTTGCATTAATGGCCCAAAATTGAACAATAATGAAAAATGTTCTAAGCATTGCAATCTCTTTATATCCCGTAATTAATGTTAGGTCTACAATATGAAGTTGTAGTTGCCCAATGTAACTCCCCACTCGGCCTTGCAACAAGTAATGATTAGGAATATAATAAATGAATCAAAACTAATCTATGAATGGATTGACCTCTGTATCAATTTATGGGTTTCTATAAAGTAATTGTTTTGCAACTGTATTAAAATATCAAAAACGATCCAATTCATTTGACCCATTTTCGACGATTTGAAATCACGAACACCCCTCACAATTCTAAGACTCAAAGTATCACCTCAAGCGGCCACAATCGACACTACCTTGAATACTAATATTGTGCATATATTTGAATCTAAAAATAGCAAATTTTGTCACCGTGTAATCAGTGGAGCTACCTATTCGACTTATGTGTGGACCATGTTGCACGTCACCTAGCTCTCTTTTCTGTTGGGGTTACGGTTTTCAAGTTTCTAATTTAGTGCAACACACATACCCTCAAACATAGTGCCACATCTAAAACTCACGAAGTGTGGGTGTGGTTTATAAGTGGCGGGGATTACTACTTGACAACTTAGGCTTAAGCATTTTGGGTGGTTGTCAACTGGTCCATTTGGGCTCAAACCTAACAAGTTGTTAGGGACAGTTTTCCTCGATAACGGACCGGAGACCTAAGCTCAGGACGTTACAAATGGTATTAGAGCCAATTTCCCCCTGATAGTGGAAAGGGCTACCCGAGAGGTGGAGCCAACCCTACAAAGAGATTGGAGGAAATGACTACCCAGAGTGTGCAGTGGTGTGATTTATAAGTGGTGGGAATTACTACTTGATAACTTGGGCTTAAGCATTTTGGGTGGTTGCAAATGGGTCCATCTGGACTCGAACCCAACAAGTTGTCAGGGTCAGTTTTTCTCGATTACAGACCGGGGACCTAAGCACGGGACGTTACATTCAGGATCTCGATGTGCATTCTTAATTTTTGTGGCACCTATCTCCATCTACCCAAACAATGTAAGAAAGGCTCATCTACATGCATGGTGAATGTTCACCATGGTATTCTGTTAACAGGACAAAAAACAATCACAAATGTTTCTAGTGAGGTGTTAGGCCTTTTATTTTGCATTTGAAACACATATGCATCATCGCAATCCATTCTTTTGGGAACCCACTATGTTACTTCTTTTTCTCTTTTTGTAGGGAGTGATGAATCTAAGATTTATCTTCCTAAAATCTATAAATTAAGCTTTGAATCGAATTAAAACACTAGCATTTGCATTTAATTCTATATTCTTTATCATTTGCATGTGCGTTGATGATATTACATAATTAACACAAAAAATACGAAAAATCCAAAAGTACAAAATCCAAAAAAAGTCGGGAAGGATGTAGTTGTATATATTGATTAGAAGAATAAGAGATACCAGGGTTGAAAGGCCAAGTAGTTCGCCTGACCTCAGAGCTCAGTCACCCTAACAGAGTTGACAAATATAACTAGAAAATCAAAGAAAATCCCAAAAATATGCTCCACATGTGCATTATTCATTAATTTTTTAATAATTCGCGTTAACTCTAATTAATATTCAAGCACCTCTCTTATGTACTTAATAATTGATCTTAATCAATAAAAAATATAAAAAATTACTAACTTATATATAGAAAAAATAAACTAAAACCCTAGCTTCAGTCTCCAGAATTGAAAAGCTCAATATCTCTATAATACAAACTCCTATGGACCCGTACTCACTTTTGAATTATCAAGCGTTCAAATATATGAATAACATGATTATATTTAAAAGAATTGGATTTCATATGTGAAACTTAGATTTTAGGACTCTATTGTAAATAGTATGATTGCACATTTTGAACATCAACATTTCATGTGCGAAAACACCTCTTTTCACTTTATTTATTTTTGATTATGTTGTTTTACTTTGTAATATAACTAACTACAAAGAAGTCGATAAAAATAGAAAATCGATAAAATTGATCAAAAATAATGACTAAATTTTCCTATATATATCACCATTTATTATTTTAAAGTCTTTCTAACTTATTAAAAATTCAAAAAAAAGATAATGTGTAATTATTATAACATTAATATGTTAAAATATAAAATGTATATGTTATGAAGGAAAAATCAAAGAAAAATACAAACCGTCAAAATTGGCATTTTATATCAATAAAGTATCTTAAAATAAAAAAATTATAGTTGAATTACCTCTTTCGATTTTGAGTCCTTCATTAAAATTGTAGGTCTCATTAATATCTACAACTTTCATGTTGATATTTTTTGAGTTGACTCTAATTTCTATTTGATCTTTGTTTTTTTTTGTTTTTATCTTTTCCTTATTTTTCCTAAGCTGACATGTGGCTCGCTAGCTGCAGTCAACGAAGCCACCTTTCCCCCTCTGGTTGGTCTCCCTTGCCCACTTAACCACATCATCAGTCCACCATTTGACTTGGGTCAACGTTCTTGGACCAAGCCCTCCTATTGTCTCATTCCTTGCCACGTCAGCAAGGTCAGAGTTGATCGCGATCAACTCAATCCCCCACCCATCTTTCCCACTTAGTCACGATTCACTGCCACTTCTTAAACACGACCCGATGCTAGAGACTGCTCTGTCCTTGTCACCTGCACTCTCCAACTCTCTCAATTTGTCCCCCAGTCATCTAAACTCTAACAAACCAAAGGGCCCATATTTAAGCTCTCATCCTCTTTTTAGTCTCTCCATCCACCATTCTTGGAATCATCCTCCAGCTTCGTGAAACCTAGAGAAGTGACAGCTCTTTGTTCTCTTATCAAGCAAGGACGTGAGATATCCATTGTGGAGAGGTCTGGTGGATGCAAACCCACTGTAGCATAGGTTGTTTGCTTATCCTTATTTCGTCTCTGTCCTTTGTCTTCCTCCTCTGTCTTCGCCATTGTTCTCTTCTACATCTCCCTCACTTCTTGTAGTTGTGTAACCCATTCGCACCCCACATCGAGTAACCCAAACATCGATCATCACCACAATTCTTCTCCTTTCACGTTAGCATCACCCACACAACTCCATTCCATCACCTACACATGGAGCACTTGTTCCCCTTCTTCCTATGGTTCCCTATACCTAATCTTGCTAACCCATAGGTCAAGTTCTTATGCGCCTCAAGCCCATCACTCAACCCACTGCCAACATCTCTCACCTTCCTCTTCTATCGCTTCTTGATTCTGCCCGCCACAAACTCCCACTCGAGCTCCATCCTTCACCAATGGAGCGTACACCCAACAACCCCTTCTCCAAGGTTCCCAGAATCTGAGATGAAGAACACTAGTAACCTTCCGTCGAGGATCCCACTTGAGCCACAAGATTCATTTAGGATCTGTACCAGAAGTGCTCCTCCGTTCATCCACCCATATCGAAGACCAACCATCACACCTCAAAGTGCCTTACCTTTGAGTTGTTGGACACTTAATATTGTAACACTCAAAAATAGTCTCACATTTGAAACTCACGAAGTTTTAAAATGGATTGCAAGTGTAAAGAATTGCTACTTGACAACGTAAGCTAGAGCATTTTGGGTAATTAACAGGTTCGATCGCGTTCAAGCTCAACAAGTTGTCTATGCCAGTTTTCTAGATTGCAGTTGGGGAGCTAAGTCGGAACCTTACAGATATTGAACAATGATGACTCAAAGTAATCTCTTCATTCTAGTACTTTCGTGTGTGTGTGTATCCCAATACCTAGTAACAAAATATCAATAATGAGGAATAATCCACCATCTTGTCCTTCGGTGTTTCTATATTCATATGATGTATAAGTTCGCCTCTTTATATTTGGATCTCTTACTAACCAGACTGCATCAAAACATATGTCAGGTGAACAACCCTAACGTCAATGCTGACATAGGATGATGAAACTTTTTCGGGAGTTTTCAGCAACCTGAAAGTGCTTGAATTATTAAAATATGGTTTGTGAAGTGCAACCTTATCCTATTTTATTGCTCGATTTCGTTTCTCAATATAGTCCGTCTATTTTCTCTTTTGCGATATTTTTATCTTATTCTTATTTATTTTAAAATCTAGCAAAAAAATGGATCGTCTTCTTTTACATTGGAACCCATCCCTAAGATACCCGACTCATTCATATTTTTAGAATTAGTTCATCTCCAAGACTGCACGTATGTTCAAGTTGTTGAGCTTCCCAAGGAAAATGTAGTTCAATCGACAACAAATCAGACATCACTTTGACTGAATAGTTTACACAAATTTCATCCTAGATCACATCAGCTTTGCAGGCAGTATTCACTGGAATATGATTTGTCAAGTTACTAAATTTGACTAATTAATAAAACCTCATTTGCGAGTTGGGACTGTCCAAAGAAACATCAGTATCACAGCAGAAGCTTCATACAGACAGTTGGGCAAGCAACATACTACAGATACAAGTCAACGCAGTGCAGGAAACAAAGCACACGCAAGACTTCATCGACAACAAGTATCACATAGCAGCATGTACGCATGGAATGTTCATGCAGTAACTTGTTCCTGAATAAGAAGATCGCGCGGAACATATTTCTGATTAAAAGGATTCTCAAAACCCAGTGACGTATGTCATTTTCTTCATCTGAGCTCAGATTCAGTATGCAAGTAAATATAACATCCAAAGCCGCTTGTTTCAGTCAAAAATAGGTAAGACATCCTCATAACAAAAAATTTTAAGTAGAACCAATAGAAACAGGAACAAGTTAGACATCCTTTTCAGGACTATGTTGCCTGGAAACATGAAAAGTTTTTGTTTGCAAGGACAGTAACCTTGCACTAACATTACAAAATTTTGAGGGTACAGAAGACAAAGAGGTGGGAACTTCTCTTCAACTCAAGAATTCGCCTCCCTCCCATCTGTGCTGCCTTATTCTTTAATTAGTTGTGGAGCATAGTTAAGTTCTTTCTAAAATCAAAAAATGTCATCGAGCTTACATCTGGCATACATGAAGACCAGCAACTGACTTGCAGCCAGGTAAAAATCAGCATGCATTTAACGCCAACCAATCAATAGGATCCTCACCAGAGCAACAGTTGTTGTAGCCTCGACGTCGAAGCAGCAGGGTTCAGACAAAGGATGTAGCCAAAGGGGAAAAACAATTGACAAGTGAATCAGACCAAGATAAGATCGTCTTAATCTTCATGTCTTTGATTAAGGACATATTTCACGACTTCGTAAAATGATATCACAATTCCAACAGAAGGGCCAGCACGCCCTACTCGTGGACCGATGCCTGTAAACAACCCCTTGATTCCTCCATCCCTGTTCCAAGGTACAGAATAGCCATAAGCTGCATTTCAGTACTAATAAAATTTCATAGGCGCATTTAACTATAGGAGATTAAATGGGCACCGTCAACCCCAATACCACATTAGATCTGATTTGGATTCCAATGACAATCAAAACATACAAGGTGCAACATACTGCTAGATCAGCACAGACAGAACTAATAGCATGCTACTTCATATCAGAACCTATGGTTGCAAACTGTAACTTTTACACATTTTTTTTGCAAAACAAAATCCAACTCCACAGGTTTATAGAGGATTAACAAACGCAAAAAAGTAGCAATCCTATATATAAAAGGTAGCAATGCTAGATTGAACATGAAATTTGCGTTACAAATTATCCGTTCAATCTAGGTTTCAGAATGTTAAGCAATTAACTGTTGTTCAGGGACAAATTAAATTTCGGTGCAAGGTAACATATTAACACTGTATAAAAAATATCAAACAGGATAATGAAAAGCATTAAAAATGACTATGTTGAAAGAGTATCAAAATCACCTCAAAACTTCAATTAGTGTCTGCCTCGTCGTCATATTCAATGCCCGGAAAGGATCCTTCTGGAAGGTATTCCACAGGCACAAGTTAGAAATCGTTTTTTAAGAACGAATTAGTTACTATCTAACATCAACATGGGCTCTTGACATAACTTACAACCTATATTACTTGAAACCAGAAGAAAAGATTATTTCATGAAAACTTGAAAACTAGAATGGTAACAAACCTCAATCTGCCTTCTAGTTTTGGCTACATCTAGAGGACAAGTTACTGCAGCCGCAAGACTCCCCGCAACAAAACCAGCTGTAAAATTAGCACCCAAGACACTTGCAGCATTGCCATCCTCACCAACAATTCCTAGCAATTTTCTTCGTATCTGTGGTCCGCATATACCAGAAATATTTCTTAAAAGTCAGTCATGTCAGAGGCAGCACATTGCGATGGGTAAAGCATCTTACCGGTTCAAGAGTTGACCAACAGATTGCAGAGAATGGTACATCTCGAGCAAGTTGAGCTCCAACACCGGCCCAAAGAACACGAAAACCCTGCACTGTTTGCACAAAAGGCCAAAATCAGGTGCCTAATAGTAAGTTCATCATTGTTATCTCTAACTAGCAGCCCACTGAAAGTGGTCAATGGGTGAATACATTCTTACTGGAAACTGAAAGCAAAGATGTCAAATGCAGTCTATCATAGTGGGACATGCAATTCATGTCCAAACATCTCGATAAATTATAAAAACAAAATCCAAATGCCAGGGGTTTAAATTTTAAAACTTCAAAAATTCCATGATTCTGCACTGAGATAGTCTCAATTTTATTAAACTACAAAAGTAATTAACTTCCTCGAATACTTTCAACTGTTTGAATCATGTGGTCGAGCTCATTCAAATGCAATGCTACATAGAAGTATGTAATTGCTTCTCTATAGCTTTTAATCTGCTTAGAAAATTTAATTTGCATTTTAAATTACTCAGGTGAAGGCGTCGACATTATAAAACCACCTATAAACATATAAATAAGTTATTTGTCAGTATTTTATAAGTAGACAGCATAATGATATACTCGAAGCCTTCCCAAAGCAGTTATTTGTCCGTAATATGTAAGTAGACAGTGTAATGATTTCACCAGAAGCCTTTCCAAAGTATTTTCTCCATGTGAGCACTCTTAGACTAGCCTGACATGCGCCAAAAAAAGCTTCCAGCAGTAACAAACCCGCAAAGATTTGCCATGCCTGCATACATGCACATAGGGATGCAAACGGACGGATGCGGATACGGATATAGGTGTTACCTTATCCTTATCCGTTTTTGAATACGAATACGGATGCGGATAGGGCTATTGACGCATATTAAAACTATCTTACCATATCCTTAAAAACGGTATGGATGTAAAACGGATACCGATCGCATACGAGTAATGTTGTAAACACTCTACAGAATCGACTTAAATATACGAATTGGATGGAAAACATATGATAGAAATTTACAAAATGTGTTTGTATCATAAAATTATACAAATATGGTAAAAGAAGGTATAGAATTATGTTATATGTGGTTAAAAATAAATCTATGACTATATTTATATAAGAAAACGAATATATGGATACGGATACAGATACAGATGTTTGCGGATATCAAAACGATATCCATATTCGTATCCATTTAAAACGGATATAAATACGGATGTTAAAATCTGTATAAAATGGATATGGTAACGGATCGGATACAGATATATCCGGAACCGTTTGCATCCCTAAATGCACAGGTTTGTGCGCACTTCGGAGGGTATGATTAAACTTTCTTTATGTATGAGTGTACCACACGACTATATCGATGCAAATATGAATTATGATCTAGACGGCTTCAATATTTCACATGATCATTGAATCATGAGCATGATTCAAACTCCATATTTTAATATCAATTGATGCAGGGTTTTAGCAGCGAAGCATGGAATTGGGAGTAAAGGAGAGAGATGGTGGACAAAACTTAATTTTATAATATTCACGCCTGAATCGTAACCAACCCTAAGCATCTTTGTATAGAGAGGTGGTAAGATTACAAAATAAAATTAAACCTTAACAAACCCTAACTTGAGTCATAAAAATACTCATAATTTAGACAACTAAATTAACTATACAAATCTCAATTGAGCTCAATTTATTTAAAACACAATAGAAATTACAATTTACACTCATCCAGTATACGACCTCTGAAAAATCACACCATTTTTTAATTTAAGTGGAATATTGAATTTCCACATCCTGCATTCTTAAGACAACAAATAATCACCATTGCTTACGGGGATTCCATAGGGATTTGTATGCATAAGCCACTGGAAAAAAAACGAAGCTTTGATTAAGGATGCAAAAATGAGGATTTACCCTCCGCCTCCTAAACATCTAACAAGAAGCAGAAAATCTCGATGGCCACTCTCATGACACCCTTACATAAGACTGATGAACGGGTTTCCTACTGTGACCTCTTCTCGAAACCACTATCATGCCATAGCACGAAAATCTTGCAAAACACATCTGAACAATACCCGAGATTCTCAGCATCCAGTGTGCCATGTACCGAGTTTGATGTCTGCAAGTTCCAGACAACGAACCCTCCATTTGACCTCACTCTGCATATCTCACTTGGTTTCATAAGTGGAACAACTCCCCTTCTCCCCTAAACCATTCGATACAAACCTTGAATTCAACTTGTCAATTATGTTGCCCATACATGCTAGCATCCTGAACATGAACATTTTTCTTGAGAAGTGATGGGATGAGCCTGCTTTAGCGGCCCATCCAAAAAATATATTATAAAATAATAACGTGATTACATCCACCAGGTTTCAAACAGAGCTCTGGCATGCCCTAGTACATTTTCAAAGTAAAATATTCCACCCTCGAAAACAATCGCATTTCTAACTAGCCACAACGTCCAGATCAGTGTGCACACCTTCGTCTGCCCTTCTTCTGATCCCGGCCAACCTCTACCAAGCGAGGCCCAAGATGAGTCCCTCCCACAGTCCCACTCCATTGGATGCTCGAGATGTTCGTGTTTTGCCAATCGTCCACTGAACCTGGACATGCTTAACATCTTCTTCCTCTCCCCCACACCTTCTCCACATCGGTAAAAAGCCTGGCACATCACGCAGCTGTCAAGATCCGCTCTCTTCTTAGTAGCCACATGAACACCTTAGCCCTAGCAGGGATCTTCCAGCTCTAGATCCTAGCACAGTCTCTAGAAGTCTATGTATCCATCGAGAGAGGTGTGGAAAACACCACCTTGTACGCCTTCTTGATTATGGCAAACACCATCCTTCCAGCACCATGAATCTCCTCCTTCTGACGTCAAATCCAATCTTGCCAACCTACCAGAGAGACACAGAAACTCCACCACTCTCTGACCCGATAACTTGATCACAAAATCGGGAGTCCAAGAGTCATCCGACCACACGTCCGCAACATATGCCTCCTTGTCCACTGCTAACACAAACAACCCAGAGTACAAGTCACAAAAGGCAATCTTGAACATGGAAGGCCGTATCGATATCGATATCGTTTCGGTCCGTCCGGAAATGAATATATCGGGATATATCGACGATATATCGACGATATCGGTGGAAATGTCGAAAATAGCTCAAAGAAGCCAATTTTTTGGCATTTTTTCAGAAATTAAGATCATCCAAGATATTAGAACAACAAATAACCTACAAATACACACTTATATCACGCATATCGGTCATTTATAAACCATATACCGCACATATCGGTCATCATATCGAACATATCGATGTTAATGTTTATTCCTGACCTTTAGATATTGGAAATGGATTCCATTCAAGTTCTTATAACATTAAATAACTTACAAATATACACTTAGATGACACATATAGATCATTTGTGAAGACTATGATCCTTATATTGCACATATCGATCATATCAAAATATCGCTGGTACTGTTCATCCAAGTTCTTAGATCACTAAATAGCTTACAAATATACTCTTAGATCACACATATCGATCAATCTATGAAGCTTACATCGCATATATCGATCATTTCAAACATATCGATATTAATGTTTGATTCTTGACTTATAGATATTTTGTTTTTGAAGAATTGACTTATAGATATTGGAAATCGATTTCATTCAAGTCTTACAACATGAATAACTTGTAATACACCAAGTTTAAGAACCATTGTATGCACCCTCCTGTCGCACCGAACCCTACCAGTACGGGGGACCCGAAACAAAATATATATAAACCATTGTGTGTTTTAATACTAGGTGTAGCTAGATATATGTTTTAATACTAGGTGCTGAATCAATCTTCCATGAATAATAGAATTGATATATAGAGATATCGGCAAAATATCGACGATATCGATCGATATCCGGGATTTTTCTATTGAAACCAGTCATTTTTGACCGATATGAGCCGATATGGCGATATATCGCCGATATCCCTGTAAAAGGAGATATTGGGTAATATCGAAACCCCTACCCTGTCGAAACCGATATATCGGCGATATATTGCTGATATATCGTCGATACGGCCTTCCATGATCTTGAACACAGATATGTAAGTGGCATCGCTAAAGGTATTGCATTCAGAAACACTACTCGGCACCTGCAGGACGTCCTAAAGGCACATCTCCTAGTGTTTACATTACCACAATCCAAACCTAATCCATCCCTCTCGTCCAGGTGTCAACCAACCAAGTACAACGATGGAGAGCCCTTAGAAGTCTACAAGATTTGCTCAAGACATGTTGCCTTCCCATCACCAAGATTAAACAATATAATATAAATTTTTCCGGATTGATCTTGAGCCTTGATAACAAGCTAAAGATGTTCAACAAGGTCTTCACTTTTTTAGCCTTCGCTTCTCCCTTTCGATAAAGAGCACCACGTCATGTGCATACTATGGTATCGACATTTCCCCTTCATCATCAACTGAGGTTAACCTTACAAGAAATGCAGGTGTTAAAGATAAGAAATTTGCCACTAAGATAGAGAGGAGAAGTGTTGATGGGAAACTATGCTTTAATCCCATTGAGGTTGCATCTAACCCACATGCAATTTTCTTTTTACCAACATCGAGGACACAATGGTTGCGCACCCATCCCCCATGCCACCCACATATCTAGAAAATCCCTTATCCTTAGGGATGCCCATAACGAACATCAATAAAAAGAACTATCCAAAATCAACTCACCCTAAGTAAAAGCCATAAGCAAAAACCGTGAATGCAGACAGCTTGGTGAGAGGGTACAAGAGAAGATGTAGGGATGAGCATTGGGCTAGATCATTGCAGGTCGTGCATGACCCAGATCCAAGCCCATTTAACATAACAAGTTTTGGGTTGGGCCGAGGCCCAAAAAATCCATGAAAGCCCAACCCAAGGCTAACCTGAATAAATGGACCAGGCTTGGACCGACCTGATCCAAACTACTTACTTATATAATCAAGTTTGCAGAAATCAATAGCCGGTATTCGGTCGGTTGGTTCACTGGGTCGGGCCGAACTTCGGCCGACCTCAGCCCAAGCTTGGACTGAAAAATCAGAAGAGCCTATATTTTAGCACAAGCTCGGTCCATTTCAATTTTGGGCTTCGACCATGTTGCGTTTCAGGTTAGGTTGGGCATGCCCAACCTAATGCCCATCCCTAAGAGGAGATAGTGGCGGCTTCAGATACCTCAAATTAGGAGGGTTTTTCTAAGACCAAATGATTTCTGATTCTGTTTTATGTGGAGTTAAAAAGTTTGATTAGGGAGGATGTCATGGCAATTATCCTAAGTTCATGGAGGAGAACGTAGATGTGGAGTTGCTCTATGGGTACTTTCTATTCCTGTTATTGAAAAGGGCCATCACGAAAGGGGTGGAGAGTTTCGATTTAACAATACCTTCCAATGCTATATATTTGGTCATTATCAAATTATTAATGAATCAACCACGAAGGTGGTATAAGATAGCATCTCACAGTACAAAATGCCTCCATTAAGGGGGACTCCACTTTTAAGAGTTTATCGGTTGCTTTTGAGGTGGTCATTTCTTGGGAAAAGCAGCAAACACATGGTTTCCTTCAAAAGGTAGAGTTTAGTAAGGCTTATGATACACTAAGGTGGTCTTTTTTCTAGTTCGACCCTTATAAAGAGAGGTTTCCGAGAACTGTAGGCTACTTAAATAAAACATTGTGTGACCTCGGTAACTTTCTCAATTCTATTGAACGGCCATCCAAAGGGGATGGATTCAAAACAACATTAAACAAGATATGTGAGCATTTTGGCACCTTTCTTGTTTATGGTGATTGTTATTGACTTGCCAAGGAAGGATATGAATATTGTGCAACCAAAGACTAAGGGGCTTCATTAGAGAGACAAATGGGGACAAACTTTTCCCACTACTCCGGTACACAAACACCATTTTCTACATTAAGGGGTGTGTACTGATGATTTTGAAGTGTGGTCTCTTCTGGGTATCTTTAGGTTTAGGGATGCCTCATAACTGCAGGCCACCCACTACAAATCGAGCTTCATTTCCTTCAATTTGGATAAGCAGCTAGCACCCCCCCCAAGGGGGAGGAGAGAGAAGCTCTGGGGAAAAAGGGGAGACTAGGAGGATATGTGCTTCCACACCATATTTTCTACAATTCTTTTGGTTTTCAAGAGAAGAATCATGTTCTAGATCGTCTTTCCTATGGGTTCTATCATTTTGGAGGCGGATTTTCTTGATTTTTCACGGATTAGTGCCTCCCACATGGTATTTCTTGGGGTTGTTCTTCGGCATCGGCAATTTCTTGCCTTGTAGTGGGTGCATTGTTGCAGAAATACACGTGCTACTATCATTATTCGAATGCCCATACAGATTGTCGCGTTCTTTCTCCACTTGCTGGTTTTCTTTTGGAAATACCTTGGGTGCACGAAGCATGGAAGGCCGTATCGATATCGATATCGTTTCGGTCCATCCGGAAATGGATATATCGGGATATATCGACGATATATCGACGATATCGGTGGAAATGTCGAAAATGGCGCAAAAAGCCAATTTTTTTGGTATTTTTTCAAAAATTAAGGTCATTCAAGATATTAAAACAACAAATAGCATACAAATACACACTTATATCACACATATCGGTCCATTTATAGACCATATATCGCACATATCGGTATCGCACATATCGGTCATTTTGAACATATCGATATTAGTATTGATTCTTGACTTATAAATATTGGAAATGGATTTTATTCAAGTTCTTATAACATGAAATACTACAAATATACACCTACAAAATACATATAGATCATTTATGAGGACAATGATCCTTATAGTGCACATATCGGTCATATCGAATATATCGCTGATATTGTTAGTTGTTGACGTACTATATATATTGAAAATGGAGTTCATCTAAGTACTTTGATCACTAAATAATTTACAAATGTACTCTTACTCTCTTAGATAACATATATCGATCATCTATAAACCTTATATCGCATATATCGATACGGCTGCACTGTTAGTTGTTGACCTATATATATATATTGAAAATGGAGTTTATCCTAGTTCTTAGATCACTAAATAACTTACAAATATACTCTTAAATCACACATATCGATCATCTATAAAGCTTATATTGCATATATCGATCATTTCGAACATATCGATATTAATGTTGATTCATGACTTCTAGATTTTTTTGAAGAATTGACTTATAGATATTGGAAATGGATTTCATTCAAGTTTTACAACATGAAATAACTTGTAAATATATACCAAGTTGAAGAACCATTGTATGCACCCTCCTGTCGCACCATACCCTACCAGTACGGGGGTCTCGCTATCGTGTATTTTTTGTACTGAATCCATTCATTTTTTATCGATATGGGCCGATATGGCGATATATCGCTGATATATCGGTGATATATCGCCGATATCCCTGTAAAAGGATAAACACTCCAATTTCGATACCCCCAACCTCTCGATACCGATATATCGACGATATATCGCTGATATATCGCCGATACGGCCTTCCATGGCACGAAGAACGCCCAAGACCAAGTAAAATTGAGGTTTTGGTCCATATTGTTGCATCTTTTCCTCCTTTCTTTTGCTTGTGGCAAGGGGAGTTATCGGTGAACCATTCTCCTCGTGCCATGTGGACAAGTTGGTTACCGGCCCTTCTTTTGAGGGGTGGTTAATTTTCCATGGAGAAGTTACACCTTTGATAGGGACGTATCATCTCCAACCAGAAGTTACACGCACCCTCTTTTTGAGGTGGTTTCTTGAAGGGAGCTACACATTTGGAGGAGGAAATGGCATGCTCCTTGAGTGGAAGTTACAACCTCTTTCTAACTATGTGATTTGCCATTGGTGAAATTTAGGGAGATTTTCTTTTCCGAATTTACTCCTCCATTTCTAAGGAAATTCGGCCTATGTGTTCGGATGCTGATCAAGATACAACGAGGTTGTGGAAACCTGTTCCATTTGCAGGCCAAATGCGTGAGCAATTACCTACTCCCTTTTCTGGCCGGATAGCTGAAGATGCGGAAACCTTCGCCAATGGTTGAAGAGATTTTTTTAAGGAGAGATGCAGGGAGATTTTCTTTTCTGAATTCCCCCCTCCATTTCTCAAGAAATTCGGCCTATGTGTTGGGATGTTGATCAAGGTGTAACGAGGTTGTGGAAACCTGTTCCATTTGCAGGACAAATACGTGAGCAATTTACCTACTCCATTTTCTGGCCGGATAATTGAAGATGCAGAAACCTTCGCCAATGGTTGAAGGGATTCTTCAAAGGAGAGATGCACCAGCAGCACCGGTGAGAATGAGGTTGTGGAGCTGACTTGCAAATGGATGCAGGGATTCTTCTAAGGAGAGATACAACTATGTTGCGCACTGATCAGGTTATTTTTAGGATCATTCAGTTTCAAGGACATGCCAATCAATTTGTCTTGCATGGACATTTTGCATCCTGAGTATGGAATCCTGCTCTGGTTGGATTCATACTTCTACCAGATGTCTGAAGTTGCTGTAACCCTTCTTTGGTGAAGGGATTCCTAAGGAAAGAAGCACTTATAACTACAGTAGAGTTTATTCGCAATGATAGTGGGATCCTTCAACGCAGAAGCACTATGTCCATTTCTTATTATCAGCACTCATTTTTCTCTTCGTGTTCAAGGCCATGTTGGTCATTTCATGTTAAAGGCCATGTTGGCCACTTCAGGGTTCAAGGTCATGTTGACCATGTGTTTATCGAAGGCCGTGTTGGCCAGGAACTTTGAAGGCCATGTTGGCCAGGAGTCGAGAAGGCCGTGTAGGCCCGGAGTCGAGAAGGCCGTGTTGACCAGGAGTTGAAAAGGCTGTGCAGGGCAGGCCAAGGGTTTCATGTAGAGGATATGCCTCACACGTGCGCCATTGTAATATATTTCTTTGATGAATGAAAAGGACATACTTGAACCCCCGAACTTACCGGGACTGCTATTAAAAAATTGGATAAGGAGGCTACATTGTGGTATTTGATAGTTTTGTCTACCCCATGTGTAAATATGCCGTACTCGCTGCCATTCCTATCTTCTTCTATTCTACTCGGTTGATGTCGGTTGGGGTTAGAAGGAAGGTCGAGTCTTTGATGAGGTCCTTCTGGTCGGATGGGAGACAACAGAGGTCCGGGTTGCATCTGGTTGGCTAGGAGGATGTTACGAAAGCGATTTCAGATGGTGGACTTGGCGTCCATGATGTGGAGCTCATGAACACGCCTTGTTGGCCAAGTGGGTGATTCAGATTTGGGGTTCTTCGACATCACTGGCGGCAAGGGTCTTGAGGAGCATCTATGGCATCAAAGGGGCGTTGGTGGCTGACAGAAGGAAATTTGAATCGCCGCTTTGGGCCGGGATCCGTGTCGTCCTATCGAATCTTGTTCCTTTCTTGCGTCCGAGGATGGGGAATGGCCGGGTATTTAGATTTCGGCTTGATGATTGGACGGGGGAAGGTGCCCTAGGGTGGCGCTTCCCTAGGCTGCTGGCTCTGGCGATGGACAGGACTGCGCTTTTGGCTGAGGTGGCGGACTCCGGTTTGTGGGCTCCGCGGTTTGTCTCGGACCTGTCGGATCAACGGTTGGAGAAGTTCTTGCGGTTGCTAGCTGAGACCCCTCCGTCGGGGGAGTTGTCCAATGAATCTGATCATTTTGAGTGAGTGGGGGAGAGATTCTCAGTTAAGAAGGCCTACGATGCGATGAGAAGGTTGCCCGAGGGTCGCGACGAGGAGCTGTGCGCTGACATGAAGATTATTTGGGCCGCCAAGATCCCGTGTAGAGTGAAGATTTCCTCTGGTGTTTGAAAAGAAACCGCTTGTGTGAAAAAGCGAGGGGGAGATTGTTCGGCTAGGCAGATATGTGTTGTGACAGGTGTGAGGGCGTTGTAGAGGACGCGGACCACCTCGTCTTCGGTTGCGGGTCTTCGGCTCAGGTCTGGAGGTCGGTGGGGATCTCTTGGGTGCAAGCCAGCGGCTTAGCGGATTTTTGGAGGTCGGTTCGCGTAGTGGGCCTTGGATCTCCGGATGACTGCTCAAAACCTTTTTGCAGTTCTTTGGGCACTTTGGACTGGACGAAATGACCTCATATTCAAAAACCAAAGGTTTTATTGGGAGAATATTGTCTCGCATTGTAATGCTCTGTATAATTTATGGGCTTCACGTTGATGTATTCATCTTTATTATTTTAATGAGAGCGTTGCCGTGGTGACTCCCATCTCGCGAGATCTCCCTAATTTATCTCAAAAAAATATGCCAATATGCCAATGACTTACATGGGCTTGCCTTTAGTCATTTCAGGGTCAAGATGAGTAAATTGAGATTGATGTTGGAGTGAACGGAGCATCATCATCTTGTGTTGCCGGTCATTCAAGGTTTTAACCAATGAGTTGTTTGGTTTTATTAAGATTTGTGTTATCATCCATTCAGATGCATTTCCTTTTTGCATTCTTAGTCAAGGTTGGCACGGCTAGGAGGATGGATACCTCTTTTGTTGAAAGAAAAAGGGGAGAATCACCACCTATTGGTCCACGTTGTCTCCATTAAAAATCACAAATAGTAGATATTTACGAACATGTAGTCTAGTGCTTGTACAAGTTACACGACTTCACAATAATATTTTCCACGCAATGCCTTATTCCCTTGAACATCAACTCATTCATGTCCAACCAAATCGTCCAGCAAACCGCAAAGGCCTTAATCCGATCCCTTCACGCATGGTAAGTTGGTGCTACCAACTAGTGACAAAAATGTCCCACACAAGAGGTATCGAGCCACCGTCTTGCCGCAAAACATTAGAAAATGAGGTGATAGTGTAGTCATCACCATATCAACATACCGGTTATACAATGTCTACGTTGGGAATAGTGCGCGCTCGGAGCACCTTTGTGATCTACATCTGCTGTCGAAGTAACCACATGAAAACTTTAACCTTTAACAGTATTTTCATCTCCAAATACATCTGCAATCCCTAACCAATCCCCCTCCAATGACGTTGCACCAGACACTAGATAGCCGTAAACCATGTTCACTGAGAATGACCCCTTCCAACTCAAACAATCATACCTGCCAACAAGTCCCTTAACCCTTAGCCTCATGCATCATCTCAAGCATCCTCCCAAATCTCCATACCGTACCTCTGACAATGGAAAATCAAACCAAAGAAACCATACCTCGTTCCCCCCTGAAGGAGACCAGCAATCCTTAATGAGAGCCTCATCGATTGTTAGAGCGAAGAGTCTCAAGTATTCCACACCAAGGGCGCCCACCTCTGACCACCGATCTGTCTAGAACTTGAAATCGCCCCCATCCTCCAAAGATGACGACAAGAAGGGGTCCAGGTCTTCCTTCACTAAACAGACAGATCTCCAGGGCACAGAAGGACCGCCTTTCAATTACTTGAACGCACCCCCCACCCCGACTCCCCCATAAATAACTCTTAAAACGACGCATACAAGATCCTCCCTTTGACCCCAAATCGTATGGACCCATTTGGATAGGAGTGCCCCAATCATCTCTGCCAGCCTCATCCTCCTCCAACAGCGTTGCACCGGACATCAGATAGTCGTAAGCCAACCTCATCCTCCTCCAACGGTGTTGTACCGGACATCAGATAGTCGTAAACCTTCTTCACGGAGAATGACCCCTTCCAACTCAAACAATCATGCTCGCCAACAAGTCCCTTAACCTCATGCATCATCTCAAGCATCCTCCCAACTCTCCATATCGCACCTCTGACAACGGAGAATAAAACCAAGGAAGCCATACCCCATTCCCTCGACGAAGGAGACCAGCAGTCCTTAACGAGAGTCTCCTTATCAACTGTCAGAGCGAAACGTCTCGGGTATTCCACACCAAAGACGCCCGCCTCTAACGACCGATCTATCTAGAACTTAAAATCACCCCCATCCCCCAATAACGACGACAAGAAGGGGTCCATTTCTTCCTTCACCGAACAAACAGATCTCTAAAACACGAAAGGACTACTTTTCAATTACTTGAATGCCTCCCACCCTCGACTCCCTGATAGATAGCTCTTAAAACAACGCATACAAGATTCTCCCTTTGACCCCAAATCCTGTGGACCCATTTGGATAGGAGTACCCTAATCATCTCTGCCAGCCTCATCACTCCTACCTCCCCCTCCAATGGCATGGTTACGTTATCCCACGCCACCGATGTCACACCTCTAGTTTCTCCACCAGAAGCAAGCCAGAAAAATATCCTCATAGTACCCTCCAAGCGATTTCAGACCTTTTGCATGAGCTTGAGAATGGACAAATAGAACATAGGCATCGCCGTTAGAACATTTCTCAGCAAACTCAATCTCCCTCCACAGGACACACACCTTGCCTTCCAACCAGCCAACTTGCCCTCCAACTTCTTAATCAAGGGCAACCATTGGTTAACCTTGATTCTCCCAACGAACAACGACATGGCCAAATATTGAATCAACAGCGTGCGTTGGGGAGTGTGCAACATATTCCTGCACACTTGAGCCTCACTCAGTTCAAGATTCATCTGAACAAAAGAGGATTTGGATGCATTTAACCTCAATCTCAAGAATTCACCAAACAAGTCCACCAATTATGAAATAGCCATCGCCTTGGAGAGCACCTCCGCTCATTCTTGGGAGATTCATGTAGGCCCCTTTCTCGACCACCTCCAAGACAATGTTCCTGAAATCAGCCGCATGGGCCGCATATGCCCGTGCGGCATGCTGACTGAACTGATTTCATGAATCAGTGCATTATGCGCCCTCCCCACATATGCCCTGCATATCCGCATACTGCTCCAGCATCTCCAACTTTCCAATCCTATCATTCAAGTGCTTAATTCCATAGATCTGCCTTTTCCTCCATCCAATTGCAAGAATATGACATGCATTTGTATACAATTGCAATGCATTATACCATTATATATATGCAATGTTTTTATGTTTATCTCATGTATTGTTTTCATGAGTATATGCAATGTATCGTCAAATATTTTAATATATGCTGATTGAGGTTTCGCTCATGAGTGCATGTATGTGTAACGAAGTTTTGTTATTATGAATCATCTGATATGTGAAGTTGTTATGGCTAAATATTTTTTGTGATTAAATGTTAGGCAATTAAAAACATATACTCAACCATCTTATATGAATCATTTTCTTAGATCTTCTTTAAGTCCGCTTAGATGCATAAATTCAGTAGTAATGTTATTCATAGATATTGATTCACTTTTTATTTAAAAATTAGAAAATCGTGTAGAACCGCATATACCCGCATATGCCCCCGCATACTGCTTATTCAGTATTCGGTGGCTTGTCCGAACGCATACACATATCGCTTTCTTGAACCTTGCTCCAAGACAGAGTTAAACATCTTTTACTGACCTGACGAAAGTAGTTTGATGGAGCATGTCCAACCTGTTCATCTCCTCTGACCATGACATCCCCCACCTTCAGCTCCCTCAACCGGTTCCTTCTCCTTCCGTCTCTAGCGATAGTGTAGAAAAGGTTGTATTCGCGTCCCCCTCCTTGAGCCAGGTAATTCTCAACCTCTAATTACAATCAATGACAGCCTTTCGATCTTCCTCCTCCACAATCTCCCTGTACACAACCCTAACTCATGCATCCTCGATGTCAGTTCTCTGGTATCCTCAATGTTGTCCAACCTATCAACCTTTTGCTAGCAACTCTGATCTCCATCTCTTCTTGTCTTGCCTCAGCCGTCGTCAAAACTTGAGCAATTCCTCCCCTGAACACCTTATGTTTAACCGTCATTCCTCTGGTTGTTGATCCAACACAAACAAACCCTGACCATTTCTATAACAACCATTCTTTAAAACCCGATTCCCTTAACCATTACCCTTCAAACTTGAAGCACATGCTCATGCAACTTTCCTCGCCCGACCATCAAAGGAGGGAATATGGTCAGATATGGATCTAGGTAGACCATGCAACTCAGCCAACTGAAAACAGTAGAGACATTCAATTGACACCATGAATCTTTCTATCTGCAAAAGGGATGATGTGTTTCTCCATGTGTACTTCTGGTTAATCGCATCCAAGATTTCTAATTGGAGCTAGCCTAATGAAAACCTGAAGTCTTCAGAGCCAACCCTCTTCCTCCCATATCGCTGGGACTATCCGAAGTCAATAAGTACAATTAAAATCCCCTCTAACTATCCAAGGTGCGTCCAGGAAATGCAACCCCAACCTCCTCTCACACCACACAACCTCCCTTCCTATAGAAGACGGTGTGACTTACACTGAGGATACCACAAAACCAAATCCATCCGATTTTCTTGAGGATCGACATCGATACAACCCTCAAATCAACCATCGAGTCCACGCATTCGAACATCTTCTCGTCCCAACAAATCAGGATCCCCCTTCCCAGCCAACCGCATCTCCAGTCACATGATTTGAGAGCATGGATCCCCCCCAAGCTTCACCGGCACTAATAATCACAACGCTCCATCTTAGTCTCCTGAAATAGAGCAATATCGACATGTCATTATTTGATAGACCAGCCACCATTTCTCTCTTCTCCGGATTACCAAGCTCCCTAACATTCCATGTTAGAATCTTCATGGGGAACAAGTATTAGTAGCCCCTGCCACAACCATCACAATAAGCTTGTACAGATCACAACCACTCAGCTCCAAAGCAATGCTTACATCCGGATTCGAACCTGTCCCTTCCAACCCCACTCTTCCACTCTCTCCATGCGACTCCACCTCATTTCCCCCACGAAAGGGTTTGCAAAGTTTGCAATGACCCCAAGCTTTCCCCTCCTCTCGAAATCGGCACCTCTCCTTCATCAACGTCAGACTCCGCCCTCAACCTATTCCTCTTTGTGCCTCCAAAAGTCCCCTCATTGAGGGATCCCACCTCGGACACCGAACCGGGAGTTCCAGGATGCACCACAGTTAGCCGACAAGGCCCCCCCACCGGCCACTGAGGGTGCATCCCCACACGTTCGCAACACAAGAATGCAGCTTCCACCGAGCCGGACCAAATACGTCCATGCCCGCTCGTCCCGATTTCGTAGGAGAAACAAAACAACGCTCCATCTCGAAATCCGAAGCCTCCAGATCCTTCCCCACCATAATGAAAGGTGATTGTTCTGTAACCCACATCTCCTCATTGGACTGCGACCTTTTAGCTTCAAGCATCTCGTTGCCTTCCCCCGACCCAATCAACCGACTCCAGCCACTGCCATCGTACTGGAGCTCGGAACTCCCTTCCCGATCATCAAGCTCTGTTGCCAAAGAAGCAGAAACATGAACCACCTCCACATCGAAGCAAAAACTGCCAACGATGAGGAGAGACCACCCCAAAAGTGACACCCCTCGTTGCAGGAAACTTGAAGCCACGATACCTGATGATTCTCCCAAGAGAAGACTTGTAGAGAAGATCTCCACCACCATTCCAAACTATTCAATGACCCTACTGATGCAATTTACATCACAAGCTCCCATGCAATACGAGTATCCTCCATGTAACACCACTACTACAGCCAGGACCTTTCAAAAGCTTCCCCCGCATCCTCTTTGGCAACCCCACAAGCCCACACACAACCATCCTCCTGCATGATAAGATATCCAGAAAATGCATGACCAAAACTTGTCTTCACCACATCTAAGAACGAAGCCCCCTCACGAACGCAAGAAGAGAGTTTTTTATCACCAGAACATTTCGGTGGGGTTCTGTATCCATGTCTCTTTGGAACACAAGTTCATGATGCTTCTCATCTCCAGCAAGCCGCTTCTTATCCACTTCTACCTCTTCCTACTTTCTTCTCCAAAAGTCAACTGCCTTACACTCCCTTCATCTATGTTCCAGTTCTTCTGCACCTGAAGTAGATGAAATAACCATCACAGTCTCAAGAGTAGCGACCCTCCTTCCCACACCAGTACTCAACAACCGCCGCTTGATGCTAGCAGCTTCATGTGTCCTGGATCCACCCTTGCAACGACGATCCATGTTCTTCAGAGTTCAAGTTCTTGGTTATTGAGGGCGCAAGATATCTAAGTAGTGGAAGCATGTGGCAACATGTCGCCACTTCGAGAATAATACCTAGAGCCAAGGAAAGGAGTCCTATGGCAAGTGGTTTGCATCGGTGACTGCCGAGAAGAATAGAGAAAGGGGAAAGAAGACCTAGTCCTCTGCACTCCTTTTCTCACTGACTGTTTGATTAGCCAATTCAAACATGTTTCATAAACCATAGGAACAATGAGGTCAGACCATGACCATTAGAAGCGGTTGCAAAGTATAAAAATCTTTAGTAGGCTTTTCAAAAAAACTAAATAGTTCACATACTAAAGTTGACTTTTTTAAAGGAATGAAGACTATTTTATAAAATAGCATGTCTCCTGAACATCCACAATCAATTAAGCAGAAGAAAAGAGCATACAATTTTGAAGGTTATTGCCATTTTGGAGTGGTGAGAGAACTCCCAGTAAAGTCTTCCACATCCCAGGAGGTCTGCCTCCATTGCTAAACTCTTTAAATGCCTGCATTGGAAGTGTATATACAATATAAAGCAAAAAAAAATCATGATAATGAAAAACAACAGAAAGTCAGACAGAATAAATCTACATGTTAAACGCATGTGTTCAAGATCTAAACCAAATTTACAGTACATGTAATACTATTTATATTAGTGCATGTTTTGTGCAATGGTTCCCGTGGTTGGTGCAACCATGTGCGTGTGTAAGGATTACCTACGTAAAAAAAGTGGTTGTACTGGTTCATGTTTATGGGATGTCCTCACACACCTTGCATCTAAACAAGGAATACACACTGGTCATAAACAATTACCTTATTCTTTTCAAAAAAAAGAAATACCTTATTGCAAAAAAAAGAACATGCATCTCCACAAACAAAATCTAATGGGATTCGGAGAAAATCCAAATAACCCACTAACGCAACGATACAGAAATACCACAAAGCTCAGGCTCAAGATCGAGCTTGTAGCATCTTCTTTGTTTCAATCATCTGATACCAACTCATTAACCTTAACTCAACAAAGAAACATACAGAACCTCAAACATTATCTTAGCAGGCAGACTGATGGCTACAGGTCACCAAAATAGAAAATCGAATGTCTTTCTCATGTAAAGGCATGAAAAAAAACAACGGAGACAAATAATAGTACTACAGGGCCCTGACGCACAACGTATTCTAAATAAACTAAGCATATAAATGACAACTTCCTCCTGTAATGTCATTTGGCACTAGTCTGCCCTTAGGCTCTGTTGCCATTGGATTCGTGCTGACATATAAACCCAGGAACATGAAAAGAAATGGTAGAGACAGATATCAGTACTACGGGGCCCTGAAGCACAATGCATTCTAAACTAAGCATATAAATGACAAAAAACTTCCTCCTGTAATGTCATTTCACACTAGTCGTCCCTTTCGCTCTGTTGGCATCATATTCGTGCTATGAAAACCCACGAAAAAAGTCACGTGATGATGGACAAAAGGTCTCATTTACTATATTCTTTATTGTAGAGATATATGTTATGTTATTTGTATTGTTTCATATTTTTCTATATTCTTTTGGACTCTTGATGTAATTTACCCATAGGCTACTCTCCTATATAAGAGAGCCTAGGGCGTATGGAATAAACAGGTCTCTTATTTTTCCCAACATGGTATCAAAGCGACAGTCCTAGACCGGAGTTCTCGAACCAAAACTATAACCCTAGCCCCCACCTTCAAGCCCTCCGCGTGGCGTTTCCCAGATCCTCGGCCCCGCGCTCGCGCCGCCCCCCCAGGCACTCGGCCCCGCGCTCGCGCCGCCCAGGCCCTCGGCCACCCCAGTCCAGGTCCCGTGCGCTCCTCCAGCGCGCTTGCGGCATCCCTTCGCGTCGTGCGCTCCTCCAGTGCACCTCGGCCCGCCGTGTGCCGTTACATGCCGCTCTCTTAGGTCTTGCGCACAGTCCCACATCCTAGGGGTCAGCCAACCCTAGGGTACCTTCGTTATAGAGGAGACTTTCGCCCGCGTCTCCACGTTAATGGGTTTGGTTGCTTGAGTCTACACATGTAACTGAACCCATGAATGTCAGTGTAGACAATCATATCTTCAGTCTACAACCCTAGTCTTCTATTATCATCATGTCAGAAAGCAAGACAGATATCACATATACAGGCGCCTTCAGAGGTCCTGCGCCTATTGTGAAGATGGACGGGTCAAATTACGAACCGTGGGTAATGTCGTTCATGAGTATGATGAAATCGACAGGTAAGAAGCATATTCTTACTGAGGAAGAGCCTGCTGAGAAGATTGGGGTCAACGCCTCATGGGAGGCAGATGATGCATATGCCAAGGTTTGGCTATCAGGAACATTAGCAATTGAGATTGAAATTAAATTCTCCATCAGCCCATTGCAAAAGCAATGTGGGATATTCTGGCTGCTACCTATTTACAGGCAAAGAATGAGACGAAGATTCTGCAACTCCAGCATGATATCTTTACAATCAAGCAGAATGGCCGGCCTCTACACTCATTATACACATCTTTATGTGGAATGTTTGAGAAGCTTTACAGCTTCATGCCTCTCACAATCACTCCTGAGCAACAGAAGACCTACCGGAATGTCACTATGGTTGATGTACTCCTGGCAACCCTTGATCCAGAGTACGAGACAACATGTTCCCAGATCTTGGCAGATTCCACTATTCCTCCGATGGAGGAAGCCTTTCACAGACTGAGTCGTATTACTGTTCCTTCATCTACTGTCAATCAGACCGCCTTAGCGATGGCAGCACCTCGAGGCAGAGGAGGTCGTGTTCGGCCATCATGCACCTTTTGCCACCGTTCTGGACATACCGAGGACATATGCTATTCCAAACATGGATTTCCTGCTCCTGCACGAGCAGCTGAACAGATTGAACCTCCCTCTGCTTCCTCTTTGGATCATCAATTTGATGATCTTGTAGCTCGTCTGAGGGGTATTATTCCTCCTCCTGTTGCATCAGCGCCTGCCTCTGAGAGTCATTCTGGCGTTGCTGCTTCTGCATCTACCAGTACCTCAGGTAGTACTTATGCATTCAATAGCAGTAGTGGATCTGATACTTTAGAGTGGATTATGGACTCTGGTGCTACACATCATCTGTATGGTGACCGAGGTCTACTTACATCTTACCGACAGATTCCTCTGGGCCGTACTGTAATTATTGCTAATGGGACGCACTCCTCGATTACTGGTCAGGGGGAGATTAGCCTGACATCATCTATGCACCTCAAGAATGTGTTGCACGCACCTGATTTCTCTATGCATCTGTAATTCATTAGCAAAATTACAAAGGATTTACATTGCCGGTCAATTTTTGATCCATCTTCTCTCATTTTTCAGGACATCCTTACGGGCAACATGATTGGACGTGACTATGAGCAGGGTGGCCTATATCGCCTCAGTCAGACCCCATATGCTAGAATCTCCTCTCTTCCTGTTGGATCTGTTTCTCCATTCATGTGGCACTTGCGCTTTGGCCATCTACCGCTTCAGAAATTGTGTCGTGTTCTACCTCAGGTTTCACCTCACACGTCCATCCAATGTGAGGCTTGTTAGTTGGGAAAGCATCATCGATCTACCTTTCCCAATCGTCAGAGTCGGAGTACTAGCTCCAAGTTTGAGTTATTTCACGTTGATATCTGGGGTCCTAGTCGTGTTCCTGATCACCAGGAACACAGGTTTTATATGGTCATTATGGATAATTTTTCTCGTGTATCTTGGATCTTTTTGTTAAAGAATAAATATGAAGCTGGGAATATTATCATAAATTTCATAAATGAAGTTCGTAATGTCTTTTCTGCATCTGTAAAGATGGTGAGAAGTGATAATGCCTTGGAATTTTGTACACATACTCTTTCGAACTATTTTTCAACACAAGGGATTATCCACCAAACATCCTGTGCCTATACTTCCCAACAAAATGGAGTTGCGGAAAGGAAACATCGTCATTTACTTGATGTCACCAGGTCGCTTCTCATACAGAGTCATGCTCCTCATTCTTTCTGGGGTGATGCTGTCCTAACGGCATGTTATCTCATTAGTCGCATGCCGTCGTCTGTCTTAGGTGAGAAGATTCCTTTCTCCCTGGTTTTCCCTGAAAAAAAATTATTCTCTCTTACTCCACGTGTGTTTGGCTCGGTTGCCTTTGCCCACCAGTTGTCTCCAGGTATTGACAAGCTCTCTCCTAAGGTTGTTAAGTGTGTTTTCGTCGGATACTTCAGGACACAAAAAGGGTACAGGTGTTATGATCCATTGCGCAGGAAATACTTTTTTTTAAGCCAAGAAAAAGGGGGATACACTCAGTGGTGTTACGCAGGAAATACTTTGTTAGTGCTGGAGTCTGTTATGTACTTCTCTCCTGCAGGTGATCAATTGGTATTCTCAGACACTAATGAAGCCATATACATGCCACCACCATCACTACCTCCACCACTACCTACATCACCTACACCTCCTGTTACAATTCCAGTCCCCCCATTGCCACTCCACTATACCCGTCAGCCTGCCTCTGCTCATGGTCACCGCTCATCATCTAGCTCGCCTGAGGTATGTTCTGAGAATATAATCAATAATGATGGATCTAATCATTTACCCGAGCAGGCTATGTTACAGAGGACAGATGAGGACGCAAGTGATTTAGATCTACCAATTGCACTTCGGAAACAGAAGCGTAGCTGCGTGTCATATCCTATAGCATCCACGGTTTCTTTTGATCGTTTATCTGGTGAATTCAGGAGCTTTGCCATTGCACTATCTGTTGTGGATATTCCACGGAATTACCAAGATGCATTGAAGGACAGCAGATGACATTTAGCTATGGAAGAAGAGATGGATGCTTTCAATCAAGAGGTACCTGGAGCCTTATCCATGCACCTACCGGTGTGTCTACAGTGAGCTGTAAGTGGGTCTTCACGGTTAAGCAGAATGCAGATGGCAGCATTGACAGATACAAGGCATGTTTGGTTGCTCGTGGATTTACACAAACATATGGAATGGATTATCTGGATATATTCTCGTCGGTTGCTCGCCATTCCACCTTACGGATCCTTCTTTCTGTTGCGGTTACTCGTGATTGGTCATTATTCCAATTAGACGTGAAGAATGTTTTTTTATATGGTGACTTGCAGGAAGAGGTCTACATGCAATAACCACCTGGTTTTGCTGTTTAGGGGGAGTGTTCCAAGGTGTGTAGACTTCATAAGGCCATCTATGGTCTTAAGCAGAGCCCTAGAGCTTGGTTCTAGAAGCTCTCAGACTTGTTTGAAAAACAGGGGTATAGACGTTCCAATGCATATCATTTCCTATTTATACAGAAAACATCCAGATGTATTATTGCAATTATGGTGTATGTAGATGATATTCTGATTACAGGTGATGATGGACAAGGAATTCAGAGGGAGAAAGAAATGATGGGTCGTGAATTTGTCACCAAGGATCTTGGAGTCCTTAGATATTTTCTGTAACTAGAGTTCGCCAAAAATCCACATGGACTTGTAATGACCCAGAGGAAATATGTCACTGACCTGCTGAGTGAAACAAGAATGTTTGGATGCCAACCGACCATTACACCTATGGATCTGAGCATGAAATTATATGATGATGACACCGATGAGGTGGATAGGAGAAGATACAGAGAACTGATGGGAAAACTTCTTTATGTTACCATTACCAGACCCGATATTTCTTTTGCTGTGAGTCGGGTAAGCCAGTTCATGGAGCAACCACGTCAGGTACATATGAATGCTATGCATATGATACTCAGATACCTTAAATCATCTCCAGGTGCAGGTCTGTTATTCAAGAAAGATAAGAAGATTGCTATTTCAGTGTGTGCAGATGCAGATTACGCAGGATGTCCCAAGGATAGGAAGTCCACCACTGGATTTGTTATATATGTTGGAAACTCTCTTGTCTCATGGAGAAGTAAAAAGCAAACTCTTGTAGCCAGATCCAGTGCTGGGTCTGAATATAGGGCTATGGCCCAGGTTAGTACAGAAATGATATGGGTGAAAGATGTTCTTACATATCTATATATAGAAGTCCCACTTCCTATGACTCTGGAATGTGACAATCAAGCTGCTATTTTATTGCCAATAATCCAGCATTTCATGAACGAACCAAACACATTGAGGTTGATTGTCACTTTATACGAGATATGATTCAGAAGGGTTTTATTTCTACATCTCATGTTAGCTAAGGGGACCAAACTGCAGATATCTTTACCAAGGCGTTACTTAGAGGGCCATTCCAAAAGTGCTCGTCCAAGCTGAGCATGATCGACATCTATGCTCCATCTTGAGGGGGAGTGTAGAGATATATGTTATGTTATTTGTATTGTTTCATATTTTTCTATATTCTTCTGGACTCTTGATGTAATTTACCCGTAGGCTACTCTCCTATATAAGAGAGCCTAGGGCGTATTGAATAAACATGTCTCTTATTTTTCCCAATATTTATCAAGGACTCCAAGCTATGCTTTCACTCTGCAGTGGAGAAGGTCCCATTTACTGTCTTTTTTATCTAAGCTATCCTTTTTCTCATCATTACTGAAAGCAATTGGTAGTATTTTTCCAGATTGGTACACTTTTTGTCATCCTTGTGATTACCCCTTTGTTTCTTTTCCTTCATCATTCCTTACTGTGAACTCCTCAAGCCAGGTCCAGTGGTCAGGCAAGCCTGACGGATCCATCAACAGTTTCCAGAATCTATAGCATCTGGTTGAACTCCAAAAATCTA
This sequence comes from Ottelia alismoides, assembly GCA_037367405.1. Lineage (NCBI taxonomy): Eukaryota > Viridiplantae > Streptophyta > Magnoliopsida > Alismatales > Hydrocharitaceae > Ottelia > Ottelia alismoides. Next base: position 376,039 of record JAZKJV010001014.1, on the reverse strand, counting down.
TAGTTCGAGAGACCAACTGAGTGAATGGGTGTCATCACGCCATCCCCAGCACCCGAAGTGAGGCAGTGATCCACCACCAGCGACTATATTCTCAGCCAAAGAGAAAAGTCTTGGAATATGTCAGTGAACGTCCTGGATCCCGTCCTAACATTTTGCTAAAATCTGAAAGATCCACCATCCCCTAGTGGCGAACATGTACAAGGGACATTTTTGATATCACTGCACAAATGCCCTTCTAGAAATTCAAAGGTGACCTCACCTTCGTAGTACTCACATGATCACATCCAACAACTTGTCAGGACTTTTGGGAACAATATCAAAGAAAGCGGAGCAATTCACGATCTCTTACTCTACTAGAATGAAAGAAAAAGTAAATTACATAAAAATCCCTGAATTATATTCAGGATTTCAATGTCATACATGAACATTAAAAGGAAATAATGTCATACATGATCTTTAAGATTTGTCTTAATCTGATCCTTGACTATTGAAATTTAGTTGATCGTTTTGTTGTTCTAACCTCAAATGAAAACAACTCAAAACCACATTGAGACAAGATTAAATATCGGATACCATATTATTATCTTTTAAAGTTCAAGTATGACATTGAAATCAGGTATATAGTACATGGATTTTTGTATAATTTTCTCCAAAAGAAATAAAGTTGTTTAAGTCGCATACCTCTCCAAACTGTTGGATCGGTAAGGCAACAAGGCATGCCTCACTTGCATCCTCTTCTACAAAGAACTATTAGTTCACAAACTAGAGAAGTGATCCGAATTTATCCAAGGCTTAGAAAAATCAGTACTCAACATTCAATAATAAAGATCATAAAGCAGTACTATAGTATGCAGGGAGCTGTCAACCTGTTGTTGTATCACTGCGAGTTTGTGAGTATTAGATAGCGATGCTTAATAAGGTTTGAGTGTTCAATATCTTCTTTGTGGAGGTTCAACATCTCTAGGTAAGTTGGGACTGCGAATGATGAGATCATGATCTTGGCTATTACGTGGACTATTTGTATAGACAAGGGATCTTTTTTTGCTGGGAGAGATTCTATGTTGAGAGTGTTCTGGAGCATGCCAAGGCTCTTGATGAGTCCTGGTGGTTGTAATGTTTATTGTTGTGATGATATAAAGTTTTGGGGTGGGCAACACATTAGGTGGCCACCCTTTTTTCTTCAAAAAATATTTTAATTTAGTACATTCAATCAGTCTGAAGGAAATCAAATAGAAGTAACAATGCCACTTCCAAATCCTATCCTAACTCTTAGCAAGAGGGTGTTAAGTTTCAGGCACCACTTTCTCAACAACTGAAGGTTTTGCATTCCAGTAACTTCAAAAATAGAAATTTAATTACATAATGGGTTAATATTTTAAATGCAACTCATGGACAAGTGTTTGTGCATATTTGTTATTGACAATGAAGGTCTGCACATGTTTACACAGGCATCATGGATGCAAGCACAAAAGTATAGATACAAGTTATTTCAGATAAATAGAAATACCTGCATACGTGTTCTTGCCAACTCAATTGGAGAACAAGCAATGCAAGCTATCGACCTTGCCACAGAGCCAGCAACCAAGGGAGCATATGGCGTCAAATTGGGAGAATTTAGTGCTGTGAATTCTTCAAGCCGGTTGCGGAAAATATCATAGCACGGCAAATATATACCGACCTGGACAAGTATATAGTAAAAAAATGAGTATCTATAAAGAACGCCAGTCTGGTGAAGAGAAAAAACTTCATGATGTAGCATTGACATGTTAATACAAAAATTCACTTAAAACTTCTAGTGTTGAGAAAGCAGGTTCCCATTTAAAGACTAATTTTCAGATCTTGCTCCTTACCCTTCTCCAAAAAAATAGAAAAAATCTATATATTAAGAAAGGTAGCAAAAGAATTATCAATAAAATTATAAAAAAAGACTAATTTTCAGATCTTGCTCCTTACCCTTCTCCAAAAAAATAGAAAAAATCTATATATTAAGAAAGGTAGCAAAAGAATTATCAATAAAATTATAAAAAAAGAAGGTAAGCTAAACAGCCATGGAGGAGAAATAATGGAAAATTTATGGATAATTCATCACAGATCTGGGCTCAATGTACAAGGGATTAATCACCCCTGATGCAGTTTATATTGGAAGATAAACAGAACAGGGTATGCCAACATTATAGATAGGGCATTGACCAAAATTTCAAATTAATAGGTCCCTGAAGACATTGATCTCTATGAGCGAAAATACCAAATTATCAAATAATTACTGACCATAGGTATCGCCAATGCTAATCCAGCATTTGTGCCTCTCCAGAGCCTCCCAAGCCCTTCCTGGAAAACATCCTCCATTGAAATCGCATAAAATATTAATTAATTGTACTATTGTATTATTTTAAAAAAGATGGTGATTGCATAAGATAATACCTGTCTGACAACTTTATAGAACACATCCAATGTTCCTTTATACTCAAAACAATCAGGAGGACAAACCACCGCAGTGCCCACAATACCAGCACGGGTACAAGATGGAGAACACCTTATATCAGAAAACATCTGCAGAGTAATTTAAAATGCTTATCTAACATGGATGACTGCCAACATCTTCATATAAAAAATATTTTCAGATTAGCACATTGTTCCACTGTTCAAGCAAATTTTATGAGTACTAAAAAAAGTAAATGCTCTTTATTGAAAGAGTAAATAAATGGTGAAACTTTCTACCACTTTAAGTAGGGTCAGTTACATGGATTCTTGCTCAAATCCATGTTGAACGATCCGATTATTTTTACACCGGTTGCCGGCTACCTAACGCAATCCCCACAAGAATGGATTTGAACCATGGTCTTTTCGGTGGTAGACACACTGCACTACCACCGGACCATTTTACCCTGATCTTTTGGGTGGTAGGCCTTTATTGGAACAGTATGAACAAAAAAATGATTACATCACTTTTGTTGTTGTCGTATTTACATTAGCAGCAGCCATGTTTTCCAGTCCTTTTTTATATTTCTAGAATGATCCCGATGCTTTGTAAAAATCTAAAACAGATAAGAGGCTATGATTTAAAATAATGTGCATGCATTAACTCATTTAAGTCATGCTGTTTAACATAAAACACAAGTCCCAGAAACCACTGCTAGTTATCTGAGTCATTGTGCTTTCATGTGGCAAGCACTTTTACAAGCTTTCAAGAAGATAACATTGCAAAAAGGTGTCCCAATGTGCGAATAAAACTATAATTGATCACTAGCATAACCAATAAACAAGAACCAAAGAACGTGAAACAATGTAACATGGTAATAAGGTATATACCAATTGGCTCTTAGGCAACAAAAATGTGTAGGATTTATTAGCCTAAAAGAAGAGAGCATAGTAACAATATATATCAAGGTAGAAAACCCCCCAAAAAACAGAGCATTCCCTACTTTAGGTGACCACCTACATAAATTCATCAACTCCAAAAAAATCTATGGAATATTACATTTGGGCTAAAATTCCGAACAAAAAATTACATATAAAGATAGTCTTAGAGATGGTCAAGTTTGTATAAATGCATACCTTACTTGGCACAAAATAGTGCCTAGTTTTCCTAGGTACTAATGAAAATTTTTATTAAATATAGGAACCAACCCCCCCACACACACACAAAAAGAAAAAGACACACAAAAACCCTTCTCTAACCTGCTTCCCTCCTAATTGTTGATGGTCCCCTTATACAAATACAAACAAAATCCACGTCGCCCCTCCTCCTTCCTCTATCATCTTTAGTGTATTATCTCCCTTCCATCCCGGTCACTTTCGTACCCCTTTGCCCACAAACTTGTGCACACACCCCCACCATTACTTTATCCTCTTACTCGTCTCTCACTTTTGAAGACCGTTGTGTTCCTTTCATTGCAAAGTGCACATAAACCAAAGCCAATGGCTCCATCCTATGGTCTTTTATATGCATGCTGACAACCATTGACCCTCCCAAATCTAAAGGTGTTCCCAAATGGCATTCGACTACTCATATCTACATAAACAATCCCCATCATCCTCAGACAAAGCTGACCATTGACCATGATAAGAACAAGTCATCGGCATTCTCCTCCCAATACCATAAACTAAACAAGATTTGTCCAAACCAACATGCCACCTACTCCTATCACGGTAACCAACTTATTTCACTTCACCAACTTGGCATATAACTAGAGCTCTAGCGGTCGATTGGCCCTCCAACCCAACTAATAATCCAAAGCAAAACCCCAATTGAAAATCGGTGCATGCACCCTTGGTGTCTCATAGCCTCCAACATCACCCATCCGTGCCCATGTATTAGCAACGCCATCAACAAGAACCACCCTATCAAGTAATGTCACACGTGAGAAAAAAATATGCAACCTTTCGTCAAAAGGGGGCATCATGAACAGAGATAACCATGCTCCACGTTAGCGCCACACAACCACTTGTCTATTCATTGCAAGCATGAATAAACTGGAAACCACTCCCCTCATAACCCTTTTCCCGACAAGTCATCCAGCCAAACTTTGACACCACTTCCATTCTGCAGTTTCTGTTCAATAACAGCCTTACTCTATGTGCTAGGTGGATCAAACCGTACCAAAATACTAAAGTCTTCCATATCAATCTCATCATCTCCTCGAACAATAGCAGAGAGGATGCAGATTCCAAGGAGGCGCCATTTTTGGAGAGGCGACTAGGAGATGTTAGGGACTTCAGATTTTCGTTAATGACATATCAGGATAGGGGGACTAATTAAGACATTTCTTAAATTAGTTGCACTTATTAAGAATACAAAAACATAGACAGTCCAGTGCTAGAATGAAGATTGGTTATCCCAATTTGCATCCAGAGTTTATAGTGATGCTCATGTTGTTAGAGAACAGAACACTTAGGGTCTGTTTGGTAACGGGGTTGGGTTGGGGTGGGGTGGGGTATCCCCTATGAATAGTAGCTGTTTGGAGGGTTGGAGTGATAATTGTGATGTGATGGGACATTGATTATGTGTTATATTAACTTTTTTAATGATTACAATATATTTTTTATGTTAATAAATTTTTTTGGACATAGTTAAAAAATATTATACCAAAGAAATTGTAGGGTCAATACAAGTAATCCCAACCCAGGTTGGGAGGGTTGGAACGAGGGGTATGCCGGTGTACACATGTGTACACCGGCTACCAAACGGACACTTACATATGATGAGAGTTACATGAAATGATGAATTCGTAGTTTGGGAGACATCTAACTCGCTAGGGAAGCATCTTGGGATTTATATTAGGACTCTGTTCAGGATTCAGTTAATTTGGTGATTAAAGGTTAAATTTCATGTTTGGTTGCTCAGGAGGAGACTAGTTACAAATGCATTCTAAGGTAGGTAGGGTGTTGATTTCGATAAGACGTGTCCAATATGTGAGAATGGTAATATGCATCCGAGTATCCTTTTTTCCATTGGCCCTGTTGGTGTGGAATCCTGATGCTATATTAGGTGGATGCCACCAGCTTTGATGCTCTTTGGAGTAGCTTCAAGTCGGAATGAATGGCGAGGTATCCACATTTGCAGAAGGCAGCAAGATAGATGCCAACACATAGCAGTGTCATGGCCTTTGTGGAATCAAAGGAATGGTCTGGTATTGAAAAATGAGTGATATTATGTTGAGAACAGAGTTCACAATGCTAAATCCTTGAATGTGGTGTGAATTCATTCTTAATCGTGACGAGGTTGGTAATATGGTGCTGTAATGTATCTTGTTAATATTTACTGAATCTTGGATGACTATATCCACCTCTGACAGTATTTAACCTTTCAAAAAACTTTTATTTACAACAATAATAAACTTTGGTATTAAACTTGTGTAAGCCTATACTGGAAGAATAATACGCAAAAAACCAGTATGCGTACTCATACAAAAAGCTTAAAGAGCAAGGAGGACAAAGAAAGAAAATTTTACAAAAAAACGTCAGGAGATTACATACTTGAAACTTTATTTATATTCATTAATGTAGCCAAATTTGTACTTTACTTCGGAATACCTGTCAAAATAAGCTCACTAAAATAATTTAACCTTTTGAGCCACACGCTTAAGGAACCTCAGATGTCCTTAACCTCTCCTTAATAGCATAATTATATTTTCAAAAAGTTAATTCTTGTTCAGAAGGACGTGATTTTCAAAGCCACATACTTTATTGGTTACTGCTCACAATCATCCATCAATTTCATATTCAAAACTTAACGTTCAACAAACTTCCCTGGGCATCGACTCTCCAAAATAGTAAAGCCAAGTCTCTAGGACTAAACATTAAGTCCTTGTCAAACCATCCTCACCTGGTTTCTCGGAGTGTTATCGGCAGTCCAAAAGTTTGTGGAAATTGGGGAATCTTGAACCTAAGAAGCTTTAATCCGGATTCTCTTGCTAAGAAACTATGGAAGATCTATTCCTCTAAGGAATACCTTGGCCCTCTCTTGGCTCGTATCATTATATCTAAACAAGAAATTAAAGGGCCAAAATGCAATATCAAGACGCTATCACCCATTACTAAAGCATCGATAAAAGCCCAGGATGTCTTCTCTAAAGGGTTGTATTATGACAATGGTGATGGCAGAATAAATTTACCTTTTGGGCACACGGAAATTCGCTACTTACCAGAATAGGCTACCACATGCCCTATTGCATACAATCTCTCGTCAAACAAAAACATCTCGTTAGAGAGGGCTCTCGCCACATGATCCACGTGCTTCAATTGGGCCAAAGCCTTCAGATCAAAGTGAATAAGATTGAATACGGTAAAGGAGACTACTTCCTTGCTCTCTTCAATCAATTGCAGATTTTAGCTGATAATTGCTCCCTAGAGCTCCTTGGGAAAAGTTCCTTCTCCCATAAAGTTCGTTATCAACTCCTGAAGGATGGCGATGTTCGTGACCCCTTTTATTTTTTGAAAGTAAAAAGGGCTACCACTGTATAGGTGTGAGACCAAAAACTTCGCCATTAATCATCAAAAATAATTTTAGAAGATAACAAATCGCCAATACTAAACACAACTCATTACAGCAACTATCACCTACACCTCTTGCATGGGACAACTTTTATAGTGTACTTGAATCATTACTTGTCCCCTTGCATAGGTTTCTTCACTTAGATCTTTTTAAGCAATAAACTGATCACACAAGAAAACCTGAAGAAATGGTGATTCCATTTGGCAATTTGCTACTTCTTTTTTAATCAATTCAATTTGCTACTTATACTGCCAAATAGAGCATTCCTTAGGAGTTGTACGACTTCTCAATATTTTCTAACCTTCGTTCATACTAATGCAAGGGAATAGGCTCTCAATACTTTGTTTGTGGTGAGAGGTTTGGACACCGCTAGAAAGGTCATGCCTATTGCATTCACACCTCCATACTTCGGGAAAATAAAGCCATGAATTTAAACTTGATCTTTGATCTTGTGGTTGATGTTATCTTTAACCATGTTTGATGCGGATTGAAAATCGGCGACGGTGAAAATAATAATATTTTTGATGGTGATTTTTGGTAGAGAAGAACTTGGAGGGATTGAGAAGAGAAGCACGCCGGATGCGCGGGGTTAGAGAAGAAGAAATGCGTAGATCGCGAGGAGAGAGAGGGAGAAGGAGGGAGATAGAGAATAATTCTCAAATTACCATAACATTGAACTTCCTAAAAACAATGGACCACCATCCCTTTATATAGGAGGGATGGGATTACAAAAATAGAAATCAAATTTTTAAATTGAAAACTAATTATCCTAAATTGACTCTAACTAATTAACCGACTAATTTGAAAATCAAATCTATAACTAATTATTGGAGATCACAGGCGATCTCGTTTATTTAGTTAAAGACACGACAACTTAAATAAACGTAAATAAAATTGACAGATAAAATTAAATAAATATTCAGCCCTATTCTTTGGTTCCACGCTGCATCAACTCTCCTCCGCTTTAAAAATTCGTCTCCCGACGAATTGCTGGATATGCAGGCTTGGAGGTTGAATCCGCGTTCTCAGTCATTCCCTGGAAGAATTGGTGTGGAGCGAATGGCGGAATCCACACGCGGGCGTTGGAGACGTGGCCTTCGTGGTGGAAGAGTAGGTGCGGCGCATAGGCGGGCGTCCATCCGATTTTCTTCTCGTTGACATGGTGCTCGAAGAATTGATAAGGCATGAACAACATGGCTTTTGGAGGATCCATGGCAAAGCAATAGCACAATGAAAAGAGAGGAGGAGATGTGACCAATGAAGGAAGCCATGGGGTCTTTATATAGATGAAACCCAAGGTCCTAGTCCTAACAGGATAAGGAAATCTTCCCAATTGCCTTCTTTCAAAACTTTTTTTAAAAAAAATTTGCAGCAGGGGGCCTGGGCGCAATTTTCGCGCCCCTTCACTTAGGCAATTTTCGTAAGAGGAGTTCTGGCAGTCCCCTTTCGAGTAAAAACTTTTGCAGGGGGGTTTTTTTCGTAATTTTCCCAAAGTGGTTTCCAATCCCACATGTCATGGGAGTCAAGCCCCGTAGTCATCGGGCCCCCGGTTAGGGCTCTCCCGATCTTCTTGCGCATACGACGCGGACAGGGGAGGCGGTATCGCGAGGTGGTTGGTGATCGCAGGAGCTGTGGGAAGGGAGGGGCGAGAGAGCGGTAAGCGAGCGCGGGGGCGAGGGGGAGGCGAGGCGGGAATGGCGGCGACGAGGGAGGACGGTGCGCGGAGGCCTGCGCGTGGGGAAGGCGCGGGGTTGTGCGGGGCGCAGTCGAGGCGATCGCGGGAAGGGAGGGGAAGCAGGGGCGAGCGGGTAGACGCTGGGGCAGGCGGCGAGTGCGGGTGAGGTTGGGGGAGTACGGGGTGCGGTGGGAAGGAGGTGGCGGAAGAGAGGGGGAGGTTTTAGGGTTCGCGGGAAGAAACACAGGGCTGAGGCAGGTGGGTTGCGGCTGTGAGGGGAGGAGGGTTTTGGCACCGCTGATCGCGGGTAGGCGGGGCGACGAGGTGGGAGCGGTAGCGGTGGATGGTGGTGTTCTGGGATTTTGGGTTACAGGGACAGGGACCTCAGGGATGGGGGTTGTGCAGCAGGGAAAGGTGGTGATGGCGCATGGAGGAGCAGCGTCGGGAGGGTTGGGGTCGTTGGGGGCGAGGGGAAGATCGCGGGAGTTTGCGGGTGGCGGTGGGGCCCGCGAGCGGGTTGCAGATGGGTTGTAGATTAACTCTTGTGGCTTTTACGAGTCTGAAATTACCTGGACAGCCCTCGTTTCGTCGTTGTTTTCTTCCGAAATGGTCTGAACAGCGGGCAGTTCGTCATTGACGGCGAGATTTTTGTCTTCAAAGTCGGTGTCGGTGATTGGCGTTGTTGGAGCCTTCGATCTGGCGGCGCGCATAGCCTTGAATTCAGCTATTATTTCTCGACATCCGGCCTCGAATTCTTGACACTTGGACCGGAAATCACGCATTGCGTCCACCTTCTTGTTGTAAGCTTCTTCGGCTCGTCGTTTTCGTTCGGACGAACAATAGTCCCTTGAGGCATGGCGGTGCGAACGTCTGGACGGATCGTCAGATCGTGAGGACGATCTGTAGGCCATGCTCTGATACCAATTGATGCGGATTGAAAATCGGCGACGGTGAAAATAATAATATTTTTGATGGTGATTTTTGGTGGAGAAGAACTTGGAGGGATTGAGAAGAGAAGCACGCCGGATGCGCGGGGTTAGAGAAGAAGAAATGCGTAGATCGCGAGGAGAGAGAGGGAGAAGGAGGGAGATAGAGAATAATTCTCAAATTATCATAACACTGAACTTCCTAAAAACAATGGACCACCATCCCTTTATATAGGAGGGATGGGATTACAAAAATAGAAATCACATTTTTAAATTGAAACTAATTATCCTAAATTGACTCTAACTAATTAACCGACTAATTTGAAAATCAAATCTATTATAGAGATAGTTGTTCGTCTTTATGTGTCTTTTATTATATTTCAGTTTCTTTATGTACTTCTCATGTAATTTACCCAAGGGCTCTCTCCCTATATAAGAGACCCTAGGGCTCTATGGAATAAATCATCGAAGTATTCTAACATGGTATCAGAGCCATGACCCTAACGTAGGGTTTCCACCGCCCCCCCCCCCCTCTAGGGTTTCGCCGAACCCCCCTCTAGGGTTTCGCCGACCCCCCCTCCCCCAGGCTCCCAGCCTCCCAACGCCGCCGCCGGGGCCTCTCTCCTTCACCGAGCCCCCCCCCACCACCGCTGGCAGCCCCTGCCGGGCACCCCCATCGCCGCCAGCCCCTGCCGGGCCTCCCACAACGCCGCTGGGCCCCTCTTCTACCTGCCGCCAGCCCCTGTAGGGCATCCTCACCGCCGCCGGGCCCTCACCAACCGACGTCGGGCCCCTCCACCTGCTGTCCAGCCGCTGACCGACCCCTGTCAGCCGCTATTTTTGCCAAGTAGAGGCACCCAAGGCCTCTACTCGTTGCCGGTCTTCCGAGTTCTTCCTAGGACTCGGCGTTATGTTTGATTCAAGTGCATAATCGTCTACCTATGCACTTGGATCCTACAAGGTCTTGGTAGACAGTATATTCTTGGTCTATCAGTAGTTACTCTTCTCCGGCATCATGTCAGATCAGAAGCTAGATATGCCCGCCATAGGTGCCTTCAAAGGTTCGGCACCAATCGTCAAGATGGACGGGACGAACTACGAACTGTGGGCGATGCAGTTCCTCAGTCTTATGAAGTCGTGTGGTAAGAAGCATATTCTTACCGAGGATGAACCGCTGGAGAAGACAGGGATCTATGCCTCATGGGAGGCGAATGATGCGTATGCCAAGGTGTGGCTCTCAGGTATGCTCACGACGGAGATAGCGAATGATGTCCTTCACCAGCCCACCGCTAAGGCAATGTGGGATATTTTGGCTATGACGTACTCCCAAGTACGCAACGAGACGAAGATGCTCCAGTTGCAGCATGACATATTTACCACGAAGCAGAATGGGAGGCCTCTCCATTCACTGTACACGTCGCTTCGTGGCATGTTCGAAAAGCTCTATAGCACCCTTCAGCTCCAGCCACAGATCACAGGTTCGAAGAGTTGGTGGCACGACTTCGGGATATTATGCCACAATCTTCATCGTCAGAGGGTGCAGACGTTTCTGATGTTGCAGCTTCGGCATCAGCCAGTACATCAGCCTCAACCAGTGCCTCAGGTAGCCCTTCAGCCTCATTTCATAGTCATGACCTAACAGGATGGATTGTCGACTCTGGAGCTACCCATCATCTATGCCGTGAGAAGGATATTCTGCAGTCATACAGAGCCGTTCAGCCAGGTCGCTCTGTACTCATTGCTGATGGCACTCAGTCTCCTATCATCGGTCAGGGGGAGACAGCCTTACTACCATCTATGCACTTACAGAATGTGCTACATGCTCCAGAATTCTCTATGAACCTCTTATCTATTAGCCAGATTACTCGTGATTTGCACTGTCGTGCTATTTTTGATCCATCGTCTGTTATCTTTCAGGACATACTGACGGGCAGGGTGATTGGCTGTGGTTCTGAGCACAATGGCCTTTATCGTCTCATTCGTAACTCCTATGCTGGCGTCTCCTTGCATTCCCAGGCCTCCGTTTCTCCGTACACCTGGCATCTTCGGTTCGGTCATCTGTCGCTTCAAAAGATGCGTCACCTCCTGCCTCAGATATCTCCGAGTTCCTCTTTTCGATGTGAAGCATGTCAGTTAGGGAAGCACCATCGGTCTAGCTTCCCGGGTCGTCAGAGTCGGAGCAGTAGCTCCCCGTTTGAATTATTTCATATAGATATTTGGGGTCCAAGTCGGGTCCCGGATCATCAGGGGCACAGGTTCTATTTAGTTGTCATTGATGATTTCTCTAGAGTGTCGTGGACTTTTCTACTTAAGAATAAATCCGAAGCAGGACATGTTCTTCAAAATCTAATTAATGAAGTCCAGAATGTTTTTTCATCTACTGTTAAGTATGTGCGTACTGACAATGCATTGGAGTTCTGCACTCGCTCTCTTGCTAGCTTCCTTTCCTCCAAAGGCATTGTTCACCAAACCACATGTGCCTACACCTCTCAACAAAATGGGGTTGCAGAACGAAAACATCGCCACTTTCTTGATATTGCTCGCACATTACTTATCCAGAGTTGTGCTCCATTAACGTTTTGGGGGGATGCCATACTTACTGCATGTTATTTGGTCAATCGAATGCCTACAACCGTTCTTGGGGAAAAATCTCCTATCTCTGTTCTCTTTCCTGACAGAGATTTGTTTACACTGACACCTCGGGTTTTTGGCACTGTTGCGTTTGTTCACCGCTTATCTCCGGGGCTTGATAAGCTATCCCCCAGGGCTATCAAGTGTGTTTTTGTGGGTTACTCCAGGACTCAGAAAGGATACCGTTGCTATGACCCGGTCCATGACAAGTACTATGTGAGTGCAGATGTTACATTTTTTGAGCCTGTCATGTATTTCTCGCCTGCAGGTGACAGATTGGTCTCCTCCACATCATCCGATTCCAATGTTTATGTTCCACCACCTCCAAGCCTGGGTCCATCCTCTACTCAACCGACACCACAATCACCACCACCTCCTCCGCCACCACCTCCAGTTGTCCCTTTCCCCAAGGTCTACACGAGACGGACAGGCCCTGCTCAAGCTACGTGTCAACCATCCAACACGTCTCAGGTATATACTGATGTTAACACTAATGATGGGTTAAATAATGCACCTGTGCAGGAGCTTTTACCACAGGAGGAGGACCAACCAGTCAGCGCTGTGTTAGATGACTTGGACCGGCCTATTGCTCATCGGAAGCAGCGAAGACAGTGTGCCTCATATCCCCTGGCCTCTCAGGTCTCCTTTCATCGTCTCACTGGGGATTTCCAGAAGTTTGCCGATGCTGTGTCGTCAGTAGAGATTCCTCGGACTTATCAGGATGCCATGAAGATTGAATGCTGGCGTCTAGCGATGGAAGAGGAGATGCGTACCTTTGCAATCTAGAGGGACTTGGTCTCTTGTCCCTATCCCTCCAGGTGCATCTGTGGTGAGTTGTAAGTGGGTATTTACGGTCAAATATCACGCAGATGGTCGTCTTGACAGATACAAGGCCAGGCCTGTAGCAAGAGGGTTGTACACAGACATATGGTGTTGATTACTTGGACACTTTTTCACCGGTGGCGAGGCACTCTACACTTCGTATCCTTCTATCGGTTGCATGGTACGTGACTGGACCATATTCCAGCTTGATGTTAAGAATGCTTTCTTGTATGGTGATCTACAGGAAGAAGTCTACATGCAGCAGCCACCTGGGTTTGCTGCTGAGGGGGGAGACTCAGAAGGTGTGCAGACTTCATAAGGCTATCTACGGCCTTAAACAAAGTCCTCGGAGCATGGTTCCAAAAGCTCTCCCAGCTTATTGAACGACAGGGGTTCAGAAGATCAAATGCGGACCACTCACTGTTCGTTCGGAAGACTCCTAGAGGTACCATCGTTGTTATGGTATATGTTGATGACATATTGGTTACTGGAGATGATGCACAGGGAGTTGAGATAACCAAGTCTAATGTTGGGCAGCCAGTTCATTACAAAGGATCTAGGCACAATACGGTATTTTCTGGGGATAGAATTTGCACGAAATGCACAAGGAATGGTGATGACTCAAAGGAAATATGTCACAGACTTGCTCGCTGAAACAGGAATGACTCGGATGCAGACCTTCAAGTACACCTATGGACCCGAGTATGAAACTGTATGATGATGATACCGGGGAGGTGGACAAGAGAAGGTACAGAGAAATGGTGGGTAAGCTCTTATACATCACTATAACTCGACCGGATATTGCCCTTGCAGTAAACCAGGTGAGTCAATTCATGGAGCAGCCGAGGCAAGTACATATGGATGCCTTGTACATGATACTGAGATATCTGAAGTCTTCCCCAGGCACAGGGTTGCTATTCAAGAAAGGTACGGATCTGTCTATTTCTGCCTGTGCAGATGCAGATTATGCAGGATGTCCACGAGATCGTAAGTCTACTTCTGGATATGCTATCTTCATAGGAAGCTCTTTAGTCTCTTGGAAAAGCAAGAAGCAGACAGTTGTGGCGAGATCCAGCGCCGAATCCGAGTACAGAGCCATGGCACAGGCAAGCACAGAAATGATGTGGGTTAAGCAGTCTTAGAAGATCTGAATGTTGATGTTCCCTTGCCATATGAACCTGCAATGTGACAATCAGGCAGCATTATTCATTGCCAACAATCCAGCCTTCCATGAGAGAACAAAACACATAGAGGTGGATTGTCATTACACTAGAGACATGATTCAGAAGGGCTTCATCTCCACGTCTCACGTCAGTTCAGAGGACCAGACAGCAGACATATTCACTAAGCCATTGCTCAGAGGACCTTTCCAGAGATGTTCTTCCAAGCTGAGCATGATAGATATCTATGCTCCATCTTGAGGGGGAGTGTAGAGATAGTTGTTCGTCTTTATGTGTCTTTTATTATATTTCAGTTTCTTTATGTACTTCTCATGTAATTTACCAAGGGCTCTCTCCCTATATAAGAGACCCTAGGCTCTATGGAATAAATCATCGAAGTATTCTAACATCTATAACTAATTATTGGAGATCACAGGCGATCTCGTTTATTTAATTAAAGATAGGACAACTTAAATAAACGTAAATAAAATTGACAGATAAAATTAAATAAATATTCGGCTCTCCAAAATAGTAAAGCCAAGTCTCTAGGACTAAACATGAAGTCCTTGTCAAACTATCCTCACCTGGTTTCTTGGAGTGTTATTGGCAGTCCAAAAATTTGTGGAAATCGGGGAATCTTGAACCTAAGAAGCTTTAATCCGGATTCTCTTCCTAAGGAACTTTGGAAGATCTATTCCTCTAAAGAATACCTTGGCCCTCTCTTGGCTCGCATCATTATATCTAAACAAGAACTTAAAGGGCCAGAATGCAATATCAAAACGCTATCACCCTTTACTAAAGCATCCATAAAAGCCTGGGATTGTCTTCTCTAAAGGGTTGTACTATGACAATGGTGAGGGCAGAATAAATTTACCCCTTTGGGCACACGGAAATTGGCTACTTACCAGAATAGGCTACCACATGCCCTATTGCATACAATCTCTTGTCAAACAAAAACATCTCGTTAGAGAGGGCTCTCACCACACGATCCACGTGCTTCAATTGGGCCAAAGCCTTCAGATCAAAGTGAATAAGTTTGAACACGGTAAAGGAGACTATTTCCTTGCTCTCTTCAATCAATTGCAGATTTTAGCTGATAATTGCTCCCCTAGAGCTCCTTGGGAAAAGTTCCTTCTCCCATAAAGTTCGTTATCAACTCTTGAAGGATGGCGACATTCGTGACCCCTTTTATTTTTTGAAAGTAAAAATGGCTACCACTGTATAGGTGTGAGACCAAAACTTCACCATAATCATCAAAAATAATTTTAGAAGATAACAAATCGCCAAATACTAAACACAACTCATTACAGCAACTATCACCTACAGCTCTTGCATGGGACCACTTTTATAGTGTACCGGAATCATTACTTGTCCCTTGCATAGGTTTCTTCACTTAGATCTTTTTTTTTAGGCTCTTCTTCATAAGATCTTTTTAAGCAATAAACTGATCACACAAGAAAACCTGAAGAAATGGTGATTCCATTTGGCAATTTGCTACTTCTTTTTTAATCAATTCAATTTGCTACTTATACCGCCAAATAGAGCATTCCTTAGGAATGGTACGACTTCTCAATATTTTCTAACCTTCGTTCATACTAATGCAAGGGAATAGGCTCTCAATACTTTGTTTGTGGTGAGAGGTTTGGACACCACTAGAAAGGTCATGCCTATTGCATTCACAACTCCGTACTGTGCTACCCAATGGGTTAGATGAAAAGAACGATGTGATAGACTTCGGGAAAATAAAGCCATGAATTTAAACTTGAATCTTTGATCTTGTGGTTGATGTTATCTCTAACCATGTTTCTTCTGAAGTTATGGCCTCTTTGGGCAAGATGATCTTCCAAGATGAACTCAGATTCATCTCGATAAATATGAGTTCACAAGGAAGTGATGACATACTCCCATGCTCATGTATGCCCCTTGATGGCTTTGGGAGCATTTTTGGTCGTTCTTTCTCAGCGATTTTTTTTATTTACAAAGATATTATTTTTTTATCTTTCTACTATCCACGTTGGATCACTTTGGAAGCTTAATTCCCTTACATGTAATATTGGCATATGTGCCCTTGAGAACCTTTCACGTGGCTTGCTAAAAAAGTTCCTGTCAAACTCATTGGATTAAATCTTTCTAAAAATGTAGATATTACCTTCTTTTTAAAATTTGAAGCTTCTAAAAGAACTAAGAATTTAGTCAGTGGAAGCCCACCCCCCCCCCCCCCCAAGAAAAGTTAAGGCACACACTTGTAGATACCTCCTATCGATTTTTAGTCATTGAGAGCCATACTTTTCTTTTTTGCTCCATTTAACTTCTAGAGTAAAATCGGTTCTCACGTATCCCAGAGCTCTCTTCTTGTTTGGTTTTTCCTAGTACATACAATGATCATTTTGTTTACTTCATAGATATCATATTTGATTAATTTATCTCACTTAAACATACACTTTCACAGAATCCTAATTAGTAACTGGTTAGTGTAGTCTATACATATCAGTTGGTACAATCACTCTTCTATTGTTGTGATGTACAGGTTTCTCAAGTTGAGGACCTCACCAAAAACAGTGGTATTGCTTTTACAGTGTTAATCATACAAAGTAACTGTTGGACTTAATCCCACTATTGGCAAAGCATA